>OZ005743.1:198513096-199217573 GCA_963930735.1 Dioctria linearis | reverse complement strand
GTTCTTCGATGTTTTTCTTCCGACACTTACTTACAGCTCGCGTAGGATATATATCTCTGTCTAGAAGTATATGGGAGACTTTTCCACTATTTTTGGCACTGTGATCTAAAACTGCATGTTCCAGTGTCATTATTCATCTTTGACCTATAATGTACATCATACCAGACAACTGAGCTCTCATTCCGGATTTAGGCTAAATTTTATACTCTTGGCAAGTGCACCATGAATTTTGGTTGGATTTGGCCTTATCCCAGAGTTTCGGAAAAAAGCCAAAAAGTTCGTTTTTGGGATTTAAATTAAATTTGAATCTAGAATTCTAGATAACTTATCTGTGATCCCTTAAGTTTTCAGCATATATTTAATCCAGCTCATTAAAAAAAACGCCTCATTCTTGCTCTCTCCTTCTCCTTTTTTCTTAGAGATTTGTGTTATTGTCATGACATCACAATTTGTTCAGTATATATTACGAACATTCACTTTAACTTCTTATAACTCTCACCAGAGAAGAGCCAGGATCTTTTAAGGCTGTCCAGGAATCAATTCAGAATCAGCACAGAAGTCCTAAATAGACACTCCAAACTAAAAAAAACACATGCATCGGATAGGTATATCATCCACTGATGTATTTAGGTTATGTATATCTCGAAGAAGATGAAACATTGGAGCAGATCTTATACGAAGGCGAGGTCATTGCGTAATGTAGATTCCAGGCCTTCGGCTCATATTTCTTAAAGCCTGCCGATTTTGGGGAAATCTAATCCAAAAGAATACTGTTCTTCCTAGGAAGAGTAGGATTGTTGGATGAACTATAAAGAAAGCGGTGCACAATAAGCCAATATATGGCTGCAGTGCAAAGTCCGATCACTTCGTTTAGTCCTAATCTAATCTCTTATAACCCTAGAAACTATCAAAATATCTTTCTGAAACTCAAGTCTTTAAAATTTCAATACTATAAAAATTAACTTTTTTCTAAAAAACAATTCAGGTACGTTTAGAATCAATAGGAGCCGAAGATATCGTGGATGGGAATCCCCGTTTAATATTGGGTTTAATATGGACCATAATTCTTCGGTTTCAAATTCAAGAAATCGAAATTGATGTGGTAAGCATACACAGTAGTTAGTCTACTGGAATTGTATAATTTTTTTGATTAAAAATAAAAATGTTCACCTATTTAGGATGAAGAAAATGAATCTTCAGAAAAACGTTCAGCCAAAGATGCTCTTTTACTGTGGTGTCAAAGGAAGACACATGGATACCAAGGTGTTAACATTCAGGTGTTTGTTTAATATTTTTGCAAATTAAAGCGCCGGATTGCAATATAATTTCATATAATTATTTACATTAGGATTTCACATCATCATGGAGATCAGGACTTGGTTTTAATGCTTTAATACACTCACATCGACCTGATTTATTCGAGTACTCCTCTCTTATACCTGGCAGAAATATTGACAATTTAAATCATGCATTTGATACGGCAAGTAGTGACTTAGGTATTCCAAGGTAATCTTTTGTTTGTTAGTTTTTGTTTATTGTTTTTTTTTTTTTTTTGTACACTGAAGATGATTTTAATTAGAACTTCTTATTTTTATTTAGATTACTCGACGCAGAAGATGTAGATTCTGCACGACCGGATGAAAAGTCTATCCTCACTTATGTTGCTTCATATTATCACACATTCGCACGAATGAAAAATGAACAGAAAAGTGGAAAACGTATTGCAAATGTAAGTAAAACATGGTAAAATGGGAATTTTTGTTTTTTGTTTTAATAAGTAGAAGATTGCAGAGCAGCAAGGAAGTTATTACAGTTTTTGAAAACCTTCCTTATGATACACAGATTATTCGAAAATGAGCTGCCAATTTTAAGAGATTTGGGACATATAAAAGAATTCAGAAGGGAAATAAATTAAACCAATGATTTTGGAATATTATTTTTTTTTATAGCATTTCGTAAAACTCTATGAACTCTAATTACTCTGACATCTTTCAATATACACAACCAAGTCTCTGAGTAATGCTTGAAAATGTTTTTCAAATATTTGTGGAATTATAGAACTCAAGATTATGTGAAAAACACTCTGCTAGTAGTTGTATTTTCTTTGGTGGCCCGTGGCAAATGTAACTAATCCTAGGACTACCCTACCCAAATACACAAAACATTATCGAGGGTTGCTCTAAAAGTTTTCGAAATCGATGGCAGAACACTACGAATTTTGGGTGTTTTTTTTTTAATACTCCCCACTAAAATCTATGCATTTTTGCATCTGTTGTTGTATAACTGGAAAAACTGGACGCACTGATCTGAAAACACCTCAGAAATCACCTGTTCATTGGCTTTAACGCTTCATCAGCGCTGTCAAAATGCAATCCACACAATTTATCCTTAATTTTTGGAAACAAATGAAAATTGTACGCTACCATGTCGGAACTGTAGGAGAAATGAAGCATTTATTCTAAAGTTGAAGCTGCTAAAAACTTGATTTTTTTACTATGCTGTATAAAAAAAAAACACGGTTGCAATTGTTCAGAGTATGGGAAAACTTCCACTGCCAGAAGGAGTCAGAGAAATGGCCCCCAAGAACGTCGTACGCTTTATATCATACCTTAAGTTGCGCTAGGGCATTTAGGGGTAATGTCACAAAAGATCCTATAGGCTACGGTGACTATATGAAATAGGAGGAATTCTGTCTGCATCCCTCCACAAATAGCAATAAATAAGAGAACTCGAAAGTCGACAACGCATCGAGTGACCAAGTTTGACATTTTCATAAAGGTCCACACTTACCGTACAAGTTCACTAATTCACATCAACCGGCACCGGCAGATACTTGCACGTAACGGAAACCACATTACCGGTCGCTATCGGTGGCTAGAAACCGGACCGGCATTTTTCGTTAGCTGGTCTAGTTGCGAAGTCAACTGCGATCACTTTTCTATAATTTTCTCGCGATACCTGCCTTAATTAAAAGTTTGCTTTCCATTTTATGTCGTTATATGTACACGAAAATGCCGGTACCGGTCAATGCCTGTCTGTGCCCCGATAAGTGTGCATCGACCTGTAAGTGTGGAAGTCAAGATGTTGAGTTTGCTTTGGAAAATATTTGAACTTGTAGATGCAGACAGAGAGTGCTATCAGCAGCCTTTAGTAATCCGCATTTGAACTAGTTTAGCAAAGCCTTTTTCAAGGTCTTCAAATTTTAGAAGCCACTTTTAATTCTAAGTGGATAATATTAAGTGTAGTAGCTTTTATTAACATTAATTTAATTGACAAGAGTGCAGCCCTGTCAGATAGCTGATGATGCTGATCTCCGTACAGTTCTCCAAAGATATTGAGACACCTGCCCAAATTTCTTGCCGATATATTAAAGAATATTGCCACCGATTCGGAACGTTGCATTGTAGCCTCCATCATGTTTAGTTACGTATTATAACTCTTCAAACCTAAGAGTTGATAGTTTCTTATCTCATTAGTATATCAAAAAAACAATTCATTAAATTGTGGACGCAAATTACGTTCAGTTCAATAACAAAACTGTATGCCCAGTCACTTGATATTCCTTTGAGAAGCCAGCTGTTGCCTATTCTCAATATAATATTCACCCAAAATTAAAATTCACAATTGATACTGCTATTATTTTTAGATCTGAAGGCTATCAGCAAAGAGTATATGGTTATTAAAGATTGTTACAAAAAATCTGCGTTTTCGACCAGACTTCTATTTTAGAAACTAAATACAAACAAAACCATCATTGAAAGAAAAGAAATTTAAAGCAGCTCTGTGCATGACTCTAATCATTCAAAAGAAACTAGATTCAGCCAACTAAATGCGTTTTACATACTTCGAACTTCGAAAATATTCGTAATTCGAATTTTCGTAAGAATAAGTTGATTTATCTAACTATACCTCATACTTGTGTGGACATTGAAAAATCCTGAAGGAGATAGAGTGCCTACGAAATGTTTCCAAGCTTACTTAAAAAAATTCAAATCCAAATGACCAATTTGTCTCACATAACTCTAAATCTTCATTATGGTAACCATAAAAAAAAAAAAAAAAAACATGTCAACAGACCTTTTATGAGATAAATGCAATGATAGCTCTGCAACTAGTTTCGAAGGTAGCTTAGTTTGGTGCTGCCATATTGGAAAAATAGGGGACATCAAAATTTTGACTATTAGTCGAGAACGCCCTCAAGACCAGTATTGTCCCATAGGAAGCCCTAAGTTCTGTCTGAACATGTATATTCTGTGTGTTTAAACTGCATTCGCTTTCTTGCTGCTCCGCCATCTTCAACTAAGGAAACTTGCAACACAAATTATCCCCACTCCATATCTACTTTTTTTTTATTATTTATTGCTCTGTAGATTGTTGGCCAACTAATGGATGCTGACCGGAAAAAGGCGCAATATGAAAGACTTACAACAAATCTTCTCAGCTGGATACGACAAAAAACCATTGAATTAGAAAAAAGAGACTTTCCAAATTCCTTAGAGGGCATACAAAGAGAGTTGCTAGCATTTAAGGAATACCGAACTATTGAAAAACCACCAAAGTATGTATACAGGACACACTTCACATTGATTTTTTGGTTGTTTTTTTTCTTGTTACAAATATTTACAAATTTTCCATTCACAGATACAAAGAACGAAGTGAAATTGAGGCTCTATACTTTACCATAAACACATTACTGAAATCATTAAATCAACCACAGTATACTCCACAAGATGGTCAACTTGTAAACGATATCGAGAAAGCATGGCAAGGTCTAGAGAATGCTGAGCACAACCGTGAAGTTGCATTGCGTGAAGAGCTTTTGCGACAAGAAAAACTAGAACAATTGAACTATAAATTTGAAAAGAAGGTAATTACATACGTCATAATACGGAAATACAAAGAGTTTGTGAATATTAATTACATTTTGCTTTTTTTTTTATTTCTTTGAATCTTCATCTTAATTCCATATATAGTCCGTTCTACGTGAGGGATATTTAAAAGAAATGATTCAAGTGCTATCAGATCCCAGATATCTTCGACAAGTTGACGCCACATTAAAAAAACACGAAGCTATTTCAGCAGATATTTTAGCTAGAGTTGAAAGATTTAATGACTTAACTGCAATGGCCAATGAACTGGAAAAGGAAAATTACCATGGAAAGGATAGAGTAAAACGGCGTGAAGAAGAAGTCATGGAGAAATGGAGAAAATTACTGGAACTTCTTGAAAATCACAAAAATAATTTATCACTAATGAGTAATTTAATGAATTTATTAAGAGAAATTGCTACAACACTGGAAAGTATCAAAGAATTGCAACTACAATTTGCATCAGAAGATGTCGGACCACATTTACTTGGAGTTGAAGAACTCCTTCAAGCCCATTCCTTACAAGAATTGCAAGTGAACGCTTTAGGTGAAACATTAAAACGTTTTATTCGACAAGGACAAATATTGAAGGCAACAGAACAAAAAGATGTTCCACTTCTTATGCAGAAACTAGATGAACTAGAAAATGCCTATGGAATGTATGAAATAGAATTAATTTAATTAAAATTATAATTACAGTGCACATTTTTTTTAATCCTCTCCTTTATTTTCTTCAGATTAATTAAATTATGCGCAAAACGGAGAGCTAGACTGGAAGAAGCTAGAAATTTATATCTATTCATGGAAGACTATGATAACGAAGAGGGATGGCTAGTGGATAAACAAAGAATTTGCAAAACTGGTATAACAGCAAAAGATTTACGTGCCGTACTTTCACTTCAGCAAAAACATAAAGCTTTAGAGGATGAAATCAAAGTACGAAAACCAAAATCAATACAAATGGCTGATGCAGGCAAACGATTAATTGCTGAAAAGCATCCGAGGTCATCAGAAATAAAATCAAGAATAGATTCATTGGAAGAACATTGGAAAGCACTTGAGGATTTAGTAGACCTTCGTCGACGTCAATTAGATGATGCAGCAGAAGCCTATCAATTTTATGCAGACGCTAATGAAGCGGAATCTTGGCTTAATGAAAAAATGGCTTTAGTTGCATCGAATGATTATGGAACAGATGAACCATCGGCTCAAGCTTTATTACAACGACATAGAGATCTTCAAGGAGAATTAAATGCATATTCTGGTGATATACTAAATTTAAATCAGCAAGCAGAAAAATTGATTAAAGCTGGGATTTGTACTTTGGAGGTAAGTAAATTTATTTTAACACATTTTTTTATTCAAACATTACAAAGCTCCTTTAATCACACGTCGAACAAATATCGGACCAAACTTCTCAGTTGTTGCGACATCCGCAAGAAACCTCATCTGTACTACTTTTCCTGCAAGACGAGTTTCTGGCGAATTCTATTCATTCCAAGTCGATACTGTCTCGGCCTGATTCTCTCCTATGTTCTTCGTTTAGGACGCACTTATAACTTTAGCAAATTTGGAGTAAACACCAATTTTGCAATGTTTTACAACCGACAACCAATGTTATGAATTTGATGATTTTTACCCCTCGCTACAATATAGCAGTAGTTTTGAGATGAACTCTCTTTCTCGGAACAACAACTGGTGCTTTAGAGGAATGAAAAAGCGGACGAGCTTGCTCTTCTTGGTGCAACCTCGGAGGCATCCTCCTCCGAAATTGTAATCGCATCAAAATACCTTGCCTCCAATATCTCGGCTTAGGACGACTACCAACACTGTTGCCTTTGGTTAGATAACTATTCACGTAGAACTACATAGGAGCTGTGTGGCAAACCTAACCCAAACGAACCGGAAATCTATTGAGACTAAACATGCCAACCCTGAGAACTCTAGTGTCATTTTTCACTGGGCACCTATACAGGATGAGGCTTGTTGATGTTCCGGTATGCAGAGGATGCGGAGACGAATCCGAACCGGTGACTCATTTTCTTTGTCACTGTCCGGCTCTCTCAGGAAAACGTTACAGATTCCTTCGCTCACACCTCCTGGAAGAACTGTTGGGGACCAATTTTGAATTTTGTTAGAGCGTCCGGTTGGGAATTAAGTCTGGCCTCGTTGTGGTCTACGTTCTAGGGACCCAACCCGGATCCCAACCTCGTTTTAATCCATCCATCCAATACATTGACATTGATGCTGCATGGTAATAGTTTTGTTTTTATTACTGAGGTTTCCCAAGCCTAACGCCAAAACATCGTTTACAGATTTTGACACATGTTAAATTTTTTGTACCATACATGATGACGTTCATATGAAAAATTTTTGGGAATGATGGGAATTTACTAGTATTGACTGGACAATCTAGTGGAGGTAAAGATACCCTACCTATGAGCCTGTAAGCATATATGTATAGGAAAGCAAGGAGACAATAAATCTAAATTTGAGAAAACGGATATTTATTATCTGGGGGAAGTGATGTCCAAGTATGTGAAATTAGGTTAGGTTAAAGTGGCGGAGTTGTTGTTAGAATCAGCCACACGAATTAATGCACCTTACTAAATTCCTTAACTCTTATTCTACTATTTCCTCTAATTAAATTAAGAAGTAGCGATTAGGTGTGTTTCTGTTTCATTTTGGGAAGGTTGATACATTCACACAGTTGCCATAAGACTTCTAGAGATGTTATTAACTGAGACATGTATGCCAAGTGGAAGTGTCCCAACTTGCCAAAGCGATAGTGCCTCATTTTGACTGCAGATAAGATAATACAGTTCTACCTCAGCATATTTAGGTCCATTTCTAGCTTGCTGATCGCTCAAGTGTATAGCTAACCCGTTTGCATTTCATGTACATCTAGAATCCCTTTGCTGGTTCTAGATGTTTCCTAATGGATTCTTCTGATAGAAGTAGATCCATAGTAAACTTTTTCCAGCAAGTTCTTTGTCTGTTGCCTCCTAGTTCCTAGGTACATTGTTATGGCCACGTATCGAGTAAGGAGATGCCTAGTATCCAGACATTCCTACTTTTATAGCATTGCTCGAACTAGGTGCGATCTTATGGTGTTTGATTTCAGTGCTTTGATTGTTGCTTTTTTAAGATAGCCAAAGCAGTAGGAAGTACCTTTTGATGCATTTGTACTGTTTTGATAGGAGAAAAAATAAGGCGAGAGAATGAGTATAAAGCCATTCATAGACTTAGTCGTTTTCAGCAAAGTCAAACCAAACGACAATTTCCCTAATTCCTTGTAATCGAGAGAGCCCTTTTTAACAGCAGTTGAAACAGTCGAATCAAAATAGTTGGAATTCAGTTTTAATATGACGTGTATACGTGCAATACTGTAATGCATCCATTTGGAAATCAACCCCCTCCCCCCCTCCAGATCCCATGCTTTTTTCGCGATATGTTGAAACATAATTTTTATTATTTCCAATTTCCAGTTATCCGCGGAACCTGAACAATTACCGGAAGTAGAACAGGAAGAATGGGTAAACGAAACACGACTTATTCCAAAGGAAGTTTGGGAAGAGGAGCCAGTGGAAAAAATTGAACATCGGAAGGTCACAGAAACGAAATTGCTACCCCATGTAAAAGCTATGTATCCATTTGAAGGACAAGGAATGAAAATGGAGAAAGGAGAGGTACTATAGCCTGAAATTTATGTTTAACGTTGATCATGCTAACCATGCCAATTTTAATAATATTCTTAAAGATTATGATCTTAAAAAATAAAACAAATGCTGATTGGTGGTGTGTTCGAAAAGAAAGTGGAGTTGAGGGATTCGTTCCTGCCAATTATGTACGTGAAATTGAACCAAGACCAGTAACATGCTTAGTACCAAAAGCAGAAAAGGTTAGTAAATATTTGTTACCCTCAGTCACAAAATATCGAAAATTTCTTACTTACTTATAAATTTATTTGCAGGTCAAAACAACACAAAAAGTTAAAAAAACGATACTAGTTCGACAAGTGGTTCCTGTAAAAAGGATTAAACCAGCTAGCGTTACACAAATTAAGCCACTTGTAAAGCGTCGCTTATCTGGAAATGCAATCGATAATGCGGATAGCGTTGAAAAACGACAAAAACGAATCAATTCGACCTACGATCAATTACAGGATATGGCACAAAAGCGACATGTCCTGCTTGAAGATTCCATTTGCTTATTCGGTTTCTACAGAGAATGTGATGACTTTGAAAAATGGATGAATGATAAGGAAAAGATGATAAAAACTGATGAAGCTGATAAGGTAGAGAGCGCAAAAAGGAAATTCGAGGTACGTATAACTTGGAACAGAGATTGTAGTTTTTCCGATGATGGTTAATTTTGTATTTATTTCTATTTTTTAGAAATTCCTCACAGATTTATCAGCAGCATCGAAACGTGTTGAAGCTATTGATGCAGCTGTTGAGATTTTCGCTCGTCAAGGTCATTCACAATTGGACAAAATCAAATCACGACAAAAACAAATTCACCAAATGTGGCAACGATTGAATAATGCCAAAGCTCAAAAGGAAAAAAGTTTGGAAGGAGCTTCAAGTGTTGAGCTATTCAATCGAACTTGTGACGAAGCAAAAGTTTGGATGAGTGAAAAAATGATGCAATTGGATACAGCAGTGATAAGTCCTGATTTGAAGACAGTGCAAGCTCTACAGAGGAGACATCAAAATTTGGAAAGAGAATTGGCTCCGGTAGAGGAAAAAGTCAATAGAGTTAACTTTTTAGGAAATTCGTAAGAATTTAAAACTAATTGAAAACAAAAAAACATAAAATCTAATTATCTTGTACACTTTGCAGAGTCAAAAATGCATACCCGTCTGAGAGAGCGAATGTAACAGCTCGACAACAAGAAGTTCAGGATATGTGGAAACAAATTCATGCAAAAGCTATTGAACTTAGATCACGAATAGAAAACGCCGTTGGACAGCAAATTTTCAATAACAGTGCCAAAACTCTTTTAGCTTGGATAGATTCTGTTAAAGATCAACTAAATGCCGATGAAACTGCTCGAGATGTTGAGACTGCTACAAACCTGTATAAGAAACATAATGAGCTGGGCGATGAAATTAAGGCTCACGATCATGAATTTGATGAAATTATTAATTTAGGGCAGCAATTAACTGAAAGCAACTCTAATTTAGATGAAGTGAAGAAAGTGATGGAGAGATTGAATGCTGAAAGAGATGCAATTCACAGAGGTTGGGCCGAAAAGCAGAAATGGCTTCAACAATGTGTTGAGTTGCAAATTTTCAATAGAGAAGCAGACAAAATCGATGCAACCACAAAAAGTCATGAAGCATTCTTGGAATATACAAACTTAGGCGTAATATTTTATGAAAATTATCATTTTTATATTTTATATTAAATTAACATTTCTAACACTTTTAGAATTCATTGGATGAAGTTGAAGCTATCCTAAAGCGTCACGAAGATTTTGAACAGGTTTTGATGGCTCAAGATAAAATTCTGAAAGGATTTTCAGATCATGCTGATAAACTAATTACAAATAAGCATTACGATTCTAAGTAGTGAGTTAAAATTTAATTGAAGTTATAATGGAAATTTTGAAAATTTTTAATCTTTTTCAGCATCGATGATCGTAGAAGTCTAGTTTTAGCAAAACGTAGAAATGTAAAAGAACGAACTTTCGATAGGAAGCGTTCATTGCAAGCTTCAAAAGACTTTCAGAAATTTTCAGCTGAAGCTGGTGATCTCAATTCTTGGCTTAATGATAAAATGAAAATTGCTGGTGATGAAAATTACCGTGATCTTTCACATCTACCTAGAAAATTGCAAAAACACAAAGCTTTTGAGAGAGAATTAAGAGCAAATGAAGGCCAATTAAGGAATATCAATAAAGTATATTTTTGGATGATACTTTTGGGAGAGATTCTTTTAAAAATTTACCGTTTATTTTTAGGATGCTGAAGCTTTAACAGCTACTAAAAATCGAATCCCCGAAGTTGAAGAAATGGTCGCTGATCTCAATCATAAATGGCGAGATCTTCTTTCACTATCTGAGGATAAAGGTATTTTGCAAATTCTATGAGTGCACGTTCTTATGATTGTGGGAAGAGAAGTAGTATGGAAGAATAAGGAAAGAACTATTCACAGCTAGCAAAATTAAGGGTCGGTAGCTTTTTCAGATAAAGTGAGACTTTAAACGAGTATCATAATCTACGCAATTTTAAAGAGAAAATGTTAATGGTGGTCCAAATAATGCACAAATTAACCATTCTCTGAGCTCAGTTACAGGATTTTATTGGTCTGAAATTTTTTTCAATTGTTTAATGCCTGATATTGAAAAGATATTAATGAATGGAGGTTATGTCTGGAATTTCGCACATTGTTCGTTTCGTTAAATGTTCCAATTATGTAATCTTCCCTGACTCCTTATGAATGAATAGGAAAATCGGGTCAAGATTGGAGCCTTGAGAGACCTGTTTTGAAAGATTTAGCAGATAATTTGTGTTGTTCAGTTTCTACATAAAATTTTCTAATGGTGTGTCTTGAAGCAAAGGTGCTATTTGCATTTATTGGAGGATGACTGATGTTCTAGGAGTTTCCATAGGTTAAGTAAGTGAGAAAGAAATTAGTATTAAATCCTTTATATTTTTCAAAGCTGTATTTTTTGGAACTGAGACTATCTTGAAGGCTTTTCAATTCTCAGCAGTTCATACAATTATTCAAAATTATCTTTAGGAATTCTATATCTCTAGGATGGAAGTTTTTCAGTAATTGCCTTAGACTACTCGTCTTCTTCGAGTTGATGGTCCTGATTAGAGTGAAAATATTGCCTAGGCTTATGAAGACATTTTCATTTTGTGAATTTGCTACCATCATTGAAAAAGTTTTTATAAATCTATCCTGAATACAGGTGGCATGGGCGCCTTATTTTGCTTATGTAATAACTGGCGTTTCTTCTTCTGTAGTTATTGTTTTGGCCAACTCTGATTTCCTACTGCAGATCTTGTTGATATTTTCGAAGATTTTGATGTCAGATTCAATTTTTTCTCCAGTCGTTTCTTAAAAATCTCACAAAATAGTTTTGCTCGTTCCTCAATGAGGGTGCTCGAGAAGAATTTAACTTGGAGACAAGGTAGATTGGTATACAGAGTTTTGAATATTTAGCGTTCTGTAGCAGATGCAGTTTAGACATTATCGCAATTTGTGCCTGTATTTATACAGCTGACTGGAAAAAAAAAGCCACAAGAAAGACAAACCTGCTGAAAGCGAGTACTCAGATCGTGACTGTCTCTCTACTTAATTAGGAGACCAACAAGTAGCAGTTCAGCTATGTTGATGATGATAATGAACAATGGCATTTTTAATTGTTTCTGGTTTTCTGGTTTGTTGAGTATTGTCTTGCAGAAGTCCTATTACTATTAAAATTGGTATTCTTTTTAATGATTATATTTTATGTGATAATAATTAGGATTATTATATTACCTGTAAGGTGAATACGAATTTCTGAATCAGGCGCGAGATTTTGATTTTCTGCCGGCTGGTCTTGAAGAGATGCTTTACTAAGGGAATCTTTTTACAGAATTTGCAGTGTTGTTTCTTTCTATTTTGTAAGAGTGTTAAAATAGAGTTTATAGCGAGATGGGGATTTTGGAGCTCCACCTTTACCACGTCGATAATATCTGATCCTCTGGGGTAAATAGAAGAGAAATTGAAGCCCAGGCTGCCTAGGCATTATTTTACTTTTACAGGGAAATAACAAAGTGAAGTTCTACCAGGGTGAAACAGTAGATTCTAAATACTATTTGCAGTGGAAATTTATCCTTTACTTAATTCATATTCATTTAAATTTTCTTTTCTTACTACACAGGTCGTAAGTTGGAACAAGCATTGTTACAGCGTGAACATAATAGAGCTATAGATGACGCAAAGAAGAAAGTTAATGAACTTGATACTGCCTTGCAGAGTAAAGATGTTGGCAACGACTTAAGAAGTTGTAAGGATCTAATAAACAAACATCAGGTAAGCAAAATTTCTACGTTATGCAACTCTAAAGTACTAATTTATTCTTTTATCTAATCTTATTATTTTATTTAGTTATTAGAATCTGAGATAACTTTATGGGAACAGAAAATAGAAGAGCTTGTCTCATCTGGAGAAGAGATGGCACATGAAGGTCACTTTAATGCTAAGAATATCAAGGATGAAACAAGAGAAATTCAAAATCGCTTCAAATACCTGAGAGAACCAATAAGAAAGCGACGAGGAGAATTAGAAGAAAGTTTGAATTATCACAAATTTGTATTTGAACTAGATACAGAATTTCAATGGATTAACGAGCATATGCCAGCTGCAACATCCACAGAAATTGGACATAATTTGCATCAAGCTCAAACATTATTTAAGAAACATAAAAAACTGGAAGCAGAAATCAAGGGACATCAGCCTATGATCAATAAGGCTCTGATGGCTGGTCAAAATTTAATCGAACAAAATCATCCCGAAAAGAAAAACGTAAGAGTTGTGGTAGTAAATTTTTTATATTTCAAATTTTATTTCTCATTATAAAATCTCATAGGTTGCTGCACTTTGTGATAATCTAAGAAAAGCTTGGTCAGAATTGGATGGCAATGCAAATGAACGAATGAAAAAATTGGAAATGTCTCTGAAGGCTCAGCAATACCTTTCGGAAGCAGGAGAAATTGAAACTTGGCTTGGTGAACGTAATAATGTCTTACGATCCACAGATTATGGTCGCGATAGAGACTCTGCAACGAAACTCTTGACTAAACATAAAGTAAATATTGATTTTAGTTTTAAAAACTTACCTTTTACCGATAATAATATTTTAATAGGCTATAGAACTTGAATTGGATACGTATTCCGGTATTGTATCTGAAATGGGTCATAATTGTGCTGCTATGGTTACAGCAGGTCATCCCGACAGTAAAATATTAGCAGCAAAACAACAATTAATTGAAAAAATGTTGAAATCATTACAAAAATTAGCAACACAGAGGCAAATGCGACTCATGGAAAGTTTGTATATGCACGAATATTTCCTAGAGTCTGATGAAGTGGAACAATGGATTAAAGAGCAAGAACAGGCAGCTTCATCTGAAGATTATGGACAAGACTATGAACATTTGACGGTAAGATTCATATATTTATGCAGGACGCTTCAAGTTCTATTTAATTCAAAATTTTTAGATCCTTCAAAATAAATTCGATGACCTAAAGCATCGAGTAGAGGTTGGCGCTGATCGAGTCAATCAGTGTGAGGTTCTGGCTAAGAAACTTATCGAAACGGATAGTCCGTATATATCAGACATAGAAAAGAGACAAGAACAATTGAGGTACATACTACGTGCAAAAATGTTAGGAAAATATTGTGTAACTCTTCATTTTATTTAACATACAGAAATTCTTGGGAAAATCTTTTAAAGCTGCTAAATCAGCGAGAACAAAAACTACATGCTGCAGGTGAAATTCATCGGTTCCATCGTGATGTGGCCGAAGCTTTATTTAGGATTCAGGTTTGACGAAAAAAAAAACAATTTTCTTCTCAACAATTATAATAATATCAAAAATATTTCAGGACAAAAATGCAGCTCTATCCTCAGAGTTGGGAAAGGATCTAAATTCAGCTCTTGCCTTATATAGAAAACATGAAGGTTTCGAAAATGATTTAGTTGCCCTCGAAGCTCAATTGCAAGTTCTAGTTGAAGACTCTGTAAGACTTCAAGCAAAATATCCATCGAATGCTGCCGCAATTGCTCAGCAACAGGAAAAAGTCGTAACAGCATGGAATGATTTGAAAGAAAAATCAGCAACTCGAAGTGATCGTTTAGCCGCTAGTTGTGATTTGCAATCTTTCCTAACAGATGTCCGAGATCTTGTGTCATGGTCATCTAGTTTACGTGCTACATTACAAGCAGAGGAACATGTTAGCGATGCAGCTGGAGCTACAGCCCTTAGAATTCAACATGATGCCATCTATGGAGAAATTGAGGCGCGTGAAGAAAAATTCAGATATTTGAATGAATTAAGTGATTCAATGGTGCAAACGGGTCATTATGCGGCCGCTGAAGTAGAAGAAAGATGTTCCGCAATGTTAGACGAACGCCAGAAATTGCACGCAGCATGGAACAAAAAGAAAATCATGTTGGAACAGAAAATTGATTTATTCTGTTTCTTGCGTGATGCAAAACAAATTGACAATTTCTCTGGTTCACAGCAAGCTGCCTTATCTAGTTCAGATTTTGGACAAACTGTTGAGGATGTTCAAAATCAAATTAAGAAACATGATGAATTCGAGCGATTAATTTTAACACAAGAAGAAAAAGTAGCATTACTGCAGGAACATGGACGAAAGCTTGTAGAACAACATCACTATGATACTCCGAATATACAGAGACGTCTTCATGAAGTTTTGATTCGTAGACAAAAAGTTAAAGATCTTTGTGCAGTTCGTAAACAAAAGTTGGCAGATGCTCTTCTATATGCTCAGTTCTTGAGAGATTGTGCCGAAGCAGAATCATGGATAACGGAAAAGAAAAAGAAACTAGAATCGGATGCTGCAAATTATTCGGAAGTTTCAAATTTGGAAGAGAAAATCAAAAAATTACAGAAACACCAAGCATTCCAAGCAGAGGTTGCTGCAAATCAAATCCGAATAAAAGAGATTCAAGATACTGGACAACTTTTGATTGCAAAGAAGCATGAATCATCACCAGATATTAAAACAGCTATTGATAGAGTGGCGACTGCCTGGAAGTCATTAATCTATGAATTAGATCAGCGAGGACGTGGTCTTGAGGAGGCTCAAGATATCCTCGAATTCAATAATCAATTGGATAAAATTGAGGCATGGATTCGTGATAAGGAGCTCATGATTCAAGCAAGTGATACTGGACGAGACTTGGAGCACTGCAATGCACTGATGCGTAAGCTTGATGATGTTGATTCTGACATGAGAGTTGATGACCAGAGAGTGAAGCATATTAACAATCTTGCAGATAAATTAATTAGTCAAGGACAAGCGCCCAATGAGGCAAAAACGATAGATAAACGTAGAAAAGATTTTAATGGTAAATGGAAGGAACTTCAAGTCGCTTTGAATGCGTACAGAAATCTTTTAAGTGGAGCATACGAAATTCATGTGTTTAATCGGGATGTTGACGATACTTCAGATAGAATTGCTGAAAAAGCGTTAGCAATGAGCTCAGATGATACAGGCAGAGATCTTGTTGCAGTCGAGGCTCTTATAAGGAGAGAAGACACATTAGAACGTGATATGACTGCTGTTAAACAAAAGATTAATGAACATGAACGTGACGCTATGCAGTTGAAAAAGAAATATCCTGACCGTTTACAGGATATTGACAAAAAATTGGATGAATTAAAGAAGAGCTGGAATAACTTGCAGGATCTCAGTATAAAGCATCGTGATATGCTGAACGATGCATACAAAGTTCATAAGTTTATTTCAGATGTTCGAGAACTCGATTTGTGGGTGAACGATATGATTAAGAAAATGAATGCAGCTCCCACACCAACAACAATCACTGAATGTGAGTCTCAATTGGAATTGCATCAAGAACGTAAAGCTGAAATTGAAGGAAGAGATCGTATTTTCCACAATCTTAAAGAACACGGAGAAGGTCTAGTAGTTGATCTACAGCAATCAACTGAGGTTAGCAAATATTTACAAATTTTGGGAGATCTTCATAAAACTCTACACTCAGCATGGAATGAGAGAGCTAAACAGTTACGAGAAGCTCACCAGCTGCAACTGTTCAAATCGCAATCAGAACAAGTAGAAAATTGGTTAGCCAACAAAGAAGCATTCCTTAACAATGATGACTTGGGTGATTCCTACAATGCTGTAGAACGATTGATGAAAAGACACGAAGCATTCGAGAAGCTTTTGATTACTGACAATGTGCAACAGCTAGAAAAATTCGCAAGATCAATCTTAGAGAGCGAACCCCGAGATGCTGATATAATAATCGAAAGGCTAGGATACATCTTAAAACGAAAAGAGAAATTAATAGCATCTTCTAATGAGCGAATGCAAAAATTAACACAATCAAAACAATTGCAGCAATTCTTACGTAATTTATACGAAATCGAAAGGTGGTTGGTTCAAAAAATGCAAGTCGCCGTCGATGACAATTACCGTGAGCCAAGTAATTTACAAAATAAAATTCAGAAGCATACAGCATTTGATACAGAGCTGATAACAAATGCTGCCAGAGTAAATGAAGTGATTACAGAAGGTGAGAATCTAATTAAGGCTAACCATTTCGCCAGCACGGAAATACAACAAAATCTCGAAGTTCTGGAAAATGATTGGAATAAATTGCAGCATGTCTCTAATGAGAAAAAGGATAAGCTTGAGCAAGCCTATGCGGCATTGACTTTTAACAGGAATTTAGATGAGTTCAACAATTGGATGGATGAAGTGGAGTCACATCTATCGAGTGAAGATTACGGCAAAGACCTGACAGCAGTCAATAATTTGATGAAGAAACATGAACGATTAGAAGCGGATGTAGCTCATCATGCAGAGGTCTGCGATCAAATTAAACAAAATGACGGAAATTTCTTTCAAGCAAATCATTTTCTTAAAGATGAAATTCATGAGAGGGCAATGAGTGCTATCAAAAGATATAATTCATTGCAGGAACCTATAGCCATAAGAAGAGAAAATCTCGAAGATTCATTACTTTTGCAGCAATTCTTAAGAGATGCTGAAGATGAATTACAGTGGTTAAATGAAAAACAAATTGTAGCTGCATCCACGGATTTAGGATCAAGTTTAACTGCTGTTCAAGTTTTACAAAAGAAACACCAAGCTCTCGAAGCAGAGATAGTCTCACAAGAACCCCTAATACTATCTCTTCTACAACGGGGACAACAAATGATTAGAGATGGACATTTCGCTAGTGATCGGGTTAAATCACAGTGCGATACGCTTCAATCGAAATTAGGAAATCTTCGTGATCATGCTAGTATACGACGATTACGACTATTGGATGCTGTTGAAAGTCAAATGTTCTACGTTGAAGCGAATGAAGCTGAAGCTTGGCTGAAGGAAAAACAACCAATTTTAGCATCACAAGATTATGGTAAAGACGAGGCATCAGTGCAATCACATCAAAGGAAATTAGAGGTAAATAATCGTATTCTCTATAATCTTTGTGTGGTAATCCCTTCTGTCATTGTGTGTTCTGGTGTAGTTTTTTTGTTTCGTCGTGTGTATAACTCTGCTTTTCATTTCTAAAATATTTATAGTTAAAAGGTAATCTCTTTTCGGCATACCGCCAGCACTCTTCCACAAAGATTCAGTTCTTACACAAGCTGTTCATGCATGACACTTTAAAACTGGTCTAATCAGACTAGGGCATAAAGATTATGCGCAAGTTATTCAGGTCGATGAGCCTATCATCATCATTTCTAAAGATAAGATATTCGAAATTTCGTTGATTTGGATGTTCCTATTGATCTTCCCAAGCCTTCAAGTCTGTACATCTGATCCAAAAGTCTGTTTCACTAACTAGAAAGAGGTGAGAACAATAATGAATTGGCTACACACCATCCTTTTTTGGCATTGAATATTTACATGTCCTTCAATGCCAATAGAGCTCTGAGCATGAAAGGACTGCGCGCTCAGTACTTTGTGGTTGGGTTGACTTGATTCTAAGATTTTGTTAAATAAATACACCCCTGCTTCGTGATGCACCTAAGATATGTAAAAAGGCCCCACTCGATAAAGCTGTCTAGGAGGTGGTTCATCTTCTGGAACGCTTCAAAGAGCAAACCCTCATCTCTTAGCGTTACGTAAATGACAATGTCGTCATCGCTGCCGGTAGGTCAATTCTCTCTACCTCACAGAACACTCAATTACAGGGCTTTTGGTAATTATGTAGTTATAAAAGAAATTCTTCTTAAATTTTATTTCTTTACAGGTACTGCAAAGAGAATTAGTAGCGTTCAATTTATCCATAGAAAAGGTTGAAAAATTGGCGATAGGCTTAGTGGATCGAAATCATTTTGATAGTGTTAATATCAAAAATAAAAGCAAAGCAGTTGCTAGTCACTATGAAGAGCTCATGAAGTTGTCAGAGGAAAGAGAGAAACGTTTGATTGAAAGCAAAAAACTGTTCGAATTCTTGCGTGAAACTGATGAGCTGCACGAATGGATCGATGCACAAATTGCAGTAACATCGTCTGAAGATTATGGTGAAGATGTGGAACACGTTGAACAATTAATTTTGGCATTCGAATCGTTCGTATCTAATTTACAAGCCAATGAGGGTAGAGTGCAAGCTAGTTTAGTTAAAGGAGAAGCTCTATTAAAAGAAAACAATCCATATCGAGCAACGATAAAGGCAAAACGTGACGAAACCAAACAATTATGGGAAGAGTTAAAGGATCTAGTCAATGCTCGTCAGGATGCTTTAGCTGGAGCAAAACAAGTTCATGTTTATGATCGAACAGCGGACGAAACAATTTCGTTGGTAAATGAAAAAGAATCTGTTCTAATGTCCGAAGATTATGGACAAGATTTAGAAACAATTCAGGCATTAATACGAAAACATTGCGTTTTTGAAGCTGAATTGGCCGCCGTTAGAGAACAAGTTGATTCTGTGCTAGGAGAAGCTTCAAAACTAGGTGAAATATATCCGGATGCTCAGGATCATATTGACTCTAAGAAAGAAGAAACAATTGTTGCATGGACAGATCTTACAATGAAAACTGACGCCCGGAAGGGAAAACTGCAACAAGCCGAACAATTGCAGTCCTATTTCGATGAGTATAGAGATCTAATTGCATGGATAAATGAGATGCTAGCTAAAATAACAGCTCCAGAACTGGCGACAACTGTAGCAGGAGCAGAAGCTCTCTTGGGAAGTATTAAAGAACACACTACAGAGATAATATCTCGGGATGAAACCTTTGATCGTTTTACTGAAAACGGTCAAAAATTGATAAGAGAAAAGCATTTCCTAGCCCATGAAATTGAAGATAAAATTCAAGTACTCAACCAGAGACGTGAGCTATTGTTGCGTACATTACAACAAAGAAAGGAAATCTACGAACTCAACTTAGACACACGGCTATTTTTAAAAGAAGCAGAAATCTTAGAGAATTGGATAAGCAGCAGAGAGCCCTTGTTAAAGGAATCCAAATTCGGTGATTCTATACCACAAGTTGAAGACTTGATACGTCGTCATCAGGACTTTGAAAAAACTGTTGCTGCTCAAGAGGATAAATTTCATGCTCTAAGGAGAATAACACTTTTAGAACAGAGATTTAGGAAACAACAAGAAGAAGAAAAAATAGCGAAGCGACTCGAAAAAGAACGCCTAGAAAAGGAAAGACTTGAAGCTATTAAACAAAAAGAGCTTCAAAGGCTCAACGATGAGCGCCGAAGAGTGGAGAAACAAAGTGAAAATAAAACAAATGGTGTACCCGAAAAAACTCCAATTTACTCGACGCCCATGGTAACGGTAAGTGGAGCATATTCACCTCATTCACCCAGTTTAGGTCGATTTGATGAAAGTTATAATAATCTACAAAAGTCACCGTCTGGTCCAATTTTCGCTGATCGCCTTCGTAGAGGATCAGAGGGTACAGTTAAGCGTGCCGAAAGTATGAAAATAGCTCCAAAACAGCCAAAACGAACGCCATCTTTTACAACAAGGCGACGTGCACAAAGTTTCAGAAAAAATCAAAAGGGAGAACCATTTGAATTGCCGCCTGTTGAAATACAGGGACTTTTGGAACGAAAACACGAACTTACAGGTGGAAGAAGAGCTCCTGTACGATCATGGAAGACTTTCCACACAGTTTTGTGTGGACAACTCTTATGCTTTTTTAAGGATGAAAATGATTTTATACAACAAAAGGCAGCAACTGCTCCCGTGAATATATTGAATGCAAAATGTGAAAGAGCAGAAGACTACACTAAGAAGAAATATGTTTTCCGGCTAAAACTTCCAGATGGATCTGAGTTCTTATTCGAAGCTCCTTCGCTTGAAAATATGAACGATTGGGTTAAGAAAATTTCCTTCCATGCTAGTCTTCCTCCAAATCTTCAGCTTCTTAGCTACGATGAATCTATGAAGGTAACTTTTTACACATATTAGTTGGGTCATTTACATAATTTGAGGTGGTGTTTGGAATTTATAATTTTTACATTTTTTTTTTTTTTTTTTTTTTTTTGAACAGTAGAATTGATTTCATTTTCGTAAAATACTAAAAACGCTAGAGAAACATGTAAATGACCTTTGAAAACACACATACATACTGCATACCTAATTGGAATAGGCTTTATTAATGCATGATTTTTCCCATTCATTTTCACTAGCAATCAAATAGTTTCCTTGACATCCAATCAACTAGTCAAGATCACATTGAAACCTCACCAGTAAGTTCTCGAACCTCATCACCTGACTCACAAAGGCGTAGCTCAAGACATGATTCGGTCGGTAGTAGTATGTCTGGTGGTAGTCTAAATACACCACAAATGAATTTCCTTCAAAAAAGAAAAGAATTAAGTGACCATCAACAACATCATCAACAGACTAATGTATATTTTCGCGCATATTTTTTTTTTAAAGAAATTGTTTTATTTTATTTTATGCTTTCATTTACAGCAAGGAAAAATGTCTCCAACATCACCGGATTCTTCACCATCTACTAGTTCTCATGGTTTTGCTGAAAAGCCTCCAATTCCTCCAAGAGGTGCACCACCACCAGTTCCACAAAGACAAAGCATGGAAAATATTGTTATGCTGAGAAATAGAAATAATGGTAAGTTTTATGTGAAAAAGTGCCACTCACCACCACCTGATGAGTGTGAGTGTATGGCCTGTCTCTTTCCATCAAATGAAACATGAGAGATCGACAATTATTTTGGTAAGAATCGCAAGGAGACAGATCTCTGACGTTTTCGTTCAAGACGATGTATTAGAACAATTTTGTTACCTCATGGGCTAAAATACGAATCACATATGCTATCTTAGCTCAATGGTATAGTTCTCTATGATTCAGCTCTCAAATATATAAGCGGTCTGGTTCGTACTCTCTAAAACTGTTTGGTATTTCAACAGTTGATGTATTGTGAAGTTGGAGTAGTCGAATGAACTCCGAAAATTTCAGCACTATCAAAATATATACAAATTCTCTTTTTGACAGTCTCCTGAGTTGCTGGTCTCTTACGTTCGGGCTTAATAGCCTTGCATGCACCATATCTGCCAGTTATTGACTTAATATGTAACATCAATCTTCATGGGATTACTTGTTCAAAAGTTTCCTTTTCCTCGGTCTGACTTGACATCAGTGGATCGTATGATTGTTGTAACATTTTCCACAACTTTCTTCCGCCGTCCGGTCTGCCTGCCCTATAGATAAATCAGGTTAGGTACTTTCTTTTACAGAACGCCTTTCTTAATACACAAATCCGGATATGTGACAGATTTTTACTGACTTGAGACAATATTTTAGGATAGCACTAATCATTTGTGCAAGATAGTTCCTCCGAATTTATGCAATATCGATAAGTTCTAACTACCTGGTTTGAATACCAAAAACTAGCATTTCTAAATCATACGAATGAGATATAATTTCTCTATGGTCCACAGAGCATTGTCTTTCAGTTATGACATATAATTCCTCTCCGCTCGACTCAAGAAACGGCTAATATGTGGTATCATAATTTCATTGGAACAATTCTTTTGGTTTAGTACAGTTCCAATACAAAATCCGAAATGATCTTTGCGGACTATAAAAATCTTATTACAATCGAGGCAAAAGAGGCTTGGGCCTTTATTAACTTGCCTTAAGTACTCTAAAGCTATCACCGCGATCGGACTTATTAGGCTTCTGAATGGAAAGGATGAGATATTTGATATAAATTGCTGATAACGTAACACAATTCATCCTTCACAACTGAACGGCCATAGGAATCTGCGTAAATATATACATCATATCAATATTGGATAAATGTATACTTAGCTTAGCGTAATTAGTCGAGAGTAGCTGAGGGTAGTAGATAAAAATCTGTTATGGTGACTCTATTTAATTTGTGATAGTCCATACAAAAACAGTATGAGCCATATTTCTTTCGAATTATGAAGGAGATATATCTTCACCAAAATCTACCAGCCATGTATTCATAGGAGTGGGCGAACAAAAGGTCACATGTCTGGGGTCCGCCATTTTTCGTTTTTTGACGGAATCGTCTCTCTATTTTCAAAAGAGCACAAAAAGTCACAGAATTTCTACTAAATGTGTGAACAAATCGGCACAAGAAAATCTATTGATTGCTAAAAGATAGCAACTGAACAAAAGGGAACAATACGTGCAGTTTGTGCGGTCAAAAAGGCACAGGTCCACTTGTTTTTATTTTTTCTCCTAGTATATTTCACATTTTTGTATGTTTTTAACATGCCGGGAAGGGCACCAAAAGTGGCACAAACTATTAAAATTGTAGTGGGATAATTTCAAAAGTCCATTGATTTGTCCAGTTTTATGCGTTTTCTGTAATTTTTTAGGAATGGGACATGTGCCGTTCTGTTCGTCCTCTCTTCTTAGGCTTAATGCTAATTTTGTAGCAAGTAGAATATTGAATACACCTCCCGAATCTAATAGGAAGATAAACCTCGCTCCATTCGCAAATGCTACTAGGTTCTGTGTAGGAAACCGATTTTTAGTTATTTTACTACTGAGACCATCGTTTACTATATTCATTTTATGACCACTTAAATTTGTCTGATAATTTAAACACCTTTTCGCATCCGAAAAATTTTTACTGTTGCACATATAGAATCTGTGAGTGTGTAACATAGCAACAAGATGAAAATGAGATTTGATACAAGTCAAGTCAAGAGTATCTGCGCCTTCGATTTCTTCACTGTCTTCCTTCGAAGGATTTACTCGATCATATTTCACATCCTATGGTTTGGCTTATTTAGGGCGTTGGGGCTTATCTTTGGCCCTCAATTCAATTTGATGAATTCTCTTGTCTTCTTTTAGATAACTCTTTTAGGAGTTGTGCACACCACGTGATGTTGTAGTTTATTCTTCCTACAGCTGCTGCGCCACATCAGCTGTAAAATATGATTTTCTCGCAAGAGTTTGTTAATTAATTTAGGAGGGGCTGGAAGCGATTAAGAATTGGATATGTTTAGAAAGTTTTAGGAAGTTTAGGACTGGAAGGTTCCTATGTTGGCAGGTTTCTTCAAAGACATTTCCGAATTTTTGAGGGGTTTTCTTTGGGATTAGCCTCTGTAGTCATCCTCTTTAGTGTTAGTTTATTCTACCTTTATTTATTCTAACTCTGCCAAAACCAAGGGTGATAAGTACTTGAAATTTTCCATTATGAGAGGATCCAGCATGTTGTTTATGAGTGGGTTTCGGTGCATTGGATTTTGCGACTTGGCTGTTTCGCCCGGTGCTAGGGTCCGAATACAGATACGTTCAGACTTTTGCACGTTACATTTAGATTGCCCAATTTTTGTGATAGGAGTAGAGCTTATTGATAGCCAAATGTGGACCAAGTAATTAGGCGTATGTTTGGAAGTCATCGGCGAAGAGGAGGGTTATGCCGCTTTCATTTTGAGGTTAGTTTGAGATGTAAAGATTGAAGAGTACTAGGCCCAATATGCTGCCCTGTGGGACTCCTGCTGCAATTGTTTTGAGAGAGATTTATGATTATCGAGTTCCACGTAGAATTTAGGAAACTGTGGATAAGTCTGAGAATTGATACTCAATTTCTTAAGAACTTTATTACTGAACTTAACTGAGCATGCTTTGCCCGCTCGGATAAAACCGATAATTGAACGTGTTCGAACCCTTAAGTTGTCGTAAGATTCAATTTAACTTTATAATTAACGTAAAAATTTCTTTTTTTCCAGAATTAACTGATCCAAATAGTAATTACGGAAATTCTCAAATGAGGCCGTATTCTGTTCAGTCAAACACATTACCTTCCGGCATGACTGGAATTCAAAATGGATCAAACGAAGAGATTTGGAAACGGCATAGCGAAGTAAGGCATTCCGGTAAGTGATGGAAATTTTACTACTACATACATATATACATATATTATTATTATAATCATCCAGAAGTTGTAAATAGATAACTACTTACACGTTTTATATCTAAACTAAAACATTTCAAATGAAGATTTTGTTAACTAAAATACATTTTTTAAATATCACATTCAAGTCTCATATACATATTATAATATCATAAACATCTTTCGATGGAAACTACATACATTTACACATAAAAACTCACTAATTGTTTTTAGTCCGGTCATACGATTCGGTATTGTATTAGATACACAGGAATGATAGCATGAACTCATGCTATTATATTTTTACCATTTGCTCCACCTTCAGTGCATTCTTAGGCCGATCTATTTTTTGTTTGATTTTAGATTGTATTGTGTTCGTTCTTACACGTTAATCGAGCACAAATCTATTGATTGCTGCGACTCTTCACTTTGACAGAAATTCACTACATCACCTTACCATCAAGAAATTTAAGTCACAATCTGTTAACCAGTACGATTTTCTACATGTACTCTCAATGGAAAATTTTATTTAAATCTATTCACAAATGCAAATGGCAAGTAATGTGTTGCGTAAACTAATAAGGAATAAATAGAGGTGAAATTATACTCCTGATTTCGGAATTTATGTTAAAGTTTTTGGATACCTTTCCAATGTGATCTGCAGTATGAATTGTGCTGTAAAGACCATTTAGCAAATCAAAAATAATTTTTTGAGGAATTTTGTGTCATTGTATCGCTTTCCATATTGAATTCTGTCAACAAAGACGAAAACATTTCCATAGCCCAAGAAAGCTAGAGCTAAAAGAGAGACCAAAATTCCATGACATTGCTTCACGCACAATGCTTCTTCGGTCGATTGTTATTTTAATTATCTCTATGATCATGAGGAGTAAACACATTCCTATTCAGTTGTCAGGTTCCGTCCAATCCTCCGGGAAGCTCATTGGTCCTAGACTTAATAGCGGTTATTATTTATGCTCTTGATGGTATTCGATTTTTAATACGTAGATGTTGGATGATCATGATCTCTATTTGATTACTTGTATCCGATGATACCTAAGTCCTTATGTGTATATTATTTTTACTGCAAATCGCCACATCCCCTCAACTCAGTCAGGTGTTTCGGTTTATCTGCTTGGCTGTACACGATAATTTCACAAGCAGAAACTCGTCACTTCAAAAATAAAATTATTCCTGAATGTAATAACATCCAAGTCAATTGACGAATAACCGCAATTATAAAAAAAAACTGAATTAACAAGCTTTCGGTTAATATCACAGTCTAAAGATAAGCCCAGGATTTGGCTTAAGTTGGACTGGCCAATATATTATCAAATATCGTACAATCACACAAGGCAAATCTAACAAAAAATAAATAAATACTAAAACTTATTAAATTCTTGAACTCACAACACAATCAACACACTTCAGGCAAACCAGTGATTTGGTGAAAACTTTTTACAAATATGTTGTTACTCTAATGATCCCAATAGAACAAAAAAAAACTTATAAACAAACCCCTCATATATATATATACTATATAACATTAGAAAATCCACCACCATTGCCATCTTCCATGCCACCAGCTGGAGTTCATCAGCGCATCAGTTCATTTGGAACATCAATTTCGAATGTTGATTATCAAGGTAATAACACAACAACAACTACTGCCTACAATATGAGTGGATCAGTTCGAAAAGTGCCCCAAACATCAGCATCTGTTGGCAACAGTCCTGCCAACCGGACTACATGGCATCATCATGGATACGGAGCTGAATATAACATCGTTAATAATCCCAGTTACGGAGCAAACAACAATGATCCAGCGGGTTAGAAAACGCCTTCTTCGTAGTTTGATGCAGTCTTCCTTAGTGCATGCTCAGTGTCGGGTTTATTCGCTTCATTATTGCTTCTTGCTTAAAATTTTTTTTTTCGCCTTCTCCACAATCAACTCTTAATTTTCTCTTTTATAATTAGCGTGCAATCAATATTTTTAACTATTTTTCATGGAAATAATGCACGCTGTACATAACTATTTATGTATGTAGTAGTTGTGATCATACTTTTTTTTAAAAATGTTTGACATGATCTTTTCGTAGTTTTTAGATCTTAAGTTCCAAAGTAGATTTATGTCGTATTCCTTTCAAACAGTTCTCCTCCAGAAGAGTGTAGCTCTATCGGTTTTTGTTGTACATTACAAAAACAACAAGACGTAAAACTTCACTCCACCAGCGGTGTAGAGCTCGTTGAAAGGAATTCGATGTTAGAGTAGTTCGAAATAATCAAGCCTGCTCTATTTATATCTAGTAATAATCTTTAAATATTCTTCTCTACTAGGATGGGGAACCAGTCGATTTGATTCTGGACGACCTGTATCCTACCAACAGGAAAATCAATCATCCACATCATCCCGAATGTCTGCAGAAAGTTCAAGTGAAAGTGAGGCACAATCGATATCATCAGTATCTGGAGTTAAGGGCGAAAGTAGCAAGGATAAAGATAAAAAGAGTGGAATGTTTCGACTTTTTGGCAGGAAGAAGAGGGCAAGTCAACACCCTCAGTAATCACACGGCCACGTAATTTTTTTAGATGTTATGCATTTCCCTCACTCACCCTCACCCAAAATAGTTAACTTCCTTAAGTGCAAATCTTCATAGATCTTCATTAGAATGAGGGGAGTAGGGGGAATTAGAATCATTTCCCTTTATTGCCTCATCTAAATGGAGTGAATGTTGTCAGTTTTATTATTGTATTTTTGTGTGTAATTCCAGTTTTTTTTATTATTACAAATTTATACTTTTTTTTTTCATTTCAAATCCTGGTTCTGTTTTTTATTTTTACAATTTTAAGTGTTAAGATTGAGTAATATAATAACTTTCGTTACTTCTTTTTTAAGATACCATTTTATCTGCAGCGATGATTCTATATTTTCGCAGATTTGTTTATATTATTTAACAATTGTATTTAATATAAATATACGTATTTAAAATAAATTGTGTTGTATGGATATGAATTTGTTTTATTAGGCCTGGCTCTGGTAGAAAAACTATAATATTAATTTTCAGTAGTCAATTTGGTTGTAGAAATGTCTAGTGATAAAAATTCATTTCTGTAACTACAGTTTAGAATAATAAAAAAATACATGTACTAAGAACGCCTACATAGGCATATATCCAGATCCGGACTGGGAGAACGGGCGATCGAGCGCTAGACGGTGGTCGCCGGATTTTCCACAACACGATCAAACATATTTACCATGTATTCTGTTCGAACGATGCGACTGCAGTAGGAGTAGAGCTATAAGTTAAAAATAATTAGAAATGTCTCAACAACTTATAAACGAACAGGCCGCGGAGCCAAGGTGAGAGGGTTGCCAAGCAGTGTTGGGCAAAATGTAATCTGATTGATTATTAATTACATATTACAATCTGTAATCATGATTATAGTTTGAAAGTATTAATCAGAAACATAATCATTTTTGGTGCTTAATGATTGATCAAATGTAACCGTAATCATGATTACATGATTACATTTTTAGATTACAAATTTGCAAGAGTTTTAAAGTTGTAGAAGAAAACAAATATTGCTTTACTTCTATTCCGTATGTGGTATGTATTATTTTTCATATGAAAGCATATATGATAAAAGCGGTTTATATGGTGCACTGCTATCCATATCTGCTTTTATATCAAGGCTGCAGACGAGCTGGGGCCGCAATTTACTAGGTCTATTCACATGTAAGATATTAAATTGGATGAATTGGCTCGTTGATGTTAAACTGATGAATGATCAATCTTAGGTGATATGGATGATCTCAATGGATTACTAAGAATTTGGAGATATTAAGGATAAGGGTGAACATCTCCAATAAAATCAAGGATGTCTTTTAAATAATTCGGTTGAACATAAAAATTATAGCAATAAACGTTAGTTCCTGCTGCCATTGCAGCGCTTCGAGCATGCTTCTAACTGGTGCATATATGCTGCAGTTAAGAATAACTCGTATTTCCTTATTCTGCAACAGTTGCAGTCTCTCCTTGGATTCAAAAGAACTAGCACACAACAATGAGGAGCAATATGAAAAGTATAGGAAAATTAAAGCGTTAAAAAGCAATATTGTATTTTCCGTGCTCAACAACTTTCTTATACGCCCTAGAAATCTAATCTTTTTTCACACATTATCAAAATCTTCGAATTGATGATCAGATATGTACGAGTCTCTATCAATAGAAGCACTTCCATTCCTCACACTGACTCCAATTAATACATAATTCAACAGTGTCTTGGAGTTTTCTACAATAAAAGTTGTTACGACCACAGATTGTTTGTTTTCTCAGAACGGAATTTTAAAATAATTTTACCAGCTTCATTTGTAATAAAAATGTAATCATGTAATTTTTAAGTCCTCGTAAGTAGCCTTTTCAAACTGGATTATCGATACAAAAAAAATATATTTTTTTAAGGCCCCAACTTACTCCAATAAAAAATATACATTTCTCATAATCTTTAACCTTTGAAATATGTGTGCGTTACGAAGATCTAACATTCTGACAAATTTCAAATTCCTACGTCGCGTTTTCGAGAAAAACGTCTGTGACAGACAAACAGACTGACGCATGAGTGATCTTATAAGGATTCCGTTTTTCTCCTATTGAAGTACTACCTTGAAAAGTGATTTTTGTCGAAAAAATTAACTATTTATTTAGAAACCATTAGATCACAAAAAGTAATGTATGATTCCACACTTTCAAAAGATATGGTTAGTTCGCGTTTGGTTCGTAGATACTAGGACTAATTGGATTATTGTTCTATCTGTGGGTTTTTCGGTTTACTTAGTCTGGTTTAGTCTTTGCATTTCATTGTTTCATTTTCTTATGATTCAAAATCCCCCATATATATATACTTATTATATACACGTGCACCCAAGTAAGTATATCAATGGATGAAAGGCAAAATGGGATAAGCGAAAAAATGAAAACTTTACACATTCGAGTGACTTAAAGTTTGAAATATCGGAAAAAAATCATAAAAATCAGATAATAATCAGATTTTTTAAATTTGTACCTTTATAAGGTGCTGAAATTCGTCTCTAATTAATGGTTTGATATTTTCCCAAACCATTACTTTTTATTAGAATTAATGTCGCCTACGTAATTTGGTCACAAGAACAGAATGAGAGAAAAAGTTTTATAACTCGAATAAAATAAAATAGAAAAGCATTTATTAAGAAACCTCAGCTTACGCTACAATGCTAGGTACATCGAGTAGAAAATAGTTAATGGCATTATGCCTAATGAGTACAAATGTTTAGAGACCCAATAAAGGTGCACCAAACAGACTCATTACGGTAGGAACTATCTAAGCAATATGGGTAATAATGAGGTGATTAACCATTAGAGGATTTAAAGTAATGTAAAGTAAAATGAGATGAAAGGAAAGAAAATAAAATAACATGAGGCAACTTAGCGTAATTACAGAAAGTATGACATTACATACAGTAGTATTTCTTTATAGATTATGGAATCAAGCGTAAACGTAAAGGTTACATCTAAAAAGCATGGAGTGAGTTAAGAATAAAGTAAGGCTAATCACAAACTTATTCATAGGAGTTTAATTACTTTGAGTAACAGTTGGAAATAAATTGATTATAGAAACGACTTAAAAAGAGCTGGAAATAACACAAGTGCTTAAATTATCGTAACTAGATAAAACTAAAACGTACCTTAGAACTGCGACCTGCAAGGTGCTTAGATATTAAAGAAAATTAAAGAAAGTATGATAACATTACACACATTTTACATGCTAAATACTCAATGGACCAACTTTTTAAAGAATAATCAAGTTTCATGGCACATATAAATTTACGTTTATGTTATCTTAAATAACCTTTATAATTAAAAACAATTGGTAGACGAAATGGAAGAGATTTAATAGCTTTGATTTTAACATGTGCTTAAAATGTGAATGCTTGCTATTATTCGTCATCATAAATCTAACTATATTACTGTTATCATAATCTACCGCAATGAGCCTGTTCATTTCTCCTTTGTTAGTTTGCTATATAACTTGTACCATACCAATTATGCCAATCATTTAATATTTACTCCATGTACCTAACGTTGTTACGCAGCTTAAGCTGAGGTTCTTCAATAAATGTTTTTTCTATTCTATTCTATTCTATGTGAAGAGATCCTAGTGGTATGACTGAGATTAGATTAGATTTGTGAAGGGGTGTGTAGGTGTTACCCTGACACAAGCGGTAGGAAGAAACATTTATAAAGTTAGTCATACTTTGTTTTTGATATATGTAGGTAGCAGCGACTTATGATAACAAGTAATGGGTAGTTCAATTTTGATTTTTGATTGAATATCTATAGACAGATTCGATCATATAGTATTTTACAACAATTTGTGAATACATATATACATACATTGTTCAGTCTATCTTCATGTTAATTCTCCTTTGATGCATCTGCTTCTATTTAAACCAGTCCATCCACTATTGAGCCATCTCAAAACAAATATTTTCTAGAAATATTAAAAGGGAAACACAAAGTATTATTCTTCAAATAACAAAATAACACAATACTTATCTAAATTATAGTTTTATCCAGACCCCAATTCAACCTAAAAGGATCCTGTACATAAATTTGTTTGAAAATAATCAAAAAATAGCATAAATAATTAAGAAATACACCAAATAAATATGAAACTCACCAAAAACATAATACAGCTGTTTTCTTATGTCAATAATTTGACATTACCAGCCCAGTGTTGGGAGGTTGTTGTGACCAAAATTCCTTCGAAAGTGAAATGACTGGCAAATTTTCCCAAAAATTTTTCCTAGGTACAAAAAAGTATAAGTTATACAACAGCCAAAGAAACACGTAACTTTTGATAACTAATTAGTTTTTCTAGATAGAGGAGACCTCTATAAAAGTGCATTCGCAAATTGAGAGTAAAGTAATCAGATACCCGTCTTTATTCGACTTCAGAGCACTCGGAATGTTTTGAAATCGATTCCATGTAATTTTATTTAATTTCAGAGTAGGTGCTCTGAGCGCTCTTAACGTGTATCTTTATCATTGCTCAGAGTGCTTAAACAACTCATAGGTAGACCTTGAACATTTAGAGGAGAGCAATCCCTCAATATTACCAATAGTGCGCAAAAAATCGTATTGAAAATGTAGTTTTTATATTTTATATTTCTGCATTCTTTTTCTTCATCCTTTATTTATTATTTTATAATTGCAATTGTGTTATTTTCTTATTTTCATCAAAGTTCTGAAAACGTTTCAATTTGAAAAATGCTCAATATTTGCGTTTCTCGGAATTAATTTAACAAGGAAAATTGAGTTTTTTGTGTCAATTTTAAAGAAATATTTTCTAAACTTTGTATGTTTGATTTTTTCCATAACTTTTTCCCTTTTTAATTTTTTTCAGCCCAGAAATGCCTACAATATGGGAGTATTCCCACAATCTCCCAACACTGCCAGCCAGATTGTTCACTCTCCACCACTGAAAACAAATGAGTGGAACGAGCTTTGCCAAGATGAAATACATGTGGAAAAGAGAGCAGTACAGATTGCGGCGTGTATAAAAAGGCGACGAGCTGCAGTAGAAATCACCAGAGCATTGATTGAGCATTGAGCATTAAGTGATCAGCAGTGTTTCAGTGAAGTGCTCATTGAGACATTCGATTCATTCAGCATTGGGATTCTTCAACTAAGTGTTCTCCAGTTAAGTTTTGTGTGTGAAAAATGATTCATTTATTGAGCATTGATTCCTATTGACGACAGTGGTAGAATTTTACTCAGGTAAAATTGCCGACGGCAATTGATAATTCTGAACGTGGTCGTGTTATTTTCCTAGTAATTGCCGACGGCTAATTCTCGTACGTGTTGGAAAGAAATGTGTAGTGAGATAGGACTCATAATAATTGCATCATAAATAAGTACATACACAATAAAAATTATGAGAAAGGACTCAAGTAAAGAAAAACAATCAGTGATAGTGCGCTTAAATAAGAAATTAAAAGATAAAAAAGACAAAGAGAAAAGAAGAGTGTTGGTAAAAAAACATCGAAAACTTGGTAAGGACAAAGAAGTGAATCGTGCAAATTGGCAAAAAATGTCAGTAATTAATGAACATTTAAGCCTAGATGATAAGATTAGTTTCGACATGGAACTAAAAATTTTGTCAAGGGCCTTCGTCCGTCGTTTTAAACAGACGTGTAATGCGAAGGAGCTTTCAGAAGACGAGCTTACGAGGACAATTGAGAAAACAATTCTCAGCGAATTAAAGGTATTCAGGGACCCGGTACAGACCCAATTATTAAATGGACAACCAATCAAGGGATTTGATCCTGAAAGCCAGCAGGAAGAACCTATGAATACTGATGAGTACGTAATGGACGAGGATAAAGTTCTGGACAATGGGGATAATGATGTGGATGATGACAATGACGACCCTGGTAGTGACGAAAGCTACAAAATTGTGCTGAACAAAAGAAGACCAAAAAACCAGCTGAACTATAACGCAGAGAAAAAGGGCAAGCAGCCTCAACAAGAGGCATCTGGGAATTATTACAGACTGATCCAGCCAGCGGAGAAACCGAAGACCAGGGCAGCCAGCAGTAAGGCAGATGCAGCACCAACGGAGAAAAAGGCCACAAAGCCACCACCAATCATCTGCTACAATTTAAACGTAGCAAAATTTTTCGAAAAACTTGAGAAGCTGGAGAAGCGCCCCAAGTTCTTTTTGAAAAATAATAACAGGATGAAGTCTACATTGAAACCAGCCACTGAAGAGGACCATAAAATTATTTTTGATTTAGTGAAGGAAATCAAGGTTGATTGCTTCACCTTCACGCCCAAGGACAACAGGAAGCCAACCTTAGTGCTTAAGGGGATCCAGTGTAGCTTCGACCCAAAAGAAGTAGCAGCAGCCTTGGAGAAGGAGTTGCCAGGAATAAAGGTGGCTAAGGCGTCGCACTTGGTGACTCCCGCTATAAGGAAAAGCGGACGCCTAGTGGACTCCTTTGTGATAAGCTTCGAGGCTGAAACTGATGTCAACCGGGTTATCAAGGTTGACAGAATTCTGCATCAGGCCGTCCACTGGGAACGATTTCAGAGCAGTGGAATTTCGCAGTGCAAGAACTGTCAGAAATATGGCCATGTAGCCAGTAATTGCGGAACTGCGTATAGATGTGTAAAGTGCAATGTCAGTCATGGACCTGGAGCCTGCACCAGAGACACAACGATAGGTAAACCCTATTGCACTAACTGCAAGCAGGAAGGACACCCGGCAAACTTCAGAGGCTGCTCAAAGTATAAGGAGATAATTGAGAGGAAGAAAGCTGCTGTCCAGTCAAAGAAGCTGAGGGAGGAATTTGTCAGGGAATCTGCACGGAACTATGTGAAGCCCGGTAAGTCTTTTGCACAAATCCTTTCTTCTAATATTTCAGGTACGCACGTTGGAAAGAAGACCCAGGAAGCAGTCCCCAAGCCCCAGACTGCAAGCAAGCCAAAACCCTCTTCATCCATTGCCTTGGGAGCAGACACGTTCTGTAATCAGGAGGCAAAATCACTCTTTGGTTGTGATTTATTCGGTCTTATGGCCAAAATCAACGCTTTCCTTCCTAGCTATAGGAAGCTGACTTCCATTCCGGAAAGACAAAGTGCTTATCTGCAATTCGCGTTTTCGCTATGCGGAAGCAGAAATTAAGCGAACTGAAGGCGATTGCCCTCAATGTCAACTCCCTCGTGTCTCACGGGAAACGAGTCTCCCTAAACCTTTTCCTGGAGGAACACCGTCCCCATTTCATGTTTCTTTCTGAGACAAATCTAAAAGCAAGACACAGAGTGTCTTTGGAAAAATATTCTCTGCTCAGAAATGACGCAGGTGAGGGAAAGCGGGGCACCGCTATTCTCATTAAGAAAAATCTCCACTTCGAACCCACCCAGATTAACCTCTCCAACTTCGAGAGTACGTCTCTAAAGATAATCCTAGATTCTGGTGAAACTCTTCTTCTTGTTTCACTCTACATACCGTGCAAGACTCCAGCCTCCCGAGTACGTAGTGATCTGATCGCGCTGAACGCCTTTTCCCAACAATTCACATATACGATTGTTGGAGGCGATTTCAATGCTAAGCACAGCTTATGGAACGATCCCTCGACCAACTTAGCAGGAACTACCATAGCTAAATGGTTGGAAGATAATCTCCACAACCACAATTTTATTACTGTCTCCCAGGACACACCAACCTTCCCCAGAAGCGGCTCTTTTCTAGACTTTTTCCTAGTTTCGGACAGTCTCATAAACATTCTCCCCCAAATTAGAAATTTTACCTGCCAGGCCCATATTTCTGATTCTGATCATTTGGCAGTAGAATTAAAAATAGCTCTACAGAGAGAATTCTCTGCGAGCACACTAATTGCTCCAGCAATTTCGTCCCTGACCAATGTCGACTGGCCACAGTTTCAGAATAGACTGAATAGCCTGCTCCCCAATTTCTTGCCAGATCAGCATAGAAATCTGTGTAATACAGAAATAGACTTCTATGTTGAATTGCTGACAACTGCTCTTCAGGACAATATAGCGTTTTTCTCTACTACGCACCAACCTAATAACTACAGGTACAAAAACCTTCCGCCCAGAATTCAAGAGCTGTACAAATACAGGCAAAAGCTGAAGAAAATTCTGAACAGAATTTACCGGCGAAATCTCAATTCACAGAACCCGGAATATTCATCCGTACTTTCTCAAATTAGGTGTCTGTCGACAATCATTGACGAGCAAACTCGTAACTTCGTCGATGATCAATTTCGCGAGAGGTTGAAAGCTATTAAGCCGGGTCCGCGAGCTTTTAGCGAAATTAACAAAGTTTGTAGTAGGAAAGCCCGAGTCCCTGAAAAACTACTCGATGGCAACAACTGTTTAAATTCTCCGGAAGAGAAAAGCAGTGCCTTCGCCAACTACTTTGAGTCAACCTTCAAAAGCTCGCCTCCAACTCATCTCCCAAACTTTCATAGGCAAGTCCTAAGTGAAGTGGAAAATTTTGAGTCACAAAATACCTCACCAATGTCAGAATTCAGCCTTGAAAATCCAGCCGGAAATCCAAATGACCGGCAAATATTCACTAGCCCGCTGCATCTAGCTGCCCTTATTCGGTCACTCAACAATAAAAAGTCGAGTGGCCCAGATGGTATCCCGAACTTCATAATCCGAAAGTTACCAACGTTGGCAATCGAAATGCTAACAATAATCTTCAACAATTGTATAAACAATTGTTACTTCCCCAAAAGCTGGAAAGTGTCAAAAATAATGCCAATTCCGAAGAAGGCATCTTCTAAAAGCATCTCGGAATTCAGACCGATTTCACTAATCTCCAATTTGGGAAAGCTTCTGGAGAGATTAGTGAAGCAGCACATTGAAGACACTTGCGTGGAGAAGGAGATGGAGCAGCATCAGCAATTTGGATTCAAGGCTATGCACTCCACTCTGCATCCACTATTAAAATTTCACACTGATGTGACAAAAGCTCTTAATAAAAAGACGCATACTGTGGCCTGTTTTCTTGATGTTGAGAAGGCCTTCGACTCCATCTGGAGAGAAGGACTTATCTCGAAACTGATTGGATTTCAGTTCCCACCCTACCTCATTCAGATGATTAATAGCTTCATTTCTCAGAGACAATTCTTTGTGGAAATAAAGAATTCCATATCTGCGCATAAGGACATAAAAGCGGGTGTCCCGCAAGGCTCAGTACTAGGGCCATTCCTCTTCAATCTATTCACGTTTGACCAACCGCAGAATAATGGAGGAGTCACGACCCTTCTCTACGCGGATGACTCATTAACGTATGCGCACTCCAAATCCCCAAAATTGGCGACAAGGAAAGTGGGTGATCATATTGCCAAGCTTTACGAGTACTATCGTAAATGGGGCATAAAGATCAACGTCCCTAAATCGAGTTTACTCTGCATCAGAACTGCACGTTCACGCAGAGGCGTATGTCAAAACGCAAGAAACATTGAAATCACTATCAATAATGAAGTGATAAAACCCACTAAGAGCGCCAAATATCTAGGCATTAATTTCAATGAACGTTTTAAGTTCAACCCTCACGCAAAAGCAGTTGCTAGGAAAGCAAACTTTGCGCTCAGCATGATCAGTCCTATAATGAGATATAGGAACGGACTCATTCTGAGCACGAAACTGCTGATGTACAAGCAGCTCATTAGGCCCATCTTAACGTACTCGTTTCCCATATGGCACACCATTTCACCAACTTATATGGAAATCCTTGCAAAATTCGAGAGGAAAACGCTCCGAATCTGCACTGGACTCTACCGAAGGCCCTGTGGAAAGCATTATCGCAATCAGGTCCTGTATGAGAAAGCTGGTATTTCTCCAATACAGGACTATTTGGTTGAGATGATGAAGAAGCAGGTAGCCAAAATCCCCAATCACCCGAATCCAATTGTCCATGAACTAACCAACTTCCCCCACTTACCCACTAACAAATATTTATCGCCTTTTTGCATTTCGACTTGTATTGAAAAATATTACTGCGAAGAAATTTTTACCTTTTTCAGGGAGAAAGGAGATAGTCACCGTGGCTAGTAGAGGAAGTCAGGAGGAGGATTGCAGCCTGCAGGACGGGACTTATGCAACCTTCCACGGACAATACCCGCAACAGGGAGCTATCAAACACCACCAGGATGGGAAGGCAGATCCAACCTGAAGATTTTTATATTTTTATATAGGTTATGTAGCTAGTACTTAAGTTAGCTAAGTATTAGATTTTCGGATTACATTTAATTAATTATAACTAGGTAGCGCTAGCCGTAGTTTAGAAGTAAGTCATATGTTAGTTAGTAATTCAAGTATTTAGAAAATAAGAAAATTTAGCTAGATTAATTGAACTCAGGGCCAAAGAAAAGCCCGTAGGAATTATAATCAGGGATCAGTTTAGATAAGAAAAATATTGTTAGGTTAAGTGTACAAATTTTTAGCGTAAATAAAAAGAAAACTTGAACTTGTAGAAATCACCATTCTTTGTTCAGAGTTTAATCTGAACAGTCCTCCAGTCTCAGAGTCTAATCTGAGATTTCCTATCCCAAATACAGGAGTTGATTCTGTTCCCTCTTATAATTGACAGAAGTTAATTCTGCTTTTATATACACCCACAGAAGAATAATTCTGTTCCCTCACCAAATTACAGGAGTTGATTCTGTTCCCTCTTATAATTGACAGAAGTTAATTCTGCTTTTATATACACCCCACAGAAGAATAATTCTGTTCCCTCACCAAATTACAGGATTTGATTCTGTTCCCTCTTATAATTGACAGAAGTTTAATTCTGCTTTTATATAAGCCCCACAGAAGAGTAATTCTGTTCCCTCTTATAATTGACAGAAGTTTAATTCTGCTTTTATATACACCCCACAGAAGTCTATTTCTGTTCCCTCACCAAATTGCAGAAGTTGATTCTGCTTCCTCACCTATATTGACGGAAGTTTAATTCTGTTAATATATCCATTCTTTTCATATTCCATTCTGCTTACTCATTCCATTAACTAAAGTTTAATTTTGTATTCTTCTTTTTTTTACAGCCAAATTAAAAATAGCAGTCGCAGAAGAAAGATTCGACGCGCCTTTAAAGGAATTATTTATGGTTTCGCATTTGGTTGGGCTTTATCAAATTGCAGTGAATTGGATATATGTAGAATTTTTTTTTTTTATAATATAATTTAATAAATTAATCTTTTAATTGTTTATTTTAAGTTAAGTGTTGAATTAACATGTGATATTAGACTTAAGTAATTTATATTGTATATTGAAAACACTGAATAAAAAATTTATATTTGAATTCAAGCTGAGTTATATTTCAACCTGCACCCCTTACATTTGAGATTTCACAGCTGTACCTGGGCGTTCGCCAGACGGTATAGGAAGTGTGATAGAATCTGTTTAATTTCACATAGCTTGTGAAATTACAATATTTTTTGTTGTTCCATTGCCTGGGTAGATATAGAGATTGTCTGGGTTTTCGACTCTAGAACACGCAATGTAGTTGTTCATATGAGAAGCAATCCGTGTCTAGATCAAGGAATCAGGTAATGTTTGCCTGAAATCTCCTGCAAGCAATATTAATGCGTTCCCAAATTGTCTGATGTACAGAGAGAGGAGAGAGAGTATTTTATTCTCTGTACCGTACTTTCCTAATTCCTATTCATTTTCGCAATATTTCGTTACTAATGGCGGAACGAGGTTCGTAATGGGAATACCTTGCTATATACCTTGCTGATATCCTATTTCATGTGGCACTAGTTTTGATTTCAGAAAGTATGCTCTCACTGTCAATGCTACCAACTGTCGTAATATGGAGCTATACTTACTTACTTTCTTTGTACCACTTTATACTTACTTAATATTCTGTAACAAACTATGTAATCTATGTCATAATACTCTAATCGCTTTACCCAACGTCAAAGTGACGTGGTGCTTATGACGGGGTATGTAATAAATAAACTCTGAATATAAATTATTTGGGGATTTACCTTATATACATATGTATATATGGGGATACAGTGGAATTTACTGAATTTCCCACAAGAGTATTAGTTCAGTGGAAAATAATGCTCTCACGGAAAGAGACAATAAACAGTCCATTTATGTATATATGTATATGTCAGTGATCCCAAATAACGATCCCAAACAGTAGGTTTGCATTTCTGTAATCATTTTCCCATGCAGCATACTTTGGAAATGTTGCATTGTTCAATGGCAAATTCAAAGTGGGATGTGCAGTTCTTCCACCTGGTAGACATGTCGCAGCTATTCCGGACGACCTGTTCGACCAGTTCTTCCTGGCGCATCTAAAAAGAAGTTTTCTCCAACTCCGTAATTGATAGTGTATATTATATGATAAATGCCATTTTGCTCAAGCGTTAGTTTGGGAATATTTTATTTCACATACGACAAAAGATCATTAGTGTTGTAATGTTTTTTACGACGCAATTCTACATCGAACGAGGCAACAGCAGATCGATTCGGTGATGACATTTCCAATTAATTAAGAACTTTGTTCACGATTTCTAAGCACAAATCATCAATCATTATCAAGGCTTCCTTGTAGATTTTGTGAAATCCATGTTCATATTTGGATTTTCTTTGCGTATTCCACGGAATATTCAGCCATGTGCCATTTATATTTCTCCCATAACTCTCAGTACGTTTACATGAATACTTTTGAGTACTTGATTTGAAATATACTTGAAACTCAAGTACGGTTTGTAGTTGAATTGATTTCAATTACTTAATTTGAAATTTTCTTGCAATTCAGTAAAAATCACAACCTGAATTGTCAACAATAATCTTTTTTTCGTTCCTCTAAACCATTTTTATAGCTCGCAGACATAAAAAAATGTTCAAGTAGTGCAGTTGCGTTTATATGAATTTTTTCAAGTAAATTGAACAAAAATTTTGTGATTTACTTGACTATACTTGAAGTCAAGGCGCGTTTATATGATATTTTGATTGAGGTATACTTCAAGTATTCATGTAAATATATACTGTCTATTGGAGATTAAGGAGAGCAGGCGTTCAATATGTTTGCAAACAATGCACGAATTTGTTTTGAATGTTGCACGCATCATTAATGCATACATCCCAGTGTCGGTCGTTCTCCAATAAATTCAGAGCTTGACATGGCACTACGGCAAGTGCCATGTGTAACGCCGTTGACAATTCACAATTGCTGGGAAAACGTTGGACCATTTACCAATAGCACGTGTAGAAAGATAGTAGGTATATCACAACATGCGAGAGCTCGAATGCAACGTTGTGTCAAAATTTCAAAGAAATCGGTGAAGAACCTTCGGAGATTTAAAGATTTGAACATACGAACATTTACCTTTTTTTTTTATACTTATCTAATAATTAAAAATGAAGTACTGTTCGGGGGTAATCGCTTGAGAATGGCTGGACCGATTTGGCTAATTTTTCTTAAAAGTTCGTTACAGTCCGAATAAAGTTTTAGGGAAGGAAACATTGGAATCGGCAACCCCTTCTTGGTTACCATACAAAACTTTGGTTTTCCACTATATGTCGACGTAGAGAGCTCAAATTTTGTAAACGGTGTTTGAAAAAAAAATGTAAATTTAAGTTCAAAAATGGGACCACTCGGGCAACTGCACACACACACACACACACACACACGATAGTTTAGATATATCAAAACGCTCACAAGCCATGAAACAGACTCCCTCACTACACACACCATCAGAGCTCCAACGGAGTCCTAACTCCAAAATATTTCCAGTGTTCTTATGTAAAACTGACAAAAGCTGGTATTACACAATCGGCGTAAAGGCTTGTAGCATTTCATGAAGTGTCTATAAATTTCAGACACATCATGTAAAAAGTCATAAGCGCAAACTGTTACACTATCTGCCTACGTTTCATGAAGTGCCTAGACTTTTCATGAATGGTTACATCAAATGTCTACGACATATGTACATATCTGTATATCACAATTCAATTTCAAATAAAGTATACAAAATCAGTAGCGCCTTTCTGAAACAAATGAATATTATTTTCAATTTTAATATCAGCGGGTAAATTACTATGCATAGGTAAACAAACCTCTATAGTCTATACATTAACATATTCTGTGATCTTGCTTTTTTTTAAAAATCCCAATCTAAAATTATTACAATTCCTAAGGAGATATATTGTTGTTCTTCACTAACATAATAGATATTCTTAAGAGTGGTAATTAGGCAGTATACACAGAGATGAATACCTACACTGAAAAAAAAATCATTACTTTTAACTTAGCCATATTGAAGAACATCTAGCATCACTTTAAATTGGAGTCATCCTATCATTGCTCTGTTTTACCCTTTTGGAGGTGATAGATTCACTTATTCTCGTAAATAGAACAGTTGGACAGTATTCAAAATGAAGTTTTATCATCGTATTATAAAGATTTATTGGACTCAACGTGGAAAGCGGCCTCTAAGTCTTTAAACAAAACTCAGTTTTCTTTTGGTATTTTTTTACAAATATGAAATGATTTTTAAAACTTCAGCTTATTGTCTATAATATCTCTACCACTTCATCGCCAATTATAATATTAGGTCTATGATGAGAATTATAATTATCATAGCCTTAGTTTTCTTTACAGTAAGTTTCATTTTGTTTTTTAATAACCACTCATATATTCTATTCACATCGACCATTAGTTTTTCCGCAATCCACAATATAGGTACAATAACGCTTCACCAGCAAAAACACTCAACTGACACTTTTGAAAAACTTTTACCATGCGATTAATGAATATAGCTAAAAGTAAGGCAGCCAAGATAGATCTTTGTGGAACCCCAAAAATACAGTTTACAGATAGATGTCCTCTTAGTTTGGTTCTCTGTGTCTTATATTTTAAGAAATGATTTGAACCATTCAGCTTCTTTGTCTTTTTTAATTAATCCAAAAGTATATTTCTATCAAGTTATTACAAATTTTCCCTCATCCGTAGGCCTATTTTCACTCAGTGATTAACCAAATAATTGAAGTTTGGCGTGGAACCCAGAATGATATTCACCAAAAAGCTTGTTCTCTTCAATATACTTTTCCAACTGTATGTGGACAACTTTCTCCGGACACATCTTCACATAAAACTCAACTTGTTACCTTCTTAACTGGCGCAACAATAAATTTAGGATATCAGGAAATACCCCGATTTTAACAAAATATTATCATTTTAACTAATGCATCTCCAATTGTATCAAGTCCGTCCTTAAGAATATTTGCATTAATTAATTCCTTTTTCTTAAATCTGGCCACTCGAATTTTACTAGTAAAATTAGGAAACTCGATCTAAGCACCTAAGGAATATGTTTTCTCAAAAGTTCAGGTAGAAAAGGATACACATCATATTTGTAAGATTTTGCTGAAAGTAAAAGAAAATAACTGATGTCAGTCACAATTGTTAAGTTTAAGCTACACGACGAGAAATTCCAGAGACCCATGTATACACTTTCGAGACTCAAAAAAATCTTTAAAGAGACCAAATCTCTGGAGACCTTTTGAGTCTCTCCGGCCTCCAGTTGTGTATTTCTTTGAAAACAATCAGAAACAGGACTTCAGGTTCGTTTGTTGATTTTTTTTTATTATGGTGTTCAGCGACAAAAATTCTCTTGCAGTGTAAACAATTCGGAAATTTTAGTCTCTGTAAACCGGGGACTGGAGACCAAAAGTCTTTCACCGTTTATTTACGTTGTAGAAAAACTAGATAAGTTGAGCATGAACACAAAAAAAAAGGTTAAAAAAGCCTAAGTTTCAATTTTTGTTTGGTCATCATCTACAGCAGTCCGGTAGGCGGTACGATTCTTGTAATTCAGGGAATATTAGGTACGCCTCGGCTCCCACTCTGACATCCATTCTCGAACCATCCGCAATAAAGACACATATATCAGTGTCATTTTCCACGCGATTATCATCCCACTCCTCTCTACAAGGAATGCTAGTTGAGAGTGCTTTCTCAAAGTCTAGTCTAGAGACAATGTAATCCGTAGCGCCCCGCATATAGTTTTCAAGGCAAATTTTCAGTATTCTGTTGTGAGCAAAGTCTGCTGTTATCCATCAGCCTGACTCTCTAAGCCTTAGTGCACTCTTAGCAGCTATATATTTTCCATAGTTGTCAAGGGGCAAGAGCCGGAGTACAATCTCCATTACTTCCGGTGTTGTTGTTCGAAGAGCACCTGTAATACCTAGAGAACCAACTCTCTGTATTTCAGTAAGACTTCTTAGGTGTGTCACTTTCTCTTAGACTAGACTAGACAATTCCATATTTTGCCAAAAGTTTTGTTACAGGCATATAATAATGCGATTGTCGCCTTTTTTTAATATCACTCCTAGGTATTTGGCTTCAGTCTTAAATTCAAAAGGAATCTTAACCAGTTTTGGGAGTGCCAAAGTCAGAATAACTCTCCTCCGTGTAAAGAGAACTGGACTAGTTCAATCTTTGCGTAGTTAAGCCCCAGACCACAACCTATAGATGTCACCTATGATGTAACTGAATTGCTAAAAAAAAAATGCTTATCCCATTTTGCCTTTCAAGCATCGATTGTAATAGTTCATTACTGCCAGGAGCGGAAGGTAAACAGATCTGTCTCTAATACATTTGCTTTACAATTTGTAAGCAATTACTTACCAATAGGGGAGAACTCTGTAAACATCTGAAGCCTTTACACATTTCCTATTTCTAACTAAGCTCTACTGCAATTTGGATATTAGTTATTATCCACTGAGATGAGAGGAAAGTTTTATCGGTATATCTAAGATTAGGATGATTTAAAAATGGATAATATATAATACAAATATGGTAAAAAATAATAAAATACGCTGACCAGGTTCCACCGAGACTTGAACTCGGATCGCTGGATTCAGAGTCCAGAGTGCTAACCATTACACCATGGAACCACTCAACTTCAGAATGCTGCAAATGTCATATAACTTTTGTGTTGCTCTTCTGCGCATATTCAATTTTTAAATTGGAACGATATCGTGATAAAAAAAGGAATTATCCTTTAACCTGCAGGCCTGCAATTATCTATTGTCTATGTTGAAAGCTGGCTGGTAGGAATTTGCATTAACGTCCTAGACAGGAATATATATAGACTTCTACTAGAGTCTTCCCATTTGGGGCTCCAACAATGGACTTCCTTGTAATTTCGATTTAACTGCTCCCCATTTGAACCCCAAAGAAAACATATTGAGACATTTTTTAAATGAACTTCAAAAATAGAACATATGAAAGTATAGGTACAGAAATATGAGATCTAAAAACATTATAGCGAATAAAGTAAAAAACGGTCTTACATCAAAAAGTCTCTTCTTATTTTGTGGGGTAATGACCAATCCCATCATATTGCTAACTTTCCACGTTGGATGCTGATGGGGGAGATTTTTGGATATACATACATACTTGTGTCATGTGATTCAAGTAATGTAGAGCGATACTGCGCCGAATTTGAACATGATCCATCCTTGTATCCTTTTCATTTAACGATATAATGTAATATGCGAATTCAAAGTTTCGTTAAATATCGTTACAAGTCTATAACTCCGGAAGTAAATAATGAATTTAATGAATTTGGTTTTTTAGGGTTTAAAGTTCAAGGTAATCTCTCGCACTGTTGTGGTTTTGTTTGCTCATTGCTAATTTTTGATGAAACCTTACCATCCGTGAGGTGGTGTTCCCTACCTTAAACATAGTCCGAAGTGGCTGATGGTCCGTTACAACTTTAAAGTGATTTCCTAAGAGGTAACACTTGTAGTTGCGTATGGTCCAGACAATAGCTAACATTTCCCGTTCCGTTGTCCTCTCGGCTGGACTTAGAGTCCGACTGGCATAGCTAATTGGTCTACCCTATTGTTCTAAGACCGCCCCTAAAGATTCTCCACTTGCATCAGTGATAACGGTAAACTCCTTCTTAAAATCTGGATAACCTAATACCGGTGGTGAAGTGAGTAGATGCTGAACGGTTGTGAAAAACTCTTTACATACCATTCCCCAGTTGAATCGGATAATTTTTTCTCAATAATTTGTTAATGGATGCTAAGATTTTTGAGAAGTTTGGCACAAATTTCCGATAATAGTTGACTAACCCCAAAACTGACTGTACTTACTTGGCTCTCTTTGGACGAGGAAGCTTGTGTACAACTCCCACTAAAGGACGGTCTGGCTTGACTCCTTGTTCTTCTGAACAAACATGTCCAAAGTATACCAACTCCTTCTTCAAAATCTGACATTTGGAAGGCTGAAGCTTTAGGTTATGCTCTCGAAAACGTGTAAATACTTCCCTCAACTTGTCATTGTGCTCGTCCAAGTTTTTCGCGAATATTACTACTTCATCTAAGTAAATGAAATCACTGCAGACCCGTTAAAATTCCATTCAATAAAGATTGGAAGAACGGAGGAGCAGTTTTTAACCCGAATGGCAATCTTTTATATTGAAAATGATTGAAATTCGTGCTGAATGGAGTCTTCTCGCAGTCAGCTGGATCTATTAGCACTAGATGATACCCATTAGCTAAATCTAATGTGGAAACCTACCGAGAGTGACCCAGCCTATCCAAAATGTCCTCAATCCGAGGCAGAAGATATGAAAATGGGATACATACTTTGTTGTTTATTCAAATCTTTAAAAAATTACTTCAATAAGATTCGCACCCTATTTAGCGTATAAACCTATCACTCGCATTGCCACATGACATCAGAAAAATTCACACCCTATCACTCGCGCTAACTAAAATTGTATGTGTGAAATTCGTTCGTTAACACGACCGAAAATTGCACCGATGAGATTTTTACGCTCTATTTACTAGAACGGTATAACGCACTATCAAAAATTGTACCTGTAGCGTTCGTACCGTTTTTAATTTGATATGCAACATACTTTATTGGTACCACCCAGAGGGTTCCTACCGCCCACCCTAAAAGTATGCAGAGAAAAATGTTCTTCTACGAATTGTAGGCGAACAGTGAAACCCGTTTTCCGATCGGACATAGCCCTACAGAGTTAGAGCCGATCTAAGGTGCGAAAAATCTAGTACCTCAGTTCGAATAAAAAAGGAAAATACTAAAAAAATGAGTAAGGATATAGCTATAAAAAGCTATTTAAGCCTCCGAGTATGAGTGTGGGTACTCAAACTTCTTCCCAGGATCTAAGGAACTCGATTCTGTACTAGATTTTCCTAAATGTACTAGATCATACTAGTTCCATAGCTGGCACAAGAGTTATAAATGTCGCATGCAATATTAGAGCAGAGTATACCAATTTTATATGGACCACAACATTTGAAGTAATGGATATGTACGTTGAGTGATACAAAACTGCTATTAAAGCAACATTTACTCTCCACTCGACACGCCTTAAAGCATGTTGTGGTCCATTTAAACGGGTCAGTATACTGCCTCTGCCGTTTGAAAAATTTATAGGTAGGATGATGGTAGCAGCATATTTCCCGGTGTAAGCTGACTCAATGTACCACCCATTTTATAATTTGTATACTCTGCTCTGGTATACCATGCGATATGTAACTCTTATGCCATCTATGCTACAATCCAAATATTATGTGCTCATTAAATTAGTATATTACCCCGAGGAATCCGTACTTTTACGCTCTCTGAATGGTCTAATTTTTCTTCTCTTTATCAATAATTCCTTCTCGGCATTAGAAGACTCACTCGAAAAAAGATATTAATCTACTAGGGTCTTATCTACGGCCAATTGGAGAAGATTTTCTGTTAGTCACAACTGGCTGTTGATAAGACCCTAGTAGATATTATTCTATATCGGCGGTTAAACTACAATTCAAAGTTAAATTAAACTCAGATTAAAAACTGAAAGCCCGCGGCAATTTATTAATTCCCCAGAACACATGCAATTCGATCCAACAGTCAATATGCAAAACTTAAGGGGGTCACCCCGTGTGACGGCCTGTTTTTTTTACCTTTTTTTTGGGATTTTGTTTTGACGAACAATAAAAATATAAAAGTTTGAACTTTTTACTATACATTAATTCACTTTTCACAGTAAGCCAGAATATTTTCAGACCAAAATATTTATCACAATGTGTGTTGCACCACTACAAAGGCACCCATGTCGAAAAAAAGTTTGTCGACGGTATCAATGATTCCGGCTGATTGGCTTATCTAAAATCAAAAAACCAAACGGCGTTTCAATCTATGAAGCTATTGAAAATTGAATAATTGAAATGTAGTTAAAAATTAATTTTCAAATTTCGTGATTTTTTTCGATTATTTTGTTACGAAAAAAACGGTTCGGAATTTTTGCATTATTTTAGTTCACTCGATGACTATACATGTGCCAAATCTTCCGTTAAAATTTCAAACCAATCGTTCCAACCGTTTTTGAGATATCGTGGAGACAATTTGAAAAACGCTTAAAAGTTCAAAAATTGGATATCACCAATAAAATTCGAACAGTTTGGGTGCTCAATTAAGACTAAAAAAAACCGTCATATTGAAAACAGAATATGAGTTTGGAGATATAACGGCTTCTCTATTGTGCATTTAAACCTGTGTTTTTATTAAAAGGGCTCAGGTGAGAAACGGAAGCGCAAGAGAAGGGGTCCAATGCTCGGGCGCGCGCTCCAAATACTTGCCCTGTTGAGCTCTGTAACTTTCAAACGACTCCGAATATCGGAAAATCACTTTACCCACATATTCTGCACTATATTTAGATGCAATTAATGAAAAAAAATTTTTTGAATCAGTCACAGTACAAAATAAAATGCAAAATTAGTACTTATCTTTTGGGGTTACTTTTTGCTTCTCTTACTTTTAGAACTTCAGTTGACATTCAGATTTTTTCTTTATTCGATCCCACTATATCGTCCTTTCCGCTGGACTGTAGTGATCTTCCTTTCGAATTTCTTTCCTGTTATTCCGATCGACTCCAACTTTCTAATTTACAAATTTTAACTCGCAGTTTCTTGATTTTTATTTTTTTCTTCTTCTTTTGTTTATTTAACTTTTCAAAAATTCATTTTCTATCGCTTGACCTTTTTGCGCCACTGACCCCACTCACAGTTTGAACTTAACGCTTTTCCAAACTTTTTCGATTTTCGCAGGCAGGCCCGTATTATGGCGCTTTCCTGAGATTCTTAAAGTTTGGGAACTGGACTTTTCCAAGATTTGCGACTTTTGAAACTCTTGGTGTGGACTACGATCAGTTCGGCTGAATGTTAATTCAGTTCGTCCGGGGATTCGATCGAATCGAATATTTTCCAAACTTGATAAAAAGTAATTGCTAGTTATTTTTGATTGACGCTGAAGGAATATTTGATGCGATTAATTTTTCTAGATCGAATCTTGAACTGCTCTACGATTATCTTTTCGCGTCTGGAAATATTATCTTACAATGTTACTTTATTCCAAAATACAATAAATTCTGCTCCCTATGATTATAAAATATGTGAGGCAGTAGAACAAGTTCGGCAATGTGTTCATTCACCAATCTCATTTGTCCATTTCCTTTCACTCTAAGTATTAGCAGCTTTTAAATTCTTATGCTAATAATCGAAAATAGCAAATATCCCATTAACCGTTTTTTATTTGATTATATATATATATGATAAATACGTGAAAGAATAATAACAGCAAGCAAAATAATGTAAAACAATTTACGTTAAATACTGCGAGTCTTTAAGCTTCTTTGTTTAATTAAATAATGCTAAAATGATCTAATTCAGAGCGGCGGAAGTTAACACAGCTACCCCACGTTCATAAAAACTATGAGGATCTTGCCCCGGTGCAACGGCCAAATCTACAGTGAACAATAGCTCAGAACGAGTAGAATTTAAATAAACTGGAAGAGTCAGTTTTCCTGTCCTGTGATCAGTATTGCTGGCCCTTTAAAGAGAAGTGTTCAAGCGTTAAAAAAAAAGAGCTACAATAAAATAAAATATCTTACTTGGCCCATTTCAAGATGGTGAGTGGTAGATCCATCATAATAGTAGAAGTCAGAAGTAGTTGATTATTTTTCACTTGTGCACCCTGTAATTTTAAGCCAGTGACTCCAAAGCTACTATCTTTGTGATCTGAATTAGATCCAGATTCTGTAATTGTAACGTCAAGAGCTAGTTCTTCTAGAGACCAGCTATTCGCTTGTGCTACACATTGACGAGTTGCTGTAATATAAGCTTCTGGATTAAGAAGACCTCCCAACCAAACAGGGAAACCCTAAAGAAAGAATTTAGTAAAGAATTAAAGACTTTTACGTATTATTTAATTCAGTTTACTTGTAGTTCTTTTGCTCCAGCTTGTGAAACAAGTTTTGAGACTTTTTGCAATTGCTTGATTCGGTTACTAAAATCAGTTATCCATTGAATTACAGTGCAACCTGCTGGTACAGTGTACCGCCTCCAACCCTTTGGAATAATTCCTCTAACAAGCTCAGACAACATTGAACGATGGTGATTGGTTTGTTTCTTTTCAGCTTGACAGATTAGTACGACATCTTGAAGGTCAGAATTAACAGTTTGAAGAAGTTTCGCTCCTGAAGTGACCTCACGCTCGAAATATCTATTAAAAATTACGCAATAATACTTATAGATATTGCCAATATATAATAGAACTTACCTGTACAATGGATCCTTTATATTTTCTACAGTTCGTTTCAATGTTTGAAGATTCTTTGGAAGAAGTTCAAGCCATGCTGTTGCACTATTATGTAATGTCTTCATCCATGATGGACGGCCATCCTCTTGACGTGTCTGAGATATTTCCAGACCTTCTTCTGCACTATAGGCTAGTTCATCATCATCTTCAAGTTGTTGCATCTTCAATAACTTACTGACTAAATCGGTTCCTCGTGTTGTCAGAAGCACTCTCTCGGCATTATTTGGTAGACCCAACCATGATGGAGTTTGACGATCAGCTAAGTTTTCAATCCATTTAAGGAAATGATCTCTTCGTGTGCCATCTGGCATAGTTATATGACGTTGCCCGTTCGGACCACCAGCAACTCCATCAACATTCGCTACCAATGCAAAGTCTGCTTCAAAGCTACGAGCAGTGAATAGTTTAGACAGGAAAGATGTTAATAGACGCTGATCAAAATCATTGTCAATTTTACCACCGTAGATACTTTGCGACAGTAACGTGACAAGAGCATCCCATGGTACTTTTTCTGGAGGTAAATTTGTTCTACCCATTGCGGTTGTATCAATCCATGTGTCTAAAGTATCGCAAGCTACACGAAGATCAGATTCATTAAACTCATATTTCTTAGCCCAACCAAGTGGAACATATCTCAAACGTTCTTGAACGATTGCATGGAACCAAGCAAGCAAGAAGTAAAGTCTTGCTCTTTCGCTGGGAACTTTCATCATTCGTGCAGCTGGAACAGTAGAGAATGTTCGTAGCAGATTGGCGCGGATGCCTGGTGGCGGCTCAAATACAAATATTCGGCCAGCTCGCAACAAATTAACTGGAACTCTTGGACTTATTTCCATTGTCAAAAACAATCTAAATCCGCTATGTGGTTGAAGTGAATGTAGCTTTTTCTCAAGTTGTACTAGCCATTGTGGTGCTAAATGAACATTTTTGAGTAAGACCCAACGACCTGTTTTGCAAGCCATATTTATTGCTCTTTCAGCTTGATTGAAACCTTCTGATGAACCTATGGCAATGCTTGAAATTTGTTTATTAAGTTCAGCAGCTAAATCATCGACACGTCCAGATGCATCAAAACCAGGCACAGAACAGAACAACGCTGGAGTATTGCTGGTCATTTGTTTTTCTACACATTGCGCAAAGTTTAATTCAGCCTCAGCTGTGGCCATATAATCTTCACCTAACACAGTGGATACGACATTCTGTGCAGCTGCTATAACTCGATCCGGTCGGAAGGCTTGAATTAAAAGAAGCTGATGAACTGCACCAGCTACTGGTGACAATGCTTTCGATTCATCCCATAATTGAGGAACACATTGTTCCGGTGAGCTTTGTTGCAACCATGCTCCTAGCTCAGGCATTGATGTAACCTTTTCAATTAATTTTTTAAATATGTGTAAGCGTGTTGCCAGTCTATTTACACCCTCGATTTGTTCTTGAGTTAATCCCTCGACATGCTGTTGATTGCTTAATAAGCCCTCTCTACTACGCAAGAAGAAATTAAACTCCTGATCTAGATTTGGCTCGGAAGTTCCCTTTAGATGAATCTTACACATTAGAAGTGCAAAAGTTAGACGATCTGAGTGCAACATACCGCGAGCAACACGATCATAGCATACCAGGAATAGATCTTTTGTGATGATTGCCAATCGCACGGCATAATCTGATTTACCTTCTAATTTTGCATTATTATAGAGCACAGTGCTGAAAATGTCAAGGAACATCTTTAAAGAGTATTGATAAAGGAAGTGTACTTGATTTAAGCTGTCCATAGTGAAATAAATGTTACTGCAAGCGACAGACAACGGTAGATATTGCTGAGAAACTGTTTCGATCTCGGCGATAACCTTATCGGTTTCGTCCACCTTCTGATTTATGTCGTAGGCTTCTTTCTTTAATGTTTCCAGGGTCGTTATGACTGAATCATCGTCTAAGATCTTACCCTTGGCATCATTTAGAGCTTGTAGTAAGCTCTTCTCCAGCTGTCGTAATCGTAAACGGAATTCGCCTTGAAGTTTTAGTAAATCTGATCGTTTCTCATCAATATCGGGACGTTCAGCTTTGAGAACTTGATTAAGACATTGCGATTGTAGTGAACTTCTTGTTACAGTAAAGTTAACGAAGGTAACACGGGAACAAATATCTGGAGGAAATTCGACTGTTGGATCACGTGTGGACAAGAAAATCACAAATGATGGTGACAAATCGATATCTTGATCACCGAGTGTTATAAGAACCCGCCCGCCTGTTCTTCGCAATTCCTTGTTTAAAACTGGATTCAAAATTGGATCATAGTTTTCGACATCTTGTACAAGAAGTGGGTTGCCAAAACGTAGGGCCGATTCAAGATTCTTTCGGAAAGAATCATCTAAGAAGCTGGTTTTTGTGATTTTCTTGCCGGAAAACTCGTTCATTATAAATTCGGTAGCTTGCCCGGAAGGATCTATAATTAGCGGATAACGATTGAAACGTTTCAACATTATTGCATTTTCTGTGCATAAATCATCAGAGGGTAAAGCATTTGCTTGCCAGCGAAGTCTCTCATCTGGATTCGAGAGATATTCAGTTCGGGCTATATCAGGGCGATATTGAATATTAGCTGCTTGTAGATGTTGACACCATGTTGCAAACAGACTAGTTCTGTAGTGTTGATCAAAGTAACCACCTGTTTTGTTGTTTTTGTTTGAAACGTATTAATATGAAACTAATAAGATTTAAAAAATGGTCTTACCATAAGCAATAAAAGCGGCTGAAAGTAAAACATCACCAATTATTGTAGACATTTGCGAACGGAATGTTTCGCTTGTTGCTTCCCAACGATCACGTTCAATGTTCAAACTCTTCAATAGAGCAATAGACCGATCAACTTTAGCTTGAACATTTTCCAAATCAGCTTTAATAGCTTGAGCTTGTGAAATAAGCTGAGCGTATTCCTCCTTATAGGCTGCAATACTTTGTTCCAATTGAGTTACCAAATCTTTGGTGTCTTGTGCGTGTTTCATATTCAATGCTGCTTGATCTTCTAATGATTGCAATTCATCCCTTAAGGGCTCGACACGTTTAAGCATATCTGCATATTCGATCTGTTAAAAAAAGAGAAAAAATAATGAAAATTTGAAAAAAACAATTTTTAATGAATTTTTATTTTACCTGAGCAATGGCCCATTTCACCATTGGACCACAAGCCAAACTTGCCCTGTTGACTTTTTCAAAGTTGTAGTCGGGATTACTCAAGTAACGAGTCTTCATTTTCTCTCTTACCTCATCACTTTTACGTATAAAAAAAATTATTGTAAGTTTCAATAGAGTAATTGTATTGTAAAAATGCAAAATTATTTACAGAAGAGCAATTAGACCAGAATTGAAATAGTTACCTTGCTACATTGCTTTCATTTCAAATGCTTTTTCTTACTTGTAATTTGGATTGAATCAGATTTAAATAAATTTTTATGTATTAGTGAGCTTAGAGTTACAACCTGTACCAAAGATATATGAACACATAGAAATGAAACAAGAATCGAATAATAAAAGTTCCATAAAAATTAGCAGGATGCGGTGATAAAAACATACAAAATGAATAGTCCGCCTTCTGGAAATGTGTGACGGAAAAAGAAAAATCTTAAATGAAATTGAAATAGATCGTTTAGGAAAATAAAAAGCGAGGACTGAGAAAAGAAGTTATGGAAGAAGTTAGTGTGAAAGCAATAATAGTACTCTATATAGTCGCGATATTTAATTCTTGATCCCGAATGGAGAGCTTTCTTCAGTAATGTAAACGTCTATTGATCATTCTCGAGCACTCAGGGACAGGAGAATAGTTTGCTTAGTATGCGATACCAGGACAGAAGATTAGTGCGCTTACTATGCGATACGAGGTCTACAGCAATTTTAGTACAGCTGTTCTGTGATATTGCGAGGATCTATTACGTGCGAATAGTTTACTCTAGCTACTCTTGTGAGAGAACAAAGTAAGCATTAATTTTAAAACAAAAATTATAAAGAGAATGATGACCCAGGATGTTACATAAAAACGAAGAACAAGAACTGACATAGTTGGGCGTCTGAAGAATTTACAGTAGGTGGAAATTACTCGTCTATAGCAGAACGAAATTCACTGAAAATAGTTTCATTGAATTTGCAAAATGTACTGAAAATGCAGAAAAAATCGAACTTTTCGATTCAGCGATCAGAGAGTTCTCAGCAGCAGTGTGGTTATCTCTGATCACTTACCACAGAATCTACAACAATTATTCTTTTTCAGATTAAGCGTGGCGAGTCGTGCTAAATATAAGAAAAAAACAAACTAAACCATGAGCCAGGCGGGGAAGGCCCGCACAAAAGAAGAGAACTACCGCAAGGAAGAGACCTGAGTCTGTTGTAGCAAACTGAATGGACGTCGATGTCGTAATAGATACAAAATTGGCTCCTGGCTCCTTGGCCTTGTTTCACATCCCACCGCACAGAAATCAATGAGGATACTAATTGTAAAGCAATGGAGCAATTAAGAGAATTAACTGATTGAAAAAGTACAGAAAGGCGTGAGGGACGCTGTCAAACAGGTACAAATTTTGAGTAACAACGCTTCCAAATCTGAATACAAATATAAACAACAAACTCTTGATGATATTGAGCGAATAAATATTGAGTCATTTTCAATTTCTTCGTCAGATCGAAACTGAATAAGGAAAAACTTGGGAGATATATGGAGGATATACTTCGGTGTCCGAAAGGAAAATGTATAGGAGTCCGAAAATATATCGACCTTCAAAAGAGTGAAAACCTTTGAAATATATTAGTCTCACCATCGGCTTTTACATCCTACACCTCTATAGTAACACTAACACCTTTTTTATTTACAAATGGCGCATGAAACATGCTTACCCTCCATGTACCCAAGCTACACCTATGTACATTGGAAATGGCTGTCAGTTTCTGAGTGTAGTTAAAGTTACAGTTTTTAGAGCTTCAAAGGAATAATAGCAAAGACATAATTTCTGATTTTTTACAGGTGTGGACATAACACACAATAATTCGTAGAAGCCATCGGCTTTTGCAGACGTCACAAAAATACACTAATAATAATGGAGATTGTTTCTATCTATAATGATAATTGATAACGAATGATCATTCAGTACTTTCACTATTTTCTGTTTCAATTTTTATGTGTTCCCTTTGTATGCCACCGCTCAAAACAAACATTATTTCCAGTACCCCACTATTAGCTGACTGGAGTTTGAAATAATTTGTCTGTTTTTAAAGTTTTGTGTTCGCATAGAGAAATGAAAGCAAAGAATAAAAATATTACATATTATTATTATTGAATAAAAAGCGCACTACTGTTTCATTAAATAAATAGCTGTTAGTAATTTAGCTGGAACATGCTTACGTTATATCTTCAGTACTGAAGTTAGATACGATCGAATTTATAAAATTCTCTCGCATTATAACCGCACGAATGGATTTCCAGTCCGATGCATTTTCCCCAAGAAGCAAGCAAATTGATTCTAGTGCCAACTTAACCACAGCTGGCGGATTAGCCATTGTACGAACCTCAACGAGCTGTTGTTTTTTAATTGATTTAACCGCTAAAGAAGAATATTATTTATATATATATTAGCAATTAAAATTTGTTAGTAAAATATACAATAATTAATTTGAAAATTAGAATAATAAGGTTACGTTTAACATAAATCGCTATAGTTTAACTTAACTAAATATATTATTTTACATAAACACTTTTAGTGTATTAAATATGTACATGTAACTATTTCCAACTATTCCCGACTCTATTAAAGCTAAATATGAAGAGATAACATTCGATTTAGACAAGGACTGTTAATTAGCAAGCAGCTTTCAAAGCATCTCAGAACGAATTTTTAATTGCTGATAGGATTAATCATTTAGCATCAGCATCCTGTGTACTACACATAAATTCTCTAAGCGTCGGATTCTGTAACACGGAGAGTTGACAAGTTTGGGAGATGAGAGTTTTCGTTTTCCCCAATTAAATCTCTCTACTCTTCATTCGCGATTCATACATAACATACTTGGGATGTAAGGGAAAACGTGAGAAGTGTCGCAATATTGAAAAACGGCTAACTCTGTGTGGGAGGGTCGTAGAGAGTTGGTGTTTTTTCCTACGGATTTAGGGTTTAGAGTACAAAAATATAGGTGAACAATTTCTTGGGGAGGGGCTTTTGGGGATTGAGAGTAGAGCCTTTAGGAATGGGGCTACCATCCGTCATTGGGGTCCAAAATACGTCCTATTTAGTACCAAATTAAAGAGGGAGGGAGGGTAATCCAGTGGTGTAGTTTGTTTTTGATAATTTGAACGTCATAACTGACTTTTTACTGCGAAAGCAGGATTTTTTGCACTTTCGTCATATACACCACAGTTCCTATATTTTGCATATATTTCTTCCGTTCTTTATTTCACATCCATTAGGACTCTGTTGTAAGCATTTTTCTCATGGAAAGTGAATTTCCACGACTTACCAGTTCTTTATAATGATGAGTTGAAAATATGTCCATTTTTGTACCAAAAAACCATAATTTTTTCATCTTAAGGACTGATTTACTTCTTTTGCAGTTATCTCCAAAACCGTTTATCCGACTCAAAAACTAATTACATATCTAAATAGGGTCCAAAATGTAGATGCGATTCTATTCTACATACAAGCTTTAACGTGCATATTTAAAATTATATATATACATAAATATATAGAATCTCTTCTGAACTGGAAGACAACAAAATTGACCATTTTCGCGTGATTTGAAATTTTTAGCGGGTACCTTGAGACACAAAAATTCATATTTCCCTGTAAGTATAGCAAGGATTTCCATAATTTGTTTTTATAAATATAGCCTGGATATGCGGTGAATCAATAATTTATTTAAAAATTCCAAGGTCCTAGCTACTTTCACAAAATACAACAAAAAGAGACAATACTGTCAGTTGAGAAATATTCTTCTTACTTCTCCACAACTAAAACAGCCGAGTTTTGGCGAGTGGAATAGTGGAAATGGGTAATTCTCAATATAAATTCTCTGAGTTACAAAATCCAGAGTGGAGATTTAAGTGTCAAAAGAACTCTCATCTCTAGAGCTCCACAACTCCCCGTGTTAGTGGACTCGCCCCAGATGAGATTATATACTCCCTGCAAGACTTTAGCATGACATTGAGAATTTATTAGAATTCAGAGTATGGTTTGGACTTGGAGTAGAGAATAGAGAAACCACTACTTTAGTTCCGTAGAAATAAATTTCTCTCAAAACTATCGGTTCACAAAATCTACAGAGAATGTAACATTTTTATAATAGCTTTGGCAGTAAAATTAAAGTGGTTGAGGTAAAAAAAATAAAAATTTCGAAAAATTCTTCATAGATTAATGGAAGATTTCGGTAAATTTTAAATAAAAAAAAATGAAGAAAACTACAGAAGAAGTCCAACAGATATGCGATCAATAAGGAAGTGGAAAATGCTAATTTTTGACTGGTTTGTAGATTGATGTTAGACGCGAAAAACTATTAATAAAACCGACACTATGATATAATTCGTCCAAGTTCGTCTGTGACTGGCTAAGTTTGCGGTTTTCATGTGAACACCGGCCATAAATAGGCTCCAGGTTAAAATGCACAAGAAAATTGACGATAACGTCACAGCTATAAAGGAAGATTGAAAACAGCTACATTCATAGGACTGATCGTTTTCATATGGCAACACCATGAAGGATTTAGTCCATTTTGTATTTACTATTCCTATGAAAACGTCGTGTACAATATTTTGCTCTCTACGTGTCTAAATTTATAGTGATAAACGAAATTTTTGTATGGCAACCCCACGAAGGAGTTATCCGTGTGTGCAAAATGTCAGCTCTCTAAGTAGACGCGGCCTTGAGTTACCATGGTGGACTGACATGCAATAAGCTCTTAATATTATGCGTCCAATTCATTTTGCTCTACCAGCATTATTTCAATGTGTTACAAACGGAAAGACAAACTTAGTATACCCAATAGATTTCGTCTAGGCTATACAAATTAATTTAGCCCAATATGTTGAATCCTACAAGCAGAAATTCATGCTAATATGCCACAGTATGCTTGAAAAGAGCAATGTGCAACGCAATAGTTTTTCGAATAGCTTATAAGACTCCCGTGTTTTTTTTTTCTTCTGAGTCAAAGATTGATTGAAATAACATTAAGTTATTTATGCAAAAAAGGGGGTGGCGAAGTTATTCTGATCTTTATTTCAATTCCGTAATACATTTACATATATCCCAAAAACCTCTATAGGCCACACTCATGTACATAAATGGATTAGAATATATAGCAAACAGAAATGATGATAAGCCAGATTTCACGTAATGAATTCTGGTTGTGTTGGTAGCCCATGCTTTACATGTATTTGCACCCCGTCTCAATTCTAAGCAACTTCCAAATTTCAAAAAGAAAACAAAGTTTCTGTGCGAGGAATCTGCGGTAAAAATGTTCTTTTTCTACTTTATTTTGAAATAATTCACATATTTAATTTATATAAATCTTTGCTTCTATTAAAAAAAAAGGATAATTTACATAGTGCGTTTGCCTGAAACACGATTTCCCTAGTTTATAATCCGATTTATATTTGCAAACACTGACCGAATGTTATGAAGGTTTTAACAGGCACTAGTGGCACTAAAAAACTTTACACAAAATAAACTTCAAAGATAAATAGTTTTGCAAAATAAAACTGATTCCGTACTTTTGTTAAATTTCGCAAAAGAATTTTAAATTGATTAAACCTGTTCACAAAACAAAAGCACATTTGACAATAGAGCTCTTGGCATCTCACTTAATCCGATGTGTACTACCATGCTCTTGAAAAATGACGCCCATATATACGAATTATACACGTCTCACCCATTCCTGTTTGCTATATATTCTACGATAAATGTACTACACAAACTTCAGTTTTAAGCCATTATGTGGAGTGTCTTAAATCCCACCTGTATGCAGAGATTAGGCAATGAGAGGATCAGTAAATATCAATGAAGCTTCCGGATAAAGACATAAAAACTGTTTTAGAGAAAAAGAATCATTGCTCATGCGGTTCTAAATTAGGATTCTGTAACACATAGAACGAGGTATTTAGGAGTAGCTCCTGTAATTTGTGGAGAGGCAGTTGCTGAAGCTATACTGTTATTTCTCTTTCAGTTTTCTAAAGATGTTAGTAAATAGGACCTTGAGAATTGGGAAGCTCTTCGGAAAAACTTAAATAGCTTGCAGACTCAAATTTTCCAATCGCTGTGTTACAGAATCTGAAAGAACAAAAAAATAAAGTAATATGTTTGAGAATATCAAAAATCTCTTGGGTTTTTAAGTTGAGGTTATGAAAGTACCACCAGAAGGGTTAATGGGTGTAAAAGAATTTACATTATGTCAGATAATTAGGTGGCTCGGAAGATATTTTCACTTGCCTATATAAGAATATTTGGACATACTGAAGCATAAAGGCATTGAGGATAATCAAATTATAGAGACGGCATTAAAAGGGAAGATGCCGAATCTCGTTTCCTTGATTCAAAACAATCCTGCAGGACTGCAAACAATCACCCAAAAGCGACTGTCTGAGAGAATACATTAAAATACTCATGTATTGGAACGTTCTTTCAGCTCAAAGACAAACAAAAATATTTATTAGTTATTTCTAATAGAGAACTGAAGAACTCCTCCTCTCCATTAATATACAGAAGTTGGTCTCCTCACTGTACACTGCGCCTGAAATATCCTGAAACCTCCAAAATATGAATGTTCCTGATCTATCTAGATGTATGATGTCTGTATTTACTTCCTTTTCGAGTATGGGAGGACAATGAATGCTCTTGTCAAAAGTCAAAAGCTGTCATATTTTCGAAATATATATAATGAAAATCTGACAGTATATAATTCATTTGAAGGTATGAAAGTATGAAATATAAACTAATGAATGTTTACAAGAATAGCTCTTAGAATGATTGATAATAAGTAATCTGGTTATCAGACAATGCTTACTGATGCTGCTGGCTGCTGTTACATTCAATTTGTAGTTTTCTTTCCCGTGTTCGTATGACTTTGTACGAGTTACAGAAATATATCGCAGATTTGAAATCGTTTTTAGTTCCCCAGACACCTTCCCGTGTCTTATCATAGTTTTCTACCACTTTTTGTAATAAGCTTATAATAAAAAAAATCATCCTCTCGATTATCACCAACAAAAACAGAGGTTGATTTAAAAATGGTTCATTTTCTTAAAAAAAAAACTCATTTTTTACAACAAAAGAAACATTTTCCTAGGAAATATTTATTGTTTGCATCAAAATACTTAGAACATTTCCATATGGCATGCAGTTACATTTTTAGCGGGAAATTTGCGTTTTGTGTAAGTTTTTCAGGGTGTACCAATTGCGCATTTACTTACTTTTCATTCCAAAAGTTACCGTCCCAAAATTTCCATTTTGAAAAGTAATGCACAATTGGTACACTCTGAAAAACTTACACAAAACGTCAAATTTCCCGCGAAAAATGTAACTGCACGTCATATGGAAATGTGCTCTTTTGTTCCGGCCTCAAACCCCGGACGAGGCGGTTGTTTTCCTCTTGTATTTATGATTTGATTTAGAATCGTTAAACATAAAAAGTTCTTAAAATTCTTCTATTTTCCATCTTTGACCGATTCTGGGTTCGATTCCCGCCCGGGAAAAATCAACCAAAATGTATCATGGAACAAAATCTTTTTTAAATGCCAATATAAACTTGATCAAGCTCTCTACACCTGGAGAGCTGTGCAAAATCCAAGAAAACTCTAGACATCTTTAGAAATCAGGGACTATAATGGTAACTTGTAGATTCAGAATATTCACAACTGATTTAACTACGTTGCTCGCTTTACTTTCACAAGATGATTCCAAAAATTTTTCTAAAGAGAATGAAAATCAAATATTTTGGTTCACCAACCAATTTATTTCGAACGTTGCAAACGCGAAAAACGATGTAAACTTAAACGTATATGGCACTAAAGTAATTATTATTAATATGTACATCTTCGTCATCATGGGCTTATAACCGTTCTATTTACTTCCTTAAAAAATCAAAGGATAAAGTTACGTTATTTATAAAAACTTTACATTTACACCATGTATCCAAATTTAGAGTAAACCAAGTAGTTACAGACTGCTGTAAGGCGAAAATTTCAAGGGAATAGAAGTGCGCTAGAGTGGTAAGTTGGTGCATTGCAAATGTTAGCAAATTGATGAATGGTTAGCATTAGATAAATTAGTCACATACACATAATATGTTTTGTTTATTTTGCATGTTATATAGTGTGTAAAAGCTGATTATTGCGCTTTCTATGCGGTCAGTTTATGAATGCATATGTGTGTGTGTGAATATTGCGTGGAGTTAGATACGATAAGTTCTCGATATGTATGCAGGTAATAAATGAATGTAATTATCTCGTACGTGATTGTAGCCGTATCAAAATTGACGATTGACGGGATAAAACTCTCTTTGACTAAAATTCCACGTATTGCCTTCCAGTCGCTAGCGTTCTCATTTAGAACATCACAAACTGATTCTAGTGCTAGCTTGACAATGGCTGGTGGATTGGCCATTGATCTTACTTCGGCCAAATGTTTCTTTTTAATTGCACTTACAGCTAGAATTTAATTATTTATGAATTTAATTAAAAAAAACAGTGTAACCTATGAAAATGAAAAAAAAAAAATCTGAGAGAAGAAGAACAATCATACCTTGTTGAGCATCAATAACAGCAGGTTCGACTTGAGCCAAATCCGCCATGACATATTTGCGTTTTTCTTCAATTTTAATTGTCTGTTCGGCCAATTGAATTTGAATCTCTTGAGATTGAACTTTCTTCTTTTCAGCTTCTTGTTGATCTTTGAACATTTGCTTTAATTTCGCATTAGCAGCCTCATTTTTAGCTTGCAATTCCTGTGACTTGACGGCCAGGGATTTTTGCATTTCTTCAACCTAAAAAAACATAAGAAAATTTGTCGATTGATCACAATAAATTCAATTAATACGTACTTGTTCAACAGTTTCGGCGATCTTATTCAAACCAACATTAAGATGAAGCTGCTGCTCTTCTAAATCACTGCGTTTTTCTTGATATAATTTGACGAAGTGATGAATGAAATCAAGATAATGACGAGGCGTAATTGCCATAGTTCTTCCACCTCTTTTGGCCAATTTAGTGTTTGCTTTGTGAAGTGTTTGATGAACATATACACAACTATTGATAACAGCATCTCTGTGTGCAGGGGTTGCAGGAATAAGTGGGCAAGCTGATGGGAAGAAATCTGGAGGAGACCAGTTTGGTTTGTCTAAATCGACACGTTGCGTGAATTCTTTGCCAACTTGGAATAATGCTGAATCAGACCAATCACCGAACCAATTGAGGACACAACGATTGAATAGAGCCGGAGATGTTGCGGCACGATCTTTTAATCCATCGGTTGAAGGATTCATTGTAAATACAACATGAAGATTTCTCATCACTTGTTGTGTGAACCTTAAATAAACATAATTTTAAATACAGCAACAAAGGAAGAGGTTGTGAGTGAGCATATTATTTATAATTTTTAATATGGGAAAATTGTAGTTTAACTATTCTAGAATGCACTCTGAACGACTACTAGGTGTATCTACCTGTAAAAATCACACAGATAATTCTTATATACATATTCTTACCATTTATATAATTCATCGTTTGAGTCAAGCATTAATCCTTCTCTCTGAGCACCCTCTTTACACTGTGTCATTAGAGTGGTATACTCATCGCCTTCAAATAATCCAGGAACCTCACCATTGGCCAATAAAGTGTTCATTCTCTCTAAAAATCCAGAATCAAGAACATTCGATTCGTCTAAAATAAATGCGATTTTTTCATCTTTGCAGCCAGATCTTCTTAAAACACAACGCAAGTCTTCATCGAAATCTTCACTGGTGTATTTGTTGTGCACCTATGCATTGCACATAAACATATATCAAGGAGTAAAAAAAAATCACAATAAATACTAAAGTACCTTAATTTGGAAAATCGATAAACCATTCATCCAAGCGACAAACCTAGATAGAGTTGTTTTACCAGCTCCTGATACTCCTATTAACAGAAGATGTCCTTGTGGTTGACGGAAAATCCGATCAATTCTTAATACATGTTCAAGAACCTCATCAAAGAGAACTAAAGGAACATCGAGTTCTTCTTCATAAAATACTTTCAAACGTGCCTTAACATAGTCTCGTAATTCATCACGTTTAACGGGCATATAATCTTTTGATAGCCAATTACTGTACAGTATCGGTCGTGTCAAAGCCTTTTCACCTTCGATACTCGGAAAGTGTTTCGTTGCGACGACATCAATATTTTCATTTGTCCATCTTCTTTCCGATTCTTCTACAAGACGATCCTGGGAGCAAAAATTATTCATATTTTATTTCCATTAGTTTTTCATATTTTATAGAGAAAAAAAATACCTGGAATAATCGAAGAGCTTCATGTGCCCATAACCTTACAAGTCCTTCAACGGACAAACTATCGAGTGGTCTTATAGCTTCACAAATTCCTCGCACCCACCTTGTCATTTCACGAGGTGAATACACATAATGTGGTTGCATATCCTGCGTAAATCTATCTTGCGATGACAAATAGAATTCTACCATTGCGTTTGTTAATGGTTCAGCATATCCACGTAATGACGGCATTAGACGTAACATGGCGCGACTGAATGTACCATAAATCTAAGAACGCACACAAAATACAGTTGGGAATTTGGAAAAAAAAATTAGAAAAAAAAAAACAAACCTGTTTTAGAGACGTTTCTCCGGGGTAGTCGACATAAATGATGGGTACATGTCGCAAGAATCTGTGACTTAATGGCTTACGTCCAGGATCTGTCGGAGGATTACAAGCTCCAACGAATTGTATTCGTTCTAAAGATACCCAGGCTTGATCACTAGCACGGTAGAAGCCTCTATGCTCTACTAACTGCCGAAGGAAAGATATCACTCTCTGTGTGCCATATGAATCCATGTCCGGAAGATTAATTTCATCGCAGAAAAGTACCAACCATTTTCCAATCTGAAAAATAGCAATATATTTTTAATATTTGAAATTCAACTAATAATTTAATAAATTACCTGAACTGGAGATAGAACGACGCCATTTGGCGTCTTTCTATATTCACAATAATGATCAAAAGTTTTCAGAAGAAGTTCAGGAGTAGTAGCCGATGAGAAGTTCAATCCAACGACTTCCATATCTGGTAAAGCTCGAAGAGCAGAGAATAGAGTCATTGTTTTTCCTGAACCCGGTGGACCACAAAGTACTAATGGTTTATGTTCGGCTAGCCAAGTATATAATAACGATTCATGCCGTACAGTATCCAAAGTTGGAACTACTACATCAGGTGCAGCAACTTTATGAGTTTCAACTTCAATAACAGGCACCTTATTTGACCACGGAACCCATTCTCCTTGCATATTAACTTCATAGTCTATAATAGGAAATCCTGTGTTACCAGGTAATGGAATAGAAGCTACACTTCGGATGAAATCGCCAAAATCGCTGCGAACTTTCAATTTAGCATCACCAGCAAAGGACCATAGAAGTGAATAAATCAAAGCTTTTGGAATATATTGTTCTAGTTGATCTGGAGAAACGGGAAAGTCTGAATGTTGCTGATTGAAGTTGAGAACATTTCTAAAATATTGATATTAAATATAGATTTAGCGACTTTATTGATTTTTTCCTTTTCCCAGATTACCTTGCAGCTTGATTGATCATTGAGAACAAAGAGCTTAAAGCTCTTAGCCTAGTGAAATCCATAATATGTTCTTGTTCCATTGCATATTCAAGACATCGAACAACGATGCCATCAGAAGAGAAATATGGTTGAAGTAAAAGTGCAATTTCCCGTTGTGTTTGAAGAGACGGTGATACTTCATCATCTTTATCTTTAGGAATTTTTCCACCAAAATTATCTTCATCTGAATCTTCTAGTGGAATATTCTTCAAGCGGGATATATAATTTTCAAATATCATTTCAGTAGATAGGACATCTTCAGAGAACCAAACCATACCACAACGAGATACTGTAGCCAATGTAGCGAATTTTAAATCTTGGACCTAATTCAGGAGATTAATAAATTAAGATTTAGAATTTTGTCACAAATGCATAAGCGTTATACTAACCTCAAACATAATCCTCACATTTGGAGGAAGGGATAAACGTTCACCATTCGGAAGTGTCAGCAATTTATTGTCATCCAATACTGAATTCAAATTTTCCACCCACTCTGGATCTACATCACCATCAAATATAATCCACTGACGTTTGTTAATTTCACCTCGAACATTGTCAATAATTTTTCTATAATATTACAAATGATTTCAGAACTTTTATGAGCAGTAAAAAAATGCTATCTTTAATATCTCACCTAAGGATATGAGTAAATAGACCATCTGTCCATTCTCGAGTATTTGGATCCAATACACCATAAAGAGCCTCTTTAGAAATTGCCTTGGGATCAATAACATGAGCTACACCTTCCATTCCCTCAAATCTTTCCAGTGATTTAAGAAGTACTTTCCATGCAGTAGATTTTCCAGAACCAGATGGACCGACCATCATTAATCCATGGTTTAAGTTTGAAATTTGATATAATTGGAGTACCTAGAGTTAGAAGATTTTTTTTTTTAATAATTTCATTGGAATATGTTAGGTAATAATAACAAATACGCTTTCGTGTAAGGTTATGACGACAATTTGTTTATTTTACATTGTTACCAACAATTTATATTTCTTTTGCAAGAAGCAACATAAAAATTTTGGGTCTAATAAAGAACTACGTTTGGAAATCTGTTGATTTCACACCAGCATAAATCAACAGGATGTTTCTCATATGATAGCCGACCGGGCTGGGCTGAGCCAGATATTTTCATGTACTTTGTTTTCGCGCCTCATTCTATGTGGTTAAATGAAGTATTGAATGGTAGTCTGCTTTCGTCAAGATAATAGTGTTAGATAAACAACTTTCCACAAAACCGATGTTGGAATGAATAACACAGGCTTATATATCTACTTGTGGATTCTCTTAGTGCTCGATGTTCAGGTTAATTCCGACCAGTAAAAAGTATTATAATATAATAGCGCCTTATCTGAAACTTCTCTTGGTAACGTTTTGATCCACAGCACAAGTTTTCAAAGTGCAAGAATTCTTTACAGAGGCAGAATTAATGCATTTAGCTTTGGTTAAGTCCACGATATCAACTGAAGTATGTTCCCTTAAAACACAACAACATTTATATTCCCATTATTCACCATAAAGATCAGATTACAACGATAGGTGGAAGAGTTCCTCTAAATAGCAAAATACCAGAGTTCAAAATATGAGTATAACACTCAGTTGCCCACTAAAATTTTGAAATAACTTGTAACTCATTAGCGTAGGGAAGCCAAAAACTAATATTATGATTAAACAAATAACGTAAAAGAAGGGCTGAAATTATCCAGATAATTTGCTATGCAGAATAATTGGGATCTGAGTCCTCAAATTCGGGTATCCAGATATTCAGAATCCCCCGTGTGGATCCAGATCCAGACTACTTAGCAAAGAAAGTTTAAAATTCCCTTCAGATTGGATTGTTTTATTGGAAACATGGAAATGTCATCGGAAAACATAAAATAAGATAAACGGAAACATTTATTTAACATTATCTTTTGGCAATGGACAAGGGTTTAATTGTGAGGGAGGAATAGTTGAGGGTTGTTAAATTTTGCCGTTTATCTTATTTTAAGTCGTTCATTGTTCCATGCTTTTAATAGAACAATCCAATCTAGACGGAATTTTCAACCTTCTTTGCTTAGTCTGAAACCGGATTCACGCGCGATTCGAGTTATCCGGATATTAGAATCTGGATCTCAAGAATCGGATTATCGGCAGAATTCGGATATCTGACTGTTAGCAAATTCTGATACAAGTTTCCAATTGGTGATAGAGATGACCTTTCTGCGGCAATTTCTATAAAATTAAACGCAATTGGGCTAGATTATTTTATTTTCCTGCAAATGAAAGTTATTAAAAATTGTATCTATGCTAAGAGGTATAGAAATCCTGTAGAATATCGCTTAATAGCTTTTGTCAATTTTTCCTTGTGGAAAAGCCTCAGTCAAACTAAGAAATGAATTAAATCCTTATATCTTATCTTTCGCATTGCCACCAAAATCAAAAAGGCATAAAATGGTGAGAATTTAAATTAATTGGCAAACCCAGAAATTCAACTGCTTGGGCGCAGTAAAACATTCAGTTTCTGTTGCCGAGCGTGAAATTCAAAAATTCTTCATACTAAGTTGAATTGTGTAGTCGGCTGCATAAACTAAATACTTATCAATCTGTCAATCCAATAAATGTTGAGATTACAATCCTCTACACTTTTAGGATTACTTCATCTATTACTATGCTTCTATGAGCAAGAGTTTGGGTTGACGTTGAGTTTTTCACAAGTTGTGTTGTCTGATTTAACTCAATTCTGTTTCCATGACGTCTTCTGAGTTGAGTTGACAAATGAAATAATCGGATTTGTGTTGGATAAAATATAAAACCTAAATTCGAACAAATATTTATACAAAACCCAACTCAACTCAACTGTGGTTGATGAAGTTAATATGGATTTAACAACTCCAGCTTCTATGAATACTAACTCGAGTTCAACTGGAGTTGAAACCTACATAGAAGCATACACATTATATGTCGCTGTACTGGTCGAATATCTTATGAGAAACACCATGCATTTATATTTCCATTTAGAGTTTATCCTGCAGGGAATTTTTTCAGAGGTATTTGACGTATACCAAGGTAACTTTGAAAGTAAGATTGGCTTTTTTTCGAATATACGGTAAATACCCCAGAAGAACAGTCACCAAAAAGCACAAAACATAAACACAAGAATAATGGGAAATGAAAGTACTAATTTGCAACCACTCCCAATATTAAAAGCATGATCCGCACTATCCGAACAAACCAACTACTTCTCGATTGGTTCGGTGATGTTCTATCCATAGATTCAACACTACTAAATGTTAGCTTTCAATTATAGCCCAAACTTATTCCTTTCAAAATTCGGATAATGTGGACCAAGCTTAACACAAAAACAATATACTACCAGAGGGACAATTTACTAAAATGACGACTTTAGGAATAAATTTGTTTGAAAAATGCTTACTTTTTCTACCCAAGTTTCGCCGAATCCCTTTTGTAAGCATTTGGAAGAACAATGTAGCAATTACTAACGATTTAGAAAAATACCAAAGAATAGAAATATTTACCTTCTCCATCCAAGCAGTTCCTTGCTCATCTCCCTCTCCACATACCAAATACTCCTCTGCACACACTTTACGTATTTCATCCTTAAGACCTAATTAGAGTGTAGGAAGAAGTGTATAATTAAAAAAAAAAAAAAAAAAAAAAAAAATTCACCTTTCATCTCAGCTCGAGTGTAGCCAACATTCGGGAAAACATCACTTAAGAGTGAAAACAAGAGTGGGATATCTTCAGCAACCAGTTTTGGTACCATTGTTTCACACACCGATTGTATAAGAATTTCTTGTTCAGGTAAATTTTCAGCTATTGACGCCTCATCAATGTTTGTTTCACCTCGTTGTCTCATATTCTCTTTGATTTTCATGATACGATCGCGCTTAACATTACCAGCTGAAACAAGAACTGATTTTAAGGCTCTCAACCCGAAATCATAATGAGACTGATTGGACAGTTGTTCATCGCATAATTTGAAGAATGGTACAATTTTACACGCCAATTTCTCGGCTGTTCTAAAGCCTTGACTGAACAGCATAACTTCGGCAATAAGCTGACGATCAGGAGTAGTCATTGCAAGTGAACGGAATAGTTTCTTTAAGTTGTCAGGTAAGTTCGAACGTCCAGCATATCCAGGATTCATAGTGATGAAAATAGCCATATCCGGGGAGACACGTACTTGTTTACCAACAAGTTCAACTGATATGCTTTCCTTGTTGGTATCTTGTTGTGATTTGAGTGCTTCTTGAATGGTTTGAATTTGTTGAGAACATGCTGAAAGCATTCGTTCCTCTAAACGATTGAATTCATCGAAGCAACCCCAAGCACCAACCTAAGAATTAAAATTTTCATAAATATAAAATAAAAAAGTTACAATTCTACAGTTTTACCTGACATAGACCAACAAAGATTCTTCCCATAGCTTGAAAGTCAAAGGTTTCGTCACAATTAAAGACAAGAACAAATCGTCCAAGTTGATTGCCCAAAGCCTTTACAGATTCTGTTTTACCTGTACCAGCCGGACCAAATGGAGAGCCTCCCAATCTGGATTCAAGTGCCTGAGTCATTGTTAAATAGCATCGATCAGTCAATGGAGTTTGAACTAAACGATCTTGAACGCCGAGATATTCGAAACCATAGTAGAAACGTGCGTTTGCCATGTGAATTGTCAGTTGTTGAAGAACCTTCAGCAATTTAATTGAATATAAGTAAAATTCGGTCTCAATCAAATAATAACTTTACCTCAGTTTGTCTAGGATCAAAATAGAATCTCATCTCACATAACCATTGGAACGCTTTCGGATTAGTGACTCCATTTGAAATAAGCCGTCTTGTAACTGTTCTCTTGTGCACAAACTCATTGATCTGAAACAGATTTTCATTAAAATTTGTCATTAAAAACTCTTATAAAATATACCAAATGTTCCAATTTTCTACGTCTTAAAGCTGGTTGTTCTTGTAATACAGAATCAGCCAAGACATTTAAAGTACTCTCAACAGTAGCGAGTACACGATTCAATGGTTTTGTGCTAGGACTTTCAGAAGCTTGTTGTAAAGCTGATTCAACATCTTCAGACCATAGTATTTGGGCAGCGAGGACAACAATTTGCGCTTGGTATTTATCACACCATTCCATATATTTTTGTGAATCAATGGCTCCTTCACGGAATTGTTTTATATCTTGAACAGCCTGGGCTAGGTATGAAGCTAGAGTAAAACGCATTTCTTTTTCGACCAGTGATAACCATTCATTGATTTTTGGATGTTCAACTGTTGACACGGGTCGAATAAATTTGACCTCTTCACCTTCTCTGGATGCAATCCCAAGAATAACAGTGTTGTCTTCATTCAACAAGATTGCAGCAACACCCGCAAACATTTTCTTGAAATGTTTTTGTAGTCGAGCAACATTTTTGCTATTACCAATTATTTCTAGGAGATCTTCATCGCCAACAAAATAGAATCTGAAAATAATAAATAAAAATTGAATTAAAAATTGATGAGTTAGAAGAAGGAAAAAATATACAATTTCAAAAAGACGAAAACATTTAGTTAATTCTGAGAGAAGTTGTAAAGAAAGAGCCTGAGAAAATGTTCTTTCGAATGTTGGAATTTAGCGGTATTATACACTTAAATTATAAAATAAAAAGGAAAATTTCGGGGTGGATTGATAATTGTTACCCAACACAACATATGATTTCACGTTATGCAAGATTCATAACTTCTGCTGAGGTGAATCACCCTTATTATGGTTGTCACCTCACTTCAACTGACACAACTGTGTAAAATTCATAGGAATATCTAACAAACAAATGAAATAAAAATCGACAACCGCAGCAGGAAAAACAGAGAGAAATGTGCGGAGAGCTCTCGATCTTTGTCACTTGCATTGTCCTGTCAACAAATCTCACATAAATTCTTTACGTAAAATCTATCTTTTCTTCTTTCGTTTCCTTTCGTTCCTATGAATTTTACATAGTCGTGTCACTTGAAGTGAGGTGACAACCATAATAAGCGTGATTGAGACATCGAGATGTTAAATCAATGCTCTTAAGAATTTATTCCAACTTATAATTACATAAAATGAAGTGTGGGTATCGCTATCACAAAAGGAAGAGCGTAATATCACTCGCATATTACAGCTATCATAGCAAGCATAACTTTATAGTGAGTAATCTGCTCTGCCGACAGCATGTAGACGCCAGTGGTACAACGCACATAGACAATGTGCCATAACACCAACGAAACCTTTGAGCAAATTGTCTAGAATTCAATGGAAAACTACTCATCGGACTTTAACTGTTGATGCGCTTTTAAAAATGATAAACACATTTAGCGCGGACTGGTTGGAATAAAATGGATCATGAGACAGCAGGCAAAATTCCAAGGTTTCAGCATTTAGTATTTATACCGGACGATTGGTTTCCATTATTATATTCTACTTTACTCTGGTGTCCCCATACGGGTTTTTACTGTCCGCACACAGAGCACGATTCCCAACCAACAACCTACCAATAGTGATGACGTAGACTATCACTTCCACAAAACGATGACATTCTCAAATTTAGCTAATAATGGAAGACGACTTACTTCTTATTGTGGTTGTAGACATAATAGAGAAAAATTTAACAAGGTATGACCTTCGTGAAGGTATTAGCGCAATCTTTTTGTGGGGTTCTTCACTTGGTGGGCATTCTTTGAGAGCGAATTTGTTCAAAGATTTTTTTTTTGTATTATATTGACGGAAATACATGATGCGAAAATAAATAAATTTTCAACTAGAAATTCGTTTTGTATTTTGGTGTGAACGATTGGGATTGATACAAACAAAACTATTTCTGGCCCCGCAAAATGCCCAAGCTGTATACTTATTTGTGGAAGCGCTCGGTAGGTAACAGATTTCATAAGATTTCACAATCTGAAGAACTTTTCAGTACAATAAAACAGTTTTGGACTTTTCACAGTATGTATATGTAAAACTCCTAAATTGTTATATGGCAACACCAAGGAGGGGTTGCCCAATTTAGTCCATTTTATAATTTTATTTACTATTGCTATAAAAACACCACATACCACCAAATTTCAGCTCTCTACGTCGACACGTTCTAAGGCAGTGCCCAAATATATAGTGTAAACCGAAATTTTTGTATGGAAACCCTACGAAGGAGTTTCGAACTTAAATTTACTTCTTTTTTTTTTATAAAAATAGTGTGCAAAGTTTCAATCCTCTAAGTGAACGCGTTTTCGTGCTGTGACGGACATGCAAAAATCAAAATAACTTTTAATATTATGCGTGGGTGTCCAATCCATTTTGCTCTACCAACATTATTTCTATGTGTTACAAAGCAATGACAAGCTTAGTATACCCTATAGATTTCATCTAGGGTATAACAACGCGCCGCAAAGTTTAAAGTGTGATCAAACTTTGCGACGCCCCACAGTGGCGTGGCTTACATTTGCTCTAGCTATACAGGATGTTTCCCACTAGGAGGTCAATAGAGCGGGAGGTGATAGTACTCACCTAGACGAACCAAAAATTGTATGGCAGGGGAAATATCAACCGTTTAGGAGTTACAGGGTGATTAAGAAAAAAAAGAGAGTTTTTTCACAAAACACCCTGTATCTTAAAAATTACAGGGCGTACGGCTACAGCTAGGAGCTCATTGTATGCAGAACTTCATGGCCTTTCGAACCACTGCTTAATCAGCCCCATACCCCTCTCCCATGAAGAATTATGATTGTCTAAACTAAAAATTTCGGATTTTCTTACCTTTTTTTTTAATTTAACCTCTATTATTTTTGCAAAAAGTTCATTAACATAACTTTTATTTTTATAAACTGTAAACTGTAGACCCTCCTCTTTAAGTTGACGTATTACACCTCATGTACTATCTGAAGCCCTTTAAGAGTTATTAGCTCTAAACCTATTCTCAACGATAATTTGTTCCCTTAGCACGTCACTTTAAAAAATATCTTTTAATTACGGTGTGACCTGATTAGGTTATGAGTTAATAACTGTTTAACGGCTACAGTTTTTTTTTATCTTTAGGTTTTTTAAACGATACAAAAAAAAATTTCAGTTTTTTAAGGGTGCCCAACTCACTACCATTGAAAATAAAAACAAAATAATAATCTTTGACTATGCGCGTCATAAATACTTATGACTCTGCCAAATTTCAAATTTCTACGTCACGTCGATTTCGGGAAAAACGCCTGTGGATGACAGACGAAAGGACGCTTGAGCGATCTTCCGTTTTTCCATTTACTGACAATAATAATTGCTGAAAAGTCAGGTTCTACGAATACCACATACAGGTGGCGCGAGCATCAGGCAAATATAAATATCTCCCAAGCATACATGCGTTTACGTTAAATTTAAGATTCGTGTGCTGTTCGCAATGTGATTTGTATACGGCTCTTGTAGATGCAAATTCAAAAATCAGGTAACCAATTTGGAACATGTATTTAGGTACTGATTTAGAACGTGCAAACACAGAGACCGAACACTTTGGGCTCAGAAATTACAGGTGCAATATAAAAAGGTACTGAATTGAGCAATCTCGTGACTAGGATTACCGTAATCAATTCCATCTTCTCACGTTTTTATTTTTAGAAAAACGGTCAATTCTATACGTTTTTAAATGTTATGCTTAGGCTCATAAGAGTCCTAATCACAAAAGAGGAGAGGTCCTAGGTAAAGAAATTACAATACTGATTATTTGTGAAATATGTAAAAATGTTTTATTCAAATCACAAATCGTTTTCATTATTATTTGCAAACTATCAAGCTGTGCTTTACGTACTTAGTCCAAAAATAATTCAAAATTATAAAAATCCAAACAAAAATGAATGACAAAATAAAAAAAAAAATAAAAAGTTGACGAAAGAAAACAAACAAAATTCAATGATTCAATTGAAAGATGAAAAAATAAAGCAAAATAATGGAAAAAATATTAATGAAAAGCAAAAAAGAAGCAACTGCAAATATAAACCTGAAATGATAAGCTTAGATTAATCATTTGGCATAAATAATTGTAAAAACAAATAATCTTCAATGCACAGCTGTGGGAAATTGCTAGGAATCAATCAACACTTCATGAACTTTAGTCACTAATTTGATCATAAACATTATTTTTAGGTTTCGTTTTAAGCTGAAATTTGTAAAGGGAGTTGTAAGTTCTAGTTTTTGAAACCGAAAACACCCCACAATATCTCGAAGGGTGATAACGAATCACGCAAAAACCAGAGCAAATGAGATGTAAGCACACACAAAAAAAAGTAACAAGTGGTACAATAGGTGATAAATAAATCATTGGAAATTATCTCGAAGTCTCCAAAGTCAGCATAAGATGGGTGACTAGAATGCTGATGATGCTTCTAAACAGCACCGCATCGAGTTTTAGAACCTCTGCGGTGAAGATAAGGATGATATTCTTTGTCGGATTAAAAAAGAGCTTTGTGGGAAGAAAGAGAGACGAAAGAGGAAACATTTCTATTCGAGGGCAGTAATAAGTTAATTGATAGTTATCAGAAAAGTTTTAGAGTTAAAATTACATCATGCTTTTTTTTTTAATTTGCTTCTATAACATTTTTGACGGCGTTCATTCGCGAACCTCCTCTTGTGGAAGGTAGTCATGAAGCAATTATGAATTAAAATATTACAAAGAGCAGCTCTATAATATTTTTGACGGCGCTCTCCGGAATGTAGACCTTTCCATTATATGCAGGGTTGTTTAGTGGAGACACATTTGGGTCATCCATTTTGTTGTCCGTGGCGGCATACTTTGCAAATTTGCTTAAGAATTGTTTATTTTTCTAAACCTTTAAGCTACAATAACAAAGCTAAATAATAATCCTAAACCAAATTAAGTGATCTTCCATTTTACGAATCTTGGCAAAATTCATAAACGCATCACCTTTGGATTACTGACATGAGATAGCATTCGGAATTTACAGTATCACTAGACATGTGCAGACAGAAACTTCGTTTACACTAAATAATCGAATGTATTACTTGTTTATTACTCGGTTTTCAACCACATTTGTTTTTATATTATTAAGCCTAGCTCACGGGGATACGAAGCACAGCATGGCAGGAAGGAGATAGGAATAAGTTATAAAAAAAAATCTTCTTGGAAGAAGACCCTATTCTTCTATAGACAAAATGCAAAGTAAAATTATAGAGTTAACTATCAAAAACTGGTCCAATACTTCCAGAAACAGACCTTAAAAACCTTGGAAGGATATTGGAATGGATAACAATTGTAGTTTGGCGTTGTTAGTAGAGAAAGCAGAGATATTTCTATGAGAGGGTGATAGTATGACTAATCGCTATATAAAGCTTGTAGGAATGAATGATAGTTATTATAACTCTAAAACTTTATTTTCTTTGGCATTACTCACCTCGGGAAAGATGTTCTTTCTCTTTCTAAGTATTCTCCCAGTGCTTTCTGAATTTTACCAAGGAGATCAGCTAGTCTTTCCAAAGATCTTTGTACGGCTGGTATATTAAGAACGTCCATGACTTTTGGCGATTTTGTTACCTAAAATACACATAAAATTAGAATCTTCTAAAAAAATATATAAATTAAAAGGAAAACAATACTTTTTTCATTAAACCTAAGAACTCTGAGCTAATACTTTGGAAGCGGGAAGTTTCAACTGGCAGAAGAGTCTTAATATCTGCACTTCCTGAGAAAATCCCTTCAAGATATACCCAGCGACGTTGTACATCAATCCAAACATCAAATAATGCATTAATTCTATTAAGTTTCTCTTCCCAAGTCAATGCTTCTTCCTCGAAGACTTTATAATAGGGTGACAATTTCATTGCAGCTACAGAGTTAATGTGTTCTTTGACTTTATTGAAGAGATCATCCCAACCACGTATAATTCGGCATTTATTTTGGTAATTAATCAAATCAAGTTCATAGTTTTGCCAAGATTCTCGGACCTATAAAGTAAATTCAAATTAGAAAAAATTGCATTTAACAAAATCCAATTTATAAATTAACCTGTTTCAAGAACTCTTCTAAAGCCATTTCTCCTTGTGCAACAAGAATAATATCTTTTACGATTGATTCATTTTTCAACAAATTAACATCCCACACCTGTCCAAGTGTTAGATCTGAGAGAACCCAATTTACTCTCAATTGCTTAGTAAGTAGTTTCCAGTGGCGTTCTTTGAGAGCATCAGATTTCAATTCGACAATTAACATGTTGACCTAAAAGTGAAATGGAAAAAAAAAAATTCTTATAATGAATGTAACAATTTCAACATAATTCGTTTATACCTTGATGTAGCTTTGAAGTAGTTTCTTTACATATTCGTAGCTCTCATACATACGAAGTCGAGCCGGAAGTTCCTTCAACTGACTCATCATTGTTTCCAATAGTTGACGAAGTTTTCGTGGTTGAACAGAAAGCCAAGGCTTTTCACTGAAAATATTTTGAAATCATTAAATTATGTATTTGAATTTTTTTAAATTGCATTACCGTGTTTCATCAATTTGAGCCCAAATTTTAGACAACTCGCCCCAAACACCTCTTAGGTCTTGCAATTCCTCTAAAACAACATTCATACGCTCAGAGCTGTTATTTTGAACGGCTGATTCTTGAAGTTCAAGTGCTTCCTTAGCTTTTGCAACATTATCTCGTTCTTCTTTGAGACGGGAATATTTACTTTCAAACATCTGCAATTGTTGCAAAGCATCATCGGGTCTTGTCTTTCCACCAGTTGGTTTGTTCTTTTCCCAATCGTTAAGGAAATCAACTGTCCTAGTCTCAACGGCTTTATCTTCAGCGACAATTTTTGCTTGAAGACTAGCAACTTGAGTTTGAATTGCTGAATCTTTACGTTTCATTATTTCATTAAAGGCAGACCATTCCCCTTCGATGTTATCAACATGAAGCCAATTATTTGGAAATTGGAACCGTTGCCTTTCCAAAATACGTTGAGCTTCACGATAAACTTCAACTTGTTTATCCCATACTAACATTTCTTTTTTGAGGGATTGTACATAAGTAATAAAGCTGACAGCATCGGATGTACTTGCTGCTTCTGAAAATTTTTAAAATCAATTTTAGCAAGTTATAAATTGAAATTCGTAATAATGCGTGAGACACATACCAATGCTTTGCAATTCGAGATCATTTCGAGATTTAGACACCTTTGTGTGGAAAGTAGACATCTCATTACCAAGCAGGCTACCAAATTTACCAAGAGCTTCTTTATGCCATGAGTCGTATTTTAGTGTTACTTTAGCTTGAACTTTAGCGTAATCAATTATTATTGGACCATATGCTCGGCGTGTGTCTGATGTATCAAATGTTGTACGAGATTTCCTAAAAGACGACAGTAAGGGGTCTATAAGTATATTAGATCGAGAGATATAAATAAAAAGTATTTACTTTATGTCATTCAAACACTTAATCCAGAGATTAATATCTTCACCCAAACGTCCATATAGAGTGTCTGCTTGAAGATCCCATAAACTTTGATAACGAAGCCATTCTTCAACATAATTACGAACTTCGGAAATTTTCTTTTCAATAGCTTCATAGCCATGTTCAAGAATATTCGTATCAGTTCCACCAGGAAGTTTTGAAAGCAAATTTCGATAAGTTTGTGAAACGGGTTTATCCAGTCCAACTTGATATCTATATGAAAGGATTTTTATATCAATGTGATATATTGCTATGAATTTAAAAATCTATAAACCTTGAGCTCTGAAGTCTAGTTTGAGATGTGACAATTGCTTGCCAGGCGAACAGTTGTTGCATAATTTGGAATCGAGCTTCTTCGATAGATGGATACAAGTACATTTGTTGATTTGTGATGCGAATTTCATGTATGGCATTTTGAATCTAAACAAAGAAAGGAAATAAGTAATTTTTTTTATTCGTATTTAAAATATGTTACAAGAAAAATCGTACAGGCGCCACTTCGCACTATAAGGATCTATCGTGAAAAAGTCCCACATTTAATTAGGCTAAATTAGTGTTTGAAACTTTTAGAAAATCTACTTTGTAGGTTTAGATTAGAATTGTAACCACTGAAGAAGTTTCCATTTAGCCACGCTTAAGTTATTGGTTCAACCTACGAGAAGATTAGCAACAAGGGTTGATGATTTCTTTGCTTGCTATTTCTCTCAATCCACTACAGATCTATTTTTAAGAGAGTTCCTTTTTCGTGTGACAGGATTGGGACATTCACATAAGTGATATTGAATGCTTTCCATCACCGTCATTGCCCAGTTATTATAGGAATGATATTGCGCACGTAAGTACGACTCTTCCTCTTCAGCAGAACTAATTTTTTTTTCAGAAATATTTTGGAACTAAGCTTTTTTCAGATTATAAAAGTCCTTTCATGCAAATTTGGCAAATCTAAGTCAGCTTATGGAGCTTTCTGCCACACCTGAATTATAGCTGAACTTTTCCAAGCAAGTTAATTTGCAGCTTCGTTTTCTATTACGTTATGACGAGCTATCCGGCAGAGGCACAACATAGGATAAAAGGCACGCCAACTCGGGATACTATTACGGCAACACTGAACTGAGTGCGATTTATGGAGAATTGATCTCAGCTTAACTGTTAATTCAAATTCTGATAAGCTGTTCACGTGATATATTTTAGCAGCTCATTACGAAATCCATTGCCACCTGTGAAAACACATGTATATTCGGTTCTATAGCTACGCCATTGCCTTTTGGAAATTAAGCTAATGTAGTGTGTAATCTCTGACCGCCTTTATACAGTTGTTTGGACTTATATCCAGTGCTCTGGTGTGAACATAGTTAGCTGTTACTCATCAGATTGTGTCTTCTAGTATTAAAGTTATTTTTGAAGCTTTTCATAAATGTCTATAGATGGAGGAAGCTTTAGTTTTAATTGGCGTGGTAGAAGTTGTGTCTGATTTATAAAAATAATGGACCTGATACATTTACAAACTAATTACCATTAATTGCTGAAGATTGATTACCAGAATGACTATATTCAACGTCTTACACACATATACAACCACTAACTATACTAGCTTTAATCGCTGACTTTGGATAGGTATATGAGTCATCAGATATTTAAGACTTTTGCCCTCGGGCCTCAGCAGCCATTGTTATTTCTTTATCCAGCTCACAGTGTAATATAATTATGAATCTAACCATTGCAACCAACATTTCTGGTATGAATTCATAGATTTTCCAAAAGAACCATTTACTTACCTGAGGATCACCACCTGGCTTATGAGTTGGTTGAGCAGGAGCATCAGTATCCATTGATAAGTCAACTTCTTTTTTATTTCCAGCAAGAGCATCGGTCCAAGCTTGAATTCCTGCTTGAAGTCGGGAAGCCAATTTCTTTTCAACCTGCAAGAAAACATTTAACAAATAAATTAAGAAAAATCTTTAAAAATAAAAGTATTCCTTTACCTCTTCATCTAAACGGGCGACCCAAACATGTAAGTTAGAATATTGTCGCAATGACAAATCATCAACAGCGTGCTGAATTTTGGAGAGAATATCAGCAAATGTTGCAGCACTGTATGGGCATGTTTCCAGAGACCGTACATCAACATCCAATTGTTCTTCCACAACCAATAAATCTTCAACCTGTGTAATTTTAACGTTAGTTGGGGTTACTTACGACCTTATTATAAATTAATTGTTTACCTTTTCTTGGAATTGAGTAACACATTCAGAAAGTCGCTGTACATAAGGGTCAAGTTTATAACTCTCCCATACTAAACCAATGCCTTCGGATATTAGACCAAGAACATCTTTACGGAGACCTGCTACTAAAGGAACAATGCTGGCGCGATCTTCAATCTATTGTTTAGAAAAAAAAAACAAACAAACAAACAATAATTATAATTTTTGAAAGAATATTAATGCGGGCAGGCATTGGGAACATCAAAATAGCATGCAAGTTAAAAGTCGAAAAGTTAAGCTACCTTAAATACAGAATTATGTGCTAAACTCCTATTATTTAGCTGCATGAAAAAACACAATGGAAAGTGTTTGCACAAGATACGACTTTACATTTTAAAAACACTACAATGTGACACGTGTTAGCTACATAAAACAATAGTGTTTGTCCTAAATGTGTTAGTTGGATTCGAAAAGTATACAGATAAGAAAACCATTCTTCCCGCTATGATACTAACCTTTTCAAGTGTTCTCTCATACGTCCTCACACTCTCGATCAAAGAAATCGCAAACGGATAGATCTGATTTGCTTGGTGAGCTTTGTTGACAATGGCCAGTGGCACCCTAAACGGTAGACTTAGGTAAATATTGCAACTTTCAATATTAATTTTCTTGTTTAATTACCTGAAACCAAGATTTTTAATATTTCGTACTTCCTTGGAGAGTGTGATAATTTCCGGCAAGAAATTCACTCTCAGTTTTAAAATATTTCCACGACCAGTACGAGATCTATAAAGAAACACAAAATAATAATTTTGTGCTTATACCTATTTTCATACTAATTACCTTGCAGATTCGATGGTGAATATTCTTCCGCTAATACCAAAATTTCTTTCTTGAACCTTTCGTGCCCAGTCTTGGAATACTTCTGAGATAGAAAGTTTTGCACGGAAACTATCACCATCAGCCTTCAATTTTTGTCCATCTATATGTGATTCCCAGCCTTTACCAAGAACATCTTCCACACGTTTTAAATACATCGTAAGTTGGTTATCGATTTGACGTGCCCAAATTATTGAACCTGCGACAGGAGGAAGATCGCGAACAACTGATAATCGGCAACTTTTACTTTGTGGATATTGCACCTGAAGGAAATAAATTGCAATGTTCAACAAATTTATCAAAATATGGGAAAAAAGTTACCTTGAACTTCTCATGGAGAGCCTCAATATCATCTTTTACACGTTGAATGAGTTGAGTTTGATATTCGCGGATAGCACCACGAATATGAGGGCGTACAAAGAGTGCATTAAATCTTGAAAAGATTCTGAACATTTCATTGGCATTCTTAGCCGTTCCAAGTTGGTCTCTGAGATGAGCTGTAATTCTAGTCTCGACACGATCTTTAATTAAAAAAAAAAAAATTATGTGATGCTTCCCAGAAAATTAATTTTTTGTAAATTGAACTTACCAATGCGCTCTTCATAACGTTTAACAGCTGCTTCCCAAGCTTCATTTCCTTCTTTTGAAATGTCCAAGCATTCAACTTCTTTAACATTTTCATAAGCCAAATTAACTTCTTCAATAGCATTAGCATCGGCAGCATCTAGACTATTCGGTTGTTTAACCTCTACTGGAACCTCTACCTGATTGGCAATTTGTTGTTGTCTGGTAGGTCTAAGAACACGTAAAATGACAGTACGCAATTGTTCATGTTGTCTTCTAAATTTGCGCATGTGTTCCATCCTTTGTTGAAGTTTCTTGTGTGCCGGTGAAACTCTCCACACCATTTTCAAATGTTCATCGCGCTTCTTTTTTACAATGTCACGAAGAAGCCCTTGCAATTTATCATATTCATCATCCCAGCAGCTGAACACTTCAAAACATTGATTCATAACACGCTCAAATTCATCGAATGGAATATGCATGAGACGTCTTGTCCCTAGAACTTTCAGAAGCTGTTGGCTTAGATCACGCGAAATAGCTTCAATTAATTTTAAAGCACGTTGAATTGGGTATTTAGTGCTTCGTACTTTACGCAAATGCGAAAATATCAACTGAACCGCTGGTTTTATTTTCTCTAGCTCAGTGGCTGAGAGTAGGTCATTAATTGGAAAATCCTTCATTAAAGGATTATAATCAGCTACCATAGCTAGAGCCTGTTTCAATCCTGTATCAGTATCAAATGAAACAGTGGCATGAAATCTTTTTCCATGTTTAAGAATCTCCAAAGTAAGGGCAACTTCTGGTGATTCACGTTTTTCTTGAATTCGGTACAGCGCACGTTCAAGGTTAAGCCAAAATGATACTTCCTGTAATGCAGTACCCGATGAAGGATCACGATCAAGTTTAGTGACTTTTTTAATTTCCTTAATCCATCGATTAACACCATTTTGAAGTTGATTTAGGAAAGTAGAATCTTCAACTTTATCCCCAAAATCTGCAACTTTAGCTTTATGACCTTCATCAGCGCACCGTTTTATTGTACTGGCAACAAGAAGATGTACCACCAGAGATATTTCTGGAATATCAATATTTTGTTGTAAATGTAAGAGTCCCATTTCTAATTCAGCCAATTTCTTCTCGACAGATGGAGCCATTTTATCACCATCTCTATCAGCACGACCAGATTCCTTGACGTAGCTCTTAAAGTATGGAGCAAGAGTTTTACTAATAAAAGCATGCAATGTTTCATAGGGTGATCCTTCAGAGAAATTGATAAGTCTTAGCTGGGAGTGAATAGATTTATCTGCTTCGATAACTGTTCCTCGTTTAACGCATGCTAACGAAGCCATTCGATGATTGGTGAAATGAACCTCATTACTGATATAGTATGTAACGGCATCTTTCTCTTCCTCACCTTCAGGGGTTGGTTCACTTTCATCCTCTAAAAAAATAGTTTTAATTTGTTTTATAAAAAAATTCAATAAAGCTTCAAATATTATGAATAGAAATTAGAAGAGCGCTACAAAAAGATTATATAAAATGATTTCTTGGCGTAGTAGCCTAATTATAGGACCAATGGAAGAACCCACAAACGAAGTCAACAGAAAACCGATATCTGATAAACTTAAAATCTACAATTGAATTGATCTTCCTAAATGTTACGGAAGTTAGAACAGAAATTAAGTGAATCTCAAAGATAATACACTTAAGAAATTGAGCCATAAGAAAACAAGGTATCAAAAATACTTATACCGTTAGCCAAGAGAGGAACTCATAGTCTGCTGGATTAGTTTTTCTATTTACCTACGGCGTTTTAAAAGCAAGGGTGAAAATAATTTCTCCCACTTTCCATGGCCCTTTAAGTAGCGTAAGACAAAAATCTTAAAATAAGTAGATGTGTGTTATAGCTAGTCGAGGTAGTAAATTTCAAGTCATATTGATAATAAGTTTTTAGATACAAACAAAGTCTGTTGGTGTTTGGTAACTTAGAAGTATTCATTAAATCCTCCTCGAGATGTCTCCGGGCTGAATACCCAGTACGGCGTTATGAATGAGACTAAACACTTTCCATACCTTCATAAATATCATAATAATATAGTTCAGGATGTGCTCCGGTATGCAAAGCTATACGAGTAGCGAAATGTGAGCATGACATCCATGTATAAATACGCTATTCTTCTTTTATTTTCAGAATTTGCTTAAAAAATTGTTTAATAGGCTCCTCCTTGATGCTTCTAACTTTTTGTTGGCGCTTCAGTTTGCTTTCGTTCTTCTAATCTTTTATCTCAAACCTCTTGTTGAAGCTTATTCCTGTGTGGTGACCCCGTGAGAGCGGCATTAGCCACTCGTCGGCGCAAGGCTGGCTTTATTTGTACTGGGTTTCACCTGCGGAGTTTACATTTTTATACCCTAGCTGAAATCATAGGGTATACTGTCCATCCGTCTCGAAAGCTTGAGAGCGCGTGCACTTAGAGAGCTGAAATTTTGCACGTGGGCTTAAAAACAAAAAGTATATTTAAGTTCAAAAATGGGAAAAATCGGGTAACTCCTTTGTAGGGTTGCTATACAACAATTTCGTTTTTCATTACATATTTGGACACTACCTGAGAACGCGTCAACGTAGAGAGCTGAAATTTTGTAAATAATGTTTTCATAAAAATAGTAAATATAATTTCAAAAATGGACTAAATCGGGCAACTCATTTTTGGTGTTGCCATTTAAAAATTTAGGATTTTTACGTATACTGTGAAAATTATTAGGCCGGTTACACATCGAAAAACGAAAACGAACGAATAAACAGTTCCACACCGAAAATTCGTTTATGCTTACATATCAAAAACGAACAAATAAAAGTTGGTTTGGGTTTGTATCAAATGTAAAAAAAAAAAAACATTTATTATTCAACGACCATAAAAACTGTTGTCATGAGAGACTACATGACACCATTTTTATGGGCATTCAATAAAAAATATGTTTTTTCACAAGAAATGTATAAAAATGTATCAATGTTTCCCACATTTTCTTTTATAGAGTTAATCCATTTGTCTAGTGAGCGGCTCATTTAATGATCTCAAACCCAAAAATTCCGCTTAAAGAAATTACGGCATTCTTGCCCCGAGGTTATCGTCACCTATACATTCATAGGAATTAAAATTGAGATTCTATATTATTGTCGCCTCTCAGACGCATTCGTGCGAATCAGCGTTGATTTGGTTAATATTTTAATGGAAAAAGGATATTGATGCTGGATAATCTATAATAGTAGTATTACTGGATTTTAAGAGAGCTGTCGAAACACTTGATAGGAACATTTTGCTGGGAAAATTTGAAATGTACGACGTGGTTGGGGAAGAATTGTGATTGGTTTCAATCATATTTAAACGATAGATCTCAAAGAACTAAAGTACATAATCTGCGGAGGAGTGCTGAGTGTCCTACAAAGATCAATATTGAGTATAATACTGTTCCTGATATATATTAAAGATATAAAAACTGATCTTTCGTATTGTAAGGTTGTTGTGTTTGCTGATGATATACTAATCTATGTAAGTGACAAGGATATGATTGAATAAACTCCGATTAATTTAATTCAAGTACGTGACTGCTCAAACTTAACTTAAGCAAGACAAAATGTATGTACTTCAATTACAATGATGAGATATCAGTTGTTATGGATAATGAAGAAGTCAAATTCGTGGACAGTATCATATCGCATCATGTCGCATATTAGATATGGATTACTGGCATAGAGTCAGCGCATTTAACCCGAAAAAATTAGGGTGAAGAGATTATTTAATAGACCCCTAAAGATCCTGTTCAGTATGCCTTGGAGAACACCTTCGACGGAATTACACGCACATACGAAAACTCTAAGCATTAATCAAATGATTTACCTTGAGAAAGCTAAATTTATTCATAAAGTTGCACGTGGACTCATACGAATAGACACACACATAAGTATACATAACCATCGAACGAGGAATAGAAAAAACTACGAGTACAGCAACCTAAAAAAAACAGAATCAGAAAAGGACTTATATATACGGCGACCAAAATCTATAACGAGCTTCCTGAAGTTATCAAGGCAAGCTCAAGCTTTACTGTATTCAGTTCTAAGCTAAACAATCTATAAAATCGCTAAAATTCGGTTATAAATATTTAAATACAAATAAATTAAGGCAAGAAATATTGTTAATTATTGTGGCGATCAGAAACATTGGATTAAAGCAGTGAACTCCGCGCAAAAACTAAAATATTGTGATTGAATTGATTGAGAGGCACAGGTGTTTTGAGGGAATTACATTTTTTTCTCGTTTTCGATCGACTTGCACAAGTGTCACATAGAAAATCGTTTTTTTTTTCTTTCTTTATTATTATTTTTTTTATTTTTATTATAAACTTAAATAGGTATACGAAAACAAAGAAAAGTGAAAAATATCAAACAAAGGGCAATGACAATTTTAAATCTGTTACTTAGCGGTAACTGAATAACTAAGTATCCATAGAAGACTGGGTTAAATTGCAATCACAAATGAGTGAAGAGAAAACACAAACAAAATGAATACAGTATTCGGCAGTTGTGATATTGTTGTTAGAAATGGAAAAGATATACTTTATCAAGGAGGTTGTAATAGAAATTTTCACATAAAATGTGTAGGCCTGGTACAATATGATATAGACCAAATAAATGTAAAAAAGAATCTGGTGTTTCTTGCGATCTATGCATTGAGTATCGAAAAAAATTTACGGATCAGTTAGAAGTGATATTAAAGGAAGTCTTAGAAAATAAAAAGAGAATTATTCACCAAGAAGTGGAAATTAATAGTATTTTGAAACAAGTAAAAAAGCTAAGTGATGATAAGAAAACAAGTGAAGTTGCAATAGTTCCGAGTATGGACAGTGGGAAAAAAAATCGTACGCGGATGCTTTAAAAAATGAACCAACTGTCTTGATAAAACCAAAAAAGAAGCAGGAGGTAAAAAAAAAACGAAGGAGGAATTTAGGAGAGAAGTTGATCCCACTGATTTTAAAATTGTTGGAATGTCAACTAAACAGAATGACAATGTAATGATTGAAAGTGCTAATAGGGATGAGTCGAAGAAAATTAAATCTGCGGTGGAAAGTAAACTAAGTAATGAATATGAGGTTAAAATACTGGAAACGAAAAAACCTAAGGTGCTTGTAGTTGGGATTAAGGAACAATTAAGTGAATATGAGTTGATTCAAAAAATTAAATTACAAAATGAATTTATAAAGGTCGGTGAATTGAAATGTGTTAAAATAATGGAAGTTAAAGTTAAATACGAAAATTATTACAATGCGGTGATAGAAGTGGACATTGAAAGCTTTAAAAAACTTTTAAAGGAAGAGACTATTAATGTAGGCTTGGATCAGTGTAAAGTTTTGGATGGAGTGAGCGTGATGAGGTGCTATAAATGTAAAGGATTTAATCATGGAGCGAAGGTTTGTAAAGGTGTAGATGTGGGAAATGCAATGGAGCACATCGCACGAGTGAATGCAAAGTAGAAGAAATGGTTACTAAGTGTGTTAATTGTGAACAAGCCAATAAAAAATTGAAACTAAATTTAGATACTAATCACAGTACCATGTCACGTGAATTCCCAGTTTATTTACATAAATTGAAAAATGAAAAGAAGAAATGTGGATTTAGAGTGTAGCAATTAGTAAATGTTAGTTTCTTGTACTTGAATATATAGGGACTATTAAACAATTTTTGTGACATAGAAATTGTACATAAAAGCAAGAAATTTGATTTGATTTTATTATCGGAAACACATTTAACAGATACAGTAGACGATGGTGAAATATACCTACAGGGATATAAAATAGTGCGCTTTGACTCGAAATCTAGTCCTACTGGTGGGGTGGCTGTATATATACGGGAGCAATGGCAATTCGAAATCCTAAAAAAAGGTGGGGATAACTCCTTATGGTATGTAGTTATAAAGTGTTCAATGCACAATAATTTTTGTGTTACTGTCGTTGTTTTGTATAGATCACCAAGTGGTTCATAAATTCAATTTTGTAACCAATTTGAAGATCTTTTAGAGTATCTGGAAGATAGTGATAATTGCAGGTGATTTCAATATAGATTGGAAAACTAATAATACATATAAAAGGTATATTGAAAAAATCTTCAAGGATAATGCATATAAACAGAGAGTTGAGGAATATACTCGATTGATTAAAACAAAATTTATGACTATTAATTAGAGGCAAGATTTAGATATAAAAATTAACAATGAGCAGATTAAAAATGTGACTGATGTGACATATTTAGGAGTGATAGTGGATAGAGACTTAAACTTTAAAAACCATATAGAGTATATTTGTAAAAAAATCGGTAAAAAGGTGGGATTCTTTAAAAGAATCAGGAAAAATATATCAATGAAAAGAGCAATTGACATATATAATAAGATAACATAAGATTGATTTATTAGTTCATGTAACTATAAAGCATACTAAAAAATATGATTATTTAACAAATTCACAGTTCTACGTCATTAATTACATACATTATATTAAAATTTGCTATATCTACATTTCAAGGAACATTTTCTAAAAAATATTGAACTAGTTTCTTTTAAAACAATTTAGCACTCTTTCATTTTTAACTTTATCTGGCAAATCATTAAAAATTTTTAAACCCCTGTACAATAAAGAATTCTGCGTACTAATTCTATTCCATTTCTGCAACCTGAAACAGTGATTTCCTCGCAGGTTGTATGGCTGAACGTCCCCAACATATACAATATTTCTGCATAAATACTCAGGCACTTCATTATTCTTCATTTTAAACACAAGAATCATTGCATTATATGTCAAGCGTTGATTAATATTCATCCACTGGAGAATCTCTAGCATGTATCGCGTGGGTGTATCCCATTTACACCTCAGTATACTCCGCATTGGTCTGTTTTGCAGAAGTTGAAGCCTGTGTTTCATTCCTGCAGTACCAGCGAATAACAGCGAAGAACAATAATTAATGTGATTATAAAACCTCATTTCGAATAATGCTCAACGATACTATTCTTAGGCGCACAAGGAATGATTGAGCGTTTACAAAAACTACAGAATAAAGCAATGAGGATAATTTTAAGATGCGACAGATATACACCAATACAATGCATGCTCGATACTTCAAAGTGGTTGAATGTCCGACAGAGTTTACGGTTGAATATGCTTCTATTTATCTACAAAGTGAAGAATCAAAAACTATCGAGATACCTAAATGAACTAATACAATACGTGGGGGATGTCCAACCATATCAACTTAGAAGAAATAATGATATAAGACTGCCGAGATGTAACACACGAGCTGGTCAGAACTCGCTTTCTACTCTTCAATGAGCTTCCTAGTGATATAAAAAATAAAACAAGATGGAATTTTTATAAAAAAAAAATGTATAGAATTTGGTATGAACATTAATTAAGTGAATACTGAACAATTATTATGATTATATAGATTACCTTGAATATTTACATAATGTAATTGACGTGTAAAGAGAGTATATATCATACTAATAAAGAAGTAAATAATAATAATAATAATAAAAAGGCCTAGTTCGGAAGTTACAGGGTGATCTATAGAAAACATACCCAAATATCTATAAATCCCGTTATCTCGGAAACCGTTAGGATCCCCCCCCCTCAATTGTTTGCTCGTCTAAATATGACCTATCCATAGTCTTCGGGTATCACACCACTTACGGGACACCCTGTATACTCTCTTTACAGATCTTCCTATTTATAACAAATTTCATACATTTTTTGTAAAAGTTCCATCTTGTTTCATTGAAGAGTAGGAAGTCTGTATGTATATCAGTGAGTTATGACCAGTTCGTGTGTTACATCTCGGCAGTCTTATACATATATTGTTTCTTCTTAGTTGATATGGTTCAAGAGTATCTCGAGAGCTGTTGATTAACTTTGTAAATAAAAAGAAGCATATTCAACAGCAATCGGACAGAGATATTTAACCACTTTAGTGCATCGAACATGCATTGTATTGGTGTATATTTGTTGCATCTTAAAATTATCCTCATTGCTTTATTCTGTACCTTTTGTAAACGTTCTTGTTACTACATTTTACTTATTGAACAACTCTTTTTTACGTATACTTATTCAAGTGAAATAAAGGACAGACTGCAGATATTGCAGAGTAAACCCATGAGAATGATTGCAAAGTGTAGCATATGTATAACCCGGATTTGTTTATGTTACAAACTCTGTAGTGAATGAACGTCAGACAGAGGTTAACTTATAACGCGAGAATATTGATATTTAAAATTACTCAAAATATGCTCCCAGAGTACTTCAGAAATAACTTGGTGTCTATTGCGGATGTGCAACCATATAGTTTGATTGAACAACTTCAGACGAGGAAGGTCTATTCTTTTATAACAGCCTGCCAAAGAACTTTAAACGGGAGAACATTTCAACAATGATTTGTGCTGTGGTTCTGTTGCAATAATCCCCGAAATAATTCCGGAAAGGCGTTCTCAGGCATGTTGAAGTCCTGAAATTAATCTAGGGAAGTTTCTTTTCCGCAAATACGTGCAAACGAAGTGAAAAAATGGGAGAGAAACAAAAATATTAAGATAAGTGTTCAAAATATTTTTTTGTTTGCGTTTTTATTCTTTTTCTTCTATTGATTCTCAATTCGAAACTGTTGACTTGACTTGCGAGCTAGAGTTCCTTAACAATGGCTTGACTCGATGGGGTATAACGCCAAAAAATGTGTGCCGTGTCCGGCTAAGTGTTTGCTCCTGAGTTGAGCTGGCATCCGTGTGTTGTCAATTTCAGTGATTATAGTGTTGATGTTCTCGATGGGTTGTAGTTGCGATGACTACTGGTCAAGCAGTGATGGAGGGAACATATGTATATAAGACATCCACAAAATAATCACCCATAACAAATAAGGATGAACAATCACTAGACCACACGAATGAATGCGTCAGTTACACCTGCAGCAGTCCGGAGGCTGAAACAAAGCGTGTTAGCCCTTTCAGTCTGCTGAACTCACAGGGCTCCAGTAAGCTCTCCAACGAACTGGCGACTAGAATGTTAGGAAAGCTACTTCTGATTGAATTCAGCCGGGGGCAGGTTAGAATGATGTGCTCTGACGTTCGGTGGGTCTTAATTGGGATATTCCTATTGTTTGGAAAAGCTTAGCGTCGTATCTATGGCCAGCATAGCCTGTTGATGAGCCTGATCTCCTTGGGAGAGAAATTCCATCTCGAACCAGGGGTGTTTGCGAGGTAGAGGGAATCAGTTCTTGAAGAATGAGTCTGAGGTGGATGACGTGCGAGTGAATTCTCCGTCCGAATCTTTGTCAATGGAGCACTTTACAGCTAATAGGGCGTCTTCAAGAGAAATGGTGGTCTTACATACCTGGTCTGACGATGCAGCCTGTCTTGAGTTCTTGTCAACCAGTTCATTGCTTAGCTTTTTCTATTCCAAACTTTATTTTATTGTTCAATGTGTCAGTGGCAGCTCAAAATTATTTTAAATATGTAATTAAGCCAAAGTTCCTTGAAAAATATTTCAGATTTACTACTTCCATTAGTAATGAATACAAAACAAAATTCCACCACATAGTGAAAAATGCATCTGCACGAGTTTTCTACAAAACCCATACAAAACAAAGATCCCAAATAAATTTCTACTACGAAAACAAAAAGTTCAATGGCCAAGAAATACAATCAGCTGCTTTCATTCATCTCGTGACCTTGAAACCGGCAAATGCCGGCATAAACAGTTAACAGCTGTATTTTGAATCATCTCCTCCATCCCTACTTTTCCTTTTCGGAACGTCAATTTTTCTAGCAGTTCTTTATAAATCATCGACGACATAATTTTGCTGACGTCAAGCTGCATCGCGTCTGCCAACTCCAATCGACTTTTACAGTAAACTTTTCTTTCAACAATTTTTAAGCAGACGTTTCTCAAGCAAAACTGCCAATAACGGTTTTTTAGTTTTTCAATGAGTATTTTCATTTAAAAAAAGCCAATTTCCCATAGGCAGTAGACGATATTCATAAGCACAAATTTGAGGTGGTGCATGTCCGCCATCTTGGGCGGATACATCATCACCATGATCTCAGCTTTTGCAGATTTTTCTTACCTTTCGAGCAATTTCTCTGGATGTAAAGTGTTTGAGTTTGGTTATCCGATAAAAATTTCCTAATGCATTCCTGGTTACTTTTATCCTCGAGAGCAACATTTAGGGCGGGTGGAACAGCATCTTCCTCAGGAAGCAGAATTGTCACTGCTTTACGAAGATAATTTGAAAACGCTCCGTAATCCACAATCGTTACATTTTGAGCTTCCACGTTTGAATCGGTGTTTTCTAAAGAATCGCCCATGATTTTAATTAATCACGAGCGATAATAATTGAAGTTTTACAATTAAATTTTCACAATCACGTTAACGTCTACACTTTTCTAGCGAAAAAACTGCAATGGAGGATGATGGCGATGGCTTGAAAAATGACTCAACCACTGCAAGAATGTAGGGGAAAATTGCCGTAAAAGTACATTCATGATAGAAAATTGTGCTTTTGTCAAAAACAGCTGATTGTTGGTTGTGTTATCTTTTTATGGGAATGAAGTCTTACCCGGTAATATTAGTTTTTAAAACAAATAATGGGTTTATTAATGGTTTATTGTTTACAAAAAGTGAATAAGTCCATTTTTCTGAATATTAAGCGTTGCTTAGCACAAAGTTATACTAGTTTCGAAGTAAGTATACAGTATAATCATTTTATATTATAATTTATAACCTCAGCAATTTAATTATTTTAGGTAACAGAAATATCAAATGAAATTAAGCAAAAAATAGAATCCCATTGGAGGGAAAAAGTTAATAAAGGTGAATTTAATGTGAGAGATGCAAAAAATAAGTTCTATGTGCTCTCCATGTTCCCATATCCATCAGGGAATCTTCATATGGGCCATGTTCGAGTGTATGCTATCAGTGATGCTATGGCTCGATTTTATAGAATGAATGGAAAAAATGTGTTTCATCCAATGGGATGGGATGCTTTTGGATTACCAGCGGAAAATGCAGCAATCGAAAGAAAAATAGAACCTGCGAATTGGACCCATCAAAACATCGAACAAATGAAAGAACAGCTAAATAGTATTGGATGCTCATTCGATTGGAATCATGAGCTATCAACATGCGATCGGAGCTATTATAAGTGGACTCAGAAATTATTTCTCATGCTCTATGAGAAGGGATTAATTTATCAGAATGAGGTACCTATATATCCGGTCTTTTAACTTACATATCTTAAGTAGTAATAGATTTTAATTCCTTGATATTGGAAGCACTGAAATTTATTGATATTCAAATGCTTACTTTGATGCTGAACCTAATGTTATTGTAGGCTCTTATCCCTTCTGTTATATTTGCTAATACATAGCTCTCATTTCCGTAGGCATTGGTGAACTGGGATCCTGTTGACAAAACTGTTCTAGCTGATGAACAAGTTGATGAGAGAGGATGTTCCTGGCGGTCTGGAGCAAAAGTTGAGAAAAAATTGCTGAAACAGTGGTTTGTGCGAACAACAAAATTTGCTAAGGCGCTTTTAGAGGGTTTAAATGACCCAATTTTACGAGACTGGAAAGATATAATCAATTTGCAACGACACTGGATTGGTACCTGTGATGGATACGCATTTGATTTCAGCGTTAAAAATGACCAAGGTACTACGATTAGTATAATCAAGATTTGGACGAAATATCCAGAATACCTAATGGACTCTCAAGCATTTGTGACACTGAAAAACTCCCACTATTTGCAGAGTTTAAATACAGATGATAGAAGGCAGCTAAAAGTATACAATCCAATTACAAAGAAATATCTCCCCGTTCTATTCTCTGATGAGGCTTCATATGCTGATCATTGCGATACACACATTGTTGCACCTGAGTTTTGCGAGGACGACAGAAATTTTGCCAATAGAATGAAGATTCCTTTCAAAACTGATCCTACAATTGATATAAATGACCAAAATCATCGTAAATATGTCTTAGATTGCGCTCAGAGTATGAATATTGGTGGTTACGAAGTCAGTTCTAAGCTTAAAGATTGGTTAATATCGCGTCAGAGATACTGGGGAACACCAATTCCTATTATTAATTGCGACAAATGTGGTCCTGTGCCTGTTAATGAAGAACAGCTTCCAGTAGTTTTGCCTGAAAGAAGCACAAATTTAAAGAATGCCGAGATAGTGAACAATGTTAAGTGTCCGAAATGTAATCATCCTAATGCGATGAGAGAAACAGATACAATGGATACATTCGTTGATAGTTCTTGGTACTATCTACGATTTCTCGATTCTCAGAACAAAAATGAGATCTTCGATAAAAATCTTATTAGAGAATGTATGCCTGTGGATCTATACATAGGTGGAAAGGAACACGCGGTGTTGCATTTGTACTATGCTCGTTTTATGAATCATTTTTTGCACAGCCTTGGTTTTGTGCCATATCCGGAACCATTCAAACGTTTACTTGTGCAAGGAATGGTAATGGGGAGATCATATCGACTAAAGGGATCCGGAAAATATTTGAAGGAACATGAGGTTTGTTTTTAATCGTTTTCTTGTTATGAAACTTTTATTTTCTTATTATAGATAGAAGTTATAGATGCTAAAAAGAATAAAGCTGTCGAAAAATCAACCGGAAGCTCTGTTGTTATGGCTTGGGAGAAAATGTCCAAATCAAAGTTAAATGGTGTCGATCCATCACATATAATCACTCAGTATGGATGTGATACAACCCGATTGATAATATTAGCTGATGTTGCCCCAACTTCTCATAGGAATTGGTCTACAGCTAGTAAGTTTTCATATAAATTGAAACAAATCTTAAACAATTGTATTGATGACGCTAAAAATATTGCAGACCACATCTGCGTCGTCCAATTTTTCTTTAGATTTTATGATATTTTTCATTCATTGGCTATTGACTTGATCCACTACGAAGCGCTTTAACCTCAATATCTCTTCTCAATTTAAGGCAGTATTCAATCGGTGCAACCATTCGTCGAGGCAGTACAGATATTTTAGACAAGTATGAAGTGCGCTGTGACTTTCTTTAAAGGGCTCAATCTCTGAAGTTTAAACCTGTTCTCTCATCATATTCACCGTCATTTCATGGCAAGCGCGCCTACACTTTTTTTTTTAGGAAACGCTGCTTTAGTCAATAAACAACAGCATACTGAAGCTGGTGATAAGGATATTTAGAGGGGAAAAAGTAACACTGCCTTGCGTGCAGTAGTTCTCTACCTTGACCCGCATACTCAACTTCATGAGAGTATTCGTCCTGCTAGTATTTGACCGATTCTCTGCAAAATTGTGCCATTGAATTTGGAAAATTCATAATGGACTGCAATAGCTGAAATGAATATAATCGTATGTTTTACCTCGAAATTAACCACATTGGAGTTGTCATCGCTGGTGAAGTACAAGTTCACCACATAATTCTAATGCCTTTTCTGCAAACCTTATCTTTTAGTCGCTGGATAACACTGCAATACTGCGAGCAGTCCATTTCACTTATTCATTTATTTCCTTGCGCGATTATCCATATTTCTAATAATGGCTTTCTATAGGGCATTTCCTTATATTGTTACTAAATTTTTTAAAAGATTGGCCGAACCGTTGGATTGATGACAACTACAAGCAGCGAAAACCTATCAAATAGTCTAGAAGGGAAAATTAGTTTACGTAAAAATTTTGTTTTTTTTAAGCATTTCCTGGAATTCTTAACTGGCAAAAGCGTTTATGGTTGACATTAAACAATTTTCACAATCTGCGAAATGATCTTCAATACGAAAGCGTAGATGTCCACAGCGAAGAATTTCTATTGGAGGATGCTAAACTGTTTGATGCTAGAAACTATTATTCAAAAGGTACCACATTCAATTATCTTCATACACATCAATTGAGTGTTGCAATATCAAAAATGCAAGGCTTGACCAATTCTTTGCGGGTAATTATTGTCTTTTTTATATTTATTTTACGTTTTAAGTCATGTTCGTATGTTTGTTTTAGAGGACGCCAAATAATATTATTAAATTTGGAAGGCAGCACGAGAGAGCGTTAGCTAGTCAGCTTATAATGTTGGCTCCAATGGCGCCCCACTTTGCATCGGAACTTTGGGCAAAATTCGCTTCAATCGACGGAAAACTTAATGAGAGCTCTGAAGAAATTCAATGGGACAAAGATGTTTTGAATCAACGATGGCCCGAAGTAGATATGGAATATTGCCTAGACTTCACGGTTAAGGTGAGGGGAATTAATATTTTATTTTACCCTTGGCAATATCGTGTGAATGAGGATATTTAATGAAGTATCTACTTTGTATTTTGCTTCCACGTTGGACTGGCGAAAATCCCAGATCTGTAACGATAAAATAACTACAGATACTTTTCAATTACAGATCTATGCTAAAGACGTAGTCAATGATCGATAGAAAGGGTAGAAAATTATCATTGTTGGGAACTTTATAATTTTACCAATTCTTATAACATTCTGACTACAATCGTAGGTCAAAGGAAGTGGGGGTGATGTAATTTACTAAGCTATAGATATAATTGAAAGTATGCTATAATATAGAGACTGGATGCGTGGCGACTTTAATTTAATGGAGATTAGATAGTGTCAATTAAGGCTACGCGAATTGTGCATCGAATAGAAAATTTGCAATTCTGGGTAGTAAGACAAAATCCAGACCAAAAGCTTGAGTTTTGCCAGAAAGAGCAACATGATTTCGGAATACTTAAAGCAACGATTTTTGTTCTTCCAAATTTATGGATGGAATGCTTCCAGCGATGAGTAAGTTACGCCTGTTGATAGAAAAAAATAGAAACTGCATTGGCGATCGCTGATAATGCTGTTAGTTTCTTGATATTTTGTTAACGTATTGTTAACTATTGCTTCGAAATCAGGATTGGAGTGAAACTTCTTAATCTGCAGTTGCAGGGTTCACTAACACTTAATTGTTTTTGGAACTGGCTGAATATTGAACAACTTTCACTATGCTTGTAAAAATAAAAATTACCTAAGATAAATGTAATAGTTTTTGCAGCCATCAAGTTTTACAGACCCTATACACATCGAGCTCTCTAGATGCATTAAAAACTCCCCTTGTACAGAAATAAATCATTCCCAATGAGAAATTGCCCTAAGAGGAAGAAAAAAATTTATCTCCAACGATATTATTAATTTTCAAATGGTTTATGAATTTTTGAAAAGCATTTACAAAACTAAATAATCTGAGAAAATTTTCCTTTAAAATGCTTACACCCACAATTTTTTTCCAATAATTCTTGATCAAATGGCCTCTTGAGAAAGAATTAAATTTTTACTCAAATTTGATTAATATAGACGCCTGCAGTAATTTACAGCCGTGTTCAAAACTAATATTGAATATGCATGCAAGCTAGCAAGACACAAAGCCAGTTACTTTCGCCCGTCAAAATTAATAACGAGTTGAAAGGAATTCTTGTATTGACCTTGCTCGCGTAATCCGCACGTAAATTGGTTGCCTTACCGTCTTTCTTCTGCCGCTGGTACGATAACTTGAGATGTTATGATCTCATGTGAACCCGACCTAAGAAATTCCTGCCCGACTGGAACATCCTTCTAGTGAACCCGGAAGCATCTGTCGGGTGTTGCACCAGATGTCAGAAAATTGTCACGTTGGCATGTAATTTTTCAGATGCTGTCGGGAAGCTATCACGGAGTGAGCTGACAGATTGGACTTCACGTCCATACCACCACATTCCTCACTCCCACAGATATCTTAAGTACTTCAGGCCTATCTTTACTGGGGATTGAGACTGAAGATTAGGACATTTGACTATCAGGAAATTGTCTGAGTTGCCCTACATCCTGTGCAGAAGGAATGAACATCTGCCACAAATTTTATATTTGTCAATAGTACTCGGCCTCAAGCAAATTTTTTCATTTTTTTCCATCAGTTGTTTTTTTATCACGTTGTGCGCGTTATGTGCTATGCACATAACAAATGGCGCCTAAAGCGGGGCCTCCTACAGTTAGACTTCCATGCCCAACATGTTGCTTCTAATGGCGACTGAGACTTCGATGATTTTCATCACTGGCTGCATGTACTTAGAGAGCTGATGTGTTAAGACGAATTTTTATTAAACATTATAGATCTAAGTTTGAAACAAATCGTAGGGTTACCAAAAAAAAAAAACTTTTTACTTGCATATATTGGGAAAACGGTTTGTTCCTGACATTTTAAATATGCAGAATAATTCTACAGAGCATAATAACCTATGATTTTGGCTGCGACCATTTTTATCGACTGATGAACCGTTAAGAAATGCGAAAAACAACTTCAACAATATAACGAGTTCATAACAGTGAGACGGCTATAATTGCGGGCATTCATCTAGGCCCTAGCGTATTGACAAATCTCGCCGCCTTGGACTAATTAAATTTTTTTTTTGAGTTCAATAGTATTTTGACAAACTGTATAGATATATTGTAACGAAGGTGTGAAATGGCTGGCTGAACATATTACGCGCTTTTATACTACATTGAAAAATGACGTGATTTGTTTTTGTCTTGCTTCCCCACTTTTGCTTTTAAAGAAGTTTTATGTTAGCATAAATTTGTCTTCTCACTCCTCCTGTTGACAACGTGAGCATTAGACGATGAACGGTTTGCTTTTACTTTGTATCCATTCAGTATTGCAGCTAAATATTTCGAATAGGATACAAAATTAGAGCTATCATGAATTGAGATATATTTAAACAGAACCAGCGTTAAAAAAAAAGTAATAAGTAAGGTTGAATGTATACAAATTTTGTTGCCTGGATTCTGCAATCAACAACAACAACAACAACAACAACACAATTTACGTTATCGCACCTAACAGTAATAGGGAAGGACAAAGAAGTCCCTTCTCATCAGCCGAAATTCGAATTCTGGATCTTTCAGTTACTAGACGGAAGCTCTTTTTTCTTCAACATTTCATTCAAATAATAATAATGACTGCTAAGAAATTCGGTAGTACCACCAGCGGCATACTGGTTTAAAATACAGAAGAGAAATGGTACCTGCTTCGTTAGCTTAGTTAGTTAGATCAGTTGCCCGGCAAACGAAAGTATCCTCGTTCAAATTTAGAGTGATGGATGTTAGTTTCTTTCTTCGGTTCATAATTCGTCATCATAACAAAAGTATTGATTTATTTCAACCGAAAATTTGAATAATAAGAAATAATTTGTTTTCGAAATTTTGACTTTAAGACAAAATTTGAAAAAGGAAATGGACAGGGAGGAGGATCACAAAAGATCATTAGAAAACTCCAACTATAGGGTGATTCGTAAAATATCAAGAGAAAATGTACAATCCTTCCTGTCCCTCCCCCCTCGGCTTCCTCCACTAGAGCAATTTTTTGCTTAAATTGATATATCCTAGCATCCTGTGAAATATATCATTAGTGGTACCCCTGTATTGATCGCGATAGCCTAGAGGTAATGAATGTGTTTTCTACAATAACCATATAGTTAGGAAAGGTTCTTTTTTTCATTTTGGCGTGGGAAACAGACTTCTAAGATCGGAAGAAAAAACGGCCTATTGTATTATCCTATTTATTGCCGCATTTACTGAATGTCGTCCTCTAGCACGTTTCCAAGTAGTCATCACACTTATTCCACGCAAGGTAGAAAAAGCTGTCACTCATTCAATAACGCAAAGCAACATATTTGTAAACTGACCTAAGTAACTATAATTGTTCGCCATTATGTTAATCGCCATGAAAAGTCATTTAGGGACAATCACTTGAACTTGAAGCTTGGATAGTTTTATACCAATCTACAATCGAAATATGAAGTAAATTTTACAGGCTTCCGGAATAATGCGCAGGCGGGAGTATGTTCTTTGCATTGTGGGATTACCTGGTGTTATATACTAAACAGTTCAAGAGACTTGTCATAAATTATAAAAAAAAATCAATCAAGAAATGTTCGTAGCTTCGCCATACGGAAACATAAGGGACCCACCTCATAGTGTTTAGATTAGACCTATCACTCGATTGGCCAGTTTTACTGGGACACCCTGTATTTGAGAATCTGGCTGTATTCAATTTAACTTGATTGCACTGGGATAGACCAAAGAATAATTAATAATTCACATATTCTGAAGAAAGTTTTCAATTGCTATATGAGCAGTAATTAAATGCCAAGAGAAGGATTACACCATAATCCAGATATCGTGTAATCCTTCACTTGGTCTTTAATTACTTACTGCTCATATAGTAATTGAACACTTTCTTCAGAATCCATGAATCATTAATTATTCTTCGGTCTATCCAAATCGGAAAAAGTATTCTGATTACCATTACCGGTGGAGATTTTAACCTACATCACATTTCTAATTTTATGCTCTATACCAACCGGGCCAACTTTTGGTCCCACAATACTATCGCAGCATTATTTAACCATGGAAGTTAATAGAAGGGTGGATAAAGTAGTGATTAATTCAGATGACCGGAGGTATAGATATGGTCCGATTAGAACTATAGCATTCTTGAGATGAATAACTGTAACCACAAACTCTCATGTCAAATTGAGTTTGAAAGAAATTGTATAATAAGTACATGAATGAGATACGGTTTCATCTTAATTGAAATATCTGAGAGCAAATAACGCCAGATTATCCAATCGAATGCCCAATTTATTGTCCCAATTTCTTTTATTAGCCTTCATTAAAGCTTCTCTATATGGAATCAATTGGCTGATAGGGCGGGGGATGGGGCCAGTGAACTGCGGGTATATCAGGTAAAAATAACATTAGCTCTGAAATAGAGCAGTGGATAAGCGTAAGAACTAAGGTGGGAAAGAAAATTAGCTCACGTAACAATGTAATCCTCTCGAGGGAATAGCTATGGCGTTGGCGACTCAGACAGAATATTTCTCTATGTTTGTTTCAAGCATGTCTTCAATTGGAATGATGTGTCGCAGGAACGCTACTTATTTCCTTGGATTTTCTTGAAGTTTTAACTTATTTAGGTCATTTAATCTTGGCGTGTTGGCATGTGACAAGTTTGTTATGTTTAGTATGAATATTTTTCGTGTGCAATTGTATGTATGGTTGGTGATGGCAGAGTTGTTTTTTCTATATTATTCTTCTTCCTACATGTTATGATAGTACTAATGGAGTTTTTTTTTATTATTATTATTATAGATAAATGGATTTGAAAATGCCGTTATTAAAATGCCAAGGAAACAATTGGATGCTCTTACATATAATGAGGCGATGGATGTTGCTTTTAATACTGAATCAGTAATATCGTTTGTAAGTAGTAAGAAAATACGATCGTCGAATTTTGTAAATTATCCTGGATGTGAAGCAATTTTAAATATTTATCTTGATAAAATTGGAAAACCGAAAACAGAAATCGATGTAGAGGAGAAAATTGTTAATAAATAATTGTGAAAATTTAAGAAAATCGTTGTTGTTCTATCAAGTGCTTGGCTGAGCTTGAGTTAGATGAATGATATAAATGTAAATTGGCTTGTCTTTTGGATATGGTGGACGTTATAAGATGCTCATTTAGAAAAGATCCATAACTAATTTTGGAATGCTTATGGTCTCATGTCTTACGAGTTACTACACTTTGATGCTGTTTTAGGGAGAGTGGGTGATGGCTGATATTCGGAAGCAAAATGGGCCTTTTGTATCATTGCCTTTCTTGTTCCACTCAGTCAAACAGTAGCTGGTGACCATATTTTTGCGGAGACTACTTCAGAGGCAATATTAGGGAATTCATTTCGTTGGTTTAAATCGACTCGAATTTCAACTCATTTCGATCCTAGTTTGGCATTTTTGCAGCAATCAAATGTATAAAGCATGAAAAGTCTCCACATCAGTGCATAAAACTGCTAACATTTTATAAAATATCTCGGAGAGAGACAATACAGAACTATGGTCGCAGTGGCTTTACGTTCATCTTGTTAAAAAGCACTCATAGATGTCGTTGATAAAATTCAAAATCACCCTTATTATGATTGCTACTTCACTTCACGTGACACATAAACATAAACATAAACATTTATTTATTTGAGTACCCCTGCCAAAGGCACGCACAGCGCTGGGTACATCTTAGAAAGTTACATAGTAGATTTACATATTAGCAAAACAAATAATAAAACAACGCGAATAACATTAGACTTAATATATAGTACAGTACAAAATATAGAATATAAAAATATAACAATATAGAAGTAGTAGTTTAGTGTACAGCATAGTCCAGTGCAAAGTGCATCCGGCAATTAGACCTGCATAGCATAAAAAATAAAATAAGGCAAGGTAAAGGTGTAGCACACGACTGTGTAAAATTCATAGGAATACATAACAAACAAAATAAAAATTGACAACAGCAGCAGCGAAAACAGAGAGAAATGTTGCGGTGAGCTATCGAATTTTGCCACATTCTTTTTCTTATCCACAATTCTCATTCAATTCTTAGAATTTTTTTTCAATTATAATCTGTTTATTCTTCTTTGTTTCCTTTTGTTCTTAAGAATTTTACACTGTCATTATATCATTTGGAGTGAGGTGAAAACCATAATAAGGATGAATATATTTTCTGCTTGAAAAAATTCCATCTAGCCTATGTAAACACAGAATTGATAAACGTGGGAAGATAACTACAGCTATATAAGTTTTGGAAATACCAAAGCGACAAGCTTTCATCACTTAGTAGAGACCCACTGACATATAATAAGAATGGACTGAGCCATCGTATCTAATTCCTATAGTCAAAAATGGCACAAATTTTAGCAAAAATCTATTTGTCTCTTTCAAGCTCAAAATGTACACTGAACTGTAAACAATTTTGGAAACAGCACGGCTATATTAATTGGAATGCATTGGAATTGACATAAAAATTCAGACAAATATATTGTTTTTATACGTCTATCTCTTACAAGCTCAAGGAAATTTGACAACAAATCTGCAGAGCAGTACATTTTTCAGTAATATTACAAATGAATTTTTGGGTTCATTAAAACAAGTTTAACTTCCTAAATAATTTTAATTTAATGCAATACTATTTTATAACATCTTTAGTGTTTCCAATCGACAAATAATAATAAATTATGAATCGGTGTGCAATTGTACGAAATAAAGGGTTTTCACGGCCTGTTCAATATTTGGGCCATTTTTGAAGCAAGAACGCTCAGTCCATTCTTATTATATGTCAGTGGTGCCTACTATGAAATTATATTGAATCTGAAGAAGACAAGCTTAGTGGTCTCTACCACTGACATATAATAAGAATGGACTGAGCGTTCTTGCTTCAAAAATGGCCCAAATATTGAACAGGCCGTGAAAACCCTTTATTTCGTACAATTGCACACCGATTCATAATTTATTATTATTTGTCGATTGGAAACACTAAAGATGTTATAAAATAGTATTGCATTAAATTAAAATTATTTAGGAAGTTAAACTTGTTTTAATGAACCCAAAAATTCATTTGTAATATTACTGAAAAATGTACTGCTCTGCAGATTTGTTGTCAAATTTCCTTGAGCTTGTAAGAGATAGACGTATAAAAACAATATATTTGTCTGAATTTTTATGTCAATTCCAATGCATTCCAATTAATATAGCCGTGCTGTTTCCAAAATTGTTTACAGTTCAGTGTACATTTTGAGCTTGAAAGAGACAAATAGATTTTTGCTAAAATTTGTGCCATTTTTGACTATAGGAATTAGATACGATGGCTCAGTCCATTCTTATTATATGTCAGTGGTAGGCACACTAGTCTTTAAAAGTTTTACAGCCATACTCCATGAAACTATTCAAGCAGCCTTCATTCTGGACTACGTAATAAGCAGAGGAATTGCATCCGCATGTGTTTCACATGAAAATCTCTAACATCTTAGTGACGTGATCAGTGAGACTCAGTCAACACGCATCAGAGTACAGGTGAAAATAGTATGCCACATTTTATTCAAACTTTCTCCACAATATGATGACTAGTCAACTGCACAGTTGCACAGTTAGTCTTTTTCATCTTAATAGTTGGCGGATTCGTCGCACAATGTCGATGACCTGCATTGCTCAAATAATCAGGAATGGCTCTATGAAAGTTCCCTTAATATACAGGAATTTTTCACTATCCAATCCAGTTTATTGATTTGATCGTAACAAGTAACTGGAGTGCCATGTTTGTTGATCGTCTCTTCCGATATGCGATTTTAAAGCATCTATATTCATCGACAACTCATTCAATTCCAGGTTTTCTTAGATTCTTCCTGCATTGTGGCTACAGAAGACGCCTGTCGATATTTTCCATTGGTTCAGCGGGGTTTAGTCAATGCACCCTGCTTACATGCCGTGTAAATCTTCAGTGTTCTTATAAGCTTCACTGGTTCGCGATATCAATCAAGTTCTTTAAAGTCCACAAAGCCATACCAAAAATAATATAACATATGTTATGTTATATTATTTTTGGCCATACCTTTTGGAATTACTGTCACGCCGCTTAAAACTCCTTTGCGCTTACTAGTAATTTTCGCAATCCTCCGCCCATTGAGTCTAGCCGACCAATATTTATGGTAATGGGACCATATGTACCTATCATCGTAGGCAGTAAGTTTGTCACCGCTTTCTTATCAACGATGATTCTCTTAAAACTCACAGCCTTGGACGAAATTCTAGAGTTTTTCATGAGGAATCTACTCAAATGCGGTCTCCTGAGTTTCCGAGGCCGATTCAGCATATCAATAGTTAATACGCGAGCGAGAGCTTTCCACAGAGTATTGTGTAAGTAAAAACTACAAAACATCATAGGACGTAATTTTGATGTCAATGAACAAAAGTTGGTGGACCCGATTGGTTTTCATTTCATATACTTCACCGCTTTCGGCAGGTCCCAGAAAGAAGAAGAAATAACGCAGTCATAAAGTTGGTATGCTGGCATAATAATGGAATACTAAATAGTTTCCGAATGTTTAAAAGTAATTTTAGCCGTTGCAGTGTCAATGTCATACATATGTGGCAACAGTACCACATTAACGTCTTCGGTCGAAGCGCCGAATGAGCTTATAGTAGAGCATTTAGACGTTTGCCAAACGGGCTAAATGCTGGCTAAATTCCAGTTTGCATTGGAAATTTAGCCAGCTAATTCCAGGGCTGTGCCAAACCAAAGTGGAATTTAGCCAATTGCTCAGCTGTCACTTTTATTTCAAAAGCAAAGCAATTGTGTGGCATTTAAGATGGATTTGCAGGAAATAAACAAGGAAGTTATGGCCGTGATATTATTTTCTTGTATTTGTTCATTTTACAAATAAATACTTCTAAAAATCTTTCAAATAAACCGCACTTGTCAAATAATTAGACGAATGTGAAGAAGAAGAATTAGCAAGCTCGAAAATTTACTAAATGGAAAAGTAATAGATTTAGCCAGCATTTAGCCCGTTTGGCAAACGTCCTTAGTGTAATGCGGAAATCGGACATGATGTACCTCAGAAAGATCACGTATAGGGTCCTAGCACAGGCACAGTTTCTGCATAAGTGCCAAGTTGTTTTATTTTATAACAGCCTAACTGTATTATGGATTGGGATACTTGTGAAGAGAACACCAACAATTCAGATTAAACGAATTTAAGCATCTACCGCTACCGGGTCGGTATTTCAGTCTTAATATTGGATGAAATAGAAGGCCGCGTGTGTATTCCGCTCACATAACTTACCGCTATCGCGTTGGTCTGAGTTACCACTGACCGTGGCCACTTCTGCTATCGCTGACAATGACGGATAATGCACAAAACTCGCAAACGAAAACCAAAGCATATCAGCTGTACACGACTTCAACAACTCCAACATATGTAGATTGATGACGTTCTTCGTGATTACTGCATATTCCGCCAAACTCGAACCCGTGTGCAGCCAATTACAAATACAACAAGTGAATATGAACATAAAGACAATGCACGATCACATAAATAAATTAGCAGACGTATTTGAATCTCAACGCTATACCAAAGATAGTCTAATAACAAGATAGGACACGGGCGAGATTTCAGACTGTTTTACATTTAAAATATACACGGCGAGAAAAGGAAAGAAAGAAGAAAAAAAAATTAGCAAAAAATTCAAACTCTCTTTAAAACTTTTATGAATAAGGACAAAAAATGTGCAAGCGCCGATTACATGAAACGAAACAAAATGGCAAATGATTCATTTTCGTAAATACTTTAAATGAGAAGGGGCAGAGTTTTCAGATTTTACTCTCAAAAATTGCTTCTGCGCTTTTGTGAAAACAGGTTTTCTGAAATATTGAGAGAGTTGGCTCCAAAGTTGTTGCTATAATTCTATGGTGTGGTTCCAAAGTTGTTGCTGTAATCCTATAATATTTTAACGCACTCTGAAGAGATTGAACGGGAGAAACTCAGATCCTCTGATATTTTTGTGAAAAATAAGAGTTTTATTTGGTAGACCCGACCCATAGATCAAATCATCCATCTGAAAATGTTCATTTCATACTTAGACTCTCTGTTTTTATCTCTGAGCGATCGATTATCTTTTGCGGACAAAACCATTTGGCTTATGTAACTCTTCCCTGAAAATATAAGATAATTTAACAAATCTTCATTTTTAGCCATTACAGAAGATATACAATACCTTTACGAAGGTATTCTTCAGAATTTTATTGCCGGTGCTACCACATGGCATGAGAACTAAAATGATGCGAGTGATGCGACCTTAAACTAATCCTTTGAGTACGCAGATTAGATTGCTCAAACAACTCCGTTTTACACAGCTGTATGCAAGGCAATCAAGTTTGGACTGACTATTCCAGGTTCCAGCAAACACAGGTAGTGTTGAATGTTCATTTATTACGTTACAGCTTGACAAGACCAACGGAGATTCGAGGCTAAGCGTTCTGTCCATGCTCAGTGTTCACAAAAAAATTACCAAGGAGGACACTGAATTCATTGACAAAGTGTTGAATCATTTTGGTCAACAACCTAGACGTCCCAAGATTTTATTCAAACAGTAACTTTCCGTAACTTTTTCTATTACTGAATAAAAAATTAGTTAAAAAATACTTAATAATATTTAATTGTTTATTCCTTTTTCCAAGCCAGGGGGTGGTTACAAGATAACCATAAATGAAAGAAGCCAGATACTAGACAGAGGACTCCATCTTCTTCAACGGGCCCAAGTCTGGTATACTGACGGATCCCGGAAGGACGGGAAAAGAGGCGCAGGGTTGGTTGGTCCAGAAGTGGAACTATCCATTCCGCTTGGTGTCTCACCTTCCATTTTTCAGGCGGAAGTCTATGCTATAGAGGTTGGAGCTCAGGAAAGCCTAAATAAGGGCTGCAAGAACTCCAACATCTACATTTGCTCAGACAGCCAAACTGTGCTCCTATAGCTCTTTCCTCTCAAGTTTTTGAGTCTAAATTAGTCTGGAGCTGCCACTCGAAACTCCAACTACTGTCTAAGGACAACCAAGTAACCTTGGTCTGAGTCCCTGGACATGAAGGAAAGGACGGTAATGAAAAAGAGGACGAACTGGCTAAAACCGGAGCTGAATGTCCGTGTACTTGTCCCTACCAGATATTTGGCCTACTAAAAAGCCACTTTAGGCGGGGAACTGCTTAAGTGGAACAACAGGCAACTGGATCTCCTTTGGCGTAGCGCGCCCGATATGAGGCAGGCGAAGACATTTTTCAACCCCTCTCATTTCCAGACGCGCCAACTTATTGGACTTAGCAGACAGTCGCTCAGACTATTTACTAACGCAATCACTCAGACTATTTTCTAACGCAATCACTGGTCATGACCCCTTCCGTCACTTCCTGAAGAAGATAGGCAAATCTGACAGTGAACTGGGTCGACTGTACAAAAACGAAGACGAAACCTCGATGCACGTCATATGTGAGTGACCAGCACTTGCAAGTCTAAGGCTGCAAATCACTGGAAGATCAATTATCTTTCCAGATAATGTCTCCAAACTAACTCCAAAAGCAATAATCGAGCTCGTTAAAAGACTCGATTTTGCCTAACCACTTTAGGGGAAGGCACAATAGACCAATCATGGTCGCGGTGTCCGGAAGGTCCTGGAGGCCTAGTCGCCCCTACTCTTAACATTAACATTTAAGACAGGAGGTGCAAATGCACCCCCTTGAAACTTCCTCCCGGCGCCCATGAACGACTGTTCCACTTTGGCTTGTGTGCTATGCCTAGTTCCTACTTTTAGCGGGCCGAAGACTTTCCGTTATCCAATATTTATCGACCCGCATGATATTTAATATCCAACTCTTAGGTAATTAGTATTTTTACTAAGTATCTACTATGTACTCATGGACACTGTACGTAGAATCCTTTATGTAATTCCATAATGCAAATGAGTTAATTCATTGGAACTCTACACAGGGCTAAAGTGCAATATTATCAATGGCTTTCTCTACCTAAAGGACCTTACATTAAAATAGTTATTTAATATTTGCAAGTATCCTGATTCCTTAATAACTGCTTTAAGATAATCCTATTATATCTACCCACTTTACTTTTGGTTTTACGTGCTTGCATTCCCTGCGAGCCCCCCTCTTCTCAATGTTTCTTGGCTCAAAGTAAACTTTATAACCCCATTCACAAATTAAAACTCTCTCGATGTAATATTCGAACAGTTTATTACCTACACGCATAATAAATGAAAATTCAACATGAACACAACGAGGTCATTTCATAACATCCGTCATTACGTTCTTCAAGTAAACATCCAACTGGGAGTAGTCTAACAACGTATTTCTAACTATATCTAAAAGCAAATTCGGCCAGAGTGTCTCTAGCTTTTGCAGCTTCTCAACTGCATTGCACGTATTCTCAATCATCACAGAAAAATGGGATTTGCCCCGTTCTCTTATGTTATTCTCCTCCTGGGCGTTATTGGATTTCTTCCACTGGAGAGCTTCCTTCCCTACGACAATTTTTAAGGATTGATCAGCTTTCATAAGCCATTCTTTCGCGGATAATTTGCTGGCTGAGCAAGATTCGTCGAGACGTAGACGGGTGAGCAATGGCTGCAGCATTGATTCTGGCAATGACCAAAGGACAAGGTCGGATAGACCCAGATATTCGGTTTGTGCCAATTCAATTTCACTCTCCGTTACTTCGATTCCATTGATGGTCTTGAGACCCCAGTGTGATAGTCGGTAAACAGCATACAGTCTCCACTGTTTGCTGCTAATAGAATTTCCTTCAGGATCAATAACTAGAGATGTAATTCCCTGGAGCTCAGCCAATGCATTTAGCTGTCCCAAGCAACTGATGTTAGTTTCGCGAAAGACAAAGCTCTCGGCATTAGGAAATCGTAGTTTAACACGATTCAGCACTGCTGCAATATTGTTAAAGTTGACGTAACTAAAATTGAGGGTGAGCACGTCGCCGGCCTTTTGAGCATTCCATGGCTTATCAATGAAACGAAGGGCACCCAATCCATATATATTCAGGTATCGTCCGCAAATTTCTATTAAATAATCACCACCTTGCTCTCGTTCTCGTTCGACCACTTGCTTTGGTACCTTGGCAGCTGCTGTATTGTTTGCACCCGATGCATTGTTCAGAATGGAATTTGATGGTTTCGATTTTGCCGTCTGAGATCTCATTAAGCTGCCATGCATGTACCGCTTATTGACGCTTGCACCTCCACGAATTTTGATAGATTTTTCAGATGGATTCGCTTGGATAATATTTGTTGACGACAATTCAGATTCTGAACGAATCGACATTGTGGAGATATTCGAATTCTTGTCCGATTGACTATTACTGTCATTATTCGGATTGTTTTCATTTCCCTTGCAAATGGACGAGGAGGATGTGATGTTATTTGGTGTGACTTCGTCCTCACAATTTTGTGTAGGTATCTCAAGAGCATCATTCTGATTGGAACTGATATTAGAAGACGAATCTGTTGTTTCCTCTATAACCATTACTTCTTTAAATTCTTGTTTGGTTTGATCCATCTCGTAATATACTTCTTCACATTCAAATGTGGGTTGCTCGTTCAATTGTGGAACTCGAAGCTGTAATGGTTCTGGTGGTGGACTTTCATTTCCTTCTTTCTCGCCCTCATTGTCGGATGAGTTGTAACAGCTGGACGATGAATCTACATTTGGACCGAGACTGGAACCGGATGAAGGAGTTTTTTCTGATGGAGGATTTGAATTCGTATAGGGTTTCAATATTGGAGGTAATCGAAAAAAGTCCTGGAGTTCATCATTGTTCCTATGATTCCTTTTGTCATCAGGACTTATTCTGGTGATTTTTATTTTTCTTCCATTTCGATTTGCAACGTTATTCGGTTCTGGTTCATGGATGAAATTTTTCTCCTTCTCGGAGACTGATTGTGGTGACAGCACGTTCACTTCGACTTTTGAGTTTGTCATTTTATTAGATGAAACAACTTGCTGTGAACGGAGTAGCTCCCAATTAGTTCGTGCATTCGATATAACCTCCTCTCGACGAATACTATTGAAAACATCTGATGTAAGATTTGAATAGTTACTGTCCGACAATTCTTTGTTTTTACGCCATGCCATTGCAGCTCGCCGCACTTGTTCAGTAATTGGCATTTGACTTAGCATAATAAGATTTGGTAGATAACTAACCAAAAACGAAACGCAATCACCAGCCAGAGAAACTGGATTATTTTCTATGGTTACTTCTTGTAAATTAACAGCTTGAGCGATAGAAGACATATCTTCAACACGATGTAGGTCATTGTGACAAACCCATAGTCTTTCTAAGCTGGTGAGATGATTAAAGCCATATACGCGTTTGATTTTATTCCTTTTCAGATTTAACTCTTTCAAATTTAATAGACCGGAAAAGTCATTGTGACTTATTTGTCTTATTTGATTACCAGCCAGATTTAACGATTTCAGCTCTTGTAGGCAATTAATTTTATTTGATATCGTTGATATCTTGTTCCCATGTAAATCTAGCACTCGTAGTGTATCCTTAAGAGATGCCAGTCCTGAAATGTCAATTATTCGATTTTTACCAAGAAGTAAAACCGTCAAACTTTGTAGACCATCTAAATTGGAGATTTTCTCAATCTGGTTATCGTACAAGTCCAAAAACACCAAGTTATTGAAAACAGTGCCATATGAAGGAGTGAATTGATTGTTTCTTACCTTAAGAAGACTATCAATTCCACTCTCATCTTTCTCAAGATCATTCTCCAATAGTTCTAGAGGCTGGTGTTGTTGTTGTAGTTGCTGCTGAAGCTGTAACTGTTGCTGCTGTTGTGAACTTTCAAATGATGTTAAATTTTTACCATTAATCATCGAACATTTCTGTAAATTCTGCTTAATACTGGACAAATTTTTCGTCATAAAACTTTTGGATCTTTTCAGCGAGTATTTGTAATTGGCATTAAGAATAATTGATTTTTGCACAAAAGTGCTCTTTAGGAGATTTCCATTGGTCCCGGAAGCATTAAGGCTGCTTACATTATTTGGAAGAGTTGGTGTTAAAGTTGGACTAGGTGATAGACTTCTTTTGGTGAGGACTCCATTTCGTGGCGGTTTTATAAAATTTTCTTGGAGAATTGTTTTAGGAACATTAATTTCTTCCACCTGTAAATAAGTAAAATTTTATATATTTAGTATAAATATGAAGTTTGAAGGTTAAATTTCATTTTAGAAAAAAATCAAAAATTTTAATGGTACACGAAATGAATTGACCTATCGCCTCTTAATCAAGCACATATCGACATTAATCAGAGTTATGCAAAAAAATTAAGAGGGACTTTCGATTGAATGATGATGTGCCGCAAGGTTGGCTTATTCGTCCATTATTTTTCATATTATTTAATAACTGCAATTAAATTCAAGCCAGATTTTAGGTGGATATATGAATTTAAATTTTATTGCTATTGTTGATTTTAACTTTAGATAGTAAGCTTTAGTCTTATCTTTATTTTGACCGATGGGTCCAAGACTAGTGTGGGTACAGGGGCTAGAGTGTACTTCAGAGATTGGCAGAGTCACGAATATTATAGACTGCCGGACAAATGAAGTATCTTTCAGGGAGAGCTTGCAGCGTGCAAGGAGTCCGTACAGCACATCTGCATATATACTTGCAGCCAGACAGCTATTAAGGAGCTGCATGCTGTAATGGTAAAATCAAAATTGGTGCAGTTATGCAAGCCTTGAGGATTTAACTATACGGCACAAGATGACACTATGCTGAATACCTGGCAATTGGGATATGAAAGGCAATGTGATGGCTTATGAATTGGCTCTGATATGGATAGCTCAGTAGCAATAGCTTATGCGAGGATCCCGAGCGGTGCTTTAAAAGAGGAGATCATCAGGAGCGACCATCTAAACAGACAAGCCTGCAGTATTGCGAGGCGATCATGGCCTGCATATGACAGGAAGAGGAAAAAAGAACTCCTTAATGATAGCGGAATTGACACAAGGAATCTAGTAGGGGCCATCACAGGGCATTGGGCCATAGGAGACCATACTTGTAGACTCAAAATGGGCGGCGATCGATTTCAGCAGGAGTTGTAAGAATTCGGAGGAAATAAAAGCTATTCAGCACGTACTTTGTGAGTGCCCCGCTCTGATGAATAAAAGTAGTAGGTTATTAGGTAGCTACTTCTTTTTAAATCTGGGAGAACAGCAAAATAAAGAATTCAGATGTATCCTGAGATTCCTAAGGAAAGTAGGATGGATATTGGGCGATTTTAAAGGTTTTCCCATGAAGTCAAGTGGCACAATGAACCCACTGGAGGTCTAAGAAACGCAAAATAGTCTTTTAACGGCACCCGTCTTACCTAACCTAACCGAAGCTATAATTCTTCTGAGTGCATATGTATATGTTCATATCAAACAGCATATTATTAGGGTTGAGCTTGTGTCCAATACTTTTCTATATACAAATATATATATATATATAAGCCATCTCGTTCATTTTAAACCGGATTCTGAAGTATGCAAAATTTTAAATTTACATTGCGTTTAAATTAACACAATATTTTCGATGAGATAGAATAAGCTGCAGGATCGTACAGCAGAAAAGGGCAAACAAGAGCAGAAATCGTGTTTTTTGAATGCAGCTAGAGCACTGCCCTAAAGTAGTTACTTCAATGTGAACTGAACTGTGCTTTATGAGATTTGTCTAAAGTGAATTGGAGTGATCTACATAGAAGAACAAGATTTTCTGCTTTGACTTTTTTAAAGGAGCAACTGAAGAGCAGATAGTGAAGACAATAGTGACAACTGTCTAAAGTTAAGTTTGTTGGCATTTTCTATAAATTTAATTTACAGAGCACTTTTCACTTTTAGCAGAATATAAAAATATTAATTAATTTTAAACGGAAGGAGATATTGGAGTAATGCTATGTTTTAAAGGACAGTTAATCAGTCACATTTTAGGAGAAAAAAAAAACTTATATCCTTATGTAACAATTTTAGGGATAAAGGATAACAAAACAAATCTGTGTGTTTTTTTTTTTCAAAAATAACCAGACCTTTATTGACCTCTTCTTTAAACCCATTGCGATCCAAACTGGAGAATTTAACACTTTACTAACAATATTATGAATATTGATATTTAAAATAATAAAAAAAAGGTAAAAGGATGTATTTTGAGATAATCAAGGATAAAGGATATTTTTACTATCTTTAGTTTTGTTTTCTTATGAGCCGGGAAAGTGCTAATTTTGATCGATTTTCTAGAGAAAGTAAGTAAGTAAATGCGTTCTCGAGTTGTCGTGAGGACGGACAGACAGACATGCAAATATAAAAATAACTTTTAATATTATGCGAAGGTGCCAATCCATTTTGCTCTACCAACATTATTTCTATGCGTTACAAACAGAATGAAAAGCTTAGTTAAAATTAAGAGAATTGATCTAGAGTATAAAAATATTAAGGATAGAAAATTATTTTGAAAGAAAAATGTCTTTTGATGGAAATGCAATTAAGGTTCTTACAGTTCTAAACACATTTAAAAGAACTTGACCACATTCAACTATATTACAAGCACAGAAATTTTCTGTTAGTACAGGTTGGTTCGAAAATTTTAAATCATGACTTGTATATACTTTTCACAAACTTCAAATTCAATGCGAATTTCAGAATTGCATTGGCAGACATAGACACCACGAGAAAATATCCTGAAAAACTTTCTAAGCTTATAGAACAGGGTGGTTATGTAGTAGTCCAAGTATATAATTTAATGTAGATGAGACCTGTGTATATAAATTTGAACAAAATACTCCAGAAGAAGATACATACATACTACATATATTTCGCGAGATGAGAAGTGTGCACCAGAACTTATGAAAGTCTGCTTTTCACTAGGGACCGAACCAGTTTACGAAAAAAGCTTACTTTACTTGTTATTCCTGACCGATAATAGTTTGAAGCTAAAAATAAAACTAAGCTGGTAAGGCTTGGTCTTTCATTTTTTCGAGCTCGAAGTACCTAACAGGTTTTGAAGCTGGTTATTTTTTTAAGGAAGTATAAAAAACCAAGCTGGTTTCTTAGATTATCAAGCCGTGTAGCATTTTCATCTAGAAAAAGTAAAAAGCCGGGCTCGCTTTTTATATTTTTACCGAAAAAAAGTATCAAGCCGTTGCGCTTGCTTTTCTAGCTTCAAAACGATTACCGGCCAGGAATAACAAATAAATTAAGCTTTTTTGGTTGGTTCGGTCCGTGAAAATAAGACGCCAGTTTGGCTTTTTATATACTGCCGGCTTCAAAATCTGTTCTTCCAGCTAGAAAAAATAAAAAATCAAGCTGGTTTTTTATTTTTTCCAGAAGCCTTTTCAGCTTAGTTTTTTTAGCTTTTTTTTTAAAAGAGTTAAGTTTTCAAAAGCTTTACAGAAATCGAAACGGGTTTCACGAGACATCTTTTGGTATATTCCACTAAATTCCACGATCATAATCTATCCCAGCTTTATTTGTTTAAATTTCCAAAATACAAGTTATTTTCGGTCCTTGCTTTTCACTATATATTTGGGCACAGCCTAAAAATCATAAATTTTTATATTGCAACACCAAGAGGGGGTTGGCCGATTTAGTCCATTTTTGAAATTATATTTACTATTATTTTGAAACCACTGCGCACAAAATTTCAGCTCTCTATGTTGACGCATTCTCAGGCAGTGTTCAAATATGTAGTGAAAAACTAAATTTTTGTAGTATGCCAAATCTACGAAGGAGTTACCCGATTGGTTCCATTTTCGAACTTAATTTTACTTTTTTTTTTAAAAGCCCATGTCAAGCGAAATCTATCTTTTTCTTAAAAAATTGAAGTAGTGTAACCCGATGTACATTATTATGAATAGTTTGAAAAGATTTTGGAGATATTCAAGAAGATTTTGTCGTTCGGATAATCCTACGTTCTCTCGATTTTAGTTTTCAGCTCGTTGTCTCAATCGCACTACAATAATGTAAAAGACGAAAGTATATACATATATAACAAGTGAAAAACCTAGAATTGGTGTAATTGCAAGACCAATTCTTATGATACCCTAGATGAATGCCCGTATAAAATTTCGTATGGTCACCCATTTGACCAATTTTGATTTTTTGCATTGGTTTCTAGCATATATTTCTAGAACGGCTCATCGGACAGAAAACATGATTATAACCAATTTTATAGGATTTTTTATTCTGAAGAAGCCTTTAGTACAATAAAAATGTCTAGGACTGATCGTGTTCAAAGTATATGTAAAAAAAAAAAATATATGGCAACACCAAGAAGGGGTTGCCCGATTTAGTCCATTTTTGAAATTTTATTTGCTATTACTATGAAAACATTATGTGCCGCATTTCAGCCTTCTATGTCGACGTGTTCTCAGGTAGTGTGCAAATATATAGTGGAAAACGAAATTTTTGTATGGCAACCCCACGAAGGAGTTGCCCGATTTGTCTCATTTTCGAACTTAATTTTACTTTTTTTTTCAATGTCCGTGTACAAAATTTCAGCTTTCTAAGTGAACGCGTTCTTGAGTTATCGTGCGAACGGACGGACATGCAAAAATCAAAATAAGTTTTAATTTTATGCGAGGGTGTCCAATCCATTTTGCTCTACCATCATTATTTCTGTGCGTTACAAATGGAATGGCAAACTTAGTATACCCTATAGATTTCATCTAGGGTATAAAAAAGACGAAAAATTTCCAATTTTTTCGGCTGCTTCCTAATTTTTTTATTAGGTTACCTTTGCTGTCGGTCTCAGGATACAGTTCCCACTCAATAACTAAAATCCTGCATGCAGGTATGTAAGCAAATCTAAATTTTAAAGAGGCAGCTGTTCTAGGAAAAAACGATTTAGCTCAAAATTGCAAGTGATACTGCCACATAAACTTTATGACCTATTGTCTACTTGCTACGAGCTGTCGGTATGCCTATAATAAACAACTCTCTTTCCTCAGAATTTGCCCTACAGACCTTCCTGGGATTATCACTCTTTTCTTGTAGGTATATATCGGCGGGATTTTCCGACTAGGTTCTACACTTAGTATACCGTTATGATTTCATCTAGGGTAAAAAATATTTGAAAAATGCTTGAACTTATCTGTATGATTCGAACGTCAAGTAGTAGAAGTAATGGACATAGAGTACCTATACCAAGTTTGTCATTCCATATGTAACGCATAGAAATAATGATTGTACAGCAAAATGAATTGGACACCCATGAATAATATTAAAAATTTACCACGAAGAAAACATTCTTGAGGATAGTTTTCAATTTTACCTAAGCCAGTCATATATTTAATGATAACTTTTAAAAAGGTCGTCACTAAAGACATCAGATGCGTAATTAGATATCAAGGGATAGAGACATCATAAAAGAAAGGTACATGCAGATGTCATAAATGCAATCCTTTTACACAAGTGGACAATAAGCGTTTCATACTTTTGTTCTAACGTGTACAGTCTTTGTATTTTATTAGTTTGTCTATGCTATTAGTTTTTTATCTCAAAAATTTTACTTGAACATTTTTTTTTAGAGTTTTAACAACAAACATTTTGAAGAAGTAATTTTTCTCTTATTATATTTATTGGCAATGTTTTTTTTTAAATTCTAATACACAATTTGGCATTAACGATTGAAAGAAATGCTTCTAAAAATTTTCGAAAAAAATTCGAAAAAAATTACCGCAGATGCTCGGTAACCAACAAATTATATTTATAAATTAAAATATATTTCATATTTCACAATTAATAATTAATTTCAATTATAGTAAAAAAAAAAAATCTGTCCTGTGAACCGTGAGAACTGAGTCTAATAAATTTTAAATCCTGACTTAGAAATTCTTAAAAGTTCAACGATTCACAAACCAAACTCGATTTAGAAAACTTTTGACGATCGCGTTATGTTGAGTCGTAATGAATTTTCCCACAGTTTGTTTTATTAAAAACATGTTAATTCAGAAATTCTCACTAACAATTTAATGTTTACTCTTAATTAATATGTTTCTTCCGAAAAAACTACACTCTAATAGACCTAAATTATGGTGTTCCTCAAGGTTATATTTTGTGTCCACTCCTTTTTATATTCATATTTAATAAAAATACAACTCAAGCGCAGGTGGAATTTTTAATTGTATTTTATAAAATTAAAAAAAAAGAAAAAAATTAAATAAAAATAAAAACAACCTTAAAATAAACCTAAATCAGCCATGATACATACCTCTTCTATAATACTATGTTGTGGCCGTGTAGAATCGTCCGGAATATGAAACACATTGATGAGATTATGTTGAAGTGAAAGCAACCGAAGATTATATTCATTCTCAAAGATTGGAATTGCTGTTAGCCCACGTCTATCATAATTAATCCTATCAGGCATTTTCTCCTGCTCTTTAGCACTTCTATTAATATGAGAAATTCCATTTTGCGATACACTGGATGTTGAATGTGATGATTTCGATCGTTGGTGGTTACTCAATAAAACATCTCTAACTGGATGACGTCCTGTACGATGATGTTTTGAATCACTTTCGCGCTTAAAATATGTTGTACTTAGAGTGCTATATGATCTATGTATAGGTTTCCGTGATCGAGCAGTCAATGAAGGGACAAAAGGCTCAATTTTCAATAAAGCCGTTTGAGGAACATACGATTTCGTCAATTTATTATTATCATTCTGGCTGAGAGCTGACTTTCCTCTTAGCTTAGTGATAGACATTTGAAAACAACTCCCCCCCGTTTCATAATACTTTTCGCTTTTTTTTCGTTTCTGCGAACAGCTTAGAGATTTTCATCGATAAAATTTTCACTAATCAAATAACACTGGACACTAAACATTTTTACACACCGTTTTACACTTTTTATTTCACAAAAATATTTTTTTAGAAATTATTGTCCCACTTTAGACGTGGACTTATTTTTGCCTTTATTACTTTGTTTATTGAGGTTAGGGGCCGTTGCTATCGTTGCTGGTGAAAAAAGTCGATACTCTACCATAAGAGGATGAATCCTTTTATCAACAGGTGGATTTCAGAGAGGGAGGAAGAGTAAGAGAGAGAGAGAGAGAGAGAGTTGAATGAAATGATAACAGCTAAGTTTTATTGGAAACGAGGGTGTACGCATTATGTGTAGAGAATATATTGAGGTGGTCTGTGCCGTGTGTTGCTATTTACGTCCACATATTTTGTATTTTCTTGGGGTTGATATCCTTATCAAACTTATTTCGCCTTTGAACTTCCTGTTATTGAAATAATGAATGTAGTAGGTACACATGTTATGGGGGTTTGTTGACACCAGAAGGGTGCATATGTTTGTACGTACATATAATGTGGGGGGGGGGGGTATCTGTGACTTTCAAAAGTTATTATTGGAATTTTTTGTCAATAAAATAATTTATATTATACTTTATGAATGCTGTTATGCTTCATAAGTAGAGAAAGGAAAACTAGGTGTTGTTTAGTTTATTATTCATCGTATGAAATAAGATAATTTATTGACATTCTTTGTTTAAAAAAAAAGGTTGCTGCATAGATACTCTTACCACGTACGTTGGTTTAGAGTTCAATTTTCCATAGAAACAAAGAGTATCTCCGTACCATATCTACAGGCCCAATTGCCATACTTGATTTCACCTACACTTTTGTATCTCCAGTGGAATAGATAGGTGATAAAGGGTCCCAGTGCAAAATTAATTAGGCCCTCTAATCACTATAATTTTCATAAAAAAAAAATACATTTATTACAAATAAAGTTTTTTCATCAACTATGTAAAGTAGATAAAGTAAAGTCACTGTGCACTCCTTTCTCAGAGGCCACCTACATAGGTTGGGACTTGTTGCTGATTCTATATGCAGGGGTTGCGGGGAGGAGTCCGAGACGGTGACTTAGTTTGTTTGTCACTGTCCGGCTCTTTCAGGAAAGCGTTACAGATTCCTTGGCTCACAAGTCGTGGCCGAATTTTGTAACATGGAGAGTTGGGGATTTTAAGAGTTGCAAATTTTCGTTTTCCCTGATTAAAACTCTCTAACTCTTCATTCGAGATTATTTAACGTACGTAGGGAGTTAGGGATAACGTGAGAAGTGTCGCAATATTTAAGGATGGCTAACTCTGTGTGGGAGGGTCGTAGAACATTCAGGTTTTTTCTTACGGACTTAGGGTCTCTAGAGTACAAAAATATAGATGGACAATTTCTTGGAGAAGGGATTTTGGGGTTGGGGGTCGTACCACCCCTCATTGGGAGTTGTCCAAAATACGTCATGTTTGGTATCAAATTAAAGAAGGAGGATCGGATAATCGAGTGTTGCATTTTTGATCATTTTTGACTGTTTACCGCGAAAGCAGGATATATTTCTTCCGTTCTTTATTTAACATCCATAAGTACTCTGTTGTGAACATTTTTCTCATTGAAAGTGAATTTCCACGACTTACCATAATGATGAGTTGAAAATATGTTCATATTTGTACCAAAAAACGGCAATTTTTTCATCTTAAGGAGGACTGATTCACATCTTTTGCAGTTATCTCTAAAACAATTTATCTGATTCAAAAACTAATTAAATATCTGACAAATAGTACATGCGATTTTATCCTACACGCAAGCTTTAACGTGCATATTTAAAATTTTTATATCACCTCTTCTGTACTGGAAAACGACCAAATTGACCATTTTCGCGTGATTTAAGATTTTTAGCGGTTACCTTGAGATACCAAAATTCATATTTCTCTGTAAGTATTGCAAGGATTTTCATAATTTGTTTTTGTAAATACAGCCAGGATATGCGGTGAATCCACAATTTAATTTAAAAATTCCTAGGTACCGAGTTACCTTCACAAAACACAACAAAACAAACAATACTTTCAGTTGAAAAATATTCTTCTTACTTCTCCACAACTAAAACAGCCGAGTTTTGTCGAATGGAATAGAGAAATGGGTAATTCTCAATATAAATTCTCTGAGTTACAAAATCTCGAGTAGAGAGTTAAGTGTCAAAAGAACTCTCATCTCTACAACTCCACAACGCTCCGTGTTAGTGAATCCGGCCCCTGGACGAACTCCATGAAGCTGCAGGGAGGGCTGGGCCCCATAAATTTATAAGAGCGTCCGGTAGGGACCTATATGAGCAATTGCTCATTAGTTTGGCGGGTGAACAATGGGCCTTGCTATGGCCTACGCTCTCAATCAATTAAGTAAATATAGTTAAAAAAACATTTTTTAATACAAATGAGATGGATTAAAATTAACAATCAAATTCACAATATCTTACGGGCTTTAATTTTTGAAAATCTATCAATCAAAATCGAAAGTTTGATATCCTGCTTCTTGATTGCATTTAATGCAAAATTTTTGATAGTTTTCTTTTTCAGTTTGGTTAAAAAGGCATTTCAACTGATGCAGATATTACAGGAATAGTGTGAAATAATAATATATAAAACTATATATAATATCACATTTAAGTATTCTGAATTTCATTGTAATTTTCCCAATACATATAGGTACCTAATTAATGAACATTTCACGTCCTAGTTAATGCAGTTATAATCAGATTGTAAGCGTTAAGAAAATGCGAGTATATACAGAAAAATTGGCTCCTTTTATATCAAAATATTTATTTTTAAATTGATCAGAATTTTGTATTAACTATAGTTGCTTCTTTCGTATCTAGTAAAAGTTTGAAGAATTAGAAAATCGAATTTGTTCACCCTAAAGAATTCTCTTCCTTTTTCTGGAATTGCTAACCAGCAGAGGAAAATTCGTTAAAATGCTTTTTAATTTTTCGTATAGATATCTAGGAACACTTCTTCACTTCTATTTGTACTACGTGGTTTCCATGATAATGGATAAAAATGCTTACGTTCTAATCTTTTCCGATAGATGGTCGTTAGATTAGGTTAAGAGTAGATTTCGACTAGGTCACTAGAACAAAGCGGACCTTTTCTAGTTTGGTACTTAAACACTCAAAATCATTTCATTTCGAATTGTTGAACTCAGGTATGTTGTTGATCTTAAAAATATAAAAAAAGGCAATTAAGAAACATCAGACATGTGCACGTCGGAATCTTTTATGCTCATCGAATTTAATATTGTAGTATCAAAATAGGTTTTATGTGTTGTATATATTTGATATATTTGAGATTTTTTTTTGCAATTTTAATTTGAGTGGCTTCGAAAATAGACGAGGTATCAAAGGTTCTTTAAAATTAAAAATTACACTCCCTGTACTACCCCCTTAACCCTTTATTACTACCCGGGTTCGAAAATGACCCCAAAAATAATTCAGTTATGTTTTTCTCTAAAAAATAAAGAAAATTCTCTTCGCTCATTGTTTTAAAAGCGTACTATGGATAACTGAAATTCATTCGGCGCCAATATAAAAAAATCGGCGCCTTTTTCTGAGAAATATAAAGATACTGGGGCCGTTTACGACCCCAGGGTAGGAATAGCGCAATTAGAAAATTCCAGACATTTTTTCAAGGAAAATTAATAAAACCCGATACGTAAGGTGAAGGAAACGTTTACAATGCTTTTCGCAATTTTTACATATTTGTAGAATCTAGTAGTATCTATACCAAAGGTGGTGTGGACATTTTGACCAATTGTGTCACAAATATAGTGTGTTAAGAAAGGCACGCCGGTGGCCAATGTCTGTATTTTATGTCCTATTAAATGCTGTAGGAATAAGCTCGTTTATACCTTTACGTCTTTCAAACTCAAGCAACAAAGAACCTGGTGAAAAAAGACGCACTATAAAAAAATTGACGTTATGTCTTCTAAGAATGAAGTAAATGGCATAATTAGATGGCATATGTACGACAATTTCTATTTCTAAATTATTAAAACTTTCATATTTTAAAAAACTTTTGAATTTCCTATTAAAATCGGCAATTTCACAGTGGGGTCTTCATCGACCCCAGGGTACATAATCAGGGCTGAAGCTAAGAGTAGTAATAAAGGGTTAAGTAATTCTCCTATTTATTATTAAATTCGATTTTTTGATTTTGCGTAATAACATCAATGCAAATTATTTGAAATCAAGTCTATATTTTTTATAGTAGATACAGGCACATACAAGCTAGAGAACTCTGACAGGTGCACAACCAGACAAACAGATAGACAGACGAAACTTATATTATGTTTTCATAATGAAAATGTCGCAAAATGTGATCATATCTGATGAAAAGCTATACAAACACTACTGATAAAAAAAAACGATCAGGGGAAAATATTTTAAAAATCGTTTAATTACGGTAACTAATTGCACTAAGTTTTAATATAAAGAAATCGGTCACTTAAAATTTTGAATTAAAACAAGAACATAATATTATCTTAATTTTTATATTTCCTCCTTTATTTTTAATAAGTCCTCCAGTCTTCTTGGAATAGATTATATTAGATTTTCAGTTAAACTTGATGGAATTTCGTTCCAAGCCTTTCAACAGGTTTAAGTCTTTCGGGCCGTATGATATGGTGCATTGTCCTGTTGAAATATGTATTCGTTTTTATTCGAAATATCTTCCAAATCTGTTATCAAACCTTCTTTAAAAAATGGTTGTATAAAATCAGCATTTATTTTAGGGCCGTGATCCACTTTCTAATTTCAAGGAAATTGCGGCTGCTGTAGTGTATGATAGAAAATTTTTGTGCCCTCAATTGTGACTACAATCCTCTCACGTTTAAGTCAAAGAGGTCTTCGCTAAAGTAATTATTACCTATATCGATTTCAACGAGCCATTATCCATTTCATGTTCTTTGTAAAGCAGTCTTACCTCTTTGCCAATATTTCGTATTGTAGCACATGCTTTCATTGCGTGAAATTCAAGAAATTATGTTGTTTAGCAGAAGGGTTGATTATACGCAAAATTTTGGAACAGCACACAGCCAAAAAGACGTAGAAACATAATGTGATTCTAAAAAAAACATGTCGTTCTGGTGGAGACTTTTCGAAAATTTCCTGAAAGTTCATTCTCAAAAGATAATTGCTTACTTTTATTGAACTTTGTCGATGGATATGTTCAAGAAAAAGTGCATATAACTCAGAAAGGGTTACATTCTGTACAAGTGTGATAGGACATTTTAAAGCGAAACTTTTGGACTTCTTAAATCCTTTATAAAAAAATCGTGCTGATGACTTGTTTTTTGATAAAAAATAGTAGTTAAATAAAAATAAGTGCGAGTCGGACTCGCGCACGAAGGGTTCCGTACCATCGAACAAAATTTAACACTATGTACTTGTTATTTATTTTTGCGAATGAGAATAGGCGTCATGTGAAAAAAATAATGCTGTCATTTGAAAAAATAATAATAATGCTGTCGTTTGAAAATCATTTGAAAAAAAAAATGCCTACTTATGATAATAATAATGAATGAGAATAAAACAAGGAAAAACACGCCGAAAACATTACGTTTCTTGTATAGGGCCCCCCTTTAATTCATTTTTATTATTTGTTGTTATAGCGGCAATAGAAATACACACTCTGTGAAAATTTCAACTGTCTACCTATTACAGTTAATGAGATAGAACCTGGTGACGGACGGATAGCGAAGTCTTAGTAATAGGGTTCCCGTTGTTACCCTTTGGGTACGGAACCTAAAAACGAGTTAGAATTCTGAAATTTTTCAACTTTGTTGAGCCATAATTTCAAAATGAAGAAGAGGAAGGGAAAAATTTATAGACCACTAGATAGGTCCAATGATTATCTATCCAACAAGTCTTAAGTCATTATAGGGTATACCGTTCAGAAGTTACAGGGTGATCTATAAAAACATACCCAACTATCTTTAAGTCCCATTATCTCGGAATTAGTTAGGATCTCCCTCCTCCCTACCACTAATACAATTTTTTGCTTTTCTTGTTTAAGCATGATCTATCCATAGCCTTCTGATGCCAGTAGACCACATACGGGACACCTTGTACCAAGGAATGTTTTCGTATTATATTGTTGCGAGCGTGGCCTTTGGTTCGTTATTTAAAACACAATATTAAATAATTAATATATAAGTTCTTTATTACACTTAAATCATATAAAGTTCACAAACATTCATTTAATCAACTCAACTCTAATTATCGCTGACACTGTACTTTCAATTATCGCAATCTAATTACACACTATCGCTTCTTTATTACTTTCGCTTGCTAACACTGCAACGTCTAAAACAAGACTCTTTTTTTTGCGATGACAACTGTTATATTTATACCCTAGAAACTCTCCGGATTATTCTGGAGTGTTCTATTCCAAAAGCTTCATGACTATTCTATTTGTTCTATTCCTGAACTTTCCTGTAGATTTCATATCGATTCTCCGAACCTGAAGTCGTTTACTCTCCGAACCTGAAGTTGTTTATTGCCAGTAGATGTCACCAGTTGTCTCTTTCTATTGCACGTAACAATATGCTTCTAACTAGGTCCTTGGAGAATGTTTTGTCGCAAAAATTACCTAGGTCCGTGGAGAATGTTTTCTCCCAAAAAATGCCTGTTTAACTCGATATACCTACAGATCGCAAACACAAAACAGAACGCATATCAGTTCGATTATTAAAACCAGACAATAATAATGTTTCACTTTAAGGTAATCAACCATACTCACTGACGCGGTAACGGTAAAATTATAGTAAACGCAGATATCTTGTTTTTGTGTCAACTCACTTCTAACTAACCTCACCTGCCTTTATCATTGATTTAAAAAATTTTGATTGCAATGTCCTTGAAAATAAAAAAAAATTATTCTGAATTTTTTACTTTTTATACCCTAGATGAAATCTATGGGGTATACTAAGTTTGTCATTTCGTTTGTAACACCTCGAAATAATGATGGTAGAGCAAAATGGATTGGACACCCACGCATAATATTAAAAGTTATTTTGATTTTTGCATGTATGTCCGTCCGTCCGTGCGCACGATAACTCGAGAACGCGTATACTTAGAGAGCTGAAATTTTGTACACAGACTTTTAAAAAAAAAGTAAAATTAAGTTCGAAAAGGAGACAAATCGGGCAACTCCTTCGTGGGGTTGCCATACAAAACTTTCGTTTTCCACTATATATTTGGACACTGCCTGAGAACGCATCGATATAGAGAGCTGAAATTTGGTACATTATGTGTTCATAGTAATAGCAAATAAAGTTTCAAAAATTGACTAAATCGGGTAACCTATTCTTGGTGTTGCCATATAAAAATATTGGTTTTTTACATATACTTTGAAAACGATCAGTCCTAGACATTTTTATTGTACTAAAAACTTCTTCAGAATACGAAATCCTATAAAATTGGTTATAATAATTTTTTCTGTTCGACAAACCGTTTTAGAAATATATGCGAAAAACCACTTCAAAAATCAAACTTGCACAGAAGGGTTACAATACGAAATTTTATAAGGGCATTCATCTAGGGTATCATAAGAATTGGTCTTAGACCAATTCTAGCTTTTTTACTTGTTTTTTAGTGTGTTCCGGGATTTAATTTTGAAATTATCGGGATCTCATTTTACCAAGATTTTGGAGCCGGCCGATTTTGAATGGGATTGACGAAAACTACTTGGAGTAAGTATAACATAGAATCTTTCAATTTTGTTTTTCTGTGGGATCAATTTTGTTGGGCAGGGTGTGACGATTATCTTAATTTCAAATTTCATTTCGTTTTAATTTAATGGAAGGTTTTCAAGAAACAAAATTAAGCAACTTTGCCCATTACAAAAAGTACGTATGAGGGACAGACAAAGAATTACAAATATTATGTTGCCATCTATTTTTATTGTAGATATATTCATTTGGAAAATCCATTAAACTATGATGGATTTTGTACAGAACTTATTATTTGAGGTTCAGTGGATTAAAGTACTTAAACCAACAGAAGAAAACTACATAAACCACAAGTAGAAAACTATAAAGATAATAGGTATACCTATATAACTATGTATATTCAAGTAGTTAATAATTTTAATAAATAATTAATAGTAATGATGACACCTACATACCTGAATAATTACTTTTGGTATCTGTACATTACTGTACTCTATACCAACAAAGACCTCTATTTGTATCTTTTCGAAAATTCGTTGTAAATTTCCAGGAAGTCCAGCCAACTAATTTTCTTCTTCTAAATAGAGCTGTAATTTTTCTGTCAATTGTATTATTATTCGGTTCCGCTGCCCTTGAGCAATTTATTTGGAAATGTAATATAAGTTTTTTGGCAAAAGTGACTCGTAGGTAATAACAGTTAATAACAAAGACCGATTTAAGGTAGGTAAGGTACCTGAGAGTGAACAGGATTACTTGTAGCTACATCTATTCCCACAAGTATTTTGAAAACGTGGAGGAAGGTGAAAGGATAGTGCAATATAAAATTTAACCAGGCATACTTTATCATTGGTTCTTTTAATTTTAAGTCATTTGCATTTCTTAAAACTGGTCCTCTTTTCCTTTTTCATATCACCGGTACAGGCGTAGGGATAATAAAAAGGTGTGTGACTCATATACCTAAAAGGTTTTGGTACCTTAAATCATAAAAGACAGTTTCAGATTCAGTGTACTCTTCTATACATACCTAACCAGCTAGCACCTACCTGCTTAAATCAAATCTTCTCAAACTTAAAAGTGCACCGTTTTGAGTAAAATTTAGTGTCTGGAGTCTATTTAATTTCCATCGTTGCGGAGTGTAGAAGTTCGGGCAATTCACACAATCTGCTTAGAAAGTGTTTTTTTTTTGCAATCTAAAATTTACTAAAAGTGAAACTAACGTGAGTGTTGATCTAAACGAAATTTTGATAATTCGATAATTGTTTGGAAAATCAAAGTCTGCAATAGAAGAAAGGTAAGCGGAGACATAAAATAAAATCTAATCACCAGGTAGTACCTAAATTTTTACTATTTTCCTTCAACAGATTTTTCATTTATAATGGATAAAGCAGAGGCATCGAAAAAATCTTTATTGGATAAAAAGAGAGTACCAAAAAAATCTTTGTTGGAGGACTTCAACATGGTTAAGTTAAGGCAACTGAATGAATTGCGTAAGGAAAACGAATTTTGTGATTTGATTATAAAAAGTAAAGATGGATTCGAAATCAAGGTGCACAAAAATGTTGTGTGCTCTGCAAGTAACTACTTCAAAAATTTACTCACACTGCCAAACAAAGGGAAGTTCGAAGAATCCATTTTACTGCTAGATAGTATAACTGCAGATGTTTTAGAAAAAATAATTACGTTCATCTACACTAGTGAATTCGAAGAAGAAATCGAAGATGTCGAAAAAATTATCAAATATGCAGTGATTTTTCAGCTTGAGCAATTAGTTGAAATCTGTTCACAAGTTCTGTGCGAATCTATCAACGATGGCACCTGGGTGAAATATTGGCGGCTCGGAAGAGTTAATCTGATTTATAGCTTAGAGGATGAGTGTATGTCGTATATCATTAGCAAAGCTGATTATCTTTTCGAGAGCTCAGTAATGAGCGACTTGACTATCGAGGAGATAAGATTTTTACTTGCTGATAAAAGATTGCATCTACAATGTGACAAAAAAAAGATATTTGAGCATGTTCGGAAATGGGCTTATGATAAAGTTTCTGAAATCAAAACCTTCTGTGATTCGGAAGTTGTAGATTTATTAAACTTCTCTAAATTAGAAAAAGAATCTCTTTTTGAAAAAAACTTGGGCAATAAAGATATATTAGCCAACGCAGAGTTGTTGAAAAAAGTTGTTAAATTAACTGAGCCAAGCTTTAGTGATAAAGTTGCCAAGCCTTGTATATTTCCTAAACCCGCTCAACGGTTATTCGGTTTGACATCAAACACGATGTTTATAGGCCTTGGAGAAAAGAGCACCATAGAAAAAAAAGTAAGCTTTGAACAACGTTTATTTAGTTATACATCATTCGACAATAAATTGTTAATATGTGGAGGATCAGCAGGTTGGGGTGATATTACCAATTCTTGTGCGTTCTTCGATCCAAAAACACAGATGTGGAAAAAGTTTCCTTCTATGAAAGCAGCGAGGATTTGGCATCAGTGTTCATATCTTGGTAACAAAATCTATGCATGTGGTGGATCTAGTAGCAAGAACGTGGAAATTTTCGATTTAAGCAAAGAAGAATGGGATTACGGTCCAGAAATGCTTACTATGGCAGATTCCGGCGAGTTTGGATTAACTGAATTAAATGGAGCATTATATGCCATTGGAGGCGATAGAAGTTATTTGGAGAGTAATGTGGAATTTCTAGATCCTCGAAAACAGAAATGGAATGTTGTTTGCAGCGATTTTCCGCTTGGTTTCAAAACGACATTTGTACGTTGTGTTTCGATTGGCCCTTGCATTTATTGTTTTACTAAGGATAAGAGATATATCTTCGACACTCGATCAAACCAATTTACCGATGAAATTGATTGTAATAATTTTAGCCGTTTTAATTTATGCGAACTTGACGGTTACATTTATGGCTTGGGATATAAATCCGAATCATCTAATAAAAGATCCCTGCATCTCGTTCAATATCATCTCGATGGAAAACAAGGATATATGAAATTGTACGGAACATATAGTTGGAATGATAACACAGGACCTGCTATAGTATCTTTGTATTAACAATAATTTTCTATTGTTTATGTATAATTAATGAAGAGAAATACATTTTTTTTATTATTTTAATTTTAAACCGTTCTTTTCAGTATTGTTAGTCACTTCTTAAGCATTTCCCTTTTCCAATTTTGGATGCATTGGTGTAACGTTTAGGAACCTGCTGGCAAATTTATGATAAGTCAAATTTGCTATTATGAATCGAGATAAGCCTGAAATTCTTGAATCGGTGCGGCGGTCGGTGTAATTGTTCTATTATAAAATGAGATTGGAAGATAGTGCGGATATACCTATGCATTAATACTACAGTTATTAAAAGTCTATGTAGAATAGCCAGGTCTACAGAAAGTCGCATTAATCGATAGTACCGATAGTATGATGTAGGTGAACAATTAGCAAATAATCACCCATATTACAGTTGTCGACTCATTTAAAGTGACAGATAGCGTCAGGGTATGAATTACATTTGTAGACAAAAATGAGGTTTGTCTTATTTCGTGGTATTGCTGCTTTTTATACCCTAGATGAAATCTATAGGGTATACTAAGTTTGTCATTCCGTTTGTAACACCTGGAAATAATGTTGGTAGAGCAAAATGGATTTAACACCCACGCATAATATTAAAAGTTATTTTAATTTTTGCATGTCGTTCCGTCTGTGCGCACGATAACTCGAGAACGCATATACTTAGAGAGATGAATCGGGCAACCTGTTCGTGGGCTTGCGATACAAATCTTTCGTTTTCCACTATATATTTGGACACTGCCTGAGAGGGCATCTATATAGACAGCTGAAATTTGGTACATGGTGTTTTCATTGTACTAGCAAATAAAATTTCAAAAATTGACTAAATTCGGCAACTCTTTCTTGGTGTTGCCATATAAATTTAGGTTCTTTATGTATACTGTGAAAGCGATCAGTCCAAGACAGTTTTATTGTACTAAAAACTTCTTCAGAATACGAAATCCTATAAAATTGGTTATAATCATTTTTTCTGTCCGACGAACCGTTCTAGCAATATATTTATGCTATAAACCAATGCAAAAAATCAAAATTGATCAAATGGGTGACCACACGAAATTTCATATGGGCATTGATCTAGCGTATCATAAGAATTGGTCTTAGACCAATATTCTGCGTATTTCAGACCATCACCTATAAAAGGATGCTTCACCATAAAATCTATCATGACTTAAAATTGTGTTTTTTTTTGTAATTTTTACACTAAAAATGCAAAAACAATTAAATTAATTTATAAAAAAAACTATTGAATTTTATGTTGTAATGAACAATTTAAAAAATCATCATGAAATTTACCTTTTTCCACTTTTTCATTACATCTGACATCTGTCACTTACAAAAACCCAGTGAGTGAAATTGTCATTTAATTATCACTTACACCGACATTTGTCTACTTAAAGGAGGATTTACATTATGATGACATGCATTTGTTATAGAAATTGTGAGGTAGATAGTACATCGTATGATTAGTTACTAAATTTTTTGTTTCCTATGAAATAAATAATAAATAAAAATTTCGTTATCGTATACAAAATGAAGATTGTAGAACTGAATTACAGTACCACCTGATATTTTGCGACGAATTTTTTCGATATAATCTCATCCTTTGCTTCGAACTCCTTCGTGCTTTCATGCAATATTTTAGAAATTGTAAAATTATACTTCTTTCCATGATCCGTCTTTGAATATCTACGAAAAAACGATTAAAATCTTGACAATTTCCAATTAGACAGTTTGCGATTTTTACCATAAAAACTAGAGGGGAGCGTACATTTGCGGTATTGCAATGATTGCTTCCGCAGCATTTAAATTTCAATAAGCTATCTTCGTCACAATTTCTGTAAAAACTGAATGTCATCCTGCTTAATACGACACCAGTAATACGTCCAAAGTCATATGTTTTCGACAAATGTCACTTTAAACGACAATCATAATACCATTTTTTGTGTCGTAACGAAATTTCTCACTTAAAGTGATTGCGATAATAAAGCAGGATATACATTATGATGTCATGCATTTTTTGCGGAAATTGTGAGGGAGATATTACATCCTATAAGGGAACTTATTTATGAGTGACGAGAGAAGCAAATGTCTTCTGCATTTTTTCCAGACCTCATTTTGTCAATGTGTGCGTGTCCGGAACCATAAAAAGTTCTCAAGCCTAGTAAGTTTTTATAGTTACTGCAACTAAAACATTGTTATTGGCATCCCTAATCTCTCAATTTTGACCACTCGTGCTGCCATATTGTTGTTGTTACTATAATTTTATAGCATATACATATCTGTCAAGTCAAATTATCTGTCATCTATTTGTCAAAATGGAAGAAAATAAAAGTAAGTTTTGAATTTATAATTAAATATTGCGAAATTGAAAGTTTTTAAATATTTGTTTATAGAAAGTATTGAAATTATTTCGGATGTGTTTTACGTCGACAAGTAGGGAGCAGTGCGTCCGCAGATTCACTGCACTCACGGGTCCTTTTCGGAGCTGATTGCGGATGATTTGGAAGCAGAATATCCCTCTGCGACTGCGACTGCGACGGTTATTACTGAAAATGATATTGATGGTAAGTTATTTTTATATAGATAAGATGCCTTTTATGTTTATCAATTTTGATAAATTTTTTCTTATAAACGTATTTATCATAATTATTTTTTTCTGTTTTGACTGAAGAAATAAATTCTCTCCTCGAATTCCATGTTCTTGGCACTTTTTTGTTTCAATTAAACTATGCAATTTGACAGTTTGACTGTTTGACAGTTTGGAATTTTTGCCATAAAAAGTACAGAGGATTGTACGTGAGAAGTATTGGTTAGAGTTCTAGTTCAGAGTCCAGCTTCCTTACTGACAATTATCTGGTGTTCCTCATGGCACGGTCTTTGGTCCTTTTATCTTTGTAATCTACATCAATAATCTTCCATGTCAAGTTAAATCTAATTGTTTTCTGTATGCTGATGACGCCAAGATTGAGACTCTTGACGTCTTCGTCTACAAAGAGACATAAGTATATGCCCTTAGAGACTGGTGCAGAGACAGCCTCCTCTTATTACTAAATATTGAAAAATTAATGGTTATTTTTTTTCCAGAAAGTTTCAGTTTTTTTTAATTAAATTAAAGATTTGGATATAATTTTCGACTCAAAGCAATCCGATCACATATTAATATTGCCTACTCTCTTGCTGTCAAGTTTTAGTTTCAGTTTAGCTTTCAAAATGCTCTCTTGATAAAAGAGATGTATTTATTAAAATAAAAGAGATGTATTTATTAAAATAAAAGAAATAAAATATCTTTAAAAAAAAATAACGGACTCGAAGTTTTATCGTTCTGTGAGAAATGACTTAATTTGTTGTAACATTTCAACTGAAGATTGTAAAGCAGTAAAGTGCTTGTATTATAAAGGAACTTACTATTCACAAAATTATTATTTGATGCAATCAACTTAAAAGAAATGTATAGAATTAAAGATTTATATATGGTTAAACAAAACATTTGTTATATGTTCAGTTCTTATAGTGTTAGGTCTCAATGATCATTTACAATCATACCCTCGTAGGATCAGAATTGACGAAACATTGCATGAAGTGTGAGTGAGACAGATAGTGACGCTTTCAAGTTAGAGATGCTAACTTTTTGTTAAATTTAGGACAAATTTTCCATAAGTTTAAAATTCAACACTAATTATTTGGATGCTAAGATTTATTATTTACAAAAGATGTTCAAACTGCCTTCCTTCAGCTGCAATACAAGTTCGACATCTTCTTAAACACGATCGGGTTATCAGACGGGCCAATCTTCCATTGATGACAAATTCAACTGCTTCCGTAATTCTGGAGCTCATGTTTTTGTAAAATTCGGTGAGCTATACTTTTAGGCACTTCTGTGCTTTCCTGGATTGAACGTATCGAAGTACTTGGCTCTTCTTCAACTGCTTGAAGTAGTACGTCCTCGTAAGCTAAGGATCATCTTCCTTCACCATGTACTTGGTTTGAAAGTCGGAGTAGATGGTGCACATTTGTAAAAACTCGATGATTTAACTCGCTAGCGTCATTATATGGCTCATTCATACTTCATGCAATGACTCTCCACCTCAATCAAACTAAAATCTTAAAGTTACGGTCTTACGGCAAGCTTTGGGTACACTAGAATCAGTTTTAGTAGGCAAAAAGATATTTTTCGAAACTGGGTTTCTTGAAGAAACAATTTTTTTTCCCGAAATACAAGAAATAATGTAGCAAGTGCTATACCATTTTAGAATCCTTATTAAATACGTCAACTTTTAAAGTCACTTGACAAACTGGCGTAGTACATTTTTTTTCATTGCAGTCAGTTAAAGCTGGGTGAAGTATTAATTTTATATTGTTGGTTCGGCAAAATGTAACATTTTCTTCCAAGCTGGAGCAGTTGGCTTAGAATTTAAAGCAACGGGTTACATAAGCACTATTCGGAATTACAAAGAAAAGAAAATTGAAAAAAGTAAAGATTTGTAGCAACAGGAGCTAAAAAAACATCACAGGGTGTACATTTCCTAAAAAAAAAGAAATGCTTATAATTTAAAAAATACATGACTTAGATTTTTTTATATTTTTCTGATAACTATTATGATTTGGTCTATCACCCGATTCCGGCTTGACGTCGACCTACGGGACACCCTGTATTATGTTAAAGCCACTTCCATTACTGTTGAATCATCAGAAAAATAGCTTCAACGAATAATTCCGTTGATATAACATTTCAATAAAATTGTAAAATCAGCAGTTTATGCTTTTAGCTGAAAATCAACTCCGGAAAATATTGAATTGACAGCCTTTTTCGGTAATTTCAACGATTCCTTCTCTCCGTGTTGCATATTACCTATATTAACATTTAGCTCATAAAAATTATAAAAAGAAATTGTTATCAGTAAAAATGCTTGAAATGTATATAAATATTCAATTCGCACCGATCAAAAATAAAAAAATAAAATAAAATAATTTTGGCTAGCTTTTTCATACAAATACCCCTACATATGTGCGTCGTGGGACCTTACCCTGAACTACTCCTGGATTATTTATTTATTTATTCCGTCTATCGATATACAATCTTACAGACTAAGAAGGAGAAATGATCCTTATGTATATTACGCAAAAAAATATATATATACAAAAATACATACATTAGGTGAAAAATGAATATAAAAGAAAAAAATAAAACTTCAGTATGTAGGATTAGCATAAATTTAAGGGAGATATAAAGCAAAAATGAAAGAAAATACTTAAAAGTTACAGATGAATACTATATATGTATGTCAATGATAATAAGAATAGAACAAAGTATTTAAAATAGGCACAGTAAAATGTTTAAACTAGAGCTAAGTACAAAATTATTTACTTGATATACTGCTGTGGTGAACCCATAAGCAATTACCATACAAAATAAATAAAACAAATTGCAAAGTCATATTGCTTATGAGTCAACCACGTATTTCAGCACATAAACATAATTGCACCATAGAAAGAATATGGGGTCAACCAAGCACCGCTACAAAAATGCAAGCAAGCACATAGTTGCTGAAATTACTTGCACAATTTATACTTTCGTCACAGCTTGCATTTTTGTGCCGATATGTTAACTCCGGAGCCATATGTAAGGTAAACATAAATTAATTTTAGGATATAAATAGAATGTTGCGCAATGAATACAATGCAGTAAAATACAGTCAGTGATCGATTATCATCAATATATTCTGTGTTTAATTTGTTCGGTGGAGTCCCCACAATTAAGACTTGGAGTTCTGCAGTACTTGCTACTCCACCCTCAGCAACAATAGGAGTTATGCTTTGATAAGCTACTCCCACAATATCATCAATTGGTACCTACCTACAGCCGTCCTATCACTGTAGAGTAAGCTTGGGCCAAATAGACGTTTTTCTACCATACTACGTACAATAGAATAATAAAATTTGAACAAGATCAATAAGCTATTAACCGATGAGATGATCACAAGTTGAATTTATGAGAATGCAATCATAAAGCTACTTACAGATTTTTGAATAGAGCACCTATTGTCAACAAAGTCAATCATGCCACTACAAAGATTAAATTATCGAATACAGCTACTAATTGGACCATTAAGGCAATAATTTGTTCTGTGAAGGGATTCATACAGAATGGAGAAGAATCTCAAATTCCTAGATGGAATGTAAAAATGAATGTGCTCGAGCACGGAAGGAGAAACAATTTTATAAGCCAACAGATTACTTATGAATATAACATTGCGGGTCTTCCGTCTGGTAGACAATTTTTGTAAGTCAATTAATTGGTATCTTGCATGATACGGAGGTAGATCAGCACTCCCGTTAAGCTTCCTCAGGGCGAACCTGGTGAATCTCCGCAGAACGCCCTCTACTCTATTGCTATGAAAAGCATAGTAAGGATCTCACAAAACAGAACAATACTCAAGGATTGGTCTCACCAAAGAAATGTATAGACTTTTGAGTGTATAAGGATCCGAAAATTCTGCAGCCCGACGCCTGACGAATTCAAGACGAGAGTTAGCCTTGCTCACAATGAAATCTATATCTATATGATCAGATGAAAGATTACATTTGGCAATTGGAGATCCATTAATGGATAAATCAAGTAGTACCGGCGAGGACTTTCTAGTGAAGGTAACATGCTTGCACTTTGATAAATTCAAAAATAAATGATTTAGGCTGCACCATCTAGAAAAACTAACAAGGTGTTGTTTAAAATTAGCTACATCTTGAGTGTTAACAATCCTCATGAAAATCTTTAAGTCATCAGCAAAACGAAGGCACGAAGCAAAACTAAGAATTGTAAAAACATCGTTAATAAAAATTATAAAAAGAATAGGACCCAAATGACTGCCCTGAGGTACACCAGAGAGTAAATGAATAGAACAAGATGTTATCCTAGTAAGAAATGCTCATCGGTTTCGAAATCCCTTTTCCCCTCTCGGGGGGAATCTATGCAAAGTAGCACTGGTGTATATGGAAATTCCGAATGAATGTGTAAATTTCTCCACTTGAAATGCGGGTGAAGTTTTCTGACAAGTTCCGATGAGCCCTTCGATGAGTCTTTCGATGAGCAATTCATGAACGTTTTCGTATTCTAAATTCATTTGCATTTCCACGAAATTATGATGAATGGTTTGTTGTATTCCTTAAAAAACAGTACAGTTTTGACTTCTGACGCGTAGTTGCAAACTGCATTCGATTGAGGCAGTTGCGTTAAGTTGTGAAAAGTGTAACACATGAAAGCATATTTTAATTTTTTATAAATTCATTTTCTGGTAAGTTTTAATAGGAAAAATACAATAAACTGAAATTTGTTTCCTCCTTTGTTTTTAAACGCGAGTTTTGTGTTCCGAAAATATAAGGTTTAAATGCGGGTCTCTGCTCTTTTATTATTTTAGTTCTTTCTACATAAATAAATTATTAAAACTTGTTGAGGTGTTTGTAGATAATCCTTACTGTCTTTTCTCTCGGTGAAATGCATCCCCGTATACTGCTGCCCAAAATTATTAGCAGGGGCGGATTTGATCACTTGGCCGCCCTAGGCCTATGGAAGATTGCCGCCCCCCTACTCCCTGTAAAACACGAAAAATTGAATGATCTATATCCAGTGAAGGGACCCCAGGCTAGAATTAGCGGGAATTAGCCTCATAAATCGGAGTAGATTTGAAAAAAATTTTATTTATAAAGACGAAAAAGTGTAAAAATGTAATGAAATACCCACAACTACAAGAAAAAATCAAAAATCATTCAAACATTTTGCCGCCCCCTAAATCTGCCGCCTAGGCCCGGGCCTACTCGGCCTATAGGAAAATCCGCCCCTGAATCCCATGTTATGAAATGTTAAAGTTGTCTACAATAAAAACAAGATTTCCGGTATAAAATTATAACAATAAAATGTTAATGGAAAATTTATGTAGTTTTGGAAATTTTTATGCTGTATATTGCGCGTACGCTAATTTTTTGGCTTTTGTTTCAAATGCATCGCAATCTAAACTCTTCTTTAATCAGCTGAGCTAGCTTAACCTAGAGCAGAAAATATCAAGAAAATTTGTTTCATGAATCTAGAGCATTCTCTATACTGCTCTAAGCTGCCCTGCGTCAGTGATATGAGCAACTTTTCATCTACGATATTTTTTGGAGGATAAACTGCTCCTCGCAAGCAGTAAAGATAAATGACAAAACTTGATTGTTGATATATATTTAAACTGCTGCGTATAAAGAAAAATAAATATTTTGTGTTCAAACTAAAGAATAAAATTCATTATATTAATAAACAATTGACAATTAACAGATATCAAAGGTAAGCTAGTTACCTTGCACTGCTCTTTTTCTGGGCTCATTAAACAGAGATAATATTCGATAGAAGAATAATCCTACTAGGGTTAAATAGGCAGTAATGTTTAATAACAAAAAGTTTCTAAAAGCATGATTTGCCAATTACTTCTTACCTCTTACAATACGAAAAAACCTTCTCTAGATAATAAAGGGGAAGAACTTTCATAAAATAGTTATGGATGGTTCTGTCAAATAGCTACGTATTTCTATATTACCAGATCGCATTTCTCAAAAAATGGTTTTTTAAAAAGAAACTTGAAGAAATTTTTAAAGGAATTGCTGAGGACAATGTTTTTTTTTTAATTTAATTTGGATGGTCGCTGTAGAAAGAGACAAATTTTATCACTACAATTGTTTGATGTTACATTATTTAGTAAGAAATTGTTTTATATGTAGTACCAATATTTCACACCCACCATTTTTTATCGCATGTAGAAGCCTGCGCTCTTGAGCTGGATAGAAAAGATTACGAAGCAGCTGAGAAATTCTATTCTAAGATCGCATAACAGATTCAGCAGAGCAAAGTGTACATCTAAGTATAAAATCACTCTTAGGGCCGTATTCACCAAGCCATTTAATTGAAATTTAATTTAATTTCTGTTTTAGTACTCCCTCTCCACTCCCTCTCTTGGGGCTCACTTAAATTAAAATTAAAGTTATATATGCGTTATTATAACATAAAATAACCCAAATTAAATTTTAATTTAATTTTAAGTGTGCCCTAACCCTCTCTTACAGGAGTACTAAAACAGAAATTAAATTAAATTTCAATTAAATGACTTGGTGAATACGGCCCTTAATGTAATACAATTTCTACATTTTCATTTTGTAATTGCAGTAAAAAACTGAAGCTATCTGCAGATATCAGCGAATTATCAACAACTTCCTAGTTTAACTGGATTTTTTTACTTTTTTTTATATATTTTTATAACTATTGATATTACCTCTCTTATTTTGTATGAATTGTTGACCTTTTCATTTTATTTTAACTGCATTTCTTTAATTTCGTTTATATTTTTATAACTAATGTTAATTTCATATTATATTACAAAATTATTTTAGCTAAAATAATTTAAAATTATATTTGTATAATTAACACCTTCACCTATTCCCATTTTTATCATCTAGCTCCAATAATCCATTGTGAAACAAAGAGTAGAAATACGTGCTCTTTTTAGTACATTCTTTTGTGCGACAGTTCACTGCAGTATTTTTCAGTTACTGTGTCTTTTGTCAAAACGATTTCCTTTCTAGTTCCAAAAAAATCTCCTTGTACGGCATGTACGCTGCGCAGAGTTTAAGGGCCGTATTCACCAAGCCATTTAATTAAAATTTAATTTAATTTCTGTTTTAGTACTCCCGTAAGAGTGAGGGTTAGGGCACACTTAAAATTAAATTAAAATTTAATTTGTATTATTTTATGTTATAATAACGCATATATAACTTTAATTTTAATTTAAGTGAGCCCTAACCCTCTCTAACGGGAGTACTAAAATAAAAATAAAATTAAATTTCAATTAAATGGCTTGGTGAATACGGCCCTAAATCTTTGAAAAAATCCACTGAGCTATCACAGCTCATCAAAATCGGAAATGTACGTAAAATCGAAACATACAGAAGTGAAATGAAATGGTCGTACGTAATTGAACTAATTTATATACCGATGTCATCATTATGAATTTATTGATGATAATAATAGCAGTGAGCTTTTCCACTATTTCATCATGAATTGACAGATGAATGTATCAGTGAGTATTTTCATTATGTTAACAAGAAAATAATGTAATAATAATGTGCTCCTTAACAAGGAAAGAAATGTTATTAGTTACAATACTTTCGAACAGCTTGGGAGTAACAGAGAGTTTACAGATTGGACGATAGTTAGAAACATAATTTTTAGCGTTAGCGTTAGAAATATATAAAAAAATATAATGTTATTTTTCTCTTTTTGTCGCTTTTTTTTCAAGTCATTTCAATTTATTTTGAATTATTGAAGTAAATGATGCCAATATTGTTCTAGCACTTATTACAACTCATCTAATTATTACTTGAATGGCAATAAACAGATTGCTCTATATTTAAATACGTTATAAATGTTTTCCCAAACTAAAATCTCCCTTAATATCAAGTCCTTACATAATTTATAAATCCAAACATATTAAAGTGAATTAACAGCATTTTCAATCCTTCCACTTAACTAAGCCCAAAACTTATTTCTCTTTCATTAAATTTGATAAAATCCCGAAAGCGAAGGGAATCCAACCGCTGTAAAAATATCGAACGGTAAAAATAACATTAAAACCCATTAAACTCATTTTAAACATTCGGACTACATCATGTTCTCGGGCTAACGCTCTTAATTAAACTGCGAATTGTGATAACAGAGGCCCACCAACCTTAAATAAATACGAACTTCACACTTTTCCTACAATAGTTTCACCATGGGTACCGGGGGTATATTGCGGATGGGTTTATCTGATGTGTTGGGCCCTGTATGATGTGTGTGTGTGTATGTGTTGGGGAGCATGGGCACACTCGACAGAAATAATAAAAGCAAACAAGTAAAACCAAACAAACAGCCGCGAAAACACTCTCAAAATGTACATTTTGAGTGGAACACATACAGACAAACACACACACTTTGGTGATAAAACAATCAACGGAAATAAGATTAAATGGAGTTAATCTGGCAGAAGACCTACATGTCTCCATTCCAACTCAACCTACTACATACAATTTCCACACGGAAAGTATCTGTCTATCTGTCTGGCTGGCTGCCTGTCTGACAGACAGACCAGAATTTTCATTTTGCATTGGTGAATTGGACGACTATGAGAGAGCTCCGAAACTAGCTAGGCTTGGCTAACTTTTCCAGTGCTTTTTCATGCCTCCCGATGGGAACTCAAATTCACTGGCGACGACTGTCGAGAGGCTAAGGGACAGTGTCCGGCAAGTGCTGAAATGTGTAATTAATTTGCATATCGATATTCTTGTAATAGACTGTGATAGTGATGTATTCGGATTACAGTTAACTTAATCATAATCATTTGTTGACAGGTTATGGAGGCGAATGTTACACAATTAATTGACGAGACTAGAGCAATTCATGATGATCTAATGGAAGCCAAGCGGTTGGATAATCTTATAGATGTGCTGAAAAACTTCAATGGACCAACTGAATGCCATGAATGGCCGTATCCTCCTCTCTTAGTGGATACTAGAACTGTAGATAAAGCGGATATAGCTCTAATTAATGTTGATGAGATTTAACAAGGACACCGTTTTCAATCAACTCTCATAGTTCAATCGGTATTGAGATCTACTTACATACTTAGCAAAAGTGTCTACGTACAATAATTCATTACAACAATGCACTTCAAATCCCCCAGTCATTAACTACTTAAAATCATCTTTACAATATTATCACCCACAACCACTACCACTTTGTGTGCTTATAGAATCTATCCGGTAGTGTGTATTTGTTTAGTTAGGATAGGTGCTAATCTGATTAGTGTGAAATTGTGAGGTGTTCAAAATAGGTAAGGCACTGATTTTGTAATTTGCGTGAGAATTTCAATTTGTTTTCGTTCAAGGTTTAATATTTCTACGACTTAACGAGAATCGATTGTGTCCGATGGCTTCATGAAATCAACGAATAAATTTTTTTTTTCTTGATAAGCAGTTTTTATTTTTTGTAAATTTTCTATTTTTTTTTTACTCTTGCAATATTAATTAAAAAAATTTGTTATCTCCGTAATGTATGTGTATGTTTGTGTGTGTGATGATATTGTGAAATTATACTTTCTGTAGAATAAAGTGCGACCAAGAAAAGTGTTTGTGTCGTACCTATACTAACTTTTTATGTCATAAAAGCTATTAATTAAAATTTTTTTTTTTGTTATTTTTATCGTGCATCCGTAAGGCTTAGTCGAGACACAAATTTCATTTCAAGTAGCCGTTTGCAGTTGGAGGCCGACTCAATAGTTACCTACCAATATAGTACTACCCCAAAAGCAGATCTGGTTGCAAACTAGCTTCAAATAATAACACAGCTAAACCAAAGTCCCTATCGCACCGGTAAATTTGCAAACGTACGAGAATAGCTAGCAGCTCTCTAAAAAACAGAAAAACAAAAATAACCTGAATCTCGCTTTATAACGAAACTATTCAATGCCGTCTAAGAGAGCATACTGGGTAGATATGATCCTAAGGAAAAATAATCAAATCAGTTTTCCTTAATTCCAGCAGTAGATATATAACGGAAAGTACATGATCGTGTGGTTAAACGGCATTGCAGAAAAACTCATTGATGGTGCTACAGAAATGAGAGTAGTACAAGAATACGACATTCCTCCGCATAAAATTCTCGATCACTACTTTTTGGTTTTATTTGAAAATAAAGGTTTAAATGTTGTCAAGTGTAAAATGCTGAAAAGATCACTTGATCCCTGAAGTAACTCTATCCATTTTCCAAGTTATAGTAAGCCAGCTTAAAGGATAATTATCATCTTTAGGGTTGGCTAGAATTTTAGATAAGTTCTTCCTAGCACTTTAGATGACCTGTGAAAAGGATGAGATTTCAAAACTGGAAAAATAAATCTTCGGAAGCAGCCTTGTACTACGATAACATAATATATACAGAGTGTGTCCCAAAAGTAATGAAATATATTTTTTCTGCACTCCTACTAGTTGCAGCATGTTCGAACCGGTTGGGTAAGGGGGGGGGGGGTCCTGAGCTATACAGCCCCCAAAGTTTAGTGTACTGCGAGCATTAGTAGAGTCAGGATAGCTGATTTAGTGCACCTTTGTTTCGAAACGACGTCACGACGCGCGATGGCGGATACTACCGAACAATGTTGGCCGATCAAATTTTGTACAAAACTCGACAAAAACTGCTGCCGAAACTCACGAATTGCTCAAGCAAGCTTCCTGGGAGTCTGCTAAATCGTATGTGCAGGTTTCAAGGTGGATGAAGAATTACAAAGAGGGCCAGGAAGGGGTTGATGTTGATCTCCGCTCTGGACGGCCATCAAAAAATCAAACCGATGAAATTGTAAGTCGTGTGCGTGATTTATTGAATTTTGACCGTGGAATGAGTGTTGGGCTATTAGCTGATACTCTACTACGTGAAGGTTTTGGGGAAAAGTGTCATCCGCGTGTGAAAAAAACATCGCCACTAACTCGCAATGCGCCTAGTCATACGTCTATGGGCGTCCTTGAGTTTCTGCCGAAGCACAACGTGGCACCGCTACCGGAGCCTCCCTACAGTCTTGATCTAGCTCCGGTCGTTTTTTTTTGTTTCCGAGGGTCAAAACCGAACTCAAAGGACGCCGTTTTGACAAAATTGACGCTATCCAAGGGGCCGTGACTACAGCTTTGATGCGAAGGAAGTTCCCGTGGAGGCCTTCGAGAGGGCGTATCGGGCATTGCAGAGTTAGTCGAAAAATTTGTAGATGCTCGTGCCGAGTACTTTGAGGAATATTAACAATTTGTAGCGGTAATACACAATAAATCTTTTTAAAAAAATATATTTAATGAATTTTGGGATACAGGGTGTCATCCATATAGACTGCGCCCTGCATCGAGCTTGTCATCCTTTTATAGGCTTCAGTTAAGCCAACTAAAAACTAAGGGTGGGACTTGTCCGCGGAGCCCATTAACACTTCTGAGAAACCATTAAAAAATAAATTGATTATGGCAGTTTTTTAATTGAATCTGCTTTAAGAGATGCTTAGCGATGGAACTAGATCTACAGTCAACTCGAGGTTGTGCCCTGCTGCAAGCATAATATGGAAGTATATTTAATTTAGAAAGAAAAAAATATATTCCTTTTCCATTCCAGAGTTAATAAAGTAAGACTTAACTGGCGTGGACGTGGAGGTACAGATTTTGAAAACTGAGATACTACGAAAAAAATCATATCTATCAACTTTCCTGGAAAATCTCGGAATCTATTTCAGATAAAATCATAGATCTACCACAGGGTGCTGCAAAAGAAAAAGCAAAAATGAGCTAATGTGTAAAAATGATTTTTTTTTAAATAACTTTCTATCAACTTACAGACCCCTGACTCAGAAAGTTTGTGTCTAAGCGCCTGAGTGTGCCGTTCATGACGAAAGGGTTTAAGGGTAGTAAACGTGGATGGGTTTACAGGGGGTTTCTTGATTTAGAATGAGTGAATGGGGAGCTTTCCGTTAGGGCAAAATGGTCTGGTAACTACCATCCTTGGGTCTGTCCAATTTGGGCCGAGTGTGAGATGAGTCGAGTTTTGAGAATCGAATTTCAAGAGTCGAGTTTAGAGAGTTGATTTTCGAGAGTTGAGTTTCTAGAGTAGAGTTTCGAGGTCGATTTTCGAGATTCGAGAGTCGAGTTTCGAGAGTGTGACTAAAAAGTAGAAAATAAAATATATTAAAAAAACTTTTAAAATTAATAACTTTTGTGAATAAAATGTACCAAAAAGTAAAAATAAATTTTTTTTCTCAGTGATATACACAAGAAAAGTTTAATGCAAAATAAGAAATGCTACAACTAAGATTAAATTTTAAAAGTTTGGGCACCCACACTATAATCACAATTGTCTAACTGCAACTCATGACCAAACTTTTTATTTACAAAAGTTATTTATTTTAAAAGTTTTTTTAATACATTTTATTTATAGAACGTATTTGAAGAGTTCGTTAATATTGGGGAAATTTTTTGCCGTAAAATTATAATATTTAAATTTACGAAATTTAGATAATCAAATTCCAGAATAGTTAACTACATATGTGTGTTTTTTGTTAATATTATTAATCCAAGCTTAGGCGATACCCTATGATACAGAATAGCAGGAAGGAGAGAGGGAATGGATTAGGAGATATGAGGAGAGTGGCGGAGGTGCTTATGTATGCTGCCCTTAAACTTTCGCAGATTGTATTCCGGAAGAAAGACAGTAGATAGTAAACTATTCCACATTCGCACAGTTCGGGATAAAAAAGAGAGATTGGATGCCGGAGGAAAGACAGAAAATGGTAGACTATTCCAAATTCGCATAGTTCGGGATAAAAAATAGATTGTATACCGGAGGAAAGACAGAAGATGGTAGACTCTTCCACATAAAAAGCATCACGGAATTTTACTGTACGGCTGAAAGTATTTTGAAGGGTAAAAGGATGTGCGTGGTTTGCTGTGCGAGTATTACGTGCAGGAATTATTCTACAAGGGATCAGACTAAATATTTTATCAAAACATTGATCATGCATGTAATAATAAAGGAGCGAAAGGCATCCAATATTGCGGCTGTGCTCGAGCGAGGCTATATGACAAGTAATTGCTAAATAGCCAATGAGCTTGAAGGCTCTCTTCTGGACAATATCTAATGAGGCTTTCTGAACAATATCTAATGAGGCTAAGGCTGTGCGAACAGCCCCGGCCCATATATGGGAATTAAATTCCATTCTAGGTCTAATGTAGAACTTTTACAAAAGCGCTAGATTTGACATTTCGATGTTTCTTTAGCAACAGAAAAGATGTGATCTGTCCAGCTTAAGTTGCTGGAAAAATTAATACTTTGTATTGATATCATCAATTTTATAATACAATACAGAGCAACTTTCTTAAAAAACCTTGGCCAAGGTGACGTCCATAAACGGTGGCTCCAGAAAGCTAAGTAGTAGCAGATTCAAAAAAAAAAACTAAAAAAAGAGGACTAAAAAACAAAATCCCATTTATGTAAATATAATATAAGATAATTTCTATCCTAATTGGCTATGAACCAGAAGATAGGCAAAAGCGTATGATCAATTATTTAAATGAAAAATAATATTTTTAAATAATACCAATGGGAGAACTCTCTTTCCACAATGATACACCCTGGGAAAAGGCACTTTTCCGTCCCGAAATGAGTTTCCGTTCTTGTCAGAATGATTCTAAAACTATCCCAAGTGCGAAGTCCAATAAAATCTTTCGAAAATATACTCCAGTAGCATACAGTATCTTGCCCGAAATAAAAATCTCTCTATACTCGAAGGATTGTAGGGCTTAAGCCGGGAAGAAATTCAACAGCAAGTAAGAAAACATGTTTCTGTCTACAGAATCTGTAAACGTATCTAATACAAGCGTTAAGTACTCGCGAGAGCAAAAGCATTGCTCTGCAGTGGATATACATACATATACAACAACATCAGAAAAGTGTGGAAGAATCAATGCAGGAACTAGTTTAGGTCGAATGGTATCAAGGATATCTACTGATACCGACTTAGCGAAGATCAAAATATACTTTTGCATAAATACTATTAAAATGGTAGCACCAATTAAGCCTAGGATCTAACAGTAGTCCAAGATTTTTAGCATAATCAGAATACACAGATAGTTATGCCCTAAAGAAAAATTGGTGATAGAACAGCAAGTGTTGCACGTATAATAGAACTTACGGAGTAAGTTATGGCTTGTAACTAACCTGAACTCAGTGCCAAATTTATTGATATGACACCACACAGATACATTGGACAGGATCTAATTTATGTCTGTAATAAGGGTAGGTAGGAACACTGTCGTTCGTAGCACCAGAAAAAATATGAATATCGTTGCTATAGAGATGAAAATGAGCATTATGCAACGCAATTGTAAATGATGTCACAAGCAGAGCGAGAACAATAGTGGGCCCCAGACAGCTTCTTCTGGTACCGTCACTCGGGGTGAAGTCAGACTGTGGGGGTGAACTCTGACAGAAAGGTATTAGTCAACGTTTTATTTAAAGGGCATACACCGCGACGCTTAAAACTAAAACGACCGGCATATATCTCGTAATACAAGTTTGAATACAGTTGGTGTACTTTTTCTCTGAATAAATTCTTCGTAGAGCACGTAAGTAAGGATTTTATAAATAATATTTTTTCCATAACATTTGATAACTCGAAAAGAAACTGTTGTAACAAGGAAATACTAAAAATGGAAAAACGAAATGAATTATTCTTTGTCATGTGGTTTATTTTTAGTAAACTTTAGTAAACAAATATATATTTTTAATTTTTTTGTTCGAATTTGCCCTGTACTAGGATTTAAAACAATTTTTAATGCTTAATATGTGATCGTCCGCCTTCACCCCACACATAGGGGTTGAAGCGAACATTCTTTAACAAAAAAAAGTGGTGGGAGGAATGAAGATTTATCTGTTTCTACTTCGCAATTTGACAATAGAGACATGCGAGATTCTAAATAATTTTTTTGCAAATTTTCCTCTAAAAACTGTAATTTCTATTAACAACAAGAGAAAAAGCTATAATTGGTCTAAGACCAATTCTTATGATACCCTAGATGAATGCCCGTATGAAATTTCGTGTGGTCACCCATTTGAGATTTTTTTGCATTGGTTTCTCGCATATATTTCTAGAACGGCTCGTCGGACAGAAAAAATGATTATAATCAATTTTATAGGATTTCTTATTCTGAAGAAGTTTTTAGTACAATAAAAATGTGTAGGACTGATCGTTTTCAGAGTATATGTAAAAAATCAAAATTTTTATATGGCAACACCAAGAAGGGGTTGCCCGATTTAGTCCATTTTTGAAATTTTCTTTGCTATTTTTCAGCTTTCTATGTCGACGTGTTCTCAAGTAGTGTCCAAATATATCGTGGAAAACGAAATTTTTGTATGGCAACCCCACGAAGGAGTTGCCCGATTTGTCTCATTTTCGAACTTAATTTTACTTTTTTTTTTAATGTCCATGTACAAAATTTCAGCTTTTTAGGTGAACGCGTTCTCGAGTTATCGTGCGCATGGACGGACGGACCGACGGACAGACGGACATGCAAAAATCAAAATAACTTTTAATTTTATGCGGGGGTGTCCAATCCATTTTGCTCTACCATCATTATTTCTGTGCATTACAAACGGAATGGCAAACTTAGTATACCCTATAAATTTCATCTAGGGTATAAAAAGGGGCAAAAATCGTCCGAGTTCACCCCGAATTACGGTACTACTACCTTGACTAATTAGGAGTAGATTATTATTATAAAAAGGGGGAGGGCCGGATAGCCAGTCTGTAAGCACTGCGACGTAATAAATCTTTTGTGCTTTGTCCATGCCGCATTAAGTCCAACCCATGTTTGCCCTTTTTAGGAAGTTTATTACCTCATTCGGGTCAGTTTTCTGGCTATCTGATGGGATTACAAAACCTTTGCCTAGACTGCTCTGACGATTCTACCTCCTCGTTGCATACTCGGTGGTTGTGGTCTGTGCTCCTGCCCATTTTTTAAGCTTATACCCAAATGGGCAATGGTCAGTAATTATGCCAGTAAATAGTCTGATCTGGTGCTTATCATAGTGTGGATGCAAATTTTACAGTTTTGAATTTTTAAAAAAAATTAAATTTAATTCACATGAAATGGAAAATATTAGATGTTTATTAAAGTTTTTTTTATGCCTCAGTTGCTTCAGGAACAATTTTTGAAACTTTAAACAAGTACATTAAAGATTGATAAGAATCACCCGTTGCAAAAAACCTCAGAGCTATGGCCAGCCGTTCTAACATACACTTACACTATTTCGCCAGTTTGTATTTCGTCTTCTTATTTTTGGCCAGATTAACTAGAATTTCGCAGTCACTTGACGAGATTCTTGCAAAATTTCGAAAACCGGAAAAATCGCCAATTTTTAAATCATCTAATGAACCACGACTCTAATCTTTTGTCTAAAAATTTTCTGTTCCACCATTTCATTTTTAGCAAATTTTTCTCAAACGTTGAGGCAAGTACGATGCTGCTATGAACGTTGCTTTACTCGGAGAATAAATGATTAAAACTGAACATTTGGAAAATATTTTCACACAAATATGCTATCAGATGTTTGACAAATGTTTGACAAATATATGACTAATGTTTATAAAATATTTATCAACTGTAGATAAATTGTTTGGCAAATGTTTGACAAATGTTTTATGTTTTCAAAGTTTGTTACATGTGGATGCACCTTAGGGCGCGTCCACACATAAGAAACATTCCTTAAATGTTTGATGAACTTTTCCCAAACCTTAGTCAAACGTTTATCAAACATTTGTCAAACGCTTGTCAAACATTTGTCAAAAGTTGATCGAACATATGACAAACTTTTGTGGAATGTTTGATGTGTGTGAAAGTAAATTTAACATTAATGGATGTTAATATAAGTTCCAATATAATCCAAATGAAATGGAAAACATTCGATCTTTGTTAAAGTTCGTACAGTACTTTCATTTTGGAATTTTTTAATAATATAGTCTTAGTTATGAATGATATGTGGGGAAAGATAAATATAATAAAATTATTAGAATTTCTAGATTCTTGGGAATTTTCGAAAACCGGAAAGATCGTCAATTTGTCATTCAATAAATCACGAGCACTGCTGTAATCTTCTGTCTAAAAATTTTCTGTTCCTCAAACTCATTTTTCGAAAATCTTCATCAAAAATTGAGGCAAATACGATGAAAAATGCTGCAATGCACGTTACTTCACTCGAGGAATACATGTTTAAAACTGAACATTTGTCGAACATTTATCAAACATTTATCAACTGCCTATAAATTGTTAGTCAAATGTTTGACAAATATTTTTTTGCCAATGTTCATTATGTGTGGATGCACCTTTAGTAGGAGGGGGTGATTGTTATCACTTTGTCGTAGCTTAGGTGTATATTTTAGTCACATATTTTGACATTTCACCTCCAATTTGTCGTACTTTTATATTCACCATATTCATTTTGATTTATCCTTTTCATCAACCATAAAATAAACTAAAATTAATTTGCAATGAATTAATGTAATGTAATACACACCTAAAACTACGACCAATTAGTCAACTGTTTCCGAGGTTGTGACAAAAATTTTATACTATGGTAAATGGATATTCTACACCAAATTAGAGCAATACAGGTGCTTAAATTTGAAATAATATTTTGAAATTGTAATGTGAAGTGTCATTTTCAGTTCATTCTACGTAATGTAAGGCTTACTGAACTGAATAAAAACACAAAAATATCAGTAGAAAAGTTCATTTCATTTAGGCGTATATTTCGACATTAAAGTACGACAAAAAATCAGAATCACTTTCCTGGAAGGTTCTTACATAATATTTAGTGCAGCGTTGCGGCAGCATACGTCCAAAAGACTGATATGTGCACCCGGCCATAATATTTAACAATCCACCTTAGATTGATTCAACCTCACTAATTCAAGTTACAGGAAATATGATTATTAAAAAGAAAAGTCATAGACTTTCCATTTGGTAGATGTGAAAAAACTTCTGGATATTTATTAGTACGAGTATATACCTAGTAGCTAAGAAATTTTATGTGTTGTTTAAAAATTCCTTACCAAATCGAATAAAAGCGTCAACAAAAATTTTCCAACATTTATTTTTTTCTTATATCCTAGTACAGGTAAAGCTAGTATCCTTAAAGAGTTTGGTATCACTTCCTGGATGGTACTTTTGCGGCATTAAAAAATAAAATATGTTAACATTGCTTCAGCTGAAACTTTGCATGTACTATCTACTATTGTTCCTTTTCCTCTGGAACTTCCCAGTAAACATTGTCATCATGTTGCTCTTCTTTCGATAATTTCCTTAGATTCGGTGATCTCAGAAACATTCCTGTAAAATTACCCGCGAATGGGGGGAATCCCATTTTAATGAATATATATAATTATATAAGTAGTACATATATGTGTAATATACATATACAGCCGTCTGCTGATGATGATCTTTACTCTACCTGTAATAGCGCCACTTATAACAGCTACAATAATTGTCAGGATTATACTGAAAAGTTGATATCCACCCTGCTCCAGTGCACTCCTACCGTAACCCTGTGAATACATGTAAGTTAGATGAATCCAAAAGGTACAAGCAATTACGAGATCTCATTAAAAATAAACTTGTGGCAGACAAAATGAAGAAATTTTACCCCCAGCACGATTTCAGTGTGGTTCCAGTGAGACGGCTTAACTTCTGCAGGATCCGTCATGGCGGGAAATATCTCCTCCAGAGTGTGTTTATAGTCCTCCTTTTTAGCCAAACATGCATAAATTGCTGAAAATATGGCCGAGATAATTGCTGGCATTCCGTGCAAATTGTGGACTCCGCATGTATCATGGATTCTTAGTTTGGATGTGATAATGGGCTGAAAATATATATAAAGTTGTTGTTTAAGAGCCCGGGATATGTAAGGACCCAGAAGAGTATGGCTTGACTTGTGGAAGTGGAGTGTTTCGTGGGTGAGCAGATTTTCTGTGTTTTGCATATATACCGAGTTATTTTTATTACTTTTGTTTGTTGTTCATTCAAAATAATTTAGATACCTACCCTATCCCCAGAAGTTAGGAGAATTTGTAGAGGAAACTCTCATTTTCAATAGCAATGTCCTATGAAATGCAATGCAATGCAAATGCATTTACTATTAACGGAGAGGAAGTGGTTGTTCATTTTGGCTTAAAGAGTAGAACTTTACAGGATGCTAGATATGTTGTTAATAATGGTAACCTATAAATTTCGGTCTACATAAGTTGCTGAGATTTTTGTTTTGTTTTGTTGCTTTCAGTAATGGTGTTCCACAATTTAGGGCATAACGTTACTGAATTCTCTAATTTTAAAGTAATTATTATAAATTCTTTGCACAATAACAGGAAATCACACGTTCAAGTTCGCCTGAATGTATCTAGAATTTAATAATACAAATAAAAGCAATTAAAATGCTTTCATTTCAGATCTGTCAAAGCTTACAGTATTGCGAAGTGCTGAAACTTTATGATTTCTGAAAGAAGAATGGCGCGATTTGCTATTTCATTAGCACAAATTTCCTACGTTTCCTGCTATAATGCAAATGTTTTACAGAACAACTTTAAAGTATAAAAGGACATGAATGCAGGGAGAAAGAGATAATTTCAAGGATTGTGCAATTAATTTCTATAGGAAAATATCTTAGACTCAGTCCATATTGTATGCACAAATCAGTGGGGATACCCTATGGAGCTGTGATTTGGGATGGAAGGAACTAACAGACACTATCTTCGGACCTTCTATTGTGTTAGAAAATGCTTCAGTAGCAGCCGCGTTAGAAATGGTGTATTTAGGTTGCCTTCATTTCGAAGCTTGGCAGGCAATCATAGAAGCAACTGAAAAATTTCCTCGTTTTTCTTGAAATATCTGGTGGTGTTTGCCAACGAATATATTAAATAGATGGTAGAACTAGTTACAACACGAATACTGGAGGGAATGATTGAAGAAACAGCATAAGCAGATGGTTTCCCTCTTATAACCTCTAGGTCCCCAGTATGGCGATAGGTAATGTGATGAAAACAGATATGCCTGTCATGAGATGATGAAAAATCTGAGGAAAAGATCTTCACCACTAGACGACATTCTGTCATGTTTTTTTTTGAACATATTTACTCTGGCGTTATCTGTCCATGTTAAGCATTTCTGTGGGTACATAGACGCTGGCTGTATATGGGATATAAAATCAAGGATGATGCACTGGATGTACCCATTAATTTTTAATTGAAGACCAATGACACAAGTTTCAAATAACAGTTCGAGGATTTATAAACAGTACTAAAGAACACGGTAAACAGAGAGCTTATAATAGACATCGAACCAGAATAGGAGGAGTAAAATTTCAGGAGTGGAATATCTAAAATATGGACAATTTGATAATTTTGTTAGTAAATATTTACGCCCTGTTTTATCGACTCTTCATTTACATGCTATGTTCAAGTTTACGTCCATATACGGCAATAGAAAAAGGACAAGCGACATCTACATACATCGCGTGGAATGAATAATTAAGATTGGACATAAGCAATTGTCGGAGAATCGTATCACAGAAAGACAAGCGACATCTATAAAGTAGGGACATAAACAATTTTACGTTCAGAGTATCGATGATTCGAGAATGGAATAGTCGGGATGGTTCTAGGACAAGGCTCTAGGCGCTTGTCACCGCCAGGAGGCGAGTCTTATGTAAATGCAGTAATGAAAGTTAATAAACAGAAGTAAGTGTTGGCTTGCGATAAGTTGAAGTACAGTATATATTAGCGACAATTAAAAGTAGAGTTGATTTGTGATTGTTTGTGAATTTAATAAGAGTAAACAGTGGAGTATAATAAAGAAGACTTGTCCATTATATTTGAAATATTGTATTTTGATTAATGAACTAATGCCATGCTCGAGGCTAAGATTACTCCTGGGGGCAATATATATATATAAAACGTCTACTGACTCAGATGCTCTTAAGAGCTTTTGCATAATCAAACTATAAGTTATGGTAGAATATTAGCTGTTTACAGCACAAAGCACACTTCCACCTAAGGACTTGGATAAAGTAGAATGGCAATTTTTTTTAAAACACCTGGTAATCTGAGTCAAAAATCTTCCTGTTTATAAACTACTGTTTTAGTTAAACACATAGCGCCACAGTTATAATCAGAAGAGGCAATGCATAACCTCTGGAATCTTTGTTCTTAGATTATTTATATTTTTGTGAAATATGCAAAGAAGCCTCGTTTTTTGGAGAAATCATCCTTTACACTGTTTTTCATTTCGTTTAGAAACATTGTTTGTACGAGGTGAAATTTTGAAATCAATTTTTAACCCAATTCTACCAGAACGATTTCCTTGAAGCTTGGCATACACTCGTAGTTCCGATGACAATAAAATATTTTCAGGTTAAAAGCAAGTGCGTGATATTTAGTAAAGGCTCCAAAGGGAGCTTCGTGAAAAGTCTTGATCTCAAATTTTGACCCACATCTACCGAACCACTTTTCTTGAAACGTGACAAACAAACGATATTTTCGCTAACAACCAATTTACACAATTTATTTTAATTAGAATTCAATAAAGTCCACAAGGGCGAATCATACAATTTTTTATTGGAGCGCCCTGTGCGATTTATGAGGTCCCTATAGAAAAACAATAAACCTAGAGTAGATTTACAATCATGGAGGCGTGTGCAGGCGCTATCCTCGCATTTATTGTGACCTGAAAGATCTACTATGAGTCCTCATTCTAAATTATTCCTATTCTAGGTTAAGACTGTTACTAAAATCTGGAATCATTCTTTGATTGAGATTCCACACATAGTTTTGTGAAGGAAACTCATGTTTGAGGTAAAGTAATCTCGGCCTGCGTAATGCTTCACAGTTACATAGTAAGTGCTCTGAAGTTTCATGAGCATACTGAAAGAATCGGCAGAATGAAGTGACAACTATTCCCATATTGTTTAAGTGATACAGCAAGGAGCAATGGTTTGAGAAATGCTCTATGATCATTTTATGCTCTGTTCTCCCAAAGTGCAGTAAACTTTTGTTTTTCCGCGAGAGGTGTCGATTAACTTTTTTGCTTAACAAAGTCCTTGTAGCCTTTCCCAATAAAGGGATTTTTGTTTATTTTCCCAGATATTTAGGGCAGCTCTGAGGTAAAACTTTGAAGTGCTAAAAAATGGCAATCATACGACAAAGGGACTTTCCGTACTTCTTCTTCTGGCTAAGCTCGGTACCCATATGACGTTCTCCTCGATAAATTAACAAGTAAAAAAGCTAGAATTGGTCTAAGTAAGACCAATTCCTCTAATACCCTCTAGATAAATACTCGTATGTAATTTCGTATGGTCATTCATCAGTGTAAGTTTGATTTCTAAAGTGGATTTTTACATATATATTTCTAGAACGGTTCGTCGGATAGTAAAAATGATTATAACAAATTTCATAGGATTTCATATTCTGAAGAACTTTTCAGTACATTACAACCGTTTAGGACTGATCATTATACGTAAAAATTCAAAATTTTATATGGCAACACCAAGAAATGGTTGCTCGATTTAGTCCATTTTTGAAATTATATTTACTATTTTTATGGCAACACCCTATACAAAATGACGTTGACGCGTTCTCAGGTACTATCCAAATATGTAGTGAAAAACGAAATTTTTGTATGGCAACCCTACGAAGGAGTTACCGGATTTGTCCCATTTTCGAACTTAATTTTACTTTTTTTAAAAAACGGATTCTTGAGTTATCGTTAGGACGGACAGACGGACATGCTAAAATCATTTTGCTCTACCATCATTCTTTCTAGGTGTTACGCAGAATGACAATCTTAGTATACCCTTTAGATTTCATCTTAGGGTATAAAAAAATCCTGGAATGTAGCCTTGGTCTCAAAAACGATAGTAGAAGTTTCGAAGAAAATACGAGTATTAAAGAAGACATTCAAATCTTATGTTTTTTCAAGTCTAACTAATTAGCACCCGTTAAGTATATGCTAAGGTAGGTGCTAAGGTTTTCTTAAACGAGAAATGGGTATAGTAATGCATATACAGACATACAGACATTAAACCGAAGGTAGTTAATAGAACACCATCTATGAAAGGTATTCTTTATGTCCTAGAATTTGTTATGTGAAGTCTCCGGGAACTCCTAAGATGGGTATTACTAGATTTTCTACATTAATAAAAAAATATAGCTAAAAATGCGTCTCATAAAGGACATTTTCAAAATTTATATCTTATTCATGATTAGAAGTGTTAATTTACATATAAATATTCTATTTTATCGAAGGGCATGTTCACACCATTTTATCAACACACACACACACACACACACACACAAAACAAATACGCACCGCACACACTCCATTGCATTGTACTATGATATTTTAACAATTGATTGCACTTACCGTTAAGAATCGATATCCCAAAACAGAAGCAACACCCGAAATTAACCCAATTAGTACAGCCCCATGTGGACCAATAAGTAAATTGCACACTGAACCTATAGCTACTCCTCCAGCAAGTGTTGAGTTCTGAATGTGGACCATATCCAATTTGTTGCCATGGCTGACAATTGCAGAAATTACAAATGAAGTAACTGCAACAAACAAATATACAACAGTGAGCTGAGCAGTAGAAAGGGGACGGAGATGGGTTCGATACACGACACCCACATCGACCAATGTAAATCGCAATTAAGTTTGTATAATTGTAATTACAATTAATTGGAAATCATTCGATCCGAGGCGACCGAATGGCAGAGTAGAGAGCCTCGTTCTATTTGCTTTTCTCGATAAATGCATAAACCTACCTGTTGCAGCTGCCAATGATAAATACGTGTTGATAATAGCGCGTTCCCGATCTCCACCATTCACCAAAACCGAATTGAAACTGGGCCAAAACACCCATAAGAATAGGGTACCGACCATTGCAAATATATCAGAGATGTATGTAGCACCCTCATGTTTTCCTGTTCCGTTTTCTTCTTTCTTTGGTCGAAGGACACAGCTTACAGCCAACCCGAAGTATGCTCCAAATGCATGAACGGTAATTGAACCCCCAACATCTGTAACCTGGTGCACAAGAATCCTGGGATTTATTGTTAATTTTAAATTGGGTTTATTGTGTATACCTTAAGGATATCCAGTTGGACAAATTCATTTACAGAGAACATAGCGACCTCTACAATTGCCATGATTAATAGCTGGATTGGAGATGCTCGTCCTAGAAGTGCTCCCATACTTATGAGTGGTACTGCAGCTGCAATGTCGGCATCAATGATATTTTCCAGACTGATTCTATGTTTTCAGATGGGATTTTTCTCGATTAATGATACTTGTAATAGTTTTGAGGGATTACGTTGTATTTACCTAATGTAGCCATCGTTCATTTTGAATAGTCCCTTTACAATTAGGGACCACTGTACAATTAAGGCAGCAAGAAATAGAGAAAATCCTGTCGAACTGTAGCCGTACTTTTTCAAAAAGGTCATTAGAAAGCCAAATCCAATGAATATCATTACATGAATGTCTTGGAAATCTGAAATGAATGGTGAGAGGCAGTTACTTATTTAAAATACTTACAATTCTTAATTCGACTCATTAGTTTAATTGGGAAAGTAAAAATATATAGATGCAAACAACCAGTAAAGTCTATAGGAATTATATTTTGTGGATTCGAATTGAAGATGGGAAATGTGGGTGGAATGGGAGATACAAATTTTTATATTCTACGCTTGTCGCGAAATGACTATTGGTCCTACATTGTTAGTGAAATTGTCGTTAAATGCAATTATTGGGCGTACATTGTTAGAGTTCTATCAGATGTTGGGTTGAAGGTCCAGTAGGTACAAGGCATTGTATTAATAACGGAAGTGGATGAGAATAATGCCAACGACGACACTAATCTAACACAGCGGCGTAGCAAGAATGGGGCGGTTCGCCTGAGGCACCAACATAAGGGGGTAGCAAAATTTTTGGGGAAAATGATAGTATTATCGCCAATTTGGCATTAATTCCAATAAAAAGGCCAGATGGGTCAATTTTCATAATTGACTCTATGGTTCCAATTTCAAATAGCCATAGTAGGCTTGTGGATTGACAAATCTCAGCATCGAATCTTGGATACTCTTGAACTGATGAAATGCAATACAGCCAAGGCCAAAGTAATAGCAATGCTGTTGTGATGAACGGAGAGCACACTGAAATACAGAAGCGTATTCAGGATATTTATCCGAAGACTAAAGCGTGAAACACAGTGCTGGCTTTTGCAACCTGCCTCACCAACTTTGACAGTTCTGTAGAATATATGAGATCAGGTTATCAAGCTCCCAATGGCAAAGTTGGTGAGGCCGGCCAGGTTGAGGTTGAACTCGAGTAGGTCTACTTTCTACCCTGCTGAACTTTGTCAGCTTTGACAGCTAATTTTTGTAATCAATTGATGCCAGCATTGTTTACAGGAAAAAGTGTACGGGAAATTTGTTAAAAAAAGGTTTTACAAACATATTTATCGTGGAAATTTATTCCTGATGTAGTAAATTATTACAAAATAATTTCAATTTTCAAGCCAATAGCCCAATTAAATGCTATCATATAGAAGTTGTCAAAGCTCGTATTGTGAGCTGCAAAAGTTTGCAAGGCTCATCAGGTCGAGGTTCTTAAAGTTATACTGAGGTCGAGGTTCTTAAAGTTATACTGAGGTCGAGGTTGGAAAAGCTAGCACTGTATTTCGGACTTAAGGTTGTTATTTGCTTAAACCATTCACTCAATCTGGCTGAGGCGAAGGTTGAAGTCAACTCCATCAGTTTCTTCGGAACACTTTATTGAATTTTTGGCTTTCTTTTCTTCTTCAACTCACCGTTTGGATGTTTTAATGAACACAACTGGCTCCAGCTGGAAACGAGATAGATGGAGGGCCGCCAGAGAAGATGCAGTAAAAATATGGTCAAAACAAACTTTCCAAAAATTTTGGACGTTTTGAAGCAGCTTTCAAAAACACAAATACCAGGACTGATGCCCCTCGCTTTTGGTGGTCATGATAAATTTCTCTTTCCTCAGTTTTCTTGGATCTTGAGTACGTTCTGGTCGAATTGAATAGTGCCCAAATGTACTTGAAAACACGAGGCCTCAACTTGCAGAATTGTGCTCAGAGACTAAGAGCGCTGTAAAATTATCAGACGGAGTGTTCAGAAGTCATTTCGCAAAGTCATGCTGATTCAGAGAAAGTAGAAGATGCCTGGCAAAAATTCTGAAGATGCTGGGCTTGCTTAAAAAAAAAAAAAGCTGCGGCGCGAAATACTCTCCTCACTTGATCGCATCAACCAGGAAATATAAATAAGATTTTAACAGATACATGAACTCGCAAGGAGTTTCGAGTTTCTGCCTCCAAGCAATCTTTTGGATCTCGGAATTAACATCGATTCCAGCCAGCTGGATGCTGAGACGAAATCGACAAGAATGAGTTTATGCTGGAACGCACAAGGTTGATTAAATACATTGAAGCTTCTTCAAAACCTGAATATTTTGAATCACTGAAGACGGAAGAGTCCTTACAGCTTCAAGAGTAAAGCCAGCCTTATTCAGTCCTAAATATCGTCATTATGCTACAAATATCCCTTGTCATCAGCATCGCGACATGCCGGAGAACTTTCTCCAAGTTGAAACTTATAAATAATTATCTACGGTAAACGATGAGTGATTCTAAATTGAACAATCTGGCGATTTTCTCCACTGGCCGAGACCTGATTTATTCAATCGACTTAGAGAGTATGATCAACGACTAATGACTATGCTAATCAGAAAGCTTGCAAAATAGTTTTATAAATATTCTTAATTTTATCCTTTTACAGATATTAGTTAATTAAAATTTTTCACGACAGTCTCTGTGTTGAAATTTTTTATGGCCCGGTAAAAATTGGGGCACCTTTTCCACGATTCGCCTTAGGCCCCAAAGTCCCTTGCTACGTCACTGACCTAATACTAAGTGTAGGACAGGAATTGTAGATAAAAGTTATTATTGGTGTATTGGTATTACACCAGTACACCACCTTCAAGTTTCACCTATCGATTCCGTTTTCTAGATTGTGGAGGAGACATTGTAAGTTACTGCCGCGCCTTATCGTCAGTTTTCGTCTTAATGTTTTTACACGTTTTCTTATTTGCGGATTCTATTTGATAAGTAGATAAATTTGAAAATAGATGGCACGCAAAACGCAAGAAACCTTTTTTTTATCGTATTTGTCATCTTATTTAGATATAGACACAGCATTTCAATGAGACCTGTCAAATAAATAATTTTTGACAGCGTTCGGAAATGTTCGAGTTCCAAGTATTCCTCCATCGCGGGCGAACGTTTTCTTTAATGCGGTCGCTTCGGCTATTGGACCAAAATATTGTGTTTATCTGAGATTCTGTTTTCCCTAGTGATACTTATCATGGATCATTAGACTTGCAGTCTCTCAGATATAAGTATTAATCAGTTTTCTTACTAGTGTATATTAATAACTATCAAATTCTGCGATTCAATCGAATCCATTATATTGTGCTGAACGACTATGTAGAGTGAAGACGGCATAGTTAAGAAGGTAACCACCTCAGATGAATATGTTTTCTTGCGCAAAAAAGCCACATGTCAACACTTCCAATTCTCTCTTTATTGTAAGGCCGCGTTCCTTTTCCCTTCTATAATTTGAACAATCCCGTTCACGACAGGTTGAATGTGAAAAAATCACGTCGTCCCTCAGACAGAGGTTGAATGTCACCATAAAAGAGCTATAAGAGAAAAAGAGTAGATTTAAGAGGAAGTTTCAGAAGGAGAAACGAAATGAAGCCATTATCAAAGTTTACCTAATAGTTAAGAAGCTGGTGAGATATCCGAGTGTTTTACATTTAAAATGCCCACGGCAAGAAAAGGAAGAAAGAAAAAAAAATCGAAAAAAATTCAAACACTCTTTAAAAATTTTATGAATAAAGATAAAAAATGTGAAAGCGCAAGTTGCATGCACCGAAACAGAATGGAAAATGTTTCATTTTCGTAAATAAATGAGAAGGGGCGGAGTTTTCACGTTTTACTCTCATAAAATGCTCCCGCGCTTTTGTGAAAACCGGTTTTCATAAAATATTGATAATGTTAGGACACATGTTGGTGTTGTAAAAGGTATAAAAGGACACATGTTGTTGCTGTAATCCTATGATATTTGAACAGCACGTGTTTCTGTTTACATTCGTCTTGCTATGAAGAGATTAAGTGGGAGAACTCACGCTGGATTCTCTGATATTTTCGGGAAAAATGAGAATTTCATTTGAGAGGAGTTTTACATCTCCTTTCAGCATCTGGGCCAAAGCGAAATTTATCTTTTTCTTAAAAATGGGAAGTAGTGTGGCCCGAAGTACATTATTATGAATAGGTTGAAAGGATTTTGAGAGATTTAATAAGATTTTGTCGTTCGGGTAATCCTACGTTCTCTCGATTTTTGTTTTTAACTCGTTGTCAAAGTTGCACTACAATCGTGCATAGACAAGTTCTTTTCCCCCATTCATGCAAAAGACGAAAGTATATGAAATTACTTGTTTCATTCTAAAAAACACCAGAAGTTTTCCCATTTTGCTCTACAGCTTCTTAACTTATTATTAGGTAAACTTTGCCATTATGTTTTGAATTTGCTGTTATAATAATATTTACTCTCGGCACGCTTTAATACATGCTGTGGTCCATTCCGGAATGCACCATCCATTTCACAATCTGTATACTCTGCTCTGCTATACATACCGTGCGATATCTAGTTATTGTTCCATCTATGGAAACTAGACTGTAGTCATCAGGGGCGCACTGAGAGGGGGACGAACGGGACCGGTCCCCCTCCAGAATGTCAGTTTTCTGAACATAATTTACAAATTACGTATAAAATGTGGTCTGTATATTATTAGAAAGTCCGATAAAATAAAAGGAAACCTTTTAATCTACAATAGAAGTGCTTAAGTGCTCAGATGGGGACGCGACTTTCGAGCCCTATTTTTCCGACTTGTTAGGACTTGGGACTCCTATGCCCCCCCCCCCCCCCAAGCCAAATCCTGGGTGGACCCAGAATATATGTAAGATATAGAAAACTTACTCAAATTTCTTTGCAGAAGTACTTACAATGAAATGACAATGACAAAAGGACAGAGAAATAATAATTTAGATAAATATCATATTACACACTATGATGACGATTTAAAATAGGCTGCTTAAATCTAGTATGAAAAATTGGTGTTGGTGACATGTGTTTAGATAAAAATAGTAGTTAAATAAAGGGCTTTTGAATCTATCAATAACTTCAAATTAATAAAGTATCTAGAAACGAATCAACTCATCAACGATCGCAATACGGTTTCCGGACTGGAAGCTCATCTGCAGACAATTGCTGACTTTTCTTACGCCACTTTGGAACCGTAGTCTCCACAATTTTGGTGTGGCCAAAATCGTTGCCTGAAATATTTCACAGGCCTTTGAAAGAGTCTGGCAACCTCCCCGTTTAGCCAAACTTAAAGGATTTGGTTTTTCCCCTCCTTTCCTATTATGGATTGAAAGTTTCTGGTGCAGTCACCTAATGAGTGTCGTATTAGATTGCGTTACATCTGAGCCTCATCATGTAAATGCCGGTATGCCCCAGGGCTCTGTTATCATTCCGAATCTTTTCTTAATTTTCATTAATGATCTGTTTTCCCTTACTTTCCGACCCATCCATAGCTTCACTGACTTCAATGCCCTTTATTTCGCGTACTCCTTTGATACTCTTCCGGACTCCAGAGGGAATGCCATAGCTGTCAACCCAGATTGCATAATTAGACCATTGATTAACGAGCGATCTTACCAATATCCTCGCTTGGGGCAAAGCGAATTGCGTTGAATTCAATACATCTAAAACACAAAGTTGTCTCATCTCTTTAAAATAAGATCATAATTTGCCCAATTCCATTTCATTTGGTGGAGATGGGATAATTTATAGACCAAAGGTTCAACGATTATCTAACAAATTTTAAATCATCATCGTAGGGTGTAACGTTCAGAAGTTACAGGGTGATATATAAAAATAATACCCAAAGATCTTCCGTTATCTCGGAGATTTTACAGGTAAGTTGGTTTTCTTGTTAATATTATTTTGTTGAAACACTTTTTGTTTTCGTCCATTTTTGACGGAAATACGGTATTTTGAAATTTAAAAAAATTGGAAAACTTTACTTGGTAGTAGTAACTTTACAAATTTATATATCAGAATGTACACATCGCAAGTCCATGAAACAAATGCTATTTATTTAAGGAAGCTTTGAAATTCTTGAAAAAAGTTAGTCAAGGTACTTTTTCTAAAAATTTCTTTTCAAGAATAATGATATCCTGGTTTATTTTATTAGTTTTTTATTTTAATCCTTAATGGAAAGGAGAAAATGGAACGAATTCCTTGAAGTTCGGATGGAATTATTTTTTAAATGTATAGGGTGTTCCGTAAATGTCTTTAATCCTTTAAGGGGATGAAATTAGAGGTCATTTGGGTCAAAAAAGTCTAAATACTTTTATATCGAACTCCGGTGGGTTTTCGAGTAAATCGATAATATCGATTTTCGAGATTTTGCATACCTCTTCAGAGTAATTTCGTTATAAGTTCTATTGTAGGTAATGGATTGAGACGCTCAAAACTTTATTTAAAAGAACACATATTGGTACTTCTAAGAGTGTATAATAAGTTATAATTGTGCCTTCAATTATTTAAAAAAGAAGCAGTTTTCTCTAGAATTTTTTATTTCACCAAAATTTTTGTCGCGCTTCAGTGTACATTTATTCGAAATGTCACCTTTGCACGAACTTGGCAAAACCATGAAAAAATTTGCGCATTATGTCCCATTTCCAACTTCCTAAGTGCTATCAACAATAACAATCAAAAGTTATAAGCAAACATTTGGAAGATGTGCCCATCGAGGTAATCTTCAGTTTTTTCGTAGGATTCTATCTCCTCCTACATTTTTTAACCTACGACAACCATTTATATGTCATTGTACGGAAATCTGAACTGGCTATTAGAAAGGGTACTTTTCGATTTCGAATTTCGAAAATGGAGGGGGTAATTTCGAAAAAACACTTTTTTACCAAACTTGATATTTACGTAGATTTCGTTACTCCGCATCTTAATTTTTGCAGGAGGGGCAAGCTCTGGGAGGGGCGGGATTTCAAAGTTTCAATTTTAAGCGGCTACATTTGAATAAAAACCACCAAAAATGTCTTTTCCATTTATGAATTTAGGACTTACTTGCTAGAACAATGCTTCGTTGAGAAATTATAGCCGCTTAAAGTTGAAAGTTTGAACTCCCGCCCCTCCCAGAGCTTGCCCCTCCCGCAAAAATTAAGATGCGGAGTAACGAAATCTACGTAAATATCAAGTTTGGTAAAAAAGTGTTTTTTCGAAATTACCCCGTCCATTTTCGAAATTCGAAATCGAAAAGTACCCTTTCTAATAGCCAGTTCAGATTTCCGTACAATGACATATAAATGGTTGTCGTAGGTTAAAAACTGTAGGAGGAGATAGAATCCTACGAAAACACTGAAGATTACCTCGATGGGCACATCTTCCAAATGTTTGCTTATAACTTTTGATTGTTATTGTTGATAGCACTTAGGGAGGTCATTTTGGAAAGGGGACATAATGCGCAAATTTTTTCATGATTTTGCCAAGTTCGTGCAATGGTGACATTTCGAATAAATGTACACTGAAGCGCGACAAAAATTTTGGTGAAATAAGAAATTCTAGAGAAAACTGCTTCTTTTTTAAATAATTGAAGGCACAATTATAAGTTATTATACACTTTTAGAAGTACCAATATGTGTTTTTTTAAATAAAGTTTTGAGCGTCACAATCCATTACCTACAATAGAACTTATAACGAAATTACTCTGAAGAGGTATGCAAAATCTCGAAAATCGATATTATCGATTTACTCGAAAACCAAGCGGAGTTCGATATAAAAGTATCTAGACTTTTTTGACCCAAATGACCTCTACTTTCATCCCCTTAAAGGATTAAAGACATTTACGGAACACCCTGTATAGTTCCTTCAGAGAAATTTGAACGATAATTGATGACGTTTGCTGAGTTGTTAGATTATATGTATGTAGTGTGCGGTAAATAAGAAGAATGGAGTAAGCCAATATATTCTATGGATTGTCTTGCTCATTTTTGCTCAGATACACGTGCCCAAAATCACTCCTTCCTCCTCAAACTTCGTTTCAAAATTTTTCGTTTTTTTTAGGAAGTGTGGTCACCTAAATGCTCATAAGTTCTTTTACGGATATCACAGGATCAAACTTGGATGGATACTGGTCCCAGAGGAAATCTTTTGTCTTTTCTTATGAAATCCAATGTGTTATGATTTATGGTCAAATGCTTCAATTATAAAGCTGTTTTTTGAAAAAAAAAATCAAACAAATTTACAGTGTTATCCTTGATCCTGTAAGGTTTTTACACCAATGATATAATTTTTCCCTTGTAAAATATGACTCAACTTTAAGTTTTTAATGACATGTTTTGTATGTACACACTAAAAATATTATATTTCCAGGAGATATTTAATATTTCGTACAAAATTAATAATACTAAACTTGCCATAGACAACTTTAGTATGCTTTTAGAAGTTGAATTAACTGATTTTTTTATGATTAGAAGACCGCAGTATTATATTATTTTCTATAGACTTAAATATTACAGTTATAGAAAACTTTATTTCAGATACATATATATTTAAACAGGGTGTTTCACCCTACGAAGTCAATAGAGCAGGAGGTGATAGTACTCACCTAAACAAACCAAAAATTGTATGGCAGGGAGGGGGCATATTTACCGTTTTTCACACTAGTTTTTCACAAATCACCCTGTATCTTAAAAACTACGGGCATACGGTCACAGATAAAAGCTCATTGCATGCAGAGCTTCATGGCCTTTCCAACGACTGCTCAACAAGCCATGTACCCCTCTCATCTCAACAGTTATGGTTATCTAAACTAAAAATTTCGTATTTTCTTCTAAGCTTTATTTTAATTTGACCTCTATTATTTTTTCGAAAAGATCATTAATTTAATCTTTTTTATCAAAACTGTAAACTATAGACTCTCCTCTTTAATTTGACCTATTACATTCTATGTGCTATCTGTAGCCTTTTAAGAGTTATTAGCTCTCAACCTCAAACCTATTTTCAAACCTTCTCAACGATAATTTGTACTGAAAATACGTAATTTAAAAAAAATATCGTCTAATTTCGGTGTGACCTGAATAGGTTAACGGCTACAGTTAGCACATAGTGTGTAATAGGTCAAATTAACGAGGAGAGTTTATAGTTTTGTAAAAAAAGGTTAAGTTAACGAGCGTTTTTCAAAATAGTAGAGGTCAAAGTAAAAAAAGTACGAAAGTCCGAAATTTTTAGTTTAGATAACCATAACTCTTGAGAGGAGCCCAAGTAACTTTTCCCTCTTTTTCAGGTCGAATTTATGTCTATTTGACGTAAATTTGGGCAGCGACTAATTGTGATTAAGTTAAGATTACCTAATATTTACGTCCGATTTACGTAAGTGGAGTATGAGAGGACGTCGTATCGACGTAAATATTAGGGAAATTAGCGAATATTTCCCTATAGGGCACAGGACTCATTTCCTTGATTTAGTAAATTTAACATAAATTACAGAATATTTCCCTATAGGGCACAGGACTCATTACCTTGATTTGATAAATTTAACGTAAATTTCACGTCGAATTTACGTAAATTTTCCTTAATCTCGACCTATTTTCTACCTAGTTTAATTTATGTTAACGTGTGTGTTAATGTAAAAGGAATTTCATTTTATAAGAATTGTATGTGTATATCTTCCGTAGTAGGTAATGTAAATATTATGAACAAGGCACATAACTCCAACTTGAGTGATTATGTGAAGTATTGCTGCGGGCTTATTCAAATTTAATTCTCGCAGCTTCTAAGCGTTCAATTTAAAACGAGAAAAATTCTTTTGATAAATATTGAAATCATTTTTCGAAAAACACCAACGCGCTTTAAAAATATTTTGCCATTTACAAGCTTCAAATTAATTTAAATATTCTTTAATCGTCCTGAAATTTTATTTGGGTTTTGTTTGCAGTAACTACGGAAAAAATTAAATTAAGGTATTATGCAACTTTTATATTCATTCCTTTAATATATGGCAGCAGCCATGTTTTGTTAAATAAATATGGCGCATATTACATTTCTCGACCTAAAAGTTAGTTTGACTTACAATTTTTCCTTGTACGAGAATTTCCTGGATGGCAAGACGAAATAAACAAATTTTTCGACTTTGAGGGCAAAAAATCCCTGTTTAGGTAATTTTGTGTTCAAAAATTATGATAATTTTTCCTACAAATTATGGAATTTTGCCTTAAATAGGTAAAAGAGATTTGACAATTGGAAGAATTGAATTGATTTAATTAAATCTTAAAAATAGTAAACCATGTGATTAGCATCATCATTTGGATACAAGATTTGTTAAAATCCGCCGGGTGAATGCAAACGCAGTTTCCGATATAAATATGTCGTAAATAGGAGCAATATTTGTTATCTTGATGAAGCGATTCAATGGGAGGGCCAGTTCAATAATTCCAGTGATACCTACTGAAGCCAAACAAAAGTAAATGCACTTTAATTTTTGGTTGTATTATTACGTAATTTCAAATATTAGTGATTTCGCTAAACGTGGCCATTTAGTGTAATTTACCTTGAGGGTATTATTCACGGAATATTTACGTTACCTTGCCTTAAACTTGGAATTAGATCCAACTCAAAGTCCATACATTTCCTTACATTTGAACTCAAAGTTAAGTAAAATATAGGTAATAAGTAAGGAAAGTTGCCTCAGATTTAGGAAATTTTTCTTAGTTATTTCCTTATTTTTCCTAATTCCTACGAGGTAAATTAAAAAGGAATTATTACGTTAGTATTCCCTAATAAATAACTATAAAATCAAGATTAATTTGAGGACATAATTTAAGGAATTATTAAGTAAAATTGTCTTCTTAATTAGCCTTAAAGGAGAGTGGCCTTTGAGGTTAAATTCTTAAGTCTAATTTACGTAATTTTAACCAAAATTGGTCGATCGGCACTCACAGATGGGAAATTCAACCTCCAATGTTACTGGGGTACTGAGGGGTGTAGGGCTGGTTGAGCATTCGTTGGAAAGGCCATGAAGCTCTGCATACAATAAGTTCTTAACTGTGACCATACGCACGTAGTTTTTGAGATACAGGAAGGTGAAAAACTTGCTTTTTTTCTTATTCACCCTTTAACTCCTTAACGGTTAATATGACCTCCATGCCATACAATTTTTGGTTTGTCTAGGTGAGTAGGTACTATCATCACCTCTTCTATTAACCTCCAAGGGGAAGCAACCTGTATATATACCCTCAACATCGCGTCCTCAAGAGCAACAATGACTAGTATGTTTCGGAGGAAAAAGTCAGATGATCACATTGCTTCCATTGGGGGAGATCGTAATATCCTCATGCAGGTCCACAATAAAAGCATAAAAGCTCAAATGTATGCTATAGCCAAAAGATTTTCTTTCGAAAGAGGTTATTATAGGTATAAGCATTAACGACAGAAACTAGATATTACGCAAAGGACTGCAGTTCCCGCAATGGCCTCTTGTCTGGCATACTGACGGATCGCGAAGACAGACTCAGGGGTGGTGAGTCCAGACGTGGAGCTCTTCATTCGCTTGGTGCTTCACCTTAATTTATCACGCGAAAGTCTACGCTATAGAGGTTGGAACTCAAAATAGCCTAAACGGGCTGCAAGAAGCTCTAAATCTAAATTTGCTAAGACAGCCGAGTTACGCTTCTGGCTTTCTCCTCTCAAAACTGTGAGTCGAAACTAGACTGGAAACGCCACAAGAAACTGCAGTTGTTGTTTATCGACAACAAAGTAATCCTGTATTCCGTCCCTGGTTCCGAAGGAGTCCACGGAAATGAAAAAGCTGGTCGCACTGTAAAAATGGGAAGACAGTCAACTGGATCTCTCTGGCGTAGTGCGCCCGGTATAAGGCAAGCTAAGGAATTTGTTAGCTCTTCTTTTTGCTTGATGCAGAAACTAATTGGTTTTCAGTAGACAATCGCTCAGGCTATTTATTAATTCAATTACTGGACATGACAACTTCCGGTATTTTCTAGTGAAGATAAGTAAATGTGGACTATGTCGACTGTATGAAGAGGTTGTGGAAACCACAAAGCATATCATATGCGAGTACTCCGTGTTTGGAGCTTTAAGGTTGAAAATCATTGAAGAAGTTTTTACCATTCCTACTAAGTTTTGAAAGCCAAACTCTAAGGCAATAATTGAGCTTGTAAAAAGGCTAGACTTAGCCTAACCATACTTTAGGGGAAGACCTTAAATAGTAGATAGTATAAGACCTTAGTTATTAGATATCAGTGGAAGCAACAATAAATAGATTTAAAACAATTTACAGAAAGTATACACAATCTACATGACTCAAGTATTTCTGAAATTTTCTTCTTGTTAGGATGTAGGTACTAAGTTGATATTTTTTCGATTCACTATTACTCCATCACAAGTTCATTAGTTTTAAGTAATCGTATGGTTACGCTGAATACAAGAATACCTTATTTATATCGTATACAATCTATCCACAATTATATAATACAGTTTATGATGACTTGCGGGGACTATTTCAGTGGTGACTGCCCAAACCTACTTCAACCGTTTTTATATATTCATAGACAAGTATTTTTTGAAATTAGATTAGGCATACTTACGAAGGGATCTTATCAGCCTTTATTTACAAGAAATTGATCTAATTCTTATCGCTTTAGTATACTATACCATGAAGAAAGTAATCTAGTTGACTGGTAGTTATAAAATCTATTTATAAACGAAAGTTAAAGTGGAATGAAATTACTACAATCAAAAGTAGCTTAGAAAATATTTTTGTTCCCATGTTGTTTTTCCTTCTTCTCTGAATACTAACAGCAAGGATTTTCTCAATAATATCTTTAATGTATTTTCCAAGGATTACACCTACATAAAACTCACGAACATATTTGCAATCCTTATGTAATCTTCGTATTATAATTAATCTACCCCATAAATTCCACCTCTTATTCTCATCATAGAAAGATGAATTCAATTATTTTGACTTCCGTAGAGCATTCATTTCGTTCTAAGGGAAATATTCAGGTGCATCTGTTATGGAAAATAAATTTCCATGAAAATACAGCTCCGGGTTGTTACGTAGGTATACGGGTAACGAACGTAAGTCGACTTTATAGTCTATATGCGTTTATCTCTCCATACATGTATGTATATTACTCCTTCAAAACATAAAACATGATACAAAGTCCTCAAAATTTCATATATATATTAGTATAGAGGTGAGACGGAAGGTTCAATTTTGGTTAGAAAACTACTTAACATCGGATCATATTTCCATAACAGTTGCCACATAAAACACTCACGGGGGTAACTGGAAACGTGTTGTGTTTCTAATCCATCGTCTTCAGATGTCGAAAGTTTATCATGTGGCAGAAGTTCCTCATCGTATCGTACGAAAAAACCGAAAACTATTAAAAGAATAATTTGTACAACAAAAATGCTAATGTAGCCAGCAATTTTGGCACCAGGCGGCTGCATTTTGATGCACTTTGATATTGTTTAATTAATTATTGTTTATCTCTTGAATATGCACGAAAAATAGAAAAATAAATAATATTAACTACTCAAAAACACTGCGAAAATTAGCACATCCAAGGCACAAGGAATACTAATAAATACTATGTAGAAGAACCGCACTACTTGAATCGCCAAAATCGACTACGCGGGGCTGAACTGCTGAGGAGATTTCGTTTTTTTTTCCGATACCAAAACCAATTTCCAATTTCCGATAATTGCATCAATTACCAGTGCTCTGGTCAATGGTTACCGAGCACTGATTTTCTGTTTAAATTTGTTTTTCCAAAGCCCACAAATGCGGATTTATTATTTATGCGAAAATTGCGATTTAGTTCACTCTTGAGCTTGATTCATGGCATTAGGATTTGTGTGTTTTTTCAGTGCTCTTGTTTGCATTTGTGTGAATTTTTAAAGAGATAATTCCTAATGAGAATTAATGCTAAGTAAAAAAATCTACAATTGACCAATTGGTCTTTGAATTGCGGGCGATAAGGAAAAAGATTAAAAAAAGATTAAAAGGAATCAATTTGTGTGTACTTGAGTTTCAAGTACCTCGAGTTTCTTTCAATTGATGATGATGATAAAAAAAAATTAGAAATTTTAAAATAGATATGGATACCCTGGATATCTGACTAATTTTCATGTAAACTTCGAATGGTGCATGTATTCTATGTTTTCATAATAAGGGATAATTAAATATTTTTTTTTCAATTCATTTAATTTTTTTCAATTATGTTAAATTTCTAATTTCAATTTCCATATCAAGACCGATTACGAAAGTAATAAAAAAAGTCGATAGCTTGTTTATAGCTTAAATAAAGCATAACTATGAAACAAAAAAAAATTATCATGATTCTTGTTTTTTTGGTAAATGAAGTGTCACCTACGGGTGACGTTGGCCATGATCCGTTGCTGATAGCAGAGTCGTGGTTACGTTCCAAAAAAACGCGACGCAAATTGAAACGACCGCAAAGTGAATTATGATTTTCTATATCAAACCATGTAAAGATAGGTTGCAGGGTTACGAAAATACTACTTTTTAAAAAGAAAATTGAACAAAGTAAACATTAAAAAAACAAAAATAATATAAAATTTTATTACATACATACAAAAAAAAAAAAACAAATTCAATTAAAACAAAATAAAATATTCAATTAATTTATAAAAAACAAAATAAAAATTAATCACTGTCTGATGAGTCGATAGTGGCTGTTGTCGTAAGTCGGCTTTGTTTCACAAAAAATTGGTCCAATGTTTGCTGAACAGCTTCTTTTTCAACGTAAAATAAATTTCCTTGTAGCAATTGATATTCGTAGCTACCGCCTGGGACACTTTAAAACTCCTTCCGCTGTCAGGATCGTTTTTTAAAAAAATCTCCATAGCTTCGTCAATCAAACACATCGGTTTGGAAATTTGTTTGGAGGTTAAATTTTGTTTTTCGGATATTTCTATTGAACGGTCACTGTCATCTTCTTCATTAGCAAATTGCAATTCCAGTTGCAATAGTTCTTCATTAGACAATTCTTGGTTGTGCGAGGTTAGCAATTCATTTATGTCCGTCTCCACCATACCTTAAAAATTAGACTCTCTAGCTAAATTAGAGATTTCATGTGGAACAGCTGCAGCGCATATTCTGTGAACATATTCAGGCCATATTTTGCGCCAAACATCATTCATGCAAGATGGTTTAACCTCCTCCCACGAATCGGAAATAATTTCTATGGCTTTCATAATGTTGAACTTCTTCCAAAACTCTAGCATGGTAGGCTTATCTTGTGCATCAGTCTCACTTAAAAGAAGTTTAAATGTTCGTCGAAGGTAATAACTTTTAAAAGTCGATATTACTCCCTGATCCATCGGCTGAATAACCGATGTCGTATTAGGCAGCAAAAATACAAATCTCACGTTTTCTGACAACTCATCAACATAAACTGGGTGGCTTCGGATCATAGCCACCTTCATGAATTAACACTTTTAACTCTGTCGGGTAGCGCTCTGCAGCAGTTATATCAGCGCTTTCGCCTTTAAGAGCAATGCTGTGCAGATTTGCTCGAACCTTGAATCTCTCAAACCAGCCCTGACTAGCTTCAAATGTTTCATTCTTGTCTGTATTACTACCACTAGCATTATCGTTGGATACTGCTTTACTTTTTATGTCATCAAATAAGCTTTTTGCTTTCGTCTGAATTACCATTTTACTTACTGGTATTCTCTGCGCAACTTGATTTTCAATCCAAATAGAAAGCAAGGACTCCATGTTGATCATCAAAGCACTCCTTGTACGGGTCATCGTTTTAGCATCTAATGATGTTGCAGATTTTGCAGCCTCTCTTATCTTATCCCCATCTCGATCTCTAATAGTTCTGACAGTTGTTACAGCCAGACCAACAGCCTTTGCTATCTCCACAGCCTTCTCTCCCTTTTCAAATCGTCGCAGAATATCTAATTTTGTCTCCAAGCTAATAGTTTTTTTTTGGTAATTCTACCAGCAGCGCCCTTTCCACTCATTTGGCTAAAAAAATTACAAGTGTATGTAAAAAAAAATAATATAAATCTGCCAATAAATAAATTGGAAAAATATTTACCTTTTTTGTAACCAGAAACAACCCGTAAAAATTTATTATTCTCTTTTAAAACGTTACAAAAAGCACAACACACTAATTGAAACTGAATTCTAAAATTAGCAAAACAAAGTGAAAATAAAACTATTAAAATTGCGTTGAATTTCAGTTAGAAAGGGCATCTCCGAGTTTTGATGGCATGGCGCAATTAGAAACAAGAGTCGTGCCATCTTGTAGAAAAAAAAAGAAAATTTCAAAAAAATTAAAGACTCGAACCCAAAACAACGCAGCTTCGAAAATCTAACGACGCACAGTGAAAATTAGTACTAATTCAGCAGCGACGCAATTTCGAAAAAACGAAAACGAAACGACGCAAAGCGAGGTATTGGTGTATTTTCTTTCTAATGAGCCAAGTATTTTGGCATGCTGCGTCTATACCGAAAGCAAATAGTGGAAACCAACCAATCCCACTCTCTGTAAATGGACATTCTCATTAAAACGGTCCACCTTACCCATAAAATTATTGTACATTCGAATGAGGACAGGGCACTCTGGTAGTATTTTGGTTCTCTCTTTGTTTGAAAAATTACGATAGTCAATATGTTATTACTATGCCATTTAGCTATAATAATAATAATGCTCTTTGAAACTTTGAATGCTAACTCGCCTCTATTCTTGCTATTCAAAAGATTACAGTTCTCTAGACGGTTCCCACGGATGGTCCCCGCTTCTCCAATATTTACTATCATATAAATATTGTAAATTTTCGTACTGTTTTTGATCGGGACTTATTTATATGAGAAAAAATGTGGGCTTTTTTGAAAATCTCCGATCAGCAAGATAAACTACAAAATTTGGGGTTTTGTTTTATATTTTTTCAGTTTTCCCGACTTTTCGACTCTGTGGTTTTTGAGTCCTTTTCAAGGGGTCTATATACAATATAGGTACCTACTATACTGTATGACAGACTAGTATAGAAGTTATAAAAGTAAAAATTATAAGGCCCAAGCTCTGTACATAATCTAGACCATATTCATGTTGACGTTTTAGTATAAGACCCGTTGCATCTTGTTAAGGCGAGCAGGTTATGAGATACCCATACCAAGTTGCTGTAGACCAAAGAATATAACCAAAGCGAATAGGTTTTCCATGTATATGTTGCTTGATGCCGTGTCTACCGAAGTATGGTACAATAATTTAAACAACCGAAATCTGGTTTTTTGAATTGTGCAATAAAGTTTTGGTTTGGAATTTCAAAGTATTTACAAACTTTAGCAAATTCAAAAAACCGATTTCATCCCATACTGGAGGAGACCATTATGAGTATCACTTTTAATTTTACAGAAAATTTACATAAACCTAGCTGTGAGATGTTAGCAATAATACATTCAAATTCTGATTTCTTTGCAGAGAATACAAATTACTCATGTTTGTAATGAATTGCATAATGTCTTCGCTATATGTATAACAACTCAAAACACAATATGCTTTTCATGATCACCTCTTCCGCACGAAGTAAAAGAAGATGTAATAGCTCAATAACTTAGCTATAAGTAAGTATTACACTTTCGCTTTCTCTTCGGAGTTGGACAAGTTGTATCTTCATGTTCCTCAATATTTTCTTCCGTAGACGTGGCTCGCCTCCATGCTCGTGATCGTAATATATGGCTAGGGAGATTTTTTTTTTTAAATATTATTAAACCAAGCTCAGGTGATACCATATGATGCAAAGCACAGCATGGCAGGAAGGAGATAGGGAAAGGATTAGGGGATATGAGGAGAGTGGCGGAGTTGCCGATTTATGTCGCCCTTAAGCTTCCGCAGATTGTATGCCGGAGGAAAAACAGAAGATGGTAAGGTGTTCCACATTCGCACTGTTCGGGATAAAAATGCATCACGGAATTTTACTGCATGGCCGAAAGTAATTTGAAGGGTTAAACATTGACCATGCATGTAGCGATAAAGGAGCGAAAGGCATCCAACATTGCCGCGGTGCTCGAGTGAGTCAATATGACAAGTTATTGCCAAATCGTCAATGAGATGTGCAAAATCGACTTTATTTTCGTGACAATTTTTTTTCGATAGATATGGCTTCTAGCTCAACGTGCGAACGTATCGTCACTATATCCTCGTCGGTGCAGTCGCCATCCTCATTTTTAAACAATATGATCTTACTAGGGTTATTCCCCACTCTTTAGTTAATCCACTATCTCCTGCAAGGCTAACCTATAAGAGAACAAGTAAAAAAGCTAGAATTGATCTAAGAACCATTGATGCCCTAGATGAATGTCCGCATTAATTTCGTATGGTAATCTTTCTATGGAAGTTTGATTTTTCAAGTGGTTTTTTGCTTATATTTCTAGAACGTCTAGTCAAAAATGATTATAATAAATTTTATGGGATTTTATATTCTAAAGAAGGTTTTAGTACCATAAAAATGTCTAGGATTGATCGTTTTCACAGTATTCGTAAAAAACCTAAACTTTTATATGACAACACCAAAAAGCGGTTACCCGATTTAGTCCATTTTTGAAATAGTACTTACTGTTTTTTATGAAAACACCATGTACTATATTTCAGCTCTCTATGTCAACGCGTTCTCAGGCAGTGTCCAAATAAATAGTGAAAAGCGAAATTTTTGTATGGCAACCCACCCGATTGGTCCCATTTTCGAAGCTAAATTTATTTTTTCTAAAAAACCGGTATGCACAATTGCAGCTTTCTAAGTGAACGCCTTCTCGAGTTATCGTGAGGATGGACGGACGGACGGACCTATAGATTTCATCCAGGGTATAATTTAAAACTATTATAAGCCCATATAATTTGAATCTTTAGTTTAGATATTGTCGAGTATCACCTAGGTAACACTTCAACTATAATATTTTTGAATTGGCTTTTCGGAAAACGTTGTAATAACAGTAGATAATTGTTAATATTTGTGAAGGGGGGGGGGGCAATTAAGAGGTAAGAGACCCAATGACTGAGGTTTATGTTAAAGCCCGGTTCGGAATTACGGGAAGTAAATGGGGACCTTGCTTCATTCATCCACAAATTTCGTCCACTTTAGTTATCATACCTGGATGCGGTACCTTAATAAATAAATAAATAAATAGGGTTGGACGTATTGGGGGGGGGGCGTAAAGAATTGTTTTAAATCTCGAATTATCACTGTTTCTAAGTCTGCCTTGTTGGAGTTTTTGTGTGCGGCGGCTAATTTTGGTGCTAATAAAAATGCTTACTGTCAGCCATTTATTGCCCGCCAAATCTCTATAGAAAACGCATTGGAAATCAGGGATACATTCTGTCAACTCGGATACTCCAATATTATAATTTGGGGTGATTTCAATGTAAACATGCTTCAAACTGACAGTCTGACTAACTCATTTTTATTTTTGCTACGATCGTTACACTTCAATATTATCTTTTAACATACTTCAATGTAACGAATCCAAAGTCATTTATTTCTGATAATGATTTTTCTTATTGACAAATAATATTAACATGAGTGACTGTCCAGTATTTAAGACATTTGTCAAACATCTGATAGGGGGTATTTGTGTGAAAAATGTTATCCAAATTTTCAGTGTTAATCTTATATTCTTTGAGTGAAGTAACGTGTAATGTTTGTCAAACATTTGTCAAACATCTGATAGGGGGTATTTGTGTGAAAAATGTTATCCAAATTTTTAGTGTTAATCTTATATTCTTTGAGTGAAGTAACGTGCATTGCAGCATTTTCCATCGTACTTGCTTCAACGTTTGAGGAAAATGTTTGAAAAAGGAGCTTGTGGAACAGAAAATTTTTATACAGAAAATTACAGTAAGTTGTCGTGATTTATTGAATGATAAATTGACGATCTTTCCGGTTTTCGAAATTTCGCAAGAATCTAATAATTCTAATAATTTTATTATATTTATCTTGCTATATTATTAAAAAAATTCCAAAATGAAAGTTCTGTACAAACTTTAACAAAGATTTAATGTGTTCCATTTCATTTGGATTAGATTGGATCTTTTATAAGCATTCATTAAATTTGCGTTCATACCCGTCAAACATTCTACAAAAGTTTGACAAATATTTGACCAACGTTTGAGAAACGTTTGCCATATGTTTGTCAAACAATTGGGGAATATTCACTGTTTGTAGAGGCGTCTTACAAAGAATGCGCGCTATTATCGTGGATAGTATTGCTCTGCGTGTTCTATTTAATGACAAAGACGACATTTTTTATGAGCTTATACATTATCTTCATAACAAGTACGCTCCAGCTCGAACCTGTAGGATACGGGAGCGCGACTTCCTTTACTATAGATATCTCAGGATTAAAGCTGCCGAAAGCCACGCTAGCTACGAAATATCTAGAAACAGGGTAAATACCAGAATTCGAACGCTAAAAATAAAAATAATGGATCATTTCTAGTCTAGATTTAATCCTCTAAGATATTCTGGATGAATTTGCGTAGACCTGGTGCCTATGGTATAAGAATAATTACGATTGAGCCGTAATTTGTTGAACAAGCACTTCACTACTGTTTCGAGTGATTTTGACTAAACCTTTGGCTTTTATTTCCCATGTTAATTTCTCAGACGTATTAATGTTGTTGCCATACCTATTAAATCGCAGGCAGTTGGGATAAGAAAAAGTATAGGGCCCAGAAATTCAATTACGTGTACACATTCGGGCGATTTTAATAAGAAAAGCTTTTGAGATATGGCAGTCTTTGTCGAGGTTGCGATGTTAAGGTCAGAAGAACAACGGACAGTTTTCCATTGTTTAATATTCTTTATTATAATTCTCGTTGAATGTAATTGAGCACCCGGAGTGAGAAAAGAATGGTACATCCCTTATCAGTTAGTATAAGTCATCATCGGCGATCGGGCGATATTTATTGCTTATCGATACCAACGGCGTCGAGTATTTACGAATAGTTTTAGTCGAACATTTAAATTATTGTGAAAAATAGATAAGAGTGAATTCTTTTCTTTAATCACAATGAACCCAAGCACCATTCATCTATTCTGTACAGTTCACTCCAAATATCCAACGCGATTTAAATTTTTCTTAAATCATAAGAAGTAATATTTATTTGAAGAATAACATTTGCACGATTTAAAAAAAAAGAAAGTGGTGTCATTTATTTTCAACTTCCCTCCCTTGCTTCTCTCACGTATTAAGGAAAATAAATCAGAATCCTCAAGTTCCATACACGAAACTGATATGCCCTGCCTAATGACCAGTATTTATTCCAAGTACCAGTCCTAGGACCCATGCTTCAAATCTTTTAAGTACAAGTACAAGTTCCGGTACTGGTACTTAAAAATTATCAAGTACAAGTCCCGGTACTGGTACTGGTACTTATAAGGCTTAAGAGCTTTCGAAAACTCAAATCAGAGATTTTGAATAATCTATAGTCAGTTAAATAATTGGATGAGATTTCCATTTACAAAATATCACAAAATATCGTATAAGCTTTTGCTGTTTTAATTTCTACATTATTTTGGAAGTTGCTTGTACATACAGTATTCGAGTTTGCCTTTAGCAAAATAAATGTCACATCAGATAATGATTGTCTTTGTGCAGCATTTACAAGACCTGCAAATGAAAATCAACGCTCCACATATACGGAAGAAGAGAGCGGATTGTGCCACTTGATTGCCAACCATCTCAACAAAGGATATCGATTCAGCATGACAATTTCTGTCCTACAGTTACTCATATATTGCGCAAATTTTCTTTCTTTTTCCTGAAGGCGGTAAGATTTCTGGAGGCATTGATGAGATGCAGATAGCCTCCAGTATTAGAAGGCGTATTTAAATAATTTACAAGACCTGAAGAGCTTCTCGTTATGGTGGTACTTGTAGTAAGTGCGTTAAGTACCAGTATCGGGACTTGTACTTGAGATTTTTTTAAGTACCAGTACCGAGACTTGTAGTTGTACTTAAAAAAAAATTTAAGTCCAGGTCCTGGTACTAATACTTCAGTGCTTTACACGTCTGAAGTTAAATATACATTTTAGATCAATTATTTATGTTTTTATTAAGCACTAATAAAGAGATAGTGAAAGTCTGTATACGCTTTAGTCTACCGTTTTTCTTCTTCTGCTGTTAATTTGTTTTTAATTATCTCATTTTCAATGTTTATGAGTGCCTTGTTTGAAATCCTCTCCTGAAGCAGTTGCTCTTAACCAAGTTTTAACTTGATGGAGAAGCTCCGTTCACAGCGGGCCGGGCTGATGGGAGTACCGAGAGCTGCTTGCAGCTACTTGTATAAATTTGGGCAGAAATCTTTATTAATTTCTGTTTTCAGTCTTTCCAAATTTACTGCAATTCTCTTGTTTTGGAACATATAATTTATTATTTTTGTTTCAGCCTGTAAGGTGGAGAAGTCTAGATTGAAAATATTTTTATAATTTTCTACAAATGTCTCTCCATTTGTCAGGTACAACTTTATAAATGAGTCAACTGACAGTGCCAAAGGTAGATTTTCAAACATATTTTTGAAGTTAGGGATAATGTTGTTCATCACTTTGTTGTAAATATGTATCTTCCAATATTCGGATGGCCTTGGTCTTGTATCTGATGGAAAGTCTACTAAATTACTTTTATCTAGAGTGGACTTTATCAGAAAGTCTTTTGGTCTCGCCAATTGCCTTTTACTTTTCGAGACTCGAGTAGGTTTTAGATAAATTTAATGTTTCTCTGTGAATCTCTTGGTTTCCCGAAGTATTTATTGTCTAGAGTCTTAATATAGTTTTATTTCATAATGTAACGTAATAAGAATATTATTGAGGATGATACTTCTTCCTTATAAAGATAGTTGGGATTAGAATTGAAAAAGCTTAAAAAAGCTTTTTTTCCGGAAAATTAAACAAAGTTTTACGAAATTTCCAAAATTTCATTGATATCGAAGATTATCAATTAAAATTTCCGCACAAACGGTCAAAGTAGTTCTGCAAAATTCAGTGGAATCAGAACAATCTCAGAATAGTTCTTAAAATATTTAAATTTTTTTAATAGGTTTTCTTGAATAAAGAACGCGTTAAAGCCTTTTCGATTCCGATCCGAACGGATTCAATTTAATTAGGCCTAAGGTTGTACGAATTAACGAATGTTTTTGGAAATTTTCATAATTTCCGGGGAGGGGGGGAGGGGTGGAAAGGATCCTTGACACTTATACAGTTACGCCAATTTCCATTACTTTTAACTTCCTTAATATTGTTATAAGTTAATTCGTTAATTTTACCACAAAGTTTATTAGGGTTATCTCAAACTTTTTCCCTTTCCGCTTAATAATAAGTTTTTCTTAAAGCGTTAATTATAATTTATAATATTCAATATTTTTATTTTAAATTGCAGACCAGCATTACTGTTAATGGGCTCTTTCCATATTTACTAGGAGGCACAATTATGAAGTCAGCAAAAGCTTTACCTCAAATTGAAAATGTATCCGATCAGTGCTTATAATTAACTACTCTATCCATTTTGACTACCAAAATTATTCACATAAAATTGATATATCATCAAAATGTTTCGTTAAACTTTCAAGATTTATACAAAAAAATAAAAAAAAATATTAAATGCAAACTTCGATCTTAGCATAAAAAAATTTGTGTTTTTAAGGATCCAGGTCACATGAGTTATTTAACTTTTGTAAGCAATATTTTGGGCAAAAAGTCGAAAGGACAACGAGGAGAGCGGTACATGGAATTTGTGTAAAACTAAATAATTATTTAAATCTAATATTTTATCACTTCCTATAATTCAATACCTACAAATTGAAAATTGCAAGTCTGTCTATTAAACGCTTTAAGCCTCCTATTAAGCTGGATTAATTGTATTGCCTGGATGCTCTCACCTATTTACCCTGAAACGAGATTATCGAAGACTAATAGTAGCCTATTGATTGAAGCAATCGACATTAAATTAAATCACTTCATTGTGCCGAGAGTACATAGATAAATCCCATCCAATTGAGGCAGTCACATCTGATAAGATGCACCATCGTTCGCCTTCAGATGACTCCCTTTGCCGACTGTTGATTGAATTTTGCGAAAAACGAGGGCGCGCTAGCACTAAACTCAATGAGATTGCTAACTTCATTTCATTTTGTCTTTCGTTTTTAGCGAGGGTGTTAATGGGCCTCACCCCCCAATAGTAACTTAACATATTTTCCTTGTGAATCTTATTATTCACTAGTTTTACGTCTTAAAAGGATTCAACGACACGACTACGATGACAACGACAACGACAGATCATAAACCTGAAATACTTAAGTTAAATACGAGCACGATTTATCGGAAAATATTAATCACGTCAAGGTAAACATAAACCGAAACAATGGAATAATCAAGCAGATTTTCCACCGTTGTCAGCTCGTAGGTAATAAATAGCCGCGATATTGGACATTAATTTTGGTTGTTTGTCAACAGTAATTAAATTCTTTAATTATTATCGGCTGTAATTGGCTCGTTTGCTATGCGGGGGGAGTTGTGTTATTTTTAAAAGTCTCATTTTTGCTGACATTTGCTTGTTGGTTTTCAGTGAGGTTGATGTTTTTTTTATTTAAAAAATTAATATTTTCAATGTAAATTAATAAACTGTTTAAGATGTTAATTTTATTGAAGGTGTTCGTACCGTAGGTGTATCTAGAGTGTGTTAAGTACTTTGCCAGCCAGTACTACCGAAACTCGTAATTTTATTAATTTTTGTTTTTTCGAGAAAATAAGATGGGTTAAGTATGTACCGCCACATATGAAGCAAAAGGAATTCACTTTTTTGTAGTTTTCCGTTCAAATTACCTAATGTCGTTTCTTATAAATATATTTGCAAAAACATGTCGCATTTGACTTAGTTACTCGGTAAAATTGCTTAAAAATTATTTGCACACATCATGTACTAGTATCTACTTATTATATAAGAGTAGAAGGCGGAATTATACATAACGCAAGAAAAAAAAAACATTTTTAGTAAAATGCTCCTGGCGGGCATTGCCTTTGCTGTTAATTGTGAATATAGTGAGACTTCCAGTGAAATTTGGAATTTAAAGTGGTGCAAAAAAGATGATTTTTAATAATTAAATTAAATAGTAGTAACTGTGTTGAAGGTTTGGTAAAAATTAGGCTTATAAAATCTATAGAAAATATATAAAGCTAGGCTGGCTAATAAAATGTATCTACAAAATAAATTTTAAAATATTAATAATAATAAAATAAATTAAATAGTCTAATTGCGAATTTACTGCCTCTTCTAATATTTCAAATTGTACACAATAGTCCAGTCAATAAGGGTTTTTGCCCTACAAATGGTGGGGAAACTTTGATTTTTATATATGTTATTTAATTTCGGGCCTCGAAGAAAAATCCTACTTTTTACCCTTCGGAGGGGGGAGGGGGGGGGGGGGGGGTTGCGCGGTACGGCATCTTGGATTAAACGGACAAAAAAATTAATTTTTGAAAATAATTCCTCAACGGTTAATCAATCCTACGACAAAATGGCTCATACAATTTAGAAGAATTCTTAATTCGCTACATTTTTGTAAAAACACTTTTTTTGTAAGTGTGCTGTGTAACGAGTTACAGCGGAGAAATAGTAGTAGCGGCATCTCATCTCAACCGTTTCGGAGTTACCGGGTGATTAAGAAAATATGGTAGTCTTTCACAAAATACCCTGTATATGTATAAATTTGTTTGGAACTCGATACACATCAGATGTACAAAAAAAGTGTTTATACAAATAAGTAAATAAGCTAGAATTGGTCTAAGACCAATTCTTATGATACGTTAGATGAATGCTCCTACGAAATTTCGTATGGTGGTATGGGGTTGCCCGATTTATTCCATTTTGGAAATTTTATTTGCTATTACTATGAAAACACCATGTACCAAATTTCAGCTCGCTATGTCGACGAGTTCTCAGGCAGTGTCCAAGTGGGAAACGAAATTCTTGTATGGAAACCCCACGAAAGAGTTGCCCGATTAGTCTCATTTTCGAACTTCATTTTCCTTTTGCTTTAAAGTCCGTGTTTAAAATTTCAGCCTTCTCGAGTTATCGTGCGCACGGGCAGACAGACAGACAGACAGACAGACGGACAGATGGACGGACGGACGGACGGATAGATGGTCAGACGGATATGCAAAAATCAAAATAACATTATTATTATGGATGGGTGTCCAATCCATTTTGCTCTACCTTCATTATTTCTGTGTGTTACAAATAGAATGACAAATTTAGTACCCTCTAGATTTCATCTAGGGTAAAAAAATGTAGGGAATTTAGCATTCTTCAAATTTGTATTAGCCATTTTTGTCGTAGGATCAACCGTTGAGGAATTATTTTGAGAAAAAAAAGAAACATTTTTTGTACCTTTAATTCAATATCATAGACCGCGCAGTCCATCCCCCCCCCCCCCCCCCCCCCCCTGCACCTACACTCAGATTTCATTCTGAGTTTATATGAGGTGGGATCAGTTTGATCTCTTTCAAGTGTCTACGGCAGGCAGAAATCAAAGCCGTGCTGAAGAGTATAAGGCTTATCCCGATACGAAATGCGAATTTCTTCTTCTTCTTTTTTTTCAGTCCACTGCGGGCTTACACAGGTTCGATTCGCTTCGAATTAATGTGATTTTATAAATTTTTTAAATAAGTTTTTTTCTATTTCTTCCGATCTTTTCATTTTTTTCATTTCTTTCCATTCTTCTATTTTTCATTTGTTTTTTCGAGTCACTCAATTTCGCTATTTGGTACCTGCTGATGAGCCAAACTAAAACTTGAATCTGTCCACCCAAAATTAAAAATTAAATTACTTGTGTCATGAAATAACAAATAACAATTTTTCCGTTTTCTTCGGCACAACAGGAGATTCCAAACAATCCAAAAAATAACCTTCATGAACAAAAATAAAATTGTACCCGGTAATCGAAATTTCTTCTCAAGTTCTTCTTCGGGTAGAACTTCAAAGGAACTGTGGAGTAAGTCTAACCCAAACTAGACAAACAAAAAGCTATTGGGGCTAAACAAGCCAACCCTGAGAGCTCTAGTGTTAATTCTAACTGAACACTCTTTACCCAGGAGTCACATACATAGGATGGGAATTGTTGAGAATTCTGTATGCAGAGAATGCGGAGAAGATTTCGAAACGGTCAGTCACTTTCTTTGTCACTGTTTGGCTATTTCAGGAAAGCATTACATATTCCTTGGCTCACATATCCTAGAAAAACTCCATGATGCCGGTAAGGATTGCTGGGTATGCGAGTGCAAAGCCATTGTACATTGTAGATTCCGGGCTTTTAGCTCATATTTCTTAAAGCCTGCCGACTTGAAAGAAACTTCACCCATTAAAATACTGCTTTTCCTAGGAACTGTGGGATTGTTGGATGAATTATAAAGAAAACTGTGCACAGTAAGCCATTGAATGGCTTCAGTAGAAAGGCTAATCGCCCCGATAAATTGGAGGATTGGGGGCCAATCTTGAACTTTGTAAAAGTCGAGTTGGGACTTTTGAGCAATTGCTCATAAGTTTAGAGGGTGAACAATGGGCCTTGCTGTTGTGGCATACGTTCCAGGGACCCCGCCTGGAAATCTAAAAGATCGGGCGGTTGGTGTTTTCTTCACCAAAAATTTGGAATCCTTGAGAATAACCCTCTCAAACGATACCTCACACAATACTAAAAAAAATTTTTTTTGAGTAGTCCCAACTCACGGTCATTAAAAATATAAAAAAAAACATCTCAAAACTTGTGTACGTCACGAGGTCCTAACATTTTGCAAAATTTAAAATGCCTCCTAAATATTGTTTTCGAGAAAAACGTCTGTGGAAGCAAACGGGCGGGCGTAAGAGTGATCTTATAAGGCTACCGCGCCGCTACAATTGCTATAAAGCTCGATGCACACTTGCCTGCATAGCACGAACTGTCACAATAAGGCAAACTATTTTTCTATGAAACTAGCTAATTCACTTTAATCGGTGCCGGGAGATACCGGCACAACAAGACCGGCATTTGTCGGTTGTTGGTCTAGTTGCGAAGTTTACATGGGATCCCTTTTCTATAGTTTTCTGGCGATACCTGCCTGAACTGAAAGTTTCTTTTCCTTTTTATGTCGTTATATGTTCACGAAAAATACCGGTGCCGGTCGATGTCTTTATGTGCCGGTTCGTGCTGTGCTGGTAAGTGTGCATCAACCTTAATTCTATATTGTTGGGTCGATGCCGGTGCCACTTCCGTCATATGTGCAATCGGCTGATATGTTTTCTACATATTTTATATCCACGATGGTATGGTATCGGCCCACAAAAACTGTATCACCGTCGTGTGTGCAGCTGTAAGAGTTCAATTTGTCTCCCTTTTAGGTACGGAAACCTAAAAAGCTATCTATGGAATTGGCTACAACCAATTTTACTGTCCAATGAACCGTTGTAGAAAGAATTTCGGAAAACCAATAATTTGCGATTGTGGGCATTCATTTAGGGTGTCCTCAATAGACCAATAAACTTTTTACCTTAAAATCCGCAAATCGCTGAACTCATATAATTTCCTATCAAGGGTTGTGACAGCATTTGTATGCACACTAAAGTGTGACTAACTTTTTCCTTCTTCAATCCCTTTGAGAACTTAGAACATAGAATCTCCATCTGACCCTCTCTTATCTTATTCACTATGTAGTGCATATTGCGCTTCTGCTGGAGTAGGGGATGAGGGAATTTATCTAAAATGTAAGATAATAAGGAATATGAGAGAAGAGAAGGTGTAAAAGTCGACAGGAAACTAGGTACGAGGTATAATCGTATTGAGGTGGAATTCAAGCCCACAACCTCTGGGACAGTAGTGAGCTATACAGCTACTAAGGCCACATGGTGTTATTATTATTATCATGAATTACTTTTGGTATTCATAATTTTGTTGTTATTTTAAATATTAAGTTTGAATTTGTTACGCTAAAGCCTATTCGCCAGTTGAGTGTTGCAGTAGTAGTAGTAAGTGAGTTAAATACCACCGCATAGTAAAAAACTTCATATTTCAATATTGACAACGGGATATTTAATAAGTAGGTACCTATACGGTTTTCAAAACAATGCTTAAATCGTTGGTCGCTGCTGAGGTGGATTGACTCGAACCCATAACTCAATATACAAAATGTCTATTATGCTACACAATTTTTTTACCATAAATATTTATTTCATTTCCCTTAAATTTCGTTGTGAGTTTTGTGATTTTTTTTCGGTTATCAGATTCATAAAGTGCGGGTTATACGGTTGTGACCCACCATATATGTATTATAATATACACGTATCTCAGGATTGTTATGATTTCGTGTTTGTTTAGCCTATTCCAATGATAGATGGTTAAATTTTTGCTCATTATTTGCTATCGTTTAATTTTTATATTAAATTTTTCTTTTCATTCTTTATTCCCTTATATTATGTACTAACTAAAATGAATCTCAATATTCTTGTGTACACCTGCTAAATAAATAAAGTTAAGCAGAAATCGGTAGAACTTAAAGTAATGAAACTTGCCTCCAGTTGGTACATATTGTAGCATACTAACTGAACATAATAAAAAAACAACAACCAATATAATGAATTTTGAAGGAAACATTATTGCATTAGTAAAAACAATAATTTTCTTATGTTAAATTACGTCACCCTGGAAGTAACAAATTTCAATAATAAATTTAATTTCAATTGAATACATGAGGTGCTTCCACTTCTATCTCCTTCAATATATCACGTGAAAGCCGAGAAGCAGAATTAATTTAATCTAATTAATGCTTATAATATGTTGCAGCGTCAACAAAAGGTTTCCTTGAGTTTTCATATCATTACCAAAATAATTAGTACCTACCTACATAGATAATAATTTCACAATGACGTCTCGCAGAAGTGATCTTGCACTAATGAAAAAAAAGGTGTTTCAGAAGAATTCATGAGTAAATTCCTTAAATGAATGGTGATTCAGTAAGACATTTCTACGAATGTATACCTGTTACAAATTTTTCGTATGATACATAAAAAAACAAACACACTATCTACAATCTGATAAAAGTGTAATCAACAAAAACTATGTAAAAAAAATATTTAGAGTTTGTAAAGCGCGGATAAGATACGGTATTGGGCGTTAAAGCATTTTATCTCCATATTTCTTATCTTGCACCTGTTGATAACCAATGTGGACAGGTTCTTTTGATATTGATTCCAACATTCATTTAGAAATCGTTTGCTAAAACGTACCTTGTACATAAATAAAGATGAAACTAATAAAAAAAAGTGGTTTATATCTAACCGTTTTGCTTGGTATGTAAATTTGAGTAGTTTTAATTTTATTTGAACATTTTTGTGTCTGTGTGGAGTATGGAAATAATAAATTATTGTGATGATTTTGTGGTAAAAATCAAAGCAGTTTATGAAATTTATATAAGAAGGAAGAAATAATAAATAAAGTGACAGGCGTGATTTGCGTGTTGATTCCATCGTCAAAAATAATTTCATATTGAAAAGTGTACATGAATTTCGATGTTGAAGAAAAAATTTTAATTGCAGTGAGATTAATTAATGACAATAATAATCTGCATGATTTCTATGTTTTAAAGATTTCAAAATTGTTTTCCGCATTTCGGCAACTTGTTTTTGGTTTCACAATTTCATGTTTCTTTGTATGTACATCCAACGCACTGCGCCCTCTAGTGGCATTTTAACATACTACAGGAATAAAACAGAAAATATTGGTGTTCTATAATTTCGTTTATCTCTTAAATGATCGTCGCGAATGAGTAGTTCTATGACGGCTCCAGCAATAATAAACCACCATTATCATATGGGCATCTCAGAGACCCACAAAAAAATCATTCTATAGTCAAAATATCTTTGTTGATAGAACTTCTCCCCTTGCTCTACGTTTAGAAATAAAAAAATAAATCTTTGTGTTCAGTTTTCATGTGTGGTGAATTTGAGTTTTGAGAGTAACCAAATCGCCGTGGTGAGTTAATAGATTATCGCGACCATATTTCTAAACTTTAAATTATTGTGAATTTGATAAAAATATTCACCTGATTTTCTAAATTTTGCCAGACTATAGTTTGTATTGTTTAGTAGCATCTCTTAGTTATTTTAAAATATTTTCGGAATTTCATAAATATGATCATTGAATTGAATTGATTTTTTTTTGTTTTTTTTTTATCTATTTTGTGGTCGTTTTGACTTCTGGGAGAGATCGTGAAGAATTTTCAAAGAATTATTTGGCATATTTTATTGTACTTTGATTGAGAACATCGTGTATAATTGAAAATATCAGTGATCGAAATGTTTAGATGAAGTTAATCCTTTGAGGAGTATGGCCGCACGTGTGCGACGGCATTCAGTAGTTGACTTTAAAAATTCATATCTCAAAAACAAAGCCGATAATCATCACAATTTTTTATACATAGATAGATATGGCTTCTAGCTTCAAAATAAAAATACAAAAAGATATTGGTAGAAGTTCTCAATAGTAAATAATACTATTTGTTTAAAAAAAAATACTACATATTATTAAAACAACATTTTCGTTCGGTAGGTGGGGGGGGGGGGTAGAGGGAACAAAAAATTAGGGGTGAGCTATTTTGGTCATAAAAACTCTGAAAGTTTCGTCCAAATCGGAGATGGTCGGGTTCCAAGGTAATCGGTTTGTGAGAAGTGGCTGTATAGTATATACATATATGTATATATAATAGGTAATACATGTATACAATAGATATATACAAATGTTACGAATAAAATCGAATTGCGTAAAATTCCTATTTTCGTTTTTATGTCCTTCTTAGAAACATCGTGAACTATGCTCCACAAACCAATGTTCAGTCCTCGAAAAATGCAAATTATTAGGAAAATATTTTCTTTAAAATGTACCATATAACGATTTCGTCTGTAGTTTAGCTGGCGTTAGATGTAAGTATATAAATAAATGTAAATACGTTCCTTTTCGTTTCATTATCACTCTGCTTTGATCACTCAACATGAATTGTGTCGATTTGGATGTTATTTAGTCTTTCGCTATTTTGACTACGGAAATCATCACAAAAGACAAATAACAAATAAACAAAAGAATAGGAAAATTAATAACACAAGCACCAGGGAATCTGATCTTTTGTCGCTCGTAAATATCAAGAAATATATGAGATTTTGGTCCAGCAAGTTTGGCATGTCATAAATAATAGATTGGAATCAGCACCGAGGTTAAAAGAAAGCTAAAAAATCTTTAAGGGGTGTTAACGGAAAAAAAGGTCACAATTTTTTGTTTCCAAAAGCTCAGTGGTACCATTGATTATTTATTTATAGATGTGCCCAGAATCATTGACGTCTTAGAAAGACGATGTCGCTACTTGTCTTTCGCCTGTTATTTCCGGCTTTAAAACTTTTAATAAAAGAATTTTCAATGACTGGATATAACTTTTTATTTGGATTTTAATCATTTTGAGTTTATATCCTGGAAAAATTTTATTTGTACCATTTGTACAAATTTTTTTTGCAAGTAGCGACATCTCCTTTCTAAGACGTCAATGATTCTGGGTACATATATATATACGCACAAAAATATGCAATTTGAGAAGTGAAATAAACCACTATATGTACGTGCTGAATTATATAATGCTGTGATATTCATGATAGCATATAAAGCTACATAATCGTTTTCAGATGAAAAACACTTTCTGAGCATAAAGGCTGCAGGTGCAGCTTCGAAAAGCACATCATTCCATCTGTCGGTGATGAAATAAATTAAAAACGCCAAATTCTATGTAAAATATTTAAAAACAAGATATTTTGGAATTATGGACTTTATTTCCTTTATCATTATACTAAGCAATTTAAGTTTTTCAAAATAAACAGACAAGGGTTTGATTTTTGTTACAAATGAAACTTTTTATTCAATAATATCATAATTTTGGTATTTATTTCTCTACGAAAATAGCAACTTTCAAACGATAATATATTAGTAATCAAAGCTTTATTACTGGTTTTGTTACCGTCACTTCCTCTTCCAACTAAAGATCTTCCACACTCAAATACAAATTTATCTACTTAATGTTTAATTTTTACGTTATTATGTACCAAACTTTGGAAATTTCATGGATTGTAGAGTTTTCTAAGGCTAATTACATAAATACAAATCTCCGATATCTTTATACGTCATTACCTAAGTTTATGCTTTTTCCCTAACTATGTGTAGTTTGAGCACAATAATACGCACAGATTTGGCACGAAGCTGCACTAACTTTTCGAGATTTTTAAGATTTCTGTGCCCCACTTAAAATGGATCCCCAACATTTTTTTGCATGTTCAAGAAAAAAACCAAGAGAAGCATATTTGTTTTATTTCCTTATGAAGTACTGCCATTGATTTTATATATAAAGAATGTGAGAAGAAGAATAAGAAGAATGTAAGCATAAAATCGCTGGGGTTGTACTTCTTGAATTTTTTTCTATTTTGATCATCTGTCAAAATGGTTATCGTGCGGCATCTATTAAAAAAACCGTGCAAATTTTTGGGCACATCTACTTGTACATAGAATCAATGGCACTACATAACTACAGATTTGTTAGTAATATGGCAAGTGGCAGGCTTTTTTTTTGATTCTTTGACAATTTTAAAACATGGATTTATTTTGTTTTTGAGAAGGTGTCTTCATATTATTTATCGATGTTATACCAACACATCCGGGTGCCGATAATTCTGAAAAATTTAACGATCTCTCCTCGCTAAACAAGCATCTCAGACACAAACCTCTTAGTGACCATATAGTATTGAGCTTTTATTTTTTTTTTTCAAATAATACAGTTCTAATGTAGATTTCTTGCCATGCTATTAAGTCGCTTGAAAATAGTTTTATATTTAAATAAAACCCTTCTTTAATTATGTATATGTGGTCATGACATTTTTAATTAAGGTGAGTTGTACCCACTATAGATCCTTGTTTTCAAAAAGAAAAACTTTTTACCTTTCATCACCCATCAAAATGTCTATTATCCAACCACTTGGCTTATGAACTATGTAGAAAGCTGCTGTAAACTATTCATGGCCGAGAAGTTTAATCAATTAAAACTACCTAGAGCTAGCAAACAAGGAAACACTGCAGCTATTCAAAATTCATTCGAAAAATGAATATTAATTTTTGCCGGAAACGCCTTGAACTCAAATATGTATGAAAAGGGGAGCCCTGTGATGTGTTGGAGTATGTACCAATATCCCTAGCCCACCCCCAATTCAGTAGCAGCAATAGCAATCCACCTCTAACCTATACATATACACTTGTATTTCACACAGCTTTTAAGTTGCTTCTCTTCCTTTTCGATCCAGATTCCTGGGGATCACAATTTTTATTAATATAACACGTTTCAGGTCCTATTAATAGCGTTCATTTTTAACGCCAGCTCTAATGGGTAATTAATTAAAATTTTCTTTCAGTGTTCTTTGCTTGCTTTGCAGAAGAGGTGGAGGCGAGACGGCGGGTGCTTCGGGGCCGGAGAACAGTTACCCGTACATATTACCGTAAGATAAATATTTGCCATTTTGGTGCTATGTTATTTACGAAATCTTTAAAAATTCAATACGTTTCCTTCCAGGTGGACTTGCAATGCCCGGATGGGCTGTCATCATTCTTGTTGCGTTGGGTGAGCTACTTGTGGGTGTTATTCTGTTCTTTGCCATGAGAAAATTCGTTTTATCTTCATCGATCGAGAGGAGCAATACATATACGCCGGCAATGCAGAATGATGTTTAATTTTGTAAATGGAAAGTGTTGTGGTCTTATAGATCCTGGATGCTTGGATGCTGTGTAGTGTTATAATATAAGAGGAGGGGATAATTCTTTCATTGGTATACAAAGGGTTGTACCAGTTATACATTCTCATTGAAAACTTTCATATTTTAGACTGTGGTCATATAAAATAGAATTTTAGAATTTTCTTCTAGAAGTTGGCATTATTGTAAAATCATTGTTTTTTTGTTATATTCATTAAAACTAATTAAATCAGTTTTATATGGAAATGCTAATTTTTGAATTATTTCTTATTTTTTGGTGATTTTCTGGTAATCAAAGCAAATCTGAATGGGAAGATTCACAAAAAAGTTTGAACAGAAGTAAGCAGACGAGTTGAGGAGTTATTCAATACCTTGGTTGAATGTACTGAGCGCTTGTAACGTACAACCCGGCGCCTTAGCCATTTTAACCCTCGATAATTGAGCTTCCTTAAAATGACACAGGCAGATGATAACTAAGATTAGGAATAATTATAAGACTAACACTACACTAAAACTATAAATAAAAATATAAAATAAATTATGGACAAATGCAACTCCTACTATTGATAAAATAAATGAATTAACTCAGCTAAATAGCCAGCAGCAAAGATTAAAGGCTGGAACACAATGTTTCGCTGTAGCTCGTAGCTGGCGCGGTAGATGGCGCGGTGTCTGGCACGGTGTCTGGCGCAGTAGCTGGCGCTGTAGGTTGCACTGGCGCGAGCCATGTAGCTAATATTGGTTACAATGGTGTAGCTTGTAGCCAATGGCACAGGCCATTATTAACGTTTATTTTAATTTGTAGAATATGAAAACATTATTTAATACGGAGGAATCAGAAGAAATAGCCTTTTTAGCGTATGTAGTGCAATTGTGTTTGAGTGGTGGGTTAGGCCTCTATATCAACAGAGAAAGAGTTTAGGATTTTATGAAAAACATTTAAATTAAATCACTCATTGCACTCATTTCACAGGGTAAATACTGAAGTGTCAGATTTGGAGCGCATCCAGCCTAAAGCATCCAGGTTAAAAAACAGAATACCTCCTATATTAGGTCAGAATCAATTGGAAATAAACATTATATTAAAAAACCCCATAAGGCCAATAAACGGTCCCAATCATATAAAAACATCACTCATCAGCAGCCAAAAAATGTCTTTTATCCATTGAATAGACCCAATACATTAGGCAAATATCCCGCTCCACAGCAAGTAGCTGCAATCAAGTAATAATAATCCACCTGCTCTGAATCCGAGTATTTTCATTCAAAGACAAAACCATTTTCAAATTAAACCAATTCTACCTAAACCCGTGCCAATGGATAGAAGCTCTGGTAACACCCATTTAAAGTTCGGACCCAGAAATCGATTCCAATCAAATAATCCACTCTCAATTTTTCTTCCGGCAACCTGGACCACGAAATTTCATAAGTAAAGAGTTATACAATGTGCTCTGTCAAATAATTCGGATCCCTACATATTCAAATTCAAATTCAAATCATTTAATGGTTAAAAGTATCATATTATATCATATTACAATCTTTTGTGATACAAAACTTAGTTGGTAAATTTCAAAAGCAAATACTAAATTCATATTAATATTAAACTAACAAAAAAAAAGAAAAAAAAGAAAAGACTAAAGCTAAAAAAAGAAAAAAAATACAATGATAAGAAATAAGCAAAGCAAAAATAGAATATTATAGTAAGGAAGAAAATAGAAATTAAAAACCAGCAAAAAATCGAAGATTAATATAAGCAATAGTGATATCTAGTAGCAGTGCAGGGAGGGAAAGAGCATACACAACCAGAGGACATAAGTGATGGAAGAGAAAAGTGATAATAAAAATAAAAACGAAAATAAAAGTGCAATATAGAGTGTAAGCACAATGTCATTCCGCCTGACCATCATCCGAGGACAGATGATGAGTCAGCAGAACTCTGAATGAACTGGCCGAGCTCGTGCGCTGCAAATCCCCCGGAAGATTGTTCCAAAGACGAGCAGCATGAACAAGGTGAGAGCGTTCCAAAATTCGATGTTGATAACGGGGAACCCGCAGCATTAGGTGCCTGTCAGTGTTTAAGAAGCTGATTTCGGAAAATAGATAGCTGGGGCGCCTGGTGTAGATGATCTTATGAAGAAAGAACAATATTGTCAGTATCAGATAAGCATCTAGAGACATACCCAGCAGAGAATTACGGAAGAGAGAAACAGGATCGTATTTTCTTAATCCATGAATAAAACGGATGCAGTCATTGAAAGCGATATTCAGCGATCTAATCCAAGTGTGGGAAGACAATGCTTCCACTTGTGAAATAAGGCAATAGAAGAGTCTTCTCTAGCTTGGAACGAAGAGCAGGAGAGAGAAATCCCGCAGACAACCACAACCTTCGGAGTATTCCATAAATTTTACCTAATGTATTTTTAATGAGGTCACAGCAAGTCATGGAAGAATTAAGGATAATTCTTAAATTTCGAGCAAAGGTAACGTAAGGTAAAGTGGTGAAATTCCAAGTTTCAGTTGGAAACTGTGAGACATCAAGCCTCTCGCGATTTAAGACCATGTAAGTTGAAGATTCTCTTCAAGTCTGAGTTGATTCTCTCGACACAATCCTCAATAAGGCCATCTGGCCTATCCAAATATATCTGAGCAACATTCGCATACAAGTGTATCTTTGAGTCTTCTATTACATTGGGCAGATCATTTATGTACATACTGAACAATAAAGGGCCCAATATTGAACCCTGAGGTACCCCACAAGTGAGAGGCAACCTTCTTGAAAGTAAATCTTTGACTTGGACTTGTTGAGAGCGTCCAGTAATAAAGCTTCTGATAAGTGTCAGCGAGGATGAAGAAAAACTGAACTTGTCTAAAAACGCGGTGAGGAGCTTGGAATGGTTGACGCTGTCGAAGGCTTTCGAAAAATCCAGGAGTGTCAGGACTGTCAGGTGATTCTTATCAAGAGCTCTACGAATGTCGGAAGTTACCTTCAATAAAGCAGAATTGCAGCTGTGTGCAGCTCTAAATCCTGACTGCCACGGGGTGAGCAGTTGGTTCGAAACTAGCTCTTCATCATACCATCATAATGATGTATCAGAAAATTTTGACCCACAAGATTTAGATAACTATTACCAATATGAGCAAATCAACAAATATAATAGGGAAGGTCTTATGTGACCCGCCGACAATAATGCAGTTGATGACCAAAATTTTCTTCTTCCTTCCTCGCTAGTCTCATCGGCTATCTAGACGTATATAAACACGGATACATATTACCTTATATACACATATCATCCCGTTTAGGTAGACCTCTAAAATTCCTAGTAGATACGGGTGCATCATCATCGTTCATAAACCCGAATTTCGCACATCCCGAAGATCTTACTGAAACAGAACCCACAATAATTACAACAATTTCCCAAATTTCGAAGAATTCAATCAACCAGGAGAAACGCGATTCCTAGTGTTTCGTTCCATGGATATTTTGATGGTCTCCTAAGACTCGATGACCTTACCACATTAGGTGCAAAAGTCGATCAAGTACTAATATCTCGAAATTCATATTTCAAACCCAACTTTATGTCCAGAAAATATCTAGTGCCTGGAAAAACAAAACTTACCGCAAAATTACCAGTGGATGTATCAAACGGAGATATTTATATAAAAATATTGAAGTAAAACACAAATTATACGTCTCAGAAGAAATATATACGGCAAAGGATTGGTTTAGCATAATAGAGGTTATCAATCATTCCTCATAAAGAACAACTTCTCTTTTTGGAGCCACCTCTTAAGGTTACCCCCTTTTCATTATCAGAATATACAGAATTAAATAATTTCAGTGTCGAGTATGAAGACTGCTCAGACCCAATTTTACGACCTGACGATATAACAATTCGGTAAAGAGTAGGTTGTGTATGTGTAGTTTCTCTGAAAAGAAAGTGAAAAGCTCAGCCAGTATTCTTAAATTATAATACTTCTACCAATACATGTATCTGACTTCCTCTTTGTTCGTCACCCTACTCTAACTTGGACTTAAATATTTTCTAATAACCTTACGATTTTTATTTAAATCGACATATTTTTGTCATTCAATGATCTTTAAAAGCGTAGACTACATACATATCTAAGATGCTAATTAAATTGTTACCAAACTCTATTTACCAACACTCATATGTCTTATGTAAGCTTCTTTAGCTACAATACGAGTTCGAGTTATGATGCTTTTTACATTTTATAGCAAATTGTTGACGTTTCTTATAATCCAATTAATAACGAATTTCACACTTAACTGACACTAAAAATAGCTTCAAAAGATTTACGAGAGTTCAGATATTTACTTAAAAAAAATGTTGGTGTTAATTACACTAAAAAACCGATTTTGAAATAGAGTTAGTGATTGTAAAAACAAATAAAATAAAAAATAGAGAAATAAAATTTATAAAATATATACAAAATATGTAAACGAAATTAATTCAATAAAAAAGAAGAAAACATCGCGAAGGCGTGAAGTCAGTGATTTGATTATTTGTTAACCTTAGCTGTTTATCGGGAAATATCGTGGAAGTAGTCTCCTTTGATTCCGGCATATATAAAAGATTGACAAAAAGAACACTAACCCTTACTTTGCCTCCAATGAGTTTGTTGTTAGGAACTCCGATAATTTTTATTTAGTTTCTATGGTTGGGATCACACAGAAAGGTATCGGGTTTGAGACGCTCAATTTTGATAATTTTTGTACAGTTGGTCTGATTTATCGTTGCCTGCAATGTTGCTATGCCCAAGAACCTATTAGAATAACTAAAAGAATCTCTTGCAGACAGTCCCACTCCCGGCCAGCTTTGATTCAAAACGGTTCGATTCAGGGTCAATATTGATCCTGTAATTACTGTATTCTGTATTAATATTTTCCTCGATATAGAACTCAATAGCATCAATTTCTGGTTGGAAAATATTAGTTATTGGTTGCATCGAAGCTAGCTGGCACAAATATATCCTGAACCTGGGTCTTTCGTTGTATATTCCAGACTCGACATCTTGGATTGCCATGGAGCTATCAATATACCATGTCAGAGTACACACTTTGGGTTTATTTGATTCCCAATTTACTCGCTCTGGAGAGAGACTAGTTTGAATGAGATGCTAAAATTTTAATTTGGCATTATGTTGCTAAGGATAGAGTATTTTTGGATTACTACCACTAATTCAGTGTGAGCTGTTTTTCTCGACTCTTCAGCAGTCAGAAGGCTTTACCTTTACAGAATTTTTCACCACTGAAAAGGTTTTCAACATTTGTGGTAGGTATGTCAAAGTCTTTATTAGAGGAATTTTGAAGTGAAACTCTTACATTTTCTTCTATATATCATTAGGAAGGTTATATTGATCGCATTGTTTTCTTGTCATAAAAATGATGTTAATCATGATGAATAAAATTAACAATATATTTACTTTTTTTGTATTATTATTAGTATTAGAAGGGTAGTCGAATAATTGAGGAGGATCAGAATTTGTAATAGAGCGAGTGGACGCATTTTTATCTGATAGACGTATGGCCGAAGTTAAAGATGCAAAATACAGGTTATGATTGTGATGGAATTTGGTCTGGTTTGGCATATCTACTAATGTTGGAAAAGGTTTCGAATACGAACTTTGGGAATTTGTCAATGAGTTAGCAATAACAGTCCAGGCGCTTAGATTATGATGACGCTAAGAATAAGGCTCGATGCGGAATATTAAAATGAAATTAAATGTTCTTCTAAGGAGCATTCTCTCAATTTCAAACGTATTTCAAACGTTAACTCTTTTGTGGATGAAACCGGAATTATTCATAACCAGGGACTGAAAATAACAATTATTTTCATTTTTTCTAACCAAAAAATCATTTAGAAAATGTTATAGGAAGATTGATTTGAATGTAGCATTATGATTCTTATTACCGAATGCTCACAAATTTCCTTTACTTTTTAAATTTATGATTTTTATTCGAAATTATAAAAAGTAACTTGCTTTTTGGATTTATATTTTAAAAATCAGATATAATAATTAAAAATTGATTTTAATTTTAAAAATAAAAAATAAAAATCAAAATCCGATTTTTATTTTAAAAATCAAAAATAAAAATCTGAAAATGATTTTTATTTTAAAAATCAAAAATAAAAATCATAAAATGATTTTAATTTTAAAAATCAAATATAAAAATCAAAAAAAATTTACACCAATTCTTATGATAACTTAGACTAAAGCCCGTATGTTGTGTGCATCTACTCTCATCTGTCGTACAATCTACGGCATATTTAGAACCATATTTTTCACCCGAAAAACAGTTTTGCGACATTAAAATCATTTTATGATTTTGATTTTCGATTTTTAAAATAAAAATCATTGTTTTATTTTTATTTTTGATTTTTAAACTAAAATCCATTTGGCGATTTTTATTTTTGATTTTTAAAATAAAAATCCGCTTTTGATTTCTATTTTTGATTTTTAAAGAAAAAATCATTTCCCGATTTTTATTCTTGATTTTTTAAATGAAAATCAGTTTATAATTTTAATTTTTGATTTTTAGAAAGAAAATCAGAAAATAATTTTTTACATACGATTTTTTTTAAACATTCATAACCGTTACGGTCTCTGTTCATAACTCAATCTGGAGGCTCAGAGATGGAATACGTTATCAGGAATTTGCAATTAACACCGTGTAGATCTACGTTATCAGCCATTGAAATAAGAGAATATTTTATTGGATATTTTTTTTATGTGTATTTGATTATGTACCTACTATTTGCAAATTGACGAGAAAATTTCTTCGCTTAAGGAGACGCCGTTATAGGCAAATTGAAAATTTTAGAAAGCGTAAAAAAATCTATTGGTTATCGGGAAAATGGGAAAATCACCTGACAAAATTTAATTATTGAAGATTTTTTGAAGGATCGTGGTGATGTTAAAATCAGTTGAGATTTAAGTTTACTGGGTGTTGCAAACTCAGCATTGTCCGCGTAATATTTTCGTTTTGCAATTTTTATATCACGTTAAATCGATCAAATTATAAAAAAGATTTAATAACTTTTGAAATTCACTACACATTATATTACATGAACTTTTTTCGAAAAATCAATATCTGGTGAGTTATCTATGAAAACAGCAAACAATTTACGGCTTGAAAATGTTTTATGTTATAGAGTTAAGAAAGAGTTGTAGAGCATTAAGAAACCTACAAAATTGTACACTTTCTTCTTTTATAGATCAACACCAATAATTCTAGTCTTAAAGACTAGTAATAAGGACGAATTGCCCACACTAAAAAGACAATTACATATGGAAAGTCAACTTTTGATGACGCTGATTAAGTTTGCACTAAACTTTTGTCTGCATAAATGTCTTTAAGAAAAGTCTTCATATAAGTTTTTAACAAAAGACTTCAGATGTGTATTTAATTGTAGCGGCCTCTAAAAGTCGCACTGTATGTATACGAAATAAGTTGAATCAAATCAACGACAGCAAGTTCTTCTTTATACTTGTAATAGCGCTACTCTTACCACTAGCAATTCCTTTATTTTCTTAAATTTTTCTAGTATACAGGGTGTTTCGGAAGTCGACGTTAAGCCGGAATCAGGTGATAGGCCAAATCATAATAGTTACCAGAAAAATATAAAAAAATCTAAGTCATGTATTTTTTAAATTATAGGCATTTCTTTTTTTCGAGAAAATGTACACCCTGTGATGGTTTTTTAGTTCCTGTTGCTACAAATCTTTACTTTTTTTCAATTTTCTTTTTCTTTTGTAATCCCAAATAGTGCTTATGTAACCTGTTGCTTTAAATTCTAAGCCAACTGCTCCATATTGGAGAGAAAATGTCACATTTTGCCGAACCAAGAATAGAAAATTAATACTTCGCCCAACTTTAACTGACTGTAATGAAAAAAAAAATGTACTACACCAGTTTGGCAAGTAACTGTAAAAGTTGACACATTTAATAAGGATTCTAAAAGGGTATAAGACTTGCTACATTATTTCTTAGATTTCTTAGAAAAAGAATTTTTTATCTTTTTACCTACTAAAAATGATTCTAGTGTACCTTGCTTTAAGACCATAACTTTAAGATTCTAGTTTGAGTGAAACGGAGAGTCATTCCATGAAGTATGAGTGAGGCAGATTGTGCCAATACTCAAAAAGTTGCGTCACTATCTGTCTCGCTCACAGTTCATAAAATTACTTTCTCCGTATCTGACTCAATAGCTCCGGGAAACAAGACATAATGAAATAACGGCCAAAACCGATAAGTGAAATAAAACCAGGGACCGAATCAGTTATGACTTTTAACAAAAAAAAAGGCTACTTTACTTGTTAAGCAGGATTTACATTATGATGACATCCAAATTTTACAGAAATTGTGAGGGAGATAGTACATCGTAAACGAAAATTTATTTACGAGTGACGAGAGAAGTAAACGCGTCCTGAATTTTTTCCGGACGTCGATTTGTGACTGTGTGGGTGTCCGGAACCATAAAAAGACCTCAAGCATAGGGAATTTTTATAGTTACTGAACCTAAAACATTGTTATTGGCAGCCCTAATTTGTCAATTTCGACTACTGGAGCTGCCATATTGCTGTTTTGTTAATATAATTTTATGGCATATACATATTTGTAAGGTAAAATTATTTGTCGAAATAAACAAAAGTAAGGTTTGAGTTTGTAATTAAATATTGCGAAATAGAAAGTTATTAAATATTTCTTTATAGAAAATATTGAAGTTATTTCTGTGGTAGTTTTTTGCTAGAATTATTCCGCCTTTGAGATAATCCGTCATGTGATTGTGAACACGAACCGGGCTGAAATTATCTTCACCGGCGTGGAGTGGAATTATTTTCATGTGAGCACTTGAGTGAACTTTTTGTTTGTTATATGAAATAAATATTAAATAAAAATTTCGTTATCGTACAAAATGATGATTGCAGAACTGAATTACAGTACCACCTGATATTTTGCGAGAAATTTTTTCGATATAATCTCATCCTTGGCTTCGAACTCCTTCGTGCTTTCATGCAATATTTTAGAAATTGTAAAATTATACTTCTTTTCATGATCCGTCTTTGAATATCTACGAAGAAACGATTAAAATCTTGACAATTTCCAATTAGACAGTTTGACAATTTAAGAGTTTTGCCATAAAAAGTAGAGGGGACCGTGTGAGGTATTGCAATGATTGCTTCCGCAGCATTTAAATTTCAATAAACTATCTCCCTCACAATTTCTGTAAAAATTGGATGTCATCATAATGTAAATCCTGCTTTATTCCTGACCGATAATAGTTTGAAGCTAAAAAATACTAACCTGGAAAGGCTCATTATTTTTTTTGGCAAAAATAAATAGCCAGCTTGGTTTTCATAAGCTTTACAGGAATCGGAACGGGTTTCACTTGAAATCTTTTGGTATATTCCACTAAATTCCACGATTATAATTTTTCCCAACTTTTTTTGTTTAAAATTTTCAAAATACCCGTTATTTTCGGTCCCTGAATAAAACCCAAAAGTGTGAAATAACACTCAAATATATTGGGCATTATTTCATATTTGACACGTTGAAATTTACATGGAATTTTTGGGTCTAATTTTACTTATCGTTTTTGGGCAGGACAGGAGCAACTCTGACGCAGATATGTATGAGAAAGGGAGATAGAATTGAATTATACGCAATTCATGGATAATATTTTTTGTGCACCAGCGTTCTATTTTATTCTATGTGGCCTGCGCGTGTTATGCTTATTGCCTATTCGTTAAAATAATTTTTCTTTTGGTTATTTCATTTTCGAAATGTTTTTGAAAATTAAATTTCCTCTAAAAAGATTTCATTTCAATAGAATAATTGCAAAAAAGAGCTCAATTTACAATAATTTTGAGCCAAAAAGAAGACTTCCATTTCTGACCTAAAAAGGTGAGCTCCAGTTTTTATAATTTCAGAGTACAAAACGAGTGTTCCTCTGCAATGACATGCTTAAGTTAAAAGAAGGTCAAATGGAGCTGACAACAAGGGCTCCTGTAATCCAAAAGGATACTTTTAGGATAATCGCATTTTTAACTGACTGTGGGTATACAATGCGAAATGAATAAGAGCCTGCAAAATTAGATACTATCCCAGAGAATTTCAGTAATTTTATATAAATCCCAAAACAAACAAACAAAATTTACTAAAAAGAAATTTATTAAATAAAAATGATTCAAACTAAATTATGAAATTATGTCAAGAAGAAAATTAAAAAAATAAGAAAAATTCCTTAATCATCTAATTGACACAGGCAAGCAGTGCCTCTATTTATCCAATGGGATGGATCGACCTGCGTATTGAATTGCATGAACATAACGAAATTTGTGGAATGACCAGTAGTGGACAAAATTCCACGTCGTTCGCTAGTTTTATAAATTGGACTGTCATATTTCTTGACATCGACAACATCATCTTTTTCTGATTTTAGTGTTGGTACCGTCAAAACTATTGGTACCACGTCGAATAATATCTTCGGTCTTGATTCGTCCAAACATTGTAATTCACGATTCCATCTTGCACCTTCCAAGAAAATACCCTGCAAAAATAAATAGAAGAGATAACAACAGCGCAAATTCGTATATTACAAAAGTATCTTTCTCGACAAAATTGGAAGTGTCACAAAGTAAATAATGATGTTTCACTTACGTCAAATAAAATCGAATCTTCTACAATTTTCCGTTTTTCCTTTTGCAGCGTGTAAATGTTTTGTATATGTATAAGTTTAGTCACATATGTATAAGTAAATACGGGGGGGGGGGGTTTGTGGTATGTTCAATTGTACTAACAAAATAATAGAGATATGGCGGTGTTAGTATTTATAGTTACCTTTATGAAAACACCTGTGGAGGTTTTTTCTCTTGCTTCAGTCTCAAAACTGGTCACTTCGAATTTCATGGTAACCAAGTCAATTTGAAAGCGATTCTTACGTGAATAGTTTTGTAAAACTCCAGTTATGAATGATTGTGTAAAATAGAAACCAGAAAGCCAATAAACAATTGGTTCACCTTTATCAATCCATTGTTGAAAGAAATCAATTCTGTGGGGAAAAAAAAAAACAAAAATAACAATTAAATGAATCCAGTTCAGCCGAACAATCAACCTGAAAGCGATTTGAGAACACTTAAGATACATTTACAGATTTACCTTGCCATAAAGTCATTCACGTAACTCCCGAGTGGTTTCAGTGAAGGATAGCTTTTTGCCAACCAATCTCCTGGCAACTTTCCAATTATCATTGATCTATGAATTCTTTCTAGTTGAGGAATCATTGCGATTTGACCTTGTATTGCTTTTTGTACATTGATGAGACTCCTTCTTATATACTCCAAGAGGCGATTAAATCTATATTAAAAGGAAGATAAAATCAGAAAAAAATTATTTCAAAATTGTATGTATGTGTATGTAAGTTGGACATATATTCACACAAAAACTGGCATACCTGATAAGCTCCTGCCGAAGTACTGTATTCATTGAGTTCGTATAAACTACGGGATACTTTTTCTCTACGGCTTCTGTATCAAATTTATTCGGCAAACGACTTAGTATCTCTTTGCATATCTGGGATGCTGGGTCCTCTACTATATCCGATTTTGTAGCTGCCTTGGTTGAAGCCAGAAGTTCGGTTTGTGTCAGTAGCACACCAGTTAAAAGCTGTGAGAATTTTCTCAATTTCATGTTTATTCTGCTTAAAATGCGTTCATGCATACCGTATTTGTTTCCTTATTGTTTCGATTTATATCCGCATTTTCGTGTAACCCGAACACTTCTGGATGGGGACTCAATGGGAATGTGGAAATGTAGTTGGTGCTATTAACACGGTTGGGTACCAAGGGAATTCTATAGTTCCCAGATGCTGAAAGCGGATAGCTGAAATGGCAAAAAAAAAAAAGGAATTTTCATTTAATTTTCGTGTGATTAAGTTTGTATGTAAGGTTGTTGTTGTTGTACGTAAAATGGGTGTTTGTGTGTTGATTGTATGCACACAAGGGTTTCGAATGACTCCATTAATTTAGAATCATTCGAAACTCCAATAAATGAATATTTCTATAGAAGCACAAAGGTTTAAAACCTTTATAGGGATTATTTGTAGAAAATTAGTGAACGATGTACTTTTTAGAAATTTCGAGATTTTAGCGATTTTAAGTGAACTTCTGGAAAAGTAGAATTATTTATGTATATAAAAATGAGCGACAATTCATGCAGATATCCATGTTTGTATTGTAGTCACACAAGGGTAAGCTGTTCTATATTTGCATAATTCAGGAAAGAATTTCATAGCATTTTTTTGTCCTATTAGTTGCTTTAGTTCCAATGAATGGGGCAAAACACACGCTTCATCACGAAGCAGGAGTTTCTACCTTGTGCCTAGATGTCTCATCACAATAATTTAGCTACGCTGTAATTCCTTATATGATTACTGAGTTTAATTGTGTACGTGTTCAAACAAGTTACAATTATTGATATAAGAAATAATTGTCTCACAAATTCACCGGACGTGATGAGAATTAAATTATTATACCTACATAATATCACCTCAAATCACAGTTAAACAACTGCACAACCGTCCGATTAGAAATTTCAAAGTTCAAAATGGCCGAAGCTATTTGCTTGCAGAAGTATTGCTATGCTACCTGTTCTTCCGTTCGAAACTTTTCATTTTGGATTTTTTCCTTCCCCCGAATGCCACTAATCCGTATAGAAAGTGAAGTGTGTGTTCCCTAGCAATAGGACGCATTTTAATAATCATCAGAAGCTTGGTGTTGAAGGGGGCAAATAAAGGCTATTTTGCTGGAGTTATGTATATAAAGAGAATGGATATGGTTAATTTTCCAGGAACATAAAAAATAGTAGTTGCGATGAGCACAACAGGTGTGACGAGAACAAATATTGATAGAAAAGCATCAATAGAAAGTTTGTTGTAGAAACTATACTACTACATAATAATGTAGTTTTCTCTTCGAATATACAAGTTATACTGTGAGTCTGAAAAAAAATATCAAAAAAGGGGAATACCCATTTTAGGCTCTACTTCTCCAGACACGAAAGATGTCTTAATTCTCATGATACTCCGTACATATTTTATGAATAATGTTTATTTCAATAAAGCGGTGGAAGTCTTGAGGGGGTGGTCAAAGTTTGATCTAGTACATTTTGGAATATATAGTACAGAATCGAGTTCCTTAGGTCTTAAGAAGGAGTTGAGTACCCACACTCCTATACTCGGAGGCTTAAATAGCTATTTTTTATAGCCATCTTATACTCACTTTTTTAATATTTCCTTTTCTTTATTCGAACTGAAGTACTAGATTTTTCGCACGTTAGATCGACTCTAAGTCGGTAGGGCTATGTCATACTTTCAGGGTGGCGGTAGGAACCTGCGGCGGGGGGAGGGGGGTTCTTCCAATACCGCATGTTGCATATCAAAATTAAAGGTCTCGCCGAGTACTATGGGTGGTGTATTTTTTTCCTGATTAAGATAGCTTTTTCGGAATGTTTTGCAGCCGGAAACCTCATTTGCATGCACTTGGGTCACATACACCCACCTACTAGATTTCGCATATAATTTTTCAGTTCTTTGTTCCATAATTTTAGTCCCATGTTGTGAAATTTTTTTTTATAGCAAGCCATTTTCCACGAATCACCAATTCCGCGCAATCACGAAAACTACAAAGTCCACTTTTTCACACAAGAAAGTCGCAAGAAGATCGCCGAAGTTTTCGCCCGCTTAATTGAAATAAAAATTATTAATAAAATATTTTCAGAATATCATAACGCATCGTTTAAAACATCTTTCATGTCTGGAGGAGTCGGGCCTAAAGTTGTATAAAAAGTTTGCACTCCGCTTTTCTGATATTAATTTTCTAACCTTGAATAGAGCAGGCTAAATCTGTATAGATTTGGAAATTTCTAACGGTGTAATTCTTACACTCGAAGGAATTGGAAGAAGCCACTTGTAGAAAGCTCCGGAGGAGAGTCATGTTAGATTCTTAAAAAGATTGGCAATTCAAATATTTTTTTGATCTGATTACGCATTCGATTAAGTCATGATTAATATCTTTGAAAAAAATTATTTGTCGAGTCGAATATGCAGAGATAGCAATTTTTTGGGGTTGCGTACGAAAGCCAGAAAAACAAAATCCAGAGTGACGAAATCTAGAAAGACAAAATCCAGAAGATACAAAATCCAGAAGGGACAAAATCCAGAAAAAATCAAAAAAATCCAGAAATGAGAAAATCCAGAAGTGACAAAAATTCATGTTGAGTATATATCCAAACTCAACCAAGTCAGAAACCATTCCATTAGTGCTGTTTACCAGGCAGAACTGGCTGAAGTGCGAGTGACTTCAGTCAATGTCATGTCATCATCATGTCATCAGGACCACTAGAATTAAGACCAACGACTATTCACCATATCAAGTCTTATATTTAAATTAGAAATAAAGTTATCAGTAGAGTACAACGTGTTAATATTTTCTACAACACAACATTACATACACCACAATCCAGAAGTGACAAAATTTAGAAACGACAAAATTCATAAATGTTAAAATCCCGAAATTGTAAAAATTGGGGAACATGACAAAATCCAGAAAAAATAAAAAAGAACTCAAAATTAAATGTGTAGAATGTATTGGGTTATCCTTCCTGTTTCATTCACAAAGATGCTAGGTTTCCATCAGATGAATATGTCATCACAAGACTCCCAACTGTATTACTAACACAGATTAATATAACAACAATGACGATTGTAAATGCGAAGCGAAGTTCATGCCATTTTTAAAATTTTGTTAAAAACAATTTGTACAATTTCGAGATTTTGACGTTTCTGAATTTTGTCACTTCTGGATTTTGTCACTTTTGAATTTTCTCATTTCCGGATTTTTGTAATTTTTCTGGATTTTGTCACTTCTGGATTTTATACGGGATCATGACAGTTGTTTGAAATTAATAATTCTGAAATCAAAATCTCGGACATTTTACACTGAAAAATAAAGTTTCGCAATTATAATTTAACGAAAACTGGAATGTTGAAAAACAAAATGTCGAAAAGAGAATTTTTCGAAAAAACCAAATCGAAATGGAAATTATATATTATTTCTATTAAATTTTTAACAATTTTTTCGCAATTTTTTTTCAACATTGTTGTCCCTTCAAATTTTTTTTCGATATATTTTAATTCGAAATTAATTTTTTTCGAAGATTTTATTTTCGAATTTTTTTTTCACAATTTTTTTCATAATTTTGTTTTTCAGTGTTTCGTGGCAGACCAATTTTATACTTCTGCATTTTGTTATGTTCCCATGCGAGATGGCGATTTTTTAACATTCGCGAGCATCAAAAAACGAAGGGGTCAATTGAGGGAGGGGGGGGGGTATATCTTTAATATTCACACCTTTAAATTTTGAAACCAGCCCAAGTACATATTTTTTCGTAACGCAACTTTCTTTGGGCAAACCCTTGTACCGAAACGTAACACGTTTATCAAATTCAAGTCGAAAATGTTTACATTTAGAGAACAGTAAAAGATAGTGGGGGTAAGATCTATGGAGAATTATTTATCGTACGTATAGAGGAAAAGACAAATTTTACGCGAAAAATAAAGATGGTAAAAAAAATTGTTTTTGCCCTTCGGCACCCCTCTCCCTTGCACTTCTTGCAAAGTTAATTGAAAATATACAATTTAGATGTTGAATGAAGAGGAGTGGTGAGATGCTAAATATGATAAAAAAATATTAAATTTTGAATTTCAAATTAAGTTTCAATATAATTTTTATAGAAACTGTTAACAAACATAAACCTTGACCTTTTTCCGTGCAAGGTAGGTGTATCTATTTGGCTACTACACATTACGTCTTTCATTCCAAAGTTTTCTAAAAGGCAAACTCGAGATCAGAACAAAATATGAAAATAACTTCCACAGGTCGATCTAATTACGAAAGTTTGGTGAAAATTTGGAACTTATTTATGTTAATTATTTTATGGGAGCACTCACTTCGACTCTTAGGAATTTATTATCTCCGTTCTTATCTTCGTGTTAGAGATGGGAGCAACTCTCTGAGAAGATACCGGATAAGCCAATCGCTTTTTCCATATCTGCTTAGATAAATGTAATATTTCAAAAACTAAATTTTTCTGAAACAACAGCTGTTTATAATATTTTGCATGCAAACACCTTCTTGCAAAACACACTTAGGATTTTTTTTATAGTAGGTAATCGGCATATAACGCAATTTTACTGACTCGCAGTTTCAAATATTGAAACAGCTGGCGATTGTAAAACACGACGACGTGATTGGAACCAACAGAATAATTGTGAGAAAGAACAAATAATCCCATTGATTCAAATGATTTGGATGATTCCAGTTACGTTGATATTCTTCAGTAAATCATTATGTAGTAAATTCATGACGTAAGTCTTTGGTAGGAATAAAACGTGGGAAAATTAACAAAAGATTTTAATTATATTTGTACAAGGTCTTCAATACAATTTTGTTTTAGACGTTTTTTAAACGTTTTTCTCGTGCTCAGTGCAAAGTTTCATCTATGAACAATTTAAATATACTTGAGTTGAGCCCATATTGACACAAAATGTATGAAAATCTCCGTTTTCGCGCATATAAACTACAGGTTTTGACAATTTATTCCACTTTGTTAAGTAAGTTTTTGATAAGAAGTTCACAATGAAATTCATCGTTGTTTTGATAATAATTGCTATTCAGGTAAGTAAGTATTAAATTGTGCCTACTATATTTTTATAAAATAAATTCATAGCGAATTTACTCGATATGAAATTGACGGAGTTTGCTGTCAAATCAGCAGCTAGAGAATTGAGTGGAAAAAAAAGAAATTTCTATGCAAAAGCAGACTTGGTTCCTGCCTGCCATAACCACCAAAGCGAACAGCCAAGTTGACCTCATATACGCATTCAAATAATTTTTAAGTGTGAATCATATACGAGGCGAAATACTAAGTATTTACGTTAAAACCTAACAAGATTAACCCTATGCAGGATTAGCATTTCATAGAGAGTTTTGCTATGATATAAATTCATAGCGAATTTAGTCAATATCAAATTGAAATTCAAATTCACTTTGACGTATAAGGCAGGCAGAAACCAAACCGATGAGTATACGATTTCTGCTAATACGAAATGCCTACTTTTGCAAAGAAATCTCTTTTTTAAAAATTTTTCGTCTGTAAAAGTTTTTTCTACTAAGTTTTTTTTTCTTAAATTTTCAATCTTACGATGTATCTTCCTGAATATGCAGGTAAATTGGGCTAAACAGAACTCTGGACCACAACAAGATCCTGAAGTAAGAGATATTCTTCGTAGTATAAATGAATTAATCAACACCGAAGGGAGCAAATATCATCAAGTCTTCGCAAAATGGAATAAAGATTTGCCAAAAATTTCCGCGTACATTTCTATTATTTTTGAAAATAACAAAAATAAATTCATGAACCTTCTGGAACAGGTCATCGGTAGTAAAGCCAAGAATGCCGCACATTTAAAACTATCCAATTTCATACGACAGGAGTCTACAAATTTCTTTGAGGATGCACTTACTGTGGCGGAGATTAATGAAGAAAATAATCCGGCTTTGCTTAAATCTATTTTAAGTTATCACAATATTGCCTATAACTTTTACCTTAACATTCAACATGTGACAGAAAATTTAGTGGATGTCACATATCACAGTTCTTGTAGGAAAAATAATTACAGAGACTATGCAATTTTCGCGGAAAAAGCTATCTTGGAAATCTCTAAGTGTGCTCTGGATGTCCTCAATCAAGTTCCCCTTCTTCCGTATGGCGCTAGCGTTATTATTAACCTCCTTCAGGAAACTGTTAATGCAGCTAGTCTGTCACTTCTCGTAGATTGCGCTGATTACAACTTTCGCGATTGTGTTTTGAATTTGGCTGACAATTTAAAGGAAAAATTGATTGTTATGCAGCTTTCAAATTCTTACAATAATTTTCCACACATAGCGATTGCCGTACAAAAAAAGGAAGTAGTCGACTGCATGCTTAGACAGTTTGAACAAATTTTAAAGGTTTCAAGGGATACTAAAAAGGCTTTTAGAAATTGCTAAGATATTGTAAATGTTTTAAAAACTATGTTAAGTAAGAAATATATAGAGAAACTAAGAAATATATGTTGTTTTCGTCTTGAGTACATTGACTGCCGCCCCACAACAAACCCTTGCAAGGGACTTATTCGGGATCTCAATTCGACTAATTTTGTTTGAGCTTTTATCATCCTGATCGAGTCAAGTTTGAAAATAGCTATGTTACGCTTACTGTACTTACGTAACTTCAAAAAGAAGACTTTAAAGGCTGTACAGAGTGCAATTATGGCAGGAAAAATTGGGAAATAATTTAAAATTCCTCGAGAGGTTCAGTTTGGATGCACTCATTAACATATTAATTTTTCGTGATCGAAAAAGAGCTCCTGGTGCTTCACTATGAAATAGAAATAGAAATCGCGCCTAATTTTATGCAATTTCACGCAAATTAGCAAAATTAATTAATCATAAAAACAGGAATATCTAAAAAACGTATTTAGGTAGGTACATGCGCAGGATCAAACAAAAAGTAGCATTCGGAGGTCTCGAAATCTTGCAAGAAAGTGCTATCCTTATCTTGCCTTTTAGCGCGAAAATCATTAAAATTGAAAAAGAAATTACAAAATTTTCCAATTTTTTGACTTTGACGTCCTATAACTGCCGACGGGGTAGAGAGGTGGCAGAGAGTTTACTGTCACCTAAGATGCAAGTCACCTTCATAGGGTGTATAACAGTTACATAGTATTAGGATAAAAAGCACCCAAAATTACAAAACTCCCCTACCGCCAACACCGTGCATTTTTCGGGTTTTCTCCCCTACAATTTACTTCTCCAAATTGAGTGAGGAATCCGGGGTATAAAGGAAATGCGGTACGTATGGGACACCCTGTATAATAGATAATAATATTGTGCACGATCTGAAATAAAATTTACAACTTAGGAAAGTTTAACTAACTGTCACAAGACTGTAATGAAAAAAAATGTACAACGCCAGTTTGGCAAGTAATTTTAAAAGTTGGCGCATTTAATAAGGATTCTAAAATGGTATTACACTTGCTACATTATTTCTTAGCTAACGGAAAAAAAACTTTTTTTCAAGAAACCCAGTTTCTGATGATTCTAGTGTACCCAAAGCTTGCTGTAAAACCGTAACTTTAAGATTCTAGTTTGAGTGAGACGGAGAGTCATTGCATGACGTATGAATGAGCAAGATAGTGACGCTAGCGAGTTATATCATCCAGTTTTTACAAATGTGCACCGTCTACTCTCCACAGAGGGCCGACTTCCAAACCAAGTACATGGTGAAGGAAGAAGTTGTTTACCTTACGAGGACGTACTACTTCAAGCAGTTGAAGAAAACCCAAATACTTCGGTACGTGCAATCCAAGAAAGCACAGAAGTGCCTAAAAGTATAGCTCACCGAATTTTACAAAAACATGAGCACTAGAATTATGGAAGCAGTTGAATTTGTCAACAATGGAAGATTTGCCCGTCTGATAGCCCGAACCTTTTTAAGAAGATGTCGAACTTGTATTGCAGCTGAAGGAAAGTAGTTTGAATATCTTTTGTAAATAATTAATCTTAGCATCAAATAATTGGTGTTTAATTTTAAACTTATGGAAAATTTGTCCTACATTTAACAAAAAGTTAGCATCTCTAGCTTGAAAGCTTCACTATCTGTCTCCCATTTCATGTAATGACTTTCCGTCTCACTCAAACTAAAATCTTAAAATTACGGTCTCAAGGCAAGCTTTGGGTACACTAGAATCATTTTTAGTAAGTGAAAAGAAATTTTTCGAAATTGGGTTTCTTGAAGAAAAACATTTAAGAAATAATGTAGCAAGTGTTAAACCATGTTAGAATCCTTATTAAATGCGTCAGCTTTTAAAGTTACTTGCAAAACTGGCGTAGTACATTTTTTTTTTCATTACAGTCAGTTAAAGTTGGGTGAAGTATTAATTTTCTATTCTTGGTCCGGCAAAATGTGACATTTTCTTCCAAGCTGGAGCAGTTGGCTTAGAATTTAAAGCAACAGGTTACATACGCACTATTCGGGATTACATAGGAAAAATAAAATTGAAAAAAATAAAGATTTGTAGGAACAGGAGCTAGAAAATCATCACAAGGTGTACATTTTCTCGAAAACAAAAGAAATGTCTATAATTTAAAAAATACATGACTTAGATTTTTTTTATATTTTTCTGGTAACTATTATGATTTGGTATATCACCTGATTCTGGCTTGACGTCGATTTACGGGACACCCTGTATATTAGAAAACCTAATTCAGTGGCACAGGACTACATATACAATATGAATGATGATAAGCTGAATTAATAGCAGTACGGCCTGCTCTGTCAGTGAATCTTAGAGCGGGCAAAACCTATACAGCCCACTAGTGGGTGGTATCGTCCAGGTTGACTACCCCTGATCTAGGGTATAAAACGTAATAAATCGTGTAATGAAGAAATTAAAAGCTACTTTGAAAGAGAAAATTCCAAGAAAATTCTAAGAAAATGAAAAACTGGGTATTAGAGAGAATGAAAAAAGCTGTTGAGATCACCAGCTAGTTTTTTGCTTGAAACCATTTTATTTAAACAAATCAGCTGAGATTTCACGTGTTAGAGACCAGCTGATATTATAAATGGCTACTTAGATCAATTTCAGAAATTATAGGTCAACTTGATATTTCTCAAGTACCACTTCGGTAAAGAGTATGGGAAGCTTTTCTCTGTACTGGCGCAAGTAGCCCGAATGGTATGACCAAGAGATGAGGGACTGAAAACGTATTTACTTGGGACAGAAATTTGATTTGTAAAACCCATGCTTCAGTATTGCTTTCTTAAAATTACTACATACGTATATAACAGTTCTAAAATTCCCTAAGCTTTGTATTCTCTAAGCTAACCAAATGTCGCTAATTTTATGTCGGTTTACTAATGTATGTACAAAAGTGTATAATCAAATATATACATAATGCCCAGAGCTCTGCCATGAATTTGATAAATGTGAAACAGATATTCTACTTCAATCAATTAGGTCGGGAATGCACTAATATATCACTTATGAATTCATCTCTAAATTGAATTAATTCAGTGAGCAACTCATAACTAAAATGTTATGCTAAAATATCCATGCAAACTTGACTTCAGCATTATAACTACATTCGAGAGAATACCTATACAAGGCTGGCGTGGTTTTATGGCAATTTAATGAAAGTAAACTATTTATGCAGTGCAACAAGGGAGTCATTTTCCTGCAGGAAAATGGCTATGACCCGTGCCATTTGGTATTCGTAATGCCATATGAATTCGTGAGTGACAAAATTCGCTACGTAATTGCATTTAGCTAATTTGTGCATATGGGGGTAGAGTTACAATATTCATCAGTGGTTGCAATCAGTACACCATGAAATTCCAATATTTGTGGGAATGGATTAGTACAAAATTGCTATGCAAATTTTACGCAACATCGGATAGGCATTGATAGTCAGAGGAAAAATTATATATCTATACACAATATGTATAGTAGCATAAACATAAAAGTAAAGGCTTCATATGTATAATACATTTATGTAATCTACAAATGAATGTATGGATATTTTGGTAAAAAACCAGAAATAAATTGGCGGAACCTTACTCTAAAAATTTGTATAGAGAAGTTAAAGAAGTTTTTGAAGCCAACCATTCTCAAAAACGATGGTTTCTTTTTCAACTATTCTGTAGGCCAGCATAAATATTCGATAAGTTCTTGAACAATATATGAAACGATAATTTTTTTACTTTACGAGCGTATAGTAAATGTTTCACTAAAATTGGAGATGATCTAATTTAAAATCAGCAAAAAACTGATTGATTCCATATATGTAGAATAGCTGAGTGAGTATATTTATGGCGCTCCTTCAAGATGGTAAAGCTGTTGTATTCCGGGTGTGTTATGATATGAAGAAACCAAAAAAATCTATTTGTATTAGTTGTTCTTTTGAGGCTGCCCCAAGAGGCTTGTATTTTAAACTTTTTTATAACAATTAAGATTTTTTGTTATAATGAAGGAAGCAAGAGAAATACTCGTCATATCTTCCACTAAAACATCTCTTAAATACCTGTAAGGAAGGCAGTCTTCTCCAATTGTAAATTTGCAAGGTTCCTAAAATAATTAAATTTATGAACATTTTTCATAGGAAGTAGATTTTGGAATACTTTTTGTGATCGCTACAATAGCTTTAGCAGATCTTGAAATATCGCTCCTACTCGGACATTTTGTTCTGAAAATATAGCTTATTTCCTTGGGTAATTTAAACAACATGTATTCGATTTGTATTTATAATCTTAATTTCGGATGAGTTAATAAAAATCAGTATTCGGCTTTGCAGTACTGACAATACTGAACAATTTTTGCCCGGGGATTTGTTCTTTCTGGAACAAAATTCTATTTTATTTGAAGCACACGATCCATACTGACCCAAAAAAATTCTAAGTTCCATTTGGAGCAAATTTTTTTGCTCACATGTAGTATATGTAGTTCATTGGAAAGCCAATTAAAATGAGGACTTAAGGAGACTTAAGGAGACAGACATATAGGTCATAAACCTTTAAATTAAAGACTTTGTAATCTGCCTGTTTATAATATCTTGTAATATCCTGAAGAACTTTTCAGTACAATAAAAGCCTCCAGGACTGATCGTTTTCACAGTATACGTTAACAACTAAACTTTTTATATGGCTGGCAACACCAAGAAGGGGTTCCCGGCTTAGTCCATTTCGAGTTTTTATTTAGTATTGCTATGAAAACACCATGTACCAAATTACAGCTCTGTATTTCGACGAGTTCACAGGCTACTACTATAACTTTATTTTACTTGTTGTTTTAGAAGTTCATGAAGAGTAGCTGACGCATAATCCTCTCTACGATGCAGCTGACAATGTTTTTTGCAATTAGTATGTTACATAGTGTGGCTTTGTCTTCCAGCGACAACTAGGTCGAACCCACACGGCGAATTATCTCACACATCCGGCCATAAACTAGTGCATCGCATCCCAAGAGTGGAAAGACAAAAGAGATAAGACCTACTAAAGGCTAGAAGAAAATTAAATAAAGTAAGCTGCTCAAAACTAGCGTGAAGAAAGAATTCAACTTTCCATGCCAGTGCGGTGGAAGCCAGGCCATACATTCCAGAGTCAAATTCAAGGCTCTAGACCTTGGCTCCTCGTATGAGGACGAACACTTTCGGTAGCCAGGAGAAGTCAAAAAAGCTTCTCATAACTAACACTATTCGTCCGGTTAGAGTCGTTAAAGCCTGAAAATTCTTATAATGATAAAATCAGGATCACCATCAACATCTGCTACCAAATCCAGTATTTTGTTAAAAGAAACTGAAGAGGCAACTAACTCAGTGTCCTCAGATTATGTAGGATGAGTCTTAAGCAAGAATGGTTTTAATTTTAACCTGTATAGTCGGATATACGCCTACGTAAAAATTTATCTGTTGAAGTTCGGTAACCGTTTGTCTTATCATAAATTCTCTTATTTCCTTCTAATCATTAATATTTATTAAATAATGGACTCGGTTGCCGCAAAGAAAATTTTAGACGCAAATGTCAATAGATTATATTCATCATCGGCATTAAGTGCCTTAACTTTTGTATAACGAAACTCCAAAATATTTACGCATTAAGTTTTGCAAAATGATACCATAAGCTGTCCAAGCTTTTCAGACCACCAAATACTTACAGAGCAGTTTTCATCAATAAACTCAAAGTAAGGGGAGTCCGGCACCTAATACAAAAATTGGCCATCTAGTGAATTCGTCGACGAAATGTAATAATGCGATGGATGCTGACAAAAGACACAAGAAAGTCAAGGACCTCCGGCATTCAAATTTATCTGAATCTTAAGATCTTCGGGTACGTATAAATTCACCTTTATATATAATAGGGCCAATTGCAGGATCAGGTCTTCTAAGTATGCCTATTTTGGCGGTAAACTCGATGTCAATTTGACCCCGAAGAAGTTGTGGCGAAACATACGTAATATGGGCATATATGGAAACGATCCTCCCAGGGAAAGTGAAGATCCTAACATTCTCAATGATTTTTTTGCCACGAATTTCATGTCAGCGTCTCTGGCATCTGGTTGTAGCGCTGCTACGGAAAATTTTCCAGTTGATGGCTTTGCCTTGCGGAATGTTGACGAAAAGGAGGTATTGTTGGCCATGTTTGCAATTAAATCTGATACAACAGGCCGGATGAACTGCCCCCTCGTTTCATTAGAGCGATTGCACCGGAAATAATCAATGTTTTAACCCATATATATATAACTACTGTTTAACAACATCTAAGTTTCCCACCAGGCGGAAGCAAGCGGTTGTAATACCTATCCTGAAGTCCCGCTTCTGCTATAAGCGATTACCGCCCAATTAGTCTTCTTTGCTTCTTAGGCTTCTTATCTGACTACCTGACAGTCTGGATTTCGTCCAATTCATAGCTGTGAAACTGCTATGGATATGGACCATCTTACATTTCTCGCATTGCTAGATTTCAGCAAAGCATTTGATTCTATTGATCATCGCAAGCTGCTGAAAAAGCTATCTCAGGGGTTTTATTTCTCATCATCTGCTGTTCAGCTTTTCAAGAGCTTCATAAGCGGACGTAGCCAATTTACATTGTGGTGTTCCTCAGGGATCAAAACTTGGTCCTCTTTTGTTCAGCCTTTATATAAACGTCCTGACCGACGTAATCCATGATGCTGTGATACATCTATATGCCGACGACGTGCAGATGTATCTCAGCAGGCCAATTGGCTTAACGGAGGATTGCGTATGCAGACTGAATCAAGATCTCCAGCGTGTTTGTGATTGGTCTGTGCAAAACAGTTTAGAACTGAATCCTGTCAAATCAAGTTGCCTAGCGATCTATAGAAAAGACAATAATTAGAATGTCAATAATTTACCGCCGGTACATATAAATAACACCAGACTTCCCTATGTGGATTCCGCAAAGAGCTTGCGTCTTGAGCTTAATTCGAAGTTCTCCTGCTGCAACCATATTATTTCTACAATTGAAAAAAAACATGGGTGTCTACGGCGATTGTGGCTAAGTTCTGGGTTGCTTTCACTTCATATGCGAAAAAAACTGGTTAAAGCCCTGGTGATACCTCATTTTACTTATGGTTGCATAATATTTTCATCTCTGGACTCAATTTGCCGTAGAAGACTCTTGCTTGCATTCAATGATGCGTTACGCTATGCATTCAAGCTGCCTCGGACCAGTCACATATCACCCTATATATCGACCTTGCTTGGTTGCCCTCTAGAAAACTACTTAACCCAACGTAGATTAAAAGATCTTCATAAACAGATTTATAATCGGAAGCCATTGTGCCTTTAGTGTTTGTTTAGTGTAATTTATTTTGCTTTTGATTTTGTTTATCATTTATTTTTTATTAACTATTTTTTTTTTCTTTCTTGCACTAGTTTTGTTTTCATTTTATATAAGTACGTATTGGGTTCTTGTTCCAGTATTCATTTTGGTCCTATTTTATTGATTGTTGATAAGTTATTATTTATTATTAATTATTATATGTATTATTTATTATTTATCATTACTTATTGTTTATTGCTTTTATTTATTTTATTTATTTAATTGATTTTATTGCTTTTTTACTCTTTAGTTCATCTGTTTCATTACTTTCATTAGGTTGTTCTCCTCTTTTTGTACCTAGATTCTATTTTTCTTACTGTAAGTTTGGTTAATTTAGTCTATTTGTATTTTAAAAGACTTCCTGTCATTACACCATTGCACTTTGTACTTTTAAGATCATGTAATCTTTGTACATTATCCAAATAAATTATGTTATTATGTTATGTTATTTTATGTTATACCGAATATATTTTTTTATTCACAATTGTTTTGATATTTATTAATGTAAGTTGTACTAGACCTTCGATTTATTGAGACCCGACATTGGATTATTACATTTTTTTTTATATTTAGTAGCTTAAGTTGTACCTACAAGGTCCTTAAGGCATTACTGTACCCTATGCGCAGATTTGACATTAAAATAATAATTGATATATTGGCGATAGATATTTAAGGGTTTATCTGGTAACTATTGAAATTTTTCTCACTCAGTAAACTCAGCCATAACGGAAGGGCAAGATATTCTCTATTAGAAGCTTCGTTCTTAGTACAAACCTCTGCGGGAAATTAGTAAATCATCAGAAATAGAAAATTTTGAGTATATGTTATCAATCCCTCTATAATTTTTGAAATTCAGTAGGTAAGATCTATTAGTTTAGTTTAACTTACGCTACGCTTCAGAAAGTAATTGTCTTATGAGAAATAATACTAAAATAGGCTTGCTCTTGTATAATGCCAATAGTCGCGCTAAGCCTATATTCATTTATGTCTGTAATAAATCTCCGTTAGTGTGCTATTATTGTATCTGTCGAACTTTAGAATGTTTTGATGCCAGATCGGCTATTTAATTAATAAAAGTACCGAAAGTAACGTGAATCAAACTGTAGAGTTTCAATTTTTCTTCCACTCTTCCGGAGCCATCTTTCACTTATAGTAATAGTTGAATAGGTTCACTTCTCCACTCACTTTCAGAGTCATAGGGATATTGCAAAAATAGTACCCGCAGTGTCATTGGGTAGATGGGGCACAGCAAGGAAGACATTTAATCTACGTCTTAATAGTGAGTCAAGGTGAGTGGTGTAAGGGTTCCTTAAGGACCGGATGTGGTGCTGTGATAAAGTACCAATCTCTTTTTGTTAATGGTGTCGTGACAGTGGCAGGATTGGGTCCAAAATAAGAAAGAAATGGAGCTTTGTCCGAGTATCGCAACATAAAACCACGAAAATAGACAAGATCCATAGCCAATGGTGCCGGAAATACATTAGTAAGATAGTAAACTGCGGTGGATAAACTACCCTACAATGATGGAGAATAGTGCACGATCTTATTGTAGAGCGCTTTGCCAACTATCGGCCCCCACTGTAGATGTCCTAGATATATCTAGAGATGTGTAGGGCAGACCGTAGCTAGTAGACCCATTTTCATAATTAATTTTATAAGAATGTTACTGTAAAGTTTTTAGGCATAATAAATACGTTTTTGTTTTGATTACTTCAATGGGTTTCTTAATAGTTCCTTTTATTTTATTCCCTATGAGGTTTAAGTAGGTATTATTTGCCATTTTCAAAAAAAATTCCCCGTGAGTCCATTTACCCCATGCCTGGTTGATTGACTCAGTGGACGGGGTTATTTCACTATATCAATTTAATAAAATAATAATCATACAAAACAAATAATCATTTATTACGAAATAAAGAAAATTCACTATTTTTAAAATATTCTATATGTGGTAATGGTGCAGAGATCCTAAACACATACTAGGTTCCGGATGAGAGAATATATGATAATAAGGGTCTCTATGGTGCACGATTATCCATTTCCGCGTTAATGTCGGGGTTTGAGTTGAGATGGGGTTGCAACTGAACCAGACCCATTCGTAAATAAGAAATTAAATTGGATTAATTAGCCCATTTGAGGTTAAATTTATGAATGAGAAAATTTTTATGATGTGGCTCAATGGATTTCAAGAATTATTAAAGATACATATTAAGTGTTGTGTTAATGATAGGTGGTGAGTCCTAATAATTTCCGAGTATTTCATGTACCTATTTGATCTTTTCGTTTTCCGTTTGTAAGTTCTCATCGTTTTGAATGTAAGAAAAGCATTAATATATATAAGCAAAATAAAAAACGAAACATGGGTTTAGTTGGCTCGTGAGTCATCTAACCCCGGTACGCTGCGTGTCAATAAGCCCCAACCCGCCATTTTATTTTTGAAACAATAACGACAGAAAGTTATTCTAATCACAGGAATATCAAGTTGGCAGCACCATTAACCATTGACTGAATATAAGATCGAATTTCGACCGACGAGGGCATACTACAAGAGAAATTTCTTGAACAGCTGATCGATAGAAAGAGATTACCCACGAGAATAGGACATCATTTGAAAAAATAAAATAAAAAAATGATTATAATATTTGAAAGAAAGAATTGCATGTAGCTTTAAGGAAATTGAGCATGTGTGTGACAAAGAGAAATATACTTGTTTTATGTGAAGTAGAAATGTTTACATTTTTCAATAACCAGACAGGTTGTTTTTTACACACTGGTGAATAAGGATGTAGTGGTTCACTGTTATTTTTTACACACTGGCGAATAAGGGTGTATTGAACAGCTGCTCAAGAAATTTCTCTTGTAGTATGCCCTCGTCGATTTAGACAGCTTCGATGTCGATGTTTGCTTAGTTAATCGCAATGAGTCTACATACCCTATAGTCAAGTCAACTAACCCCAGTCTACCCTACGGTGAAGAGAATAAGGAATGACACACAGCACTACTAAATTTTAAAAATTTAAATTTAAATTTTAAGAAAAAAATTAAAAAGAAATATAAAGAAAAAATTGGAAATTTAAGGAGGATTCCCAAAACATATTTTTCTCATTTGTAGTTATTAATATAAAAAAAAAATTGTTCCAAAACAAAGAAGAGATTTCCTAATTGACTACAACAGAAAAAAAAGGCCCCACCAGGAAAGAAAAGAAAAGAGAAGAAAAAAGCTGACGTTGCTATTGAACGTAAGCTTTATTGAATAGCAGACACTCGAAACTTTTTACCAAGCACTTATTTATGCCGCTACCCCTCACCGTTGAGCAATTAGAAGTTTTTAAATTTAAAAAATCGAATTTTCTTTCCATATTTTTTAAAGGAGATGCACTACTAAGGTACTGTTATAATGGGGTGATATATAATTTATACCCAAGATGTATTACATTAGCTTATAGTTCAAGGTTACTCTGCCCAGAATTATAAAAACGCCTTTAAATATCTTTTTAAAAAATAAAATAAATGAAATCTTACTTGTCGATATCTATCGATGCCTGGTTATAAGCCATATTTAGTAAAGATAAAATTAATCGGCGATCTTTATCATCGGTTACTCTTCCTCCGTAATTGCATTCCCCAGTGAGATATACATGTCCTCGGAATGGAATGCTACCATTTTGTGATATGAACATTTTTAGTTGAAGGAGCGATATTCTGAAATGTATAAAAAGAAAAATTGGTGAAAACATTCAAATTTAATAAAAAAATTATAAACGAACTTACTTCAAATCAGATTCATTGAATTCATATGGAATATTCCAACCAAGTGGACCAAATTCTCGTCGTTCTTGTATAACAGCATGGAAAAATACCAAAGCGAAAACTCCTCGAAGCCAATATTTATTGCTTTTCCCAAGAAAAGCGTAGCTGAAAAACTTATCACGAACTAGAGGATCTGAATTGAATGAACGTAGCATGTTCATTTTAAGTCCTTTAGGTGGTTCATTTGTCATTTTAACACTATTCTGTAGAACTGATACTGGAAATACTTGACTCGGATATGATGTACACCATAATCGATAGTCACTGTTAGCATTATCTGCAATTGCTGGATCCATACATATTCTTTCTAGATCATCCATCCAACTTTCGGCAACATGGCAATTTTGTAGTACCACCCAATGTCCATATTTGACACCATCGTAAATCATTTTTTCAGCTCTCGGACCTTGTCCTTGTCCAAGGGATATTGTTTTGCACCTTTAAAAAAAAATAAAATAAAAATTAATTTTCTTTATTAGAAAGTGACAGAAATAATACGCTATTTGACAGATTGTAGATCATTTTGGACTTCAGGAAGAGAAAAATCTTAAAGAAAGATATGGTTATAATTTTTACAGAGTTAAATATGTCAATAAATTTAGATTTTGGTCATAGGATGAAAGGAATTGTATTTGATAATCTTCTAATGATGGGCACCGGATACCACGTGAGCTTCAGTTTTACTTCGCCGAACCTAATACTTTGCTCTGTGGTAGGTGATAAGATCCTTTAATTTTCTACTTATGTGATAAAAATTATGGCATATTTGACAAATTGAGATATAAGAACCTCCAAATGTAAAAATATATGTGTAAAAGGCCAAAACCATAAGTCCCATGATGAGAAATCGGAATGTGTTCCTAAATTATAAAGAAGGATAGAAATGTCTTTTTGGTCTCAACCATGAACTACGACGATTATTTTAGTGGCAAAAAAAGACAAAATCAGAAATGATATAACGAAATGCAGTGTGGATAATATGGAAAGATGATGATACATCACCTCTCAAAAATAGTCGTCTCTCTATCTATAGATGCACTATCTTTATAAGATTTTGGGAAGCAATGCTACCTATCGAAATTAAAATCTGACTTCGTTAAAAATTATTTAAACCAGGTTGAATATCGGACCAATGCTTTTTAAATTTTATGCCAAAGGATGCGTCAAAGTCGTGCGGAAAAGGCAACATACTGATCCGTCTAATCGGGGTCAAAGGTTTCTTGTTTTACACTTTCGTATCGTAAATTTGAATATTGGGCAAAAATTATCGCAAATATTGAAATATTTTTATTAAATACTAGGGAACCTGTCGGCATTGCCCGGCAAAAATATAAATGGCTGGATGAGGGGAATGCGATGGGAGTTGAAAGGGATGGGATAGTTAGAGATGTATAATATCTAAGCTATTATCTGACTCTATCGCTCGATTTTGTGTGTGTGTGAGTTTGTGTACGCTGAAATTTGCGGGAGATCTGTAGCTCTCTACGTTGACGCATTCTGACGCCGTGCCCAAGTATAGAGTAAAAAACGAAATTTTTATATAGCAACCCAATTGTTGCCATTTTCGAACTTAAATTTCCATTTTTTGTAAAAAAAAGCCTGTTTGCAAAATTTCAGCTCTCAGAGAATATCCCGTGCTTGAGTGGGCTTAATCACTAGTTTAGATGTGTATTTGCAATTTTGATGAAAACGCCATGTACAAAATATGAACTCTTCACGTCGATGCCTTCTCAGGTAGCTTCCAATTATATAATAAAAAACCAAGGTTTTCTTTGGCAACACCAAGAAGGGGTAACACGATTGAGTCAATTTTTTTTTACCATTACTATGAAAATTTTCAGCTCTCTACATCGAAACATTCTCAGGCAATTCCAAAATATGTAGTTAAAAACGAAATTTTTGTATGGCAACCCTACGAAGGAGTTGCTCGATTCGTTCCATTTTGAAGCTGAATTTACATTTTTTTTTTAAAAACGCCGTTTACAAAATTTCGCTTTCCACGTCTACGTATAGTGAAAAACTAAAGTTTAGTATGGCAAGACCAAGATGGGGTTGCCGATTCCAATTTGTCTTAAAATTATTCGGTGTTCAAACGTTTTTCGGAAAACGAAGAAGAAATCGCGTTGCATGCCCGGACCAAAATGCATACCTAACTGTCTGCATTGAGTTTTCGAAAATTGCTCAATTATTTTCTTAGCTCCATAGCCGAGAGTCGTTTTTTGAACGAGCTTCGTCGCTAAAGAATATTTGCTTGAATAAATCCCAATTTCTTTATTTTTCCAATGGCTCAATTAACAAAGTCGCGACGTAATCTGTGTTCGGTTGGTTTAATTCTTGAATTAACTATATCTTGTCAGCCTTTCAATATAGATTTTTGTCTAGAATGTTGAATAAAGTCGATTGGGTTTTTTAAATATTTAATTGCTGTGGACGATGACGAGTTGTAGTGTTTGGGTCTTAACAAGACTAGTACATATGGTCAGGCGCGGAAACAAGAGGAGGGGCAATGAGTGCAATTCTTAATGTTTACAAGAATCATTACAAAACCATTCCTAATTAAGTCGATTACAAAATTCGTTATCAACTCATCGCTAACCTAAACTGTCCAGCATATGTTTCTACCATCTCAAATCAAATATTTCTCAGAATAAACCATTGGCATGTATAACATAGACTGCTTGATCTTCTATTTCATATGCCGTCCACTTTTCTTGTCAGGGGTGTGAAAACTATCTTAATTCAAGTTTAATTTTCCTTTTAACATTCATATTACAAGTCCAAAATTCAAAATTTATATTTTTATTGGAAGCTTATCTCCTATAACATCGAATATTGCTTAAACTCTATTTTTATGGAAATAAAATTAAGCAATTTTTGTCTGCCTATTTCTAAAAGTAATTATGGGGGACAGAGATAAGATTACAAATATTGCATTACCATCTATTTCTATTCTATATATTCATATGGAAAGTCCACTGAACTGAATCTGAGCTATGGTGAATTTCATATAAATCTGAATATTTGAAGTTCAGCGGAAACCAGTACTTAAACCAAAAAGGGCCAATAATAGAAAAGTGATCCCATGATAATGTAAGCGATCTCAGTAGTGTAAGCCGTCTATGTTATACATGTCAGTGAAATAAACAGACAAACTAGACAAAAAAGAAAGAAAACCAGCAAACGACAGAATTTCGCTAGAAAAACTGTCAGCTGTACTTTTGTTGATTCTTAGAAAATTTTCAATGAGAAAATCGCAAATATTTCATACAGCACAAGCAATAAGCTAAGCATGCATCGGCACGCGCTAGCATCTAAATGCTGAGGCACAGCACATAGTTAGGAAATCTCTCAGCTGAATTGTGACACCAATCTATACAAATTGTGTGTTGGCGATTCTTTACGGATTGAATCCTTGCACGTCTGTTTTAGTTCCAGTTTGTTTTTAGCGAATAGATAACTCTACCAAAAATTACCCCCCCCCCCCCCCCAATCCTGCGCGAAAGCCTGGATCTTTTAGGAGGGCCATATACGGCGAACATTTTATCAAACATAGAGTATCAAACATTTTGTCCAACACCAGGGCAAGAATACATATCGGGAGCTGCTAGAACTGTTAAACGCCATCTTCTTATCCACTTCAATAGAGCTCAATCAAGAAAGCCTAATGGGTGACAAGCATCTACCTACACGGTACAATATATTGTCAAACATGCAGTCCCACCCCTAAAAATCAAACAAACTTCACTTTCGTCCAACCACTTGACATAATACGTATCACACCGTCAAACAGGCACACACACACGGTCAAATCTGCGTAACAACATCGTTGTCCTAATCGAGTTGTCCAACATGCATGACCGTGTATGAGCCCCTTTATGAACGTTCACTACGACTTTTATTCTTCCATCTTTTACTAAAAATATTTTTAATAATATTTTGAAAGATTCTTATAAGAAATTTTCTAACAGCCTCTGCGAATCGCTTTCACCAAAATGAAAATAGTTTTTAAAGTAAAGATAACGTTGTTGAATCGGGTAGTCTCTACTAGACAGCTATCACAAATGACAGCGTTTTCTAGTTCAAAACAGTACCACTATATTTTGAACACCCAAGGTTTATCTACTTCAATTTCTATATAGGTATAATGAAGGTTTACACCTGAATGCAAAATAAGAAATTTGTTTTCCTTAATTTATAATGCTTTTTTTTTATATTTTCTAAATTGAAATATGTTTGAAATTGTTTGTCAGACAGAAAAACGTAGGTAAGTAAAACGTACCTAGCCGTTTTGGTGTTGTTTAACTATAGCAATAAAACATGTTGTATTATGTATATATCAGGGGTGGGGTATAATGCGAGAAGAATATAAAACTCCAATTCGTTTAGTTAGTCTAAATCCCGGGATTTCGAAATTGAAAAAAAATAAGTGTGCCATATAGCCAACATGGTGTTGAAAAATGACTTCTTGCAAATAGTAAATTACATGAGGAAAACAATTACTAATATTATTATTCGCATAATGGTTGAGACCACACAATCCTCATGCTCCAAATGACCCTATTTCTCGCTTTACCAGTCTTGTAATAATTTATTCTAATAAATTGTATGAAAGTAAAGAGTTAACATGCTAGTCATATGCCCATGTGCATATTGCCAACTCTGCATAGTGGGCATATTGCTGCACATGAAGCAGTTGCGGATCCAGGATTCTTGTGAAGGGGGGGGGGGGGGAGGGCACAACTATGGTTTAAAAATGGTATATGCTGAAAACTGATCAAAAGTTTGAAGACACTCGTCACCACTCGCGAAAATGTCAAATGCACAAAATTTATCATTTAAAAGAGACGAGTCGAACAGATTAGCAAGTGGCTACCACTCGCAACGAAGAAAGTCGCTCAACGTTCTCCGCGAAAGTCAAAGGAGATGTTAGATTTTTCATTTTGTTTTGGTTTGTAAATGGTAGAAGTGTAAAACTTCCCAATCATCCATTTTAGTTAGTAAAACTAGGGAAATTTATTCAAATTCACGAATCATCATAAATTGTATCTTTGAAAAATACATGAATTAAAAATTTACGTTTATTGAAAATAGCAGTCACAGAACAGATGGAATACATACCTTGTACGTATATAACTTCGTCGGAAAGTTAAGAAAGCGAGTTTTGTTTTGGTTTTTATATTATTAAGCCAAGATCAGGAGATATTCTATGAACTATGATGCAAAGCACAGCAGGGCAAGAAGGTGATAAAGAAAGGAATTAGGGAACGTGAGGAAGGTGGCGAAGGTGCTGATGTATGTCACACTTAAACTTTCGCAGATTGCATGCCGGAGGAAAGACAGAAGATGGTAGACTGTTCCACGATCGCACAGTTCGGGATAAAAACTCATCACGGTATTTTACTCTACGACCGAAAGTATTTTGAAGGGTAAAAGGATGTGCGTGGCTTGCAGTGAGAGTATTATATGCAGAAATCAGGGATCAAACTAAACATTTCATTAGAAAATTGACCATGCATGTAGCAATATGGGAGTGAAAGGCAATCTACATTACGGCGGTGCTCGAGTGAGTCCATATGACAAATTTTTTCCACATTGCCGATAATCTGAAGGCTCTTTTTTGGATAATATCCAATAAAGCTAAGGCTCTGCGAGCAGCACCGGCCTACATATGGAAATTGTATTCCATTCTAGGTCTGCTGTAGGACTTGTAGAATTAGATGGGCTGGCTGAAATATTTTTTTAAACTTTTGCAGAAATCCAAGATATTTCGATGCATATTTGGCAACAGAGAAGATGTGATGTGTTCAGCTTAACTTACTGCAAATATTACTGTCAAGAATGCATAAAGACGGTGTATCGTCAAGCAGTGCTCCATCAAAAGAAACGGGAGAGGAAAAATTATGATCTTGTTTTAAAGAGACGGGACAGCTTTGGAACTGAGATGTATTGAATTAGAGAGCGATTGGGTTTGCTCTAAGGGAGGATATTATCAAGGTGTTTATTCAAGGATTTAATCATGCAATTTGGTTTGACAGATGTGGCATTCCGTCTGGAAACCGTAAGAGTGTCGAACGAGTAAGCAAAATCAAGGGTACTGCCATCGGCAAAACAATGGATGGGATGGGATGGAAAGTGAAGGAAAGCAGATCTTTAATGAAGATTAAGAAGAGAGATGGAGAGATAACAGAGCCCTGAGGCACCCCGGTATTTATTGGCTGAGATTCAGATGTAACGCCATCTCATATAATCCGTATTAAGTGACCAGATAAAACACTTTACATTCATAATAGAAGAGGACGAGAGAGAGAGGTCAAGCGCTTGAAGTTTGGCTAAAAGGGCTGAACTCCAGACCTTATGATAGGCCTTTGAAATATCTAGGGCAACGATTTTGCACTCACCAAAATTGTGAGGACTACGGTTTCAACGTTCCATAAGAAAAGTCAGAAAAAGAAAAGCCATATTGACGATTGTTGAAGGCTTGATTAGTTTCTAAATACTTCATTAATTTGAAGCTAATGATTGATTCAAAAACCTTTGAGAGAATCGAAGTGATTGCAATTGGTCGATAATTTGAGGGATCGCTACCCTTTCTTTTCTTGGGAATAGGCTGAACGTGAGCTAGTTTCAAAGCAATTAGAAATTTTCCTGTCGAATAAGACAAGTAGAATATTTTTCGCAGAGCTTTAGCCATGAATGAGGCACATCTTTTAATTAACGGGGACTTGAAACTATCAGGAGCTGCAGCTATGTATACGTATATGTATCTCCTTAAGGACTTTGAGCATATCTCTCGCACGGATGTGTATTGGGTCTTGTACACATCTACAAGGGAGATATGAAGTGGGTGGAAAAGGAGAATTTGAAGTGAATCTAACAGTCAAAATATAAGTTTTATTCAGGGAATCAACAATCACTTCATTGTAAAGTAGTGAAGTTGATCCTGATGGTTTTGACCAGGTATCAGGAACCTTTGCTGCATGTGCATCTCGCCAGGATTCTAACATTTTGGTCAAAAAGAATTTTTTTGCTTTGGATAGTGTTTCAGTTTCAGCTTTTATTGCTTGGTTGCACTTATCATTAACCCAAGAGCGATTTTGCTGTTGTTAAGGAATGCTGTATAAATACTGAATTTATTCATGCATGCCATGATTAAAAATTGTACTAAATTCAAATGTGCATTCATCAACATCTCTTGAAGCAAAACAGACCGACCAATCAAATCCTCTAAGACACTGATTGAGACTTTCCCAATCACCAGATTTATTTTATTTTTATTTAACGTTTGGGCTAAGTATTCCATAAAAACTATTGTATTTTACGAAATAATAAAAAGAAAATTTGAAAATTAATCTCTTGCTTTAAATGTAATAACAATCACTACAACTATGCACAATGACCGTTGTGTAGTTTCGCTGAATTCCACCAATTACGAGTTATAATTGTTTCTTTAAATATTTGCTTTGCCATGCCATGCCGATAATATTCTAAGAAGCTGTCTTTACATCCAAGGCTTATCAAAGACCCTTTGGGAGCTGTTTTCAATTAAAACAAACCTTCCATCGCGTTTACATGAATAGGCTCTGTCCTGCTTCAAACACCCCTTGAGGTACAGGTATCCGTGCTTCCTGTTTTCTCTATTGGCTTCAACAACCACGACCTAAATTGGAGCGAATTTCAAACTGATAGCTAGGGCCCGCGTTCCTAAATGTATTAAGTTGAACGCTTCCAGAAATTGTTACGTTTTTTAATGTTCAGTGAATAATTTTGTTAGGAAAAATTCAGAAGATCTACTGCAATTATTTTCAGTGATCCGAATCCGCCCCTGACATGAAATAAAAATTAAGTAATGCTTTACTGCAAATCAATGACTTTTTACCATAATCTAAGCCTCACTACCGATGTATGGAACACAAGATATTAATAATAGAACTGCGTCTTAAAAAAAAAACGATTTTCGCTGAAACTAACCGCTTCTACTAACCCGATTTTACATAAGTTTAGATATTATAGTGGCATAATGCAAAGTATGCATATGAATTGTGCTGTCCTCTTTCGTGAAATAATCGAACTACGGCCAGTGGGCATATTACCAACATGCGCATATTCTACTCACCTCCCAAAATTAAATATGGTTAACTAATCCGATGATATGCTCGAAAATAAATTTCTATTCTACGAAACAACCTTCATCCATTTTCTTGCAATACAAACTTACTTGTCATACATGTTACGTTGCTTAGCATATGCCAATAAATTCGCCATAGGATCAGAGCCAGGTGATAGCAAAAACACCAAGGGTGTTGTTGGAGAACTGTCAGAAAATGAAGCATGAAGATCAAATGGTGGAGGTTCCACAAAAGATTTGTCCATATTTCTAGTGATGAAAGTCTAAAAAAAAAAGAAAACGAATCAAACCTTTTTTTCCCTAACTATCGATATATAAATTAAATTTCATCCAATCTTACCCGAACTGCAGGAACAATTTTATCAGGACGAATGCACTTAAGCAAAATAAGAGCAATCATTTGTTCAGGATTCTCATAGGGATACGGAAATGGAACTTCATCCGGATTAGGTGAGTCGTACACTTTTTTCCACTCCTTAACATTCTGAGCGAATTTACTATGGAGACCGTTGAGGCTGTATAATGAGCAGAAAAGATGAAAACGAAAATATATTTATGTAAATTTCCTCTAACATTAATTACATAACAAGTACTCATTTAGAAAGTGATTCATAAATGAGATTTAAAATTTTAATTACTCACCCCTCTAGGGCACTTGCTCTGACGATTTCCGACCATGCCTTATCAGTAAGCCAATCTGGAGCTGGATTTGGATGAGGGTTCTCTAAACCAACTCCGCCAGTCAAAAAGAATATTAAATGGGACTTGTCAATTTTTGCCTAGAAGGAAAAAGAAAATTTTGTATTTTTTTTTCAGTTTTCCTGTACGTACACCTTAATAAAATATTTTTCATCATGAAATTTTTACGTTTGAAATTAAAATTCCCAGGCACATCACGAAGGATATAACGAGCTTGTCCTTTTCAAAGAGTGAGCGGCAAACATTTTGATAAATGGACTTTGTGAAGTAGCTGTTGAGATTTTTCAGCCTCTGTTGAAGGTCGGTGGATTTTTCAGCCTTGAAGATTGTATTGACGAATAAATTAAGGTACCACCCCAAGGAGTACTGATACATTGGGTCAATATTGGCTAGCTCAGTAATGCAGAAGAATAAAATTGCAGAATGTTTCGCAACTGGCAGGTACTGTTGTCGGGCTGAATCGATCTCAGCTTCAGTTGCAATAGCAATCACCTGTTTTTCTTGAATCTCTTCTGAAAGTGTTTTGCTCGAGGATAGTATGTTAATGGCATTTTCGTCTTCTAAAACATTTCCTTCCGATGACGACAACACCTATACAACCACATACAACAAACAAAATAGAATAAATTGCCAAAGTGAAACAATTGAAATTTATCTCAGGTTGTGAATTGCAGTAATGTACCTCAAGAATTTTCGTTTCTATATTGTACAAAGCATCACGATTTTTTGCAGACTCAATAATTAATTGTTCCTTTTTTTCCTGCAAGTCTGGTCGTTCGTGAGCAACCACCGTAGCTAACAGTTGTTCTCGTAAACCCTGCTCCGTTATCATAAAATTTAATAGAGTAACCTGGTGTTGTTGGAGAAGGAATAGCAAAAAGAAGTATAATTACCTTAATTTACGTACAAAAAAAGAAATATTCTAAAATATTACCATCACTGCAGTCTCAGGTGCATAGTGCGGATTCCTTAGGCATGTTGTAATGTAAAAACGAAATTTGTGGTTGTACTCAATCATTCCATCTCCGAATTTTATAACGTATCCACCTTTATGCTTGATTACGTTTCTTTCCAGGACAGTTGATAGATTCGAATCGATAGTTTCACCTGATGGAAATTTCAAAATTGATTAGAAAATATTATTTTTTTATTATCAACAGATAGAACTTTTTTGACGACAGGATGATGGCTCATAGGGGTCTGCCTAAAAGATTCTATATGCAAAACAGAGCAGTCAAAAAGTAAAGTGGGAATGAGTTAAGTGGCCGATGTTTCTATTAATCTTACTCGAAATGTTTTGTCGATTTTAAAACCGCAAGGCGAGATTGAAATGATGGTAGATAATTTCGCATTGGTATAATATGGAATAAAAATTTATACCTGTATGGCCGAAATATAGTTCATAGCAGTCTGAAAAAATTTGATGCCAGTAAATACATAAAAAAAAAGCTGAAGATTGGAATGAAAATAAAGGAAATAAAGGAAACAATTAATAAAAATTAGGGGTTTAAATGAAGAGATATGAGGGCACGCATAAATGAGAAATTTGGGGCAGAGTGTCAAAAGCTCGAAGCAGCAAAATCGAGAATAGATTCCCAGAAAGGGTGCAAATTGCAAAATCTAGAATAGTCAAATTTAGTCACAGAATCAAAAATTGAATAAATCCAGAAGTGATAGAATTCAAAATTAAAGAAATCCAGAAGTCACAGAATCCAAAATTGAAGAAATCCAAATATCCAAAAATAAGTAGATGATGACTGGCATAGTCACATACCTGGAAAAATCTGCCCATTCGAAATATTTCCAGGATTTTTCCGAATTTCTTTTGGGTTTTGGTTTTTTACGATTTGTCAATTCTGAATTTATTCAGTTCTGGGTTTCGTTAATTCTGGATTTTTTTTTGCATATTCCTGCTTTTGTATATTTATTATGATCACAATCCTAGTTAAAGGAATTAAGAAAGATGCCAACAGACATCTGAGATGTGAAGTTTTCGAGTTTTAGTATCGAAATTGCTCTATCAATGGAAGTAAACTAAATGTACCAAGCGGGGTCAAATTGACCCATTTCAAAATTTACTTTAAAATCATCTATTCATTGTTATTTCTTTCTCTCATCTGACTTTCTGTAAATTCTTAAATTATCCGATTATGCAATTTCTCACTTTCCGGTTTTTTCTTAGCTTATTTTTTACAGAAACAATTTCTTTACATACCTTGTGTACCGCGAGGGGTCATTTGACCCCTTACGACATCTTTATAGCTAAACGAAAAACCACAGACAAGAAATACCCAGATATCGACAATATCGACGATGCCTCGACCTTGCCAGCAATGCCTCACTCCAATATAAAATCAAAGATGCCTCGACCTGATGGGAAGTCCTCAATTTCTTCTTAGAAACTTACAGAATATGTATCGGCAGATTTTTCATTCACTCCGAGTAGCCCAAGCAATAATTCTCAAGGGCGAAGGAAACGCCAAATAAGATTGGGCACGAGTACTAAAAATACTCAAACTTGCATAATTTGCAAAAAAATTGTTTGCGGAAAATTCATGACGGAGAAACCAGTGATATGAAAAAAGTGCAATTAATTGATTATTTGATTTACGTTTCAATGTTTTATTAGAAATCAGAATTTTTGTTGCGAAATATTTCCTTTAATAAATTAAAAATTTTTTTCTAAAAATCAACGTATATTTCTTAAGGGGTCAAATGATCCCTTATGGTAAGAATAGGTACTATGTGTAAATTTCGGGAACATGACAAAATCCAAAAGTATAAAATCCAGAAGTGACAAAATCCAGAAAAAATAAAAAATCCGGAAATGAGAAAATCCTGAAGTGACAAATCCAGAAGTGAGAAAATCCAGAAGTGACAAAATCTAGAAGTGACAAAATCCAGAAGTGACAAAATTCAGAAACGACAAAACAGACAAAATAATTGTAAAAATTAAATTAAAAATGGCATGAACTTCGCTTCGCAAATTTCATTATACGCTCGTCGTTGTTGTTATATTAATCTGTGTTAATAATATAGTTGGGAGTCTTGTGATGACATATTCATTTGATGGAAACTTAGCATGTTTGTGAACGAAACAGGCTAACCCAACAATGCCTGCACAAGGGTCACGATTTGTGAACGGCCGGCGGTGAAGAAACATTATATGAAATTTCGAAAAGTGTTGACCGCGATTATGAGGGTCCCAAATTCATGATTTTTCGAATTAGAATAGAAAAGTTTAAATTTTTGGAAATTATTAGTCGTTGAAAAACTAGGTGTCATTTATTAATGAGTGCGTATATAAATGAATGTGTGTGTTGAAATGGTAATGTGGGGTGAATAAATGAAAAAAAATATATGTAATTTGTTTGATTTTAAAGTAAACGAAAAAGTTCCGAGTTCATGAAGAATTTACGCGCGCGAATATCTTTTCTAGATTTTTTTCTGGATTTCTTCTGAATTTTATCATTTCTGGATTTTGTCACTTCTGGGTTTTGTCTCTTCTGGGTTTTGTAACTTCTGGATTTCGTCTCTTCTGGATTTTGCCTTTCTGGATTTCGCCACTCTGGACTTTGACTTTCTGGATTTCGTACCCAATTCGTAAATTTCCGGCATGTTTAGTGTTCGGGGGATCTGAAAAAGCTCTGGTGGTCCAGTTTGTAGAATATCAAGGTACGAATATCGATCGCCAATAACTTTAATTTTGGTAAGTACTTACGGAAGCACGATTTTTTTTATTTCTATTTTTCTTTTCACAATATTAAAAAAAATGTTTGTCCACTTTTACCACTTCAAAAGTATTCGGTGCTATACGGCTAGAATCGGTGCTATATTATATAAAATGTGTTTTTGGTTTTTGCTTTAAATGGACTCGATAGAGAGTGAATAGCATACGTGTTTTTTGCTTTAGATATATTTCTTCAATTTTACACGTATTTTTTTTGTATACTTTCTATCGAATGAACCTATGATTGTAGCGTGTTTTGCGATCTATCCGGGGCTCTGAGGCCATAATTTTTGTGCAGACATAATTCAGTCTATTATATCTTTGAAAGGATTGATTCTACGAAAAAAAATATACAGACGTTTTTTCTGTAGAATTTTATAAGCTAAAATTTTTTTCATAATTATTTTTCTGCAAAAAATGATAATTTTCAAGATAATTGCAAAAAACTAGAATCCACTCCACGGCCCAATGTACTTTGCATAGTATTCTTAGGACAATTTCTACTTTCTATAGACAGAAATGCACTGAAGATAATTTCTATAAAGCATTGAAAAGCATTGAAAATCGAAGTTTTCGACACAGCGATCAGAGCGGTTTCATCAGTGGTTATCTCTGATCGCCTACCACGGATGTTCGATGTTAGGGTTACCCAATTGCCCATATAAATACTTTTATCAAAAGCAAGATGGTAGCAAGATTTCTCATTACAATTTTCAAATTGGGTGATTTATTCCCAAAATAGAGTTCCCACAAAATTCCAGCTTGGTCGAGATTTTTTAGAAGTTTTGGCCTGTTTATGTCTGATTTTACTAGGCTGTATTGGGTTCTTGTAAATTTTCGTTTTTTTTAACGGTTAAAGATGGCTACCAGTATTTATTATCGCTTGATTCATAAAAATTAAGATAGTGAAGTTGTGTTTATATATTAAGTCACCACCAAGCAAGCGAAGTATAATCTGATGCAGGTAATACGCTGACTTAGAGCTTGGTGTTACAAGTCCAGTCGATATCATAGGTATAATGAAGCTGCACAAATCAGCTCATACTATGGGACTAAAAAACAAGAAGAAGAAAAGAAGATAATTCAAATAATTTGACGCCTCCTAACTACTACTAGACATGCATTCAGATAAAACTATCTGATAAGTGCGTATAGATTCCTTCAAATTCATTGGGAAATATTCTCCCAGTAATTTTTTTTATATGAACCTGTTATTAAGTCAAGATAAAATAAAAATGGTAGTTATCGGCAATGAGCAGTAAACAATATTAGATCTTCCTAATAATTTAAGCTAAATCTGTAAGGGTGGGTACGTGCATAATGAGGCGAGGCTAGCTGAGGCTAGGCTAGGCGTGGCTATATCAATAGTTAATGAAATAAAATGATTGTACGCTTTACTATAAGAATGTTCATAACAACGCTGTGTCTGCGAGCGATATGGCGAGACACCTCGAGGTATCTCGCTCGAGAATAAAATTTTCTAATTCTTTCGCGAGGTGCTAATCTTGAAAGCTGGCATATTCTTATAGGTTTTTTCTTTGATATAATCGAATAGCTCTTTACTCATTCTCATATATTCGAAGAATCTATCAAGATCAGTACATAGATTGTCATAGTTGTGGACAAAAAAATAAATACAGCTGTATTTAATATGCTCATTAACCTATATCTCAAAAACTAGCGCGGTACTCTCAAGACAGCACTTGGTAACGGATACTGTTATTTGCTCCGGAAATGGTGTAAATATCCACACTAAAAAAAACTGTTCCATGTAGGAATTTTGGCTTCACAAATTATCAAAACACCACATTCCATGTGGACAAAAAAATAAATACACAGATGAGTATTCTAAAACCATTTAATCAAATATAGAATTCTTATTCATTAATTGCTTTTTTTGTTACCTCAGCTTAATATTTCGTTGCATGGCCTTTATTTTTTAAAACGTGACTGCACCTTTTCGGAATAGACCCAACTAATTTTTGGCATACTGGATACTGGTATGGATTCCCACGCCGCTTTTACCGACCGCCACAATTCTTTTTTATTTGCTGATCTCTTGCTAGCAATAATGTCTTTAACTTCTTTCCACAAGTTTTCAATGGGATTTAGATCCAGAGATTGGGCTGGCCAATTCAAAATCGCAAGTTTTTTCGCAGCGAACGATTCCTTTGTTACCTTTGCTGTATGTTTTGGATCGTTGTCTTGCTGAAACAACGTCCAACGCAAAGGCATATTGTCATCAGAAAGAGGCAGCATTACATCTTCAAGTATTTTGATGTAAGTTTCCTTGGTCATAATTCCTTCAATTAAGTGTATACTACCCACACCATACCAAGAGAAACATGCCCAACCATAATGCTGCCTCCGCCATGCTTAACTGTTTTTTTCGTATACCGAGGATCAAATGCTTTGTTGGCTGGACGTCTTACATACTGCTTCCTATCCGGTCCGAACAAATTAAATTTGCACTCGTCGCTCCAGAGGATATTTCGCCATTTTTTTGTACCTTCATCGCCGGACCAATTTTAGTGTTCGATGGCAAAGCTTTTTCTTTGCTTGATGTTTCTATTACTAAGAAGTGGAACTTTCCTGGGCGATCTTGAAGGAAGCTTGTTTTCTACCAATCTTCTTCTTATTGTTCTTGTACTCACATTTGCCTTAACTTCACTCAAAATCTTAGAAGACGACGCAAAAGGATCCTTCTTAGATTTCAAGACGATTCTGTGATCCATTCTTTTTGTAGTTTTTCGTGGTCTCCCTCGATTTTCGGTTGATTTTTTCAGTTTAAGCGCATTTTGCACCATACCTAAAGAACATCCGACCATTGCAGCAATATTTCGATAGGATTTTCCGTCAGCTTTTAACTTCTGGATCAACTGTCGCATCTCAATTGAACAATGGTTACCATGTTCTTCAAAAAGTAAATTGTTGATTGATAAAATAATTATATTTTTTCTTATATATTGTACTCACTTCACTTCCAAATAATACAAAATCACGAAATTTTTCACTTGATTGCCAATATTCTCAACTTCCACGAGCGTACTTATTTTTTTGGCCAAGCGAATGTCATTTATTTTACGAAAGTCAAGAAATACTACGAACAGTTGGCAGTTATTTTCAAAATGGAAGATGACTGCAAGTTCACCATAGAAGGGCGGTACTAGTCACCAGATGGTGTTACAGTCAGAATAATATTTCAACCAAAAACATGAAAAATTTTCTTTCAGAAAGGCTTGTATTTATTTTGTTGTCCATAACTGCAGATGATGAAATTTACCAAATTCCAGACATTTCGTATTTATCGGGTGGCAGGTCAAGTAGAATAGCGAAAAGTACACTTATGTGAAAAATGCAATATAGTTGCATTACTTGACAAACATAAAATTTCTTGTTCAGAATCTGATGACATAACTTATGCTCTCACTTCGCGATTTACCAACAAACTGAACGCCTTGTTATGAACACTACACTCGAGGATTATCTTCACCTCGCCCCGCTCAAGTGCCTAGGCTCGCCTCGCTTAGTTGTGTACGTACCCTAAGACTGAGGTGAATTTGGCTCGATTAATTGTAGGAACTCCATAGTAATCCTTGGGGTTAATATGAAAGAATCCACAAATCGCGGATATCCAAGGATGGTGGATGATGCGAGTTGAAGTGTTGCGTGATTCGACGCAGATTGTGATAGCCACCGTTGGAGATGATATGGAAAAAAACAGTACATCTCGCCTTCCTACCATAATATAATATGTAATAAAATACATTCCAATTAGATTACCAAACAAACTGCTTAACCTTCATTTTAGTGGCAAAAGTTTTTTATTTGTTGACCTATGATATGCTGCATAACTACTTGTGTTTTTTATCCTAATTATACCGAAAATCTTTGGAGCTTTATTAGAGCCACCTTAATACCAATTACTTACCGACATTTTCTAATAGAACAGGCATTCCAAAAGTAATTGCAATCTCTAAAACGCGCATATAATTTTCATCTGTTTGTTTAATTACTTTCAAATCATTTTTCCGTTCCATATTTTTCACCCATTTATTCGCTTGACCTAAAAAAGCAACAGATTTAATATGAAAACTGGTTTTGATAATAATTATCGGTACCTTGTGGATCAATCATTAACGGATATCGATTAGCATTTGTCACAATGATACCATTTTCTACAGAGAAATTATCTGATGGTAAGCCTGCAAGTGACCAGGCTCTAATCTCCATAGGATGACCAAGTGTTATTGGTAACGAGAATTTCTGTGTACATGGAACTTCCTTTTCGGTGCATAGACGATTCCACTCAGCTAAAATGTTTGCTCGATACTTTGGAAAATTTTTACATAAGTTAAATGCAACATCCATTAAACATAATATATATATATATATATATATGTATGTATTTATAAAAGATCAACTTCATCTTACCTCTGTTGTGAAAAATCCCAAATATGCAACGCAACCAGCTGCCAAAAGTACATCTCCAATAACATTATGAAGCGACTGATGTAGAGTTTTCGCTGTCTCTGACCATCGAGTTTTTTCTCCTCCCAATCCACCTAAAAGTTTCTCAGCCCTAAAAGTACATAGATATCAGTCGTTGGATGAAATGTCCTAAATACACACGTTGACGTCTTTCAAGAACCTGTTAAGTTTCTTTTCACAGTTGTCAATTTCATCTTCTAGACGCTTTTTCTCTCTGGACTTTTCTGCAAAGTAGTCGTTAAGTTTTTGCAATTTATCAAGAATCTCCTGGAGTTCAGCTCTTTTTGCATTCAATTTTTCCATTTGCTGGGCAAGTTCCGATTCAGCTCCTGCCAGGGCGATTTTTTTGGGTGCAACGATTTTTGCAACCCTGTCATATACGTCCATTGCCCTGACCCACTTGCAAAGTCCCTCACAGGCGGTTGAAACGTTTTTAATTTTCTCGGGAACAAAATCCCGGTCAGAAATGTATCTATATATTGAAAGAGGAACGTAAGGATAAAAATCAATAAAACACTTTTTTTTTGCCTGTTTACTCCATATACTTACTTATCTCTGATTTTCTTGATATTGGCAGGTGGGATGTTGTCTTTGTCAAATGATTTAAGAGAGTCCAAGAATTTCATGTCACCGAGCATTCGTTGCGATGGACCCCAGTAGTCTTCAATAACTTTTCCGCCTGAAACGACATGTGACATTACATTAGCAAGTTACATAATGGACTACCACAAGGCTCATATATAGGTAGGTATGTGTACATACTGGCATCTGGTTTCCTATCCGCTTTGATCCCCTTTAGTACACATACAGCCTCCATAACTAATTTTACACCGGAAGGAGGATTTTTCATTGACTTCACCACTGTTATGTCCGCTGGCTTAAGGGTATTTAGGGCTTCTAGTGCAGATTCTAAGGCGGGGATTGCTTCCTGCAAGTCACTTTCACAGTCATCCTTTATAGCCTGGGCGGCAGCGGCTGCTTCATTTGCAGCAGCCTCATCTGCTCCCACGATTTCTTTCTTTTTTTCAGCTTCAGCCGTTTCACGTTCGATGTTCACCATAATTTTTTCTGTTTCTTCCGATAGGATTTTGAGCTGAGGCTGAAGCTGATATAAATTCTGCTGCATCTCTCCTACTTGACTTGCGGCATTATCCAATTTCTCTAGACCAATCGTATACCTGTGGAGGGGAAGGATATGAATAGGGGGGGGGGGGGGCATTGAAAGAAGAAGAACAAGAATTTATCATGGAAAATTTGATTTTATTCATTCGATAAAAATGCACATAAATATTATTTTGTTCTTGTAATATTTTCTGGTGCAGGAATTGTGTGGCACAATCGGGATAAAATTGTGCACAACAAATCGTTAATGTTTAAATGGTTTTGTGCTTTCAGCCGTGAATAAATATGAACATATCCAATGAATTTGTATGTGTGTGTGTGTGTGTGTGTGTGGGTATTTGGGCAAATTGAGGATGTTGCGAGCCTGGCGATTTTGCAGCAATTTATTAAGTGATATTGAAAGATGATGACGGCTCACTTTTGCTGTGTAAGCGAAATTCATTTATTTATTTACATTTTTATATAGTGAAGGAGAATTCATTTCGAAGATTATGCAGACAAAGAATATTTATTATATTGACAGTCAGAAGCATTGGCGCCTGTAGACGGGCAAAGCTTTAGTATGTAGTAGATTGCTCCGCAACAAGGTGTCAAATAATAAAGTACATGTAAATGACGCCAGGGTTGGAACGTTGGCTAACGCGTTAGCTTTTATCCACAACCATCAATAGTACCTTAGAATAATAAAATTACAAGAAGCGATAAGAAGAACACAAAATGTACAACTATTTCTGTTCGCACCCTGTGCCATATCACCTCCAGTTGAAAAATATTTTAAGCTGTAGGTCATCAAAGTTGAAAACCCGAAAGTTTGCAACGAACTATTTTATTTTGTCGTGATGATGTGTTTTGAGACTTATGAACTTGGGGAGGTGTAGAGACGTAAGGAATTGGTAATGTTCTGCATTCATTCATGTAGCGACAGGCTTTGTTTTTTGAGATATTATTTTTGGAAGCTGGATTGCTTGGTCTGCCTGCCAACTGCCTGGCAAAGGGAGAAGAGATATAATGCGAAATCTTTTCATCAGAATTTTTTGTTTTTAATTTATTATGATTGCGGTTTTGCACATTTGATGTGGTTTTCATGGTTTTAGGTGAATGCGATTGCGTAAGCGTGGGAAAAAGTAAGCAACTGTGATTCTGCGCACCTCTTATTTTTTTAATTGCTGTAATATCTCATTAGTACAAAATAAGGGCAGCGGATTTTAGAATAATTTTTATTGACAAAATCAATGAATGGATTATCGCTGCATGAAATGAATGCAGAACATTACCACACCCTTACGTCTCTATTCCTCTCCAAGTTCGTTTCAAGCTTTCGGGTTTTCAACTTTGATGACAGTTTTGATTTTTTTCAACTGGAGGTGATATGGCACAGGGTGCGAACAGAAATGGTTGCACATTTTGTGTTTTTCTTATCGCTTCTTGTAATTTTATTATTTTAAGATAGTACTCACTATCAAGAGCTTTACCTCTATAATTTTTTGCTCACATTTCACAGGAGCGGTAATAAATTATTTTGTATTTGTACTTTATATGGTATTCTCACGGGTTCCAATGGGGTTCCTTAAGGTTCACTTTTGTTTACCTCATTAAGTAATGATATTGTTATGTGTAATAAAAGGACAGACGACATCTATTGGTTCGGACGTAAGCAATTTTAGGACAAGCGACATCTATTGATTCGGACAGTAAATAAATTTAGGTTTGGAGAATCGATATTTCTGGATTGTAATCCTCGGGAAGATTCTGGACAATTTGTGGAGAAGAAATATAGCGTGTTGATTTATGATTGCGTGAATTTGATAAAAGTAAACAGTAGAGTGTTTTGAAAGAACGAACTAAAGCTGCGCTCGAACCATATTTGGCGCCAGCACTGACGCTTGAAAATTGAAAAAAAAAATCAAATAATTGGTATTGTATGATAAAGATTTATTTAAAAATCAAAATATGAAGAATTATAAGAAAATTGGGTTTACTTTACAATCAAAATCATTTATGGACACCCCATTTTAAATTAGTTAGTTAGTTCGGCTTCGGTCTACTGTATATGACCAGAGAAATTAAAGGAAATTAACGGAAATTAAAAGTCCACTACCAATTGTTCTGGGTAACTGGGGTAACTGTAGTGTAAACAGCAGGCAGTTTTCAATTTTTCAGGCAGTTCTTGGCTTAAAGCCGAAAATCAAAATTTCATGAACAAATTTTGAAAGTATACTAACTCTCAAAATTTACATGCTTTTTAATTTCTGTGCTCATATACAATAGGTTGAAATTGCCTGCAGAATTGTACGGGACTCGAAGTAAAAATCTTTCCTACTTAGAAAGAAAATGATTTTAAGAAAATTTGAACCACGTTTAAAAAAAAGATCTAAAAAGTGAAAAATACATTGGAACATTGGCGCCTAAGATTATCAAATTCATTAAGGCTAGATCGAGGCTTTGGATACGGTTAGTTCAAAACCATAATATCTCAGATCTGGTTAAACCTTGTGAGCGAGCAAAATATATTGTATAGCAGGTATAATTAAATGATTTTTATAAAATTTTGAACATTTTTTGATATATTTGGGCCAATATTATGTAATCCTTTTGAACTTAAGAAGAAAAAACCGACCAAGTGCGAGTCGCACTCGCACACGAAGGGTTCTGTACTATCGTAGAAGAATTAACACTATGCACTTTTTAGATCGAGCAAAAGCAAAAGTTTATTGTGTGGGTACCTGCTTTAGTTTTTAATTTTGATTTATTTTCATTATTTGCTGTTATAGCAGTAATAGTATTACTCACTTCGTCAAAATTTCAATTGTATAGCTATTACCGTTCATGAGATACAGCTCGCTGACAGACAGGCAAACGGACGGACAGCGGACGGACCCTAAAAATTACAAAATTTAGACTAATAACGATTACAGCGCCATCTAGTTGTGAAAGGAGATTTATAGCGGATATAACAAATAGTTCTCTTCAATCGACATAACAAATTGTTTATATTTTCAATTCTGCATTTTTCATCCTGCCTTTTTATACCCTAGATGAAATCTATAGGGGGTATACTAAGTTTATCATTCCGTTTGTAACACCTCGAAATAACGATGGTGAAGCAAAATGGATTGGATACCCACGCATAATATTAAAAGTTATTTTGATTTTTGCATGTCCGTCCGTTTGTCTATGCGCACGATAACTCGAGAACGCGTATACTTAGAGAGCTCACGGACTTTAAAAAAAAAGTAAAATTAAGTTCGAAAATGAGACAAATCGGGCAACTCCTTCGTGGGGTTGCCATACAAAACTTTCGTTTTCCACTATATATTTGGACACTGCCTGAGAACGCATCGAGCACTAGCAAATCAACATAGAAAGGGTACATTGTGTTTTCATAGTAATAGCAAAGAAAATTTCAAAAATGGACTAAATCGGGCAACTCCTTCTTGGTGTTGCCATATAAAAATTTAGGATTTTAACGTATACTGTGAAAACGATCAGTCCAAGACATTTTTATTAAACTAAAAACTTCTTCAGAATACGAATTCCTATAAAATTGGTTATAATCATTTTTTCTGTCCCACAAACCGTTCTAGAAATATATGCGAAAAACCACTTCAAATATCAAACTTGCATAGATCGGTGATCATACGAAATTTTATACGAGCATTCATCTAGGGTATCATAAGAATTGGTCTTAGACCAATTCTAGCTTTTTTACTTGTTAATATTATGTATTTCATTATTTGATGATGGAGATTTTTTGAGATGTCTTTCGAAAGATCGTTGAAGGAGTTATAAGACATCTCAATTAACAATAAAATACAAATATCCTCAAATGGTCCAAAAAAAGAGGTGAACATTTTTTTTTACTTTTTTTTTCTGTTATACGTATGGATTTTAGCTTTCATTAGGAGCGAAGGGAGTTGTATAATTATCACGATACATACAAAAAACACATTTTCTTTCTGCATATCTAAATCGTTTAGCAACTCGGTTTAAATTTACATGCTCCACATTGTATATGGTGAGGCATTTGAAGAATACGACGGCACCGTTGTTCCTGAAAAAGTCGGAATCGCAGTAAAATGGGATGGAAAGGTTTTCAAAATACAGAGCTCTCGAAAACGTAAAATACTATAGCGGCACTTTGATGATTTAGGTTACAAAGTCCTTGTTCAGAAAGTGCTATTTTCACTTTGATCCAATGCCATCCAACATTGTACATTAGAATTGGTTAGTTAAAGCATTCATACTTCAATGCTTAGAAAATGTTCAAAAAGTCATATAATGTTTATGCTTCGGGGTTCGACTACGAGTTCCGAATAATTTGAACCTAAGAACCAGCTGTTTCGAAGCCTTCCTGCAGTAAATTTTATTTTTAATTTATTATTTTGTCCTTTCTAGATTTTTCGAAATATGAAATCTTAAAAGCATTGCCTTGTCATCAGCATTAACTGCACGTACATACATACGTTAAGTTTCAAGTCGATCGAATTACAAGATTTGACCTTAACTAGCAAAAGAAGTTATTAATAAAAATTTCTAAATTTTGTTCAGTAATGTGTAATCGCAACTCCAAATCCCCAACATGCCGAATTTGACCATAAATAGCGAGAATGTGTCTGCCATATTGAATTTTTAAATTATGATCAAAAATTCGTAATTTGCAACCACGAAAGATTAAGTAAAGATTTTGAGTCGAATCGAAATATAAACGGAAAAATTTGTCCGAAATATTCTAAATTTTGACCAAAAATTCCATTTATGGTAAAATTTGTCCGCTATCATGTAGCCACCATATTGGTTTTATATTTATTATATAAAAGTGCAAAAGTGTATTGCCATGCACGAAGGTCTAGGACGTGCCACATTTCAGTCCAATAGCTAAACAGAAAGTGAGTAAAAATTAGCCTCACAAATGTTGACATCGGTCACATGATAGCTTCGAAGCTTCGAATTTCTTCCGTTTGAAGGTCGAAGCTCCGTAGTTCGAATCTTCGACATGTGAAGTTTCGATATTCGAAAATTCTATTGAAGATTCGATATTCGAAATATCTTTCGAAGCTTCGAAAATAAACAGCCATACTTGCAACTAAAATCGGACTAATCTTTTAACGCGTACGATAGAAATGAGGTCTCGAAGAAGGTTCTAGAAGGTCTAGGTAATGGTGTAAGAAAAATGGGGTATGATCGAACACTGATAATTTTTGTAAAACATATGAAGTTATATAAAGGCAGTCGCTTACCATACAGGTCATGTGGAGTGAAGGGAGCTGAGAATGGTACCAGATTATCCTACCTTCTTTATATTTGTATCATGGACTAACTAAAAGAGTTCGCTTCCGAAGACTGCCAAGAAGAGGCGTGACGAGAACATTTTTCGGAAGTCAGCAGAAATTGTGGTACTAGGATATATATCCGTATGGAAAAGTAGGTATCTAATCAATACCTTTCATGTCAGCACCAACTCTAAACCATCAATTTCCCATTTACTTTATACACACTAATTATATATTTTCCAATCGAGAGAAAACCTTGGTAGACTTATCCAGGTGAACTGAAATAATCATCTAACCATCTGGTCTACAATTCGCTTGGTGTTTACACAGTTTTTCAAAGAGCTATAAAAAAAACCCGTAATTAATTTAATTCCCTATAAAGCCATTTTCTAAAATGGCTTATTGCGTGTATGTAAATTGCAAAGGGGGTTGCTTCTGGCAATTGTTAAGGTGTGACCATCTACACTTCTCGTATACTTGCCGAAACCATTTCTCTCGACCAAATTCAGGTTAAAGAGATTATAAATTGCAAACGCGTTTAAACTACTGTCGTAAGAAACTACTGAAAAATTACTTTGGCTTTTTCTTTTCACAAGATTATCACGCTCGAGGTTAACTTACAAACTTTAAGTTAAATTTAATGTACTACAAGAGGTACCACTACATATATATATATATACGGTAGACCACAATCTGCACGTGCAAATAGCTATGATAAGTTGAGACACACTAAACATGGAAGTCGCGTGCTCCGCCATGTAATGACTGACCATCAGCACCCGCAAATTATGTTACGAAAAAGAAGAAAAATAAAACTAAAAATATGTTCTTGAAAATAGCTGTATGCAATTTTACCTGTCACGCAGCTGGGTAATTTCATTGTATTTCTTGGAATAGAAGGTCTTGAAGCACTTGAGCATTTCTAAATAAGAAGTTGGCGTGACGTAATTTTTTCTACCAAGTTCGCGAGAACATCTATGGATGAAATTGGTCATTACAATTTTGTTGCAGACATTATTTGCTGCGCAATTATTTCACCTTATACTGGCCTCGACAACCGACACATTAAAGTACATCACCATTTCGACAAGACTGGTTTCTAGCTTAGATAAAACAACAACTTTTACGGATTCGTCACTCTTTTCCCCTTCAGTTTCTTCATCATCTGGGTCGGTTGTTCCTTTCTTTTCAGCATCCGAACTTAAGTTCATTGCCAGAACAAATGTTTCGGCTACACGAGTTAAAGCATCTGTTGGCCATGCTGTGAACCTGTTGGCAGTTAATGAGAAGTGAAAAAAATTTATGCGAAATAAAAGAGGATTTTACCAATCAATAGTGCAACAGTTTATAAGAGATGGATACATTCTCAGTCTTTCCTTGAAGGACTCTCCAATTGGTGAAAATGCTAGTGCAAGATGAAGCATTTCTCGTACTCTTTCTATGAAATAACCATACATTTCCATTGGGGATGGATCGATTTTTCTATCCTAGTTTAAAAGGAAATCATTAATGAAAAGGAATTTATTTGATGAAATTTTGTGTATACTAGTTGCTTGGCAATATTTGTAATATGCTCCAAAATAGTTGCTTTTTCTTCCGATTGATAGAGATTCGGGAGATCGCCTGTGTTGAGAATTCCATTGATGTCTTCGATGAATGCCTCATCAGTTGCCTAGAAATTGTTTTTTAAGGTGTTAATTCATAAGGAAAGTTAGAACTGTATGATGAAATAGTTGGAATCAAAAGGATTATTGGCACATATGTTCTACCGAAGTATGAACAGATGTCTTATTATTTTTCGTGAGAAACAAGTTTTTTTTTTTAATAATGGCTTGCTTGCCGATGTTCGCCAAATGACCGAGTGCCAATCATCGCAGTAATAAACTCCTTTCTATGGAAATGATTCACTTGCACTAGCGTAATGACTCGTCATCACCGATTTCGTCCAAATTCACGGTATATAGCAGTGGGAACTCCAGATGCCAAGCGAAACCGAAATTATGCTTAGTGTAGGAGAGCCTGGGGTTTTGTAGGCTCACCCCTTGGAAAAAGCCCAAATTCGCAAATTTTCGCGGAAGTTGTCGCGGTTAAATTGCAAGAGAATTTGAACGAAATCGCCAAGTTCATTCGGGTAAAATGCCAACCGCAGAGAAGGTATGTAGATTTTCGATTCTGTAAGTGGCATTTCCGTGCGTTATCAAAAATCACCGGTAGATGGGGTAAAGTGGGTATGCAATATTTTTATAGATTTTTTTTTAAATAGGTACATGACATCCGATCTTCCTGAAATATTGTACAATTATCTGTACAAAATTTCAGGAAGTAAAAGCGCATCCATGAAAAAAAAAAACAAAAAAATGGATTAATCGATAAGTTGTAGAAAAACATTTCGAAATGAATTTTACAGATGGAATTTTGGCCGTCGCAGCTTAATCAGAGTGGGAGAGGAAAATATGTTAAAAAAATCAGAAAGAAAAAAATCACAAAATTTTAGCAAAAGGAATTTTGCAAATCGGATAATATTTATCCCACCTCCTCAGAACACTTGAATTCGGGAAATGAGAAACTTTTTCCCATTGGTGGATATGAATAACATTTTGACATTGAATTTTTTTATCCCAGTTTGATGAGATTGTGTACGAATATCCTACACAGATGGTAGGATATAAAATAAATACTCTCACCCCTGGAAAGTAATTTTTTTTATTATAATAATATATAAGTAACACATCACGGTTACCAATCTGTAACCCGTACCGTTACGAGTAATAGTTTCAAAAAATCATAAAAAGTTCACAATGAACTTAGCAAAAAGAATTTTGAAATTCGGTTGGAATTTAATAGAGAGATAAAAGTTGAAGCTTTACAGTATATGCTACTAATAAACGTAAGTTGAAAGTCATTAGCAAACCTCACAATCTTATTTTGGAAAGTGCTCCTAAACTAATTGGTGTAAAGAATTCTGGATATCTGTATATGAAAGATAACAGATTACAGATAACTGTAACGGAAAGAAATTGACTTAATTGCGAATATACCTGCAAGATGATAATTATCAAAATTTTCCGAAAAGTGAATATTTTAACCCCCGGTTCACCTACATTCTGCATTATTTCGGTTTCGCTTGGCTATCTGGAGTTCCATTTGCGTCACTTTCATTTCTAGTCAAGCCCAACATATACTGTGAATTTGGACGAAATCGGTGATGACGAGTAGGGACCCTCTCCTTGTAAGACAAGAAGACAATGATATCTTGAATCTTATTTCATACTAATTACTGCCTACCAAGTTAAAGCTTCGCTGTTACAATAGCAACAAATGTTAAAGAGAAGCACATCACTGTACATTCATATACCTTGTCTACACTATTGGTTCAATATGTAAGTTTTTTCTTCAACTTTTTCAAACCTATTCAACCGTTTCGTAATGGTAAGCAATTTCGACCAAAATTTAGTAACGGACTATGCATGGGTGTTGTGTCTAGTACTAAAGAGGTAAGACGTTTATGTTCAGAGAATAGAATATGTTCTAGGATAGGAATGTGGTAATAAAAATTGAATATTTATAAAATGGTCGCAGGAGATCACAATTTTAAATCAAGTGCATTATTAAAAAGCAGTCTAGTATATGGCGAAACAATACCTGGCTTACATCTTCTTAAATGGATTGGAAATTTCGACTTTGTCCTTTCAATTGAGAGACTTGTAATCAACAACAGGTGTACTGTAGTGCTTAACTCAGTCACTGTGATGAAAGCCTTTCCGTCAACACCAAGGAAAATCTAGAGATTATTCTTAAAAAGCACTTCCTTATCTGTAACTTTGTAACCGAGGAGCCCGACGTAGACGCCAGATCCTCAGTGATACCGTGGTGCTAAACAGGAATTACCGATCAGCAAAGAATATTGTCACTGAAGCCAAGATGAGATGGGCTTGTCAAGTCTTTCAAACCTTTTAAAGCTCCGGCGGTAATGTCATATTTTCTGACGTTACTGCAGGAATCGCTGGATTACACTAAACCCCTTATTACCAGGATGTTTAGGACCAGTCTGTGACGGGATATAACCCCAAGCTGGAGACTAACCAAGATTGTTTTTATACCGAATGCGGGTAAAAAGGAGACCAAATCATTCAGGCCTATCAGTCTGATATAATTTCTCCTGAAAACTCTACCGAAAATAATATTCGGGTGGACGTCCCTCAAAAGCTGTCCACTCAAAAGCCTACCAATTTGGGAAATCCACCGAGGACACTCTCAGAAGTCTGGTAAGACTATCGAGAAAGCCTTACAGGAAAAGAAGGTCCATATATGTTCCTTTCTGGACATACAAGGCGCATTCGACAATACTTTCTTTAACTCGATCAAGAGGATATACGAAAATACGAGTCATATAAACCTGCCATCTTCAGATTTATTGGCAATATGCTTGAGAAACGCTGCATACCAGCTACCCTAAACGGCGAACCCACAGCAATCATAGTCACTAGAGGCTGCCCACAGTGCGGGGTTTTATCAACCACTTCTATGACTCTTAGTTGGGGATGAGCTATTAAATTTACTCCAAAAGGAGGACTTAAGGTCCAAAGATACGCTGATGACATTTGTCATTTGTCTCAAATGAAAGTTTGAATCAGCTTTACCCGAGCTTATGCAAAGTGCCTTTAACATCATTAACAGATGGTTCTAGATCATGGGACTATCAATAAACCCAGGCAAAACCGTACCAGTTCCTTTTACTAGAAAAAGTAGTCCCAGATCCCGTAGAACATTCCAAAGAAGCACTTCTTGAAGATAGAAATATCTGATAATGAACTGTGTCGACTGTGCGAAGAGGAAGGAGAAATGCATTACAATGTGAGTGCCCAGTGCTTGCAGGTCTAAGGATGCAAACTACTGGAGGAACATTCATCTCTCGAAATCGCTCGTTAGAAGACTCGATTTTGCCTAACCACCTTAGGGAAAGGCACAATAGACTAACTCTGGTCGAGGTATTCGCATAGGTTTAACCGAATTGTATTTTGTCATGCTTACGTTAAAACTAGCTTGATATTTTGTATCGCAGAAATCGCGATGATATGCATGGTCTACCTGAAAATCTACAAGCTCTAGCTTCCAGATCTGGATTAGGATACAATTCTAACATTTTCACAAGTGTTGGACATACTGCGTGATCTGCGATAGACAAATTGCTTCGGCTAAATAACAATGACATAAATAACCGATTGTCGATTTTTTAGATGAACGATGTATCTTTGGATATTATTCACTTTCACGCTTTTATAGCTAGCTACTTCTACTTCTATGGATATTGATTTGCCGAAATCTCTAACAAAATTCTTTCCAGAATTCTTCTTAAGATTATAATATGAACCATAACCATCTTACATCCCCAATTTCACAGTGAACATTCGTGAATCCTTTGTAAGTAGGGCAATGCGGTTGTGGAACAGTTTACTATCTTCTGATTTGCTATCCTATTTGAGCCACAGGTGCATTTTTTAAAATCTTTTTTAAATCGTGAGACATAAGGATGGAGATGCTAGAGTTGGGTTGATGGGTTCCAAATTACCGAGTGATTTTTCCTGCAAAGTCTCGTATTTGAAAACATAATTTACTGATTTGTTGACAATTATTATATTTTGACAGTTTTGACAGATCAAGAGAATTGTTGTCTTTCCTTTAATTCGCGCGGTCAACAAATTTCAACACCTTACTTTACTCTGACGCATTATCCCAAGCCATAGTAGATGAGTTGCATCTTTCACGTACACAGTATAAAATAATTCCTTAAAGTGAGTGGCAACAATTTGTGCCATTTTAGCCATTTGTCGATATGATTAGGGAAAGCTCCACCTTGGAAAACTAAGATTAGCTTTTTATCCCTAAAATGTAGGTAGGGTTTTCTCCCTCAAATGTAGGAAATTATGGTTTTTCCCCCTAAAATGTAGAGACTATTCCCTAAAATTTAGAGAATAGTCCCTAAAATGTAGGGAATAGGTGATAGCACCGCACCACTCTCCACCATAGGTGAAGGTGATAGAGACCACCCCTTCTCAGCTCATTTCTGATGGTCCATACTACTAAGTAGTATGGAAAATATATTGGTGCACTGGGCATGCTTAAATAAAATATTGAAAAGCAATATACGACTTGTTTTCAAAAACAATGTGTGAATTATATAAACGAAAATATGTTTCCATTAAAATTGCAGCATATAATACCTAATTTATTGAATGTTCTCTTCCTCATATCCAAAAGAGCTAACATTTCTGGGAATTTTACTGTACTTTATAGGTTTTCTAGTGCCAAATACCTAAATTCATTGAATGTTCCATTGATTTGGGGAAATTAAACTGATTTTCCCTTCCCTTTCTATCAGAGAAAATTACATTTATTTCTAGGGAAAAACGTGTCTTAAATTTAGGGAATAGTCTTAATATTTTTACAGTGTAGTTCGTTCAAGGAGTACGTCTTGTCTCAAAAACCATCGTAGCTTAATACACAATGCATTGCTTGAGGACAACCGTTGTTCTTCCAAAGATATCGAGTTATCTCTGAGAATATCAATAATCCGAAAAAAATAATTCTACATATACGTCGAGGTCATGACAAGTAAACTAAAGTGCTAAAAGTGCGTAACAAATGATGAGATGGGTAAATTCTTTCCTATAACGATAATCCCCATCACACATTTTTCGAGGATTGATATTTAACACTTCTCAAATTTCGGTGGAAGTCCATGAAAATCTTGTTTCTGAGGTTACTGCCGACGCGGTGTATCTTTAAGATGCCAGAAAGCATCAATCGATGATTATTGGCTTGACATCCAAACATGTGACTCTGTTCTCTTTTTATTCGTATGTATGTGTATTTTTCACTATGTATGAGATTTGATCTCCTAAGAGTAATGCTAAAAAATGTTTTATAAATGAGTGAGATAGTGACGATAAATAAAAACTTCGATTAGTTCCCCTAGCAAAGCATATGCACTAATTAAATTTAATATTTACTTGAGTATCCGAAAAGAGGAACACTGTAGGCTTTAAGTTTGTTCCTGCATGCATTAAAATTTTCTTTAATCATCTCTGCGACCATTCGTATTGTGTATATGACTTCGTCACTTGAATTGTCATCAATTTTGCATCTGCAATGCTTGCCGCCAATTTAGCTGAACTCCTGCGACCAGATCCGCCCAAACCCGCATTAAAATATTTCCTCTAGGCATATTTAGAACTCTTGAAATTCTGAATAAAATAAAATTGAGGAAATCTTATTCTTCTTCCGGTGTCCATTGGTTGCTTACCTTGAAATATGTTCAATTGCGAACCGAAACAATACTAAATCCATGGGTGAATTAGAGAATGCATTATAGTCTTGCAGATAGTATGACATGATTTTCTCCAACTTATGGTAACTATCTATTTCATCATAAATTTTTCGGTTCAGCATCAGGTTCCATGTAATTTCCAAAGAATAAATTTCTCAAGTCATTGTCGGTTACATCTGCCCCAGGCTCAAGTCGATCAGCCATGGCTTGTTCTAAAGTGAACCTTAAGTGATTCTTACACGCTCCCTTTGCAGTTTCCAACAGTAACGCCCTATCCTTTTGCTCAATCAAACTGTTGACAGATTTTACCCATGAGTAATTTAGTTCTATATATTTTTCATTGACTTCATTACCGGTCATAAAATACACGATAAGTTTCATGGACCCATAGTCGACCTAATTTTTCCGGGTCGGTGAGCCTTTTCGGTGGTACCATCACTATGCCCTGGAAAACTCTTGTCACATCTCGAAGAGAAAATGTATAATGGGATTTTGCCGGAGTCGGTAGGAACAAACGTATCGCTTCTCTGTATGTGTAAACCAGAGCTTCAGCTAGACCCTAATGTGTCACACATGTTTTGGTGTTAATTTATTATTACTTTAAAATTTTGTCAATTTAAGTTTGGCAATTTTACCCTGGATAGAAGTGCAACTTTATCTGGAAAATCCTTACGAAAATGCCAATCACCGATGGTGTTAAAAATTCTAGTGATTGTCGTATCCTCAAATGTGTCAACAGACACAACAAATGTATGACGATAGAATCGGGGAAATATAAAATTGCTACCACCAACTACACCCATAGCACCAACGAAAATCTGTGAATATAAAATTAGAATGTTAATATGACAATGAATTACTGGGTGCTGCATTTCTTGGGAAAGTTACCAGATCTAAAAGTTCTATTTTGGTGGTATCTTTTAAATCAGACCAATACCCATGATCCATCCATTGACGAAGTAGTTCTAATGGTGGCTGAGATCCATAAGTGTCTCTAGAAGGCATCGCAACGTCATCACAGAAAACGATACACTAAAGAGAATAGATTCGATTAAATTCATGTGCACATAACATGGTAGATGTGATTTTGGAATATGTACCTTTTTTCCAACTGGTGGTCCGAATACACCCTTACGTCTTCTATCGAGTTTAGACATTACGGTCTCTTGAACCTGTAGAACAAAAAGAATTAATTAAATTTAGATGGTAACTTTATGTTAGGGAGATACCTAATTAGTGTAATTGTACTAGAAGGTACCAGAAATTTAGAGTAAATTGTTAGGACAGACGATGTGTACTTGACTGACTATTTATGTACATATGTTAGAAGAAAAACAAAATAATTTTATTGAGGACAAGGCGATAATATTCCTCATTGGCTAGTAAGAGTTACTTCGATATATCGGATGGCATTGATAGAAGAGGATGGCGGTAACATCTATAGCGATTACATACTTTACCTCAATATCCAACCTAGTTTTGTTCTCTTTTTTGGAAAAATCATAAGATGAAGGACGACGCCAAAAGAAGAGTTTTCTGAAAGGTACATCATGTTAAATAGCATTGGTATTGCACGTATTCTTTATGTTAGGAGCGGCTATGAAAAGTTTCCGAAACAGTTACATTCAGCGGGTACAACTTTTGTTCGAGGAGAACTTCAATTAGTGGTTTCGCATGGTAAGTCCGAGTATATTTGATAAAATCTTAAAAACAATAATCTACTAAAACAACCTCTGCTTCAAATTGTCAACACTACCACTCCTGTTGCTCTATGGACCACTGCATACCCGTTAATTGAGTAGATGTTAGGGATACTATAACCCTTATTGTGACAAAACTTTCGAGCTATCTCAGATCCTATGGAGAATTGATTATTTAGTATGGAAATTACCTGATTAGATTGAAAGGAGGTTGAGACTCCAAGGGATCCCTGGAATGTAGGGTACAATAAGGCCCATTGTGTGACATCTTAGGTCCCTAACAGACGCCCGGAGTAGTTGCCAAGTCCCCCAATCCTTTCTGGCTTTCTAGTTCATTCAGGAGGTAGGAGCCACGGAATTTGTAACGCTTTCCTGAGAATAAAAGTGAGTCACCGTTTCGGATTCCTTTCCACAATCTATGCATATAGGCTCATCAACAAGTCTCATCCTATTAAGGTGACTTATGAGAAAAGAGCGCCCAGTAAAAACTGATAATAGAGTTCTCAGGTTTGGCTTGATTAGGCATTAGGTTTGGGCTTGGTTTACTCCACAGTTCCTTTGTAGTTGTATCTGAAGGTTCATCTAACAAAAGGCGACAACTGGCCAAAAACCGAAACATTAGAGGCAAGATGTTTTGGTGCAATTCCGATTGTGGAGGAAGATTCCTCCGAGCTTGCACTAAGACGAACAAGATCGTCCGCCTTTACATTCCCGCAGATATCGCTGATATCGTTGTTTCCTGGCACCCAAACAAGGAGTACCCTGTTATTTTGAGAGAGGGAATTCAGGGTGGTTTTACACTCCAATACTAATTTGGAGGTTGTAAAGGGTTTTATAAAAGCCTTGACAGCTGCTTAGCTGTCCAAGCAGATCGCAATATCATTTCTCTCAGTGTCTGAGTTAAGGTGATACATTCCCGCTTCAAGGTTGGTCTCGACCTCCGTCTGGAAAATCGTGACATGACTTTCAAGATGTAGGGCAATTCCAGTGTAAGGCTCCTAAAAACCGCCTACTCCAGTGTTTTCTTCGGATTTGGAGCCATCTGTATAATTAACAGGGTTTGTCAATGACAGAAGTACAGAGTGTGATTCTTATTCTGCTCTGGATGGAATTTTAGATTTGAAGTTGTTTTTCAATATATGTAGTCTCGATGAGGTGGTAGCAGTCCCTGTCGATGTCAGGTGCGATAGACTGCACGAGTTCAAAGATGGAATCGTGAGGAACTCTCGGTCCAGTGTGAATCTAGCTCTGATTATTATGTAGTCTCAGCGATGCGATTGACGATCCTCCTTTTTGATGTATATTTGCAAGGGGGAATATGTTGAGGATAACTTTGAGAGCCCAGGTGCTGGTTGACTCGTGAGCGCCACTTACATTGAGGAGGCACATTCTTTGAATCTTTTCAAATATCTTACGAGAAGCGTAGGTAAGCATGTAGTAGTGTGTAGTAGCCAAATACTGCATATCAGGAAGACTTTTTTTTGCAGTCTTACTGACAATTGTAATACCCGTTTTGAGTTGACCGAATAAGGATTTGAGAAACAAGGTTACATGGATGGACGAGTTTGTACTAATTACTCACGGTAATATTGATTGTGCTTCTATCTACCTAATATAGAGTAACTTGCCCATCGTCCATTACTGATATCTTAGAAAACTATTTTGAATATAAACCCCACCAAAATAGTTTCAGCCCCTTCATGATATAAATGAGACTATTTATTTTTAACCCCTTTATGATATAAATGATACTATTTTTAATTACTTCAGCTATCAAAAAAAAAAAAAAAAAAAAAAAAAAAAAAAAAAAAAAATGCGCCGATTGTCCTACCTAAGCATTATAGGAATTAAAAGGAACTATCCGCAGGCATAAAAATCACAATTCCTCAATCTCCAAGGACTGCATTTATAAGTGGAGTAGGCAATTTACATTATTGTTATGCTGACTGAAATATTTGTAACAGGAGATCATTTGGATCCAAAACGATATTTCACTAGGTACTTAGGGATCGCGAACTGGGTAGTCCTACCTGCGAAGATCCATTTATGCATATTTTCATTCTTCTCTCCCTTTAGAGAATAGGCCCCACGGCCCACATATTTTTTTTCATATTATTTTGTTTTGTCCATTCGTATCCGAGGCTCTGCTTTAGTTTCTTGAATCGTATATTTTTGCATTTAGGTGATATATCAAAGATACTGCTGCCCACTGTAGTTTATTAGGAAAGTTATACTATGTTGAAGGAGTCTGTGGTTTAAAAAATGGAAAAAGAGTTGAATAAGGTGTATTTGGATCTAGATGTCGCATGTTCAAACTGATCAATTTACATTGACGCTATAGAATAGAATCAACACTAGTCTGGGGATACTTCCCAATGCCTCAAATATCTAGTGAGAAGTAACAAAATTATTCTCATACTGGTTGCGAAGAAGCTGATGATTTAGTTAAAATTAGTAACAAAAGCACCCTTAATTGGACCCGCGGAAATTATGTAGGTTGTCACAAAGACACATCAAAACAACTGACATAAATTACAGAAAAAAATAAACTGGCCCAGTATCGAAATAAAACCCAGAAATGAAAACACAAATTTATCTTGCCCCAGGCGCGAAAAAAAAGAAAATACCACTTCCAAAAATGGGGGCTCTATACAGGGTGTCCTATACGTACCGCATTTCTTTATACCCCGGATTCCTCACTCAATTTCGAAAAATAAATTGTATTTGGCGGAGAGCCGGAAAATGCACGGTGTGGGCGGTAGGGGGGTTTTGTGATTTTGGGTGCTTTTTATCCTAATACCATGTAACTTTTTTGTTATACACCCTATGAAGGTGATTTGCATCTCAAGTGATAGTAAACCCTCTACGGTTTCCAACAAATGCCAAACCACATCTCTACTGCCTTTTGGTCGGCAGTTATAGGATGTCAAAATAAAAAAAATGGATAATTTTGCAATTTCTTTTTCAATTTTAACGATTTTCCTGCCAAAATGCGTGATAACTATACAGTTTTATGACAAGATTTAAAGACCCCGGAATGTTACCTTTAATTTGACTATGCGCATGTACTTACCTAAATGCTACCGTTATTGAGATGTTCCCGTTTTTATGGTGCATAATTTCATTAATTTTGCTAATAATAATAGAAATCGCGCCTAATTTTATGCAATTCCACGCAAATTAGCAAAATTCATGAAATTATGCATCATAAAAACGGGAATATCTCAAAAACGGTAGCATTTAGGTAGGTACATGTGCAGGATCAAATGAAAGGTAACATTTGAAGGTCTTGAAATTTTGCAAGAAAGTGCTATTCTTATCTTGCCTCTTAGCGGGAAAATCGTTAAAATTGAAAAAGAAATTGCAAAATTTTCCAATTTTTTGACTTTAACGTCATATAACTGCCTACGAAAAGAAGGTAGTGAGGTGGTTGGGCATTTGCTGGAAACCGTAGAGGGTTTACTATCATCTGGGGTGCTTCATAAGGTATATAACAAGAAAGTTGCATGGTATTAGGATAAAAAGCACCCAAAATCACAAAACCCCCTAATGTGGTACGTACGGGAGACCCTGTATAATTACAGGACCCTTTTCAGGACATTTTTTAAACAGAATTATACAGATTCGCGTTGCTTCTGTTATGAAGCGATACCGACCTGCGTGGCCCATGAAGTAGTTCATATTCTCTACGAATTATCCTAGAGGAAACTATAGAGTACCAGTCCGCAACTCTATACACATTTTTTCCTTTTGCTGCTCTTAGTTCTTACCATCAGCTCTCTCGAAAAATCCTGTCAATATACTGCAGGAACTGCTACAACGACTAGCGCTGCCATCGAATATGCAGATAAATCTAATGAATGCACCATCATTAACAGAATCTAAACACCTTGGTTCAAAGTCTTGCAGTAAAAACTTATGCTGTTGGTGTAAGATCAAAAACCAAAGAAATAGGGACACTGAGAGCAGAACGTCGAGGACTCTGATCAAGAACAAGAATAATAGAGGTCAAGACTTTCTGTTATCTCGGTATTATTATTGTTAAAACTGACTGTAAAGAATAAAATGTGAATTCTTGTATAACTCCAGAAGCTCCTTGCCTCAGTCAGCCTGGCCTGGTTATGGAAGTCTAGATATTTTTTAATCGAGAGGCAAAATATGGACGGTTTATTCAATACATAAACTACCGTTTGCAAAACATTGTTAATAGGTGTTTATGACGCATTGTAAAAATTCACTGTTCAGATCGAGTGCCTTTGGGGAGGCTGGTACGAAGAAAGGTTTGATGATTTAATGAAAGCATTCAAATGGAATTTCATTCTCCATACTCTACGATGTGTAGAATAGAACTCGAGATTGTAACCCTTATGAAAGTCGGCGAATCGGGAGACCTAGAACCATATTGGGTAGAAACAGAAGCCACAACTCTGGTTTAAAAATTGTCATTTCGTAGTATATAGTGTCTCATCTATCGGATGTTATTTGGCTTTTTTTTCGCAAATATAATTCAAGTCTTTTACCTCCAGTTGTTTCCTGTTACAGAAAGTATAACTAAAGACTTGAATAAAATTGAGATGAAAAATAGCGTGGTAACAAAATTAATATACAAAAAAAAAAAAATGTATGCGAGTATACTTTTGCAAACAATAATCTCATGAATAAGTAATTAAATTAAAATTCCCTTCAGGGCAATACGTGTATACCAAACTATACATAGATACTCTCCACTAATTAGAGTCAATTAACATGCATTGCCAGTTGCATTTAATTAATTTCGCGGTTTCGGCAATGTCAATTATTCACATCGTCAACAAAACTTTTATTAATTACCTGTTGAGCAGTGGTGCGTGCCGAAAAGTTAACAACATTTATTATATTCGTCTGCTTCGGCAGGCCAATTATATGGCTATTTATGATGGCACTCTTTCCCGTTCCCGTCGGTCCAACCAAAAGTATTGGCAGACTTCGACTCAAACAAAATTCCAGCCAGTAATTTATGAAGCCGGTTTCCTTGGTCGGTACGATGAGCTCACTTATTTGAACACCTTCTGGGAAAGTGACTTCTTCAGATTTTAACCATGGCCACCAGTTTTCCACTTCATCATATCTGTAGTCGGTAACTAGAGCTTTTTCTGGAAACATTTGTCCGCGATTAAGGGAGTAGTGCTTGGGTCGTGGAAAATCTTCATTAGCCCCATATAAAACTTTTCTTAGAAAAGTGTCAAAGTTGCGTTGTCCTTCAGCTGTGGGGAGAAAAAAATGACAGAATTATTGCTTTTATGGATTCGTTGCTCCTTCCTCTCTAATAAAAGTGTGCTGTCAGACTTTAGTAATAATACCATTAAGTGCTGAGGCGTACGCCCACGCAAAGCAAAATAGAAAAGTTTGCTGGAACCAAGTTTGATTGAGTTGTTTCTGTTTGTCGAGGAAATTTTTGAAAAATGTGGAAAGCATCTGGGGAATAATGGCAGAAAAAATTATTTTAAATTAAATTCACATTACTTTTGTTTTATAGCTGAATTTTAGGTAAAATAGTATACAATTGAATTAAAGTATAAAAAATAAATATTTATGTAAATAAGGAACTTGTTAACGCGGGTAAAATACAGATCCATTTTCCTGGATATGCCATGTGGAAAAAATGCAAGTAAGATACGAGAGCTGAGAATCGAATATCAAACGTGTGTCCTATAAAGGAGACACAATTCTGGGAGCTTTTATTTTGGTTAAAATATCAACAATGAGATGAGGATAAATATATAGTTGAAGAAATCTGGAAGATAATACAAATGGGAGTCGGTGTTCATAAAATTTGACAAGGCCGTGCCATGCCATGAAGAATTTCTGTCGAAAGGATGGGTCTTTCAACAAGATCATAGACCAAGAGCCCGCAGTAAATTTTTTTTGTGAAATATAACCAAAAAATTTATGCATACGTATTAAGTTAAAGGAAGGGCAATGTCAAAAACAATCGTCTGGCAGGAAATCTCCGCGGCCTAAGTGAGTAATGGTATGTTGAAAACACTATTTGTTTCAAAATTGAAATAATTATTATAACCACTTAATGCACGTCTTAAAAAACAGAGAGGTTTTCCCTGAGCACAAATATGTAGGTCCAAGACGGTTTGCGCGCGGCTAACCTCTTGCCAGTACTCTGCTCACACGTTTATTAGGATTCGTTGCTATGAAACATTATACGGGAAATTATATCAGAATGCGGTCGCCGGTCAGTGTATAGTTTGATTTTGTGGACTGAGTTGGTGATAGATTTAGAATCATAAAACATGTAAAGAAATGTTACTAGTTTCGATCCTAACAGTTACCTTAAAAACCGTTTTAAAAACCAAAAAATATTTTTAGGTACGCAGTATTTTTATAATTGAATTTCGCTAAAAAAAACTCAATCATGGAAATACTGCATACCTACAAATATTTATTACTTTTTAAAATTATGATTTCTTAGGTAGCTGTTAGCATTGAAACTAGTATTAGTTCTTTTACGGGTTGCTTGTTATTAATGCCATGGTCAAAGAATTGGTCTTAGACCAATTTGAGCTTTTTTACTTGTTTATGTATGTAATTTATTAATTTCTGTACGAAATATTATATTGGGAATTGAAATAAATTACATAACTATTGATAAATTTACATATTCTGTACTTTACATACGGAATTGAAGAATTCATAAATAATGTAAAATTACATTAAACTTATGTAACTTAATTCCACAGCATGATGTAAATTTACATATCGTATTTTACACCGGAAATTGAAAAATGCATAAACAATGTAAAATTACATACAGTGCGAAATTGCTTTACATAAGGTTATGCAGTGTGCATAAAGTTGTGTAAATTTCCGCTACCATTGTTGGCAATTTGTTGTAAAATTACATACAGTGCGAAATTGCTTTACATAAGGTTATGCAGTGTGCATAAAGTTGTGTAAATTTCCGCTACCATTGTTGGCAATTTGTTGTAAAATTACATACAGTGCGAAATTGCTTTACATAAGGTTATGCAGTGTGCATAAAGTTGTGTAAATTTCCGCTACCATTGTTGGCAATTTGTTGCCTATTATAGTAGCGGAATTTTCAATAGATATTTTTTACAGTGTAGTCTGTTAAACAGAGATTTACTGAAAACAACGTTCAAGCTATGAAGTTACCATCATTGCCATCCACCAACTTGAACTCTATTGAATATCCACATTATGGCAACAAATAAAACAATGTTTAAAAAATAAAAATTATTTAGTTGAAGAAGCAAACAATTTTTTTTGCAAAAATATCTATAAACTCAGCAAATCTAGATGTTGGGAAAAGATCACCAAATGAGTAGATTAGATTTGTGAATGGGTGCGTAGGCCTTAGTCTCACTATCACTGCGACCTAAAAGATTTATTGTGAGCCCCCGTTGCATTTACTCCCTTTCTAGGTTCTAGAGCCATTCCGGGATTGAAGTTCTACACATAGGTTGGTGTAGGAAAATCATGTTCGAGGTGGAGTAGTCTCCACATAGCTAATGCTTCGCAGTTGCAGCGCAAGTGCTCCGAGGATTTGTGAGCATCCTGAAAGAAGCAGCAGAATGAAATCTCAGCCAAGCATATCTTGTTTAGTTGATAACACAAACCCAGCTTATGAAACGACGCGAAATCAGATAAGGAGAAATTCATAAATGGAATCTTGTAAGTTTATCTATTTAGTTGAAAGGCGCAAAATGTGAAAACCTTAACAAGAGGATATCATTGTTTTTGCGAGTTAAAAGAAGCAATAGATGATGAAAGAGATTCCCCGATTATTCCACTAAATAACCACATGCAAAACATACTGACACGCACATATGTGAGTCGCAGTCATTAAAAGCGACAGCATATACAGAATATAAAAGACGAGAAATGCGACACGGCCATTAAAAACAAATTCTAAAAAAATACGAGCCTTAACCAATGATGTGGTACAGGCAGAAACGGCAGAGTTATTCAGAGCCTTTTAATATATAATTGGTTAATTTGATGCGATCGCAGTAAATTATTCTGTACAAATATACATACACACAAACAGACACAATACAATATAATCGAAAGCAAATTATTAATGAAAAAACTAAACAAAAGTGGTCCATGGATTGAGCCTTGAAGTATACCACTCGTATATCCTGATTTGGAGATTTTGTTAAGCAGAAGAGGCTCTCCGCTCAAGGCAAGAGAACCTTTGATTGCATATGGGGTATGCAACCGAGTGCTGTGCATTGGATATACACCTCGATTGTAAGCTCGAGGCTTATATAGCGCTCTTGTGTATGTTGGCCGAGAAAACAAGTCGGAACTGCGATCCGGAAGCTGGCGGGCCTGCAAAGGATTGCTTGCTCAGGAATTAAGGGTTCCATGCGATGTACGGCTACTTGAGGTCCTACTTAATCCACTACCGCTCGATCTTGTCATTCACTCAGATGCCAAAAGGTCTATGTGCAGATTGTACTCATGGGGATGTCGGGAGGACGGCTGGACTGGTTCTTTCCTTTGCTCATTGGCGTCCCGGCTGGAACAGGAAAACTGTCTGAAGCGCATGCCACTGACCTGAAAAACTTACCTCACCAAGACCTTCTGCGCTTTATTCTGCAAGGTTTTAGTAAAAGCGTTTCTAGCAGGTTATCGCAATAGGCCGCCCTGGCCAACGCTGGCTAAAACAGAAGAGTACAATGGTTCATCTTAGCCATTCTTAGAAATTTTACATATCCCCCTGTCTTTTATAAACAGAAAAAAGTCCAGATGAAGTAAGACATTCCAGAAACCAGAAAAAATCAAGTATCAATAAAATTGACTATACCCCGATACCTAAATAACCGGAAATCGAGAATAGATTACACGTGAATGTCATTTGGAATCGAGTATATTTGAATTTAGAATAATCAAATCAACTACTCGACTACTCGCAAAATGAGTCAAAATCGCACTACTAGAAGCAGGTTATATCTTGGGCGTATAAAATTTTCTATTCCTTTAACCGAATTAAGAGAAACTTTGCGTTTTTAGTCCCTTTATTATGCAATAACCCAATAACAATTTCTTAATCGTTTCGATAATGCAAACTTACATACATATATACACCTGTAGAAAACTACAAACTCGTATCAGGAAATTCAGTTGCAGGTCAAGCTGAACAACCTTTTACTCATCCATTACTGCGCCGGAAACACAAATATGCTCCAAACTTATGACCATAGTTTACCCAAAGCATCGGTGCAATGCCTAAGCTGAAAATTTATTGGAAGCACCCACACGAGTACTTGGAATTAGTGCATTCAGAGATAAATGAATTAAAATGAACATAAATCATATTTCACGGACTTTTAAAGTTACTGTAATACGCCTAATTGTTGCCAGGGACTACATACATTTCAGAAGTATTTCATATTTTAACAAGCGGATGTGGTGGTCCCCCACAAAAGGGGGATTTGTAAAACTTTGATTAATGAGATTCACAGTAAAAGCCAAGATGAATTTTTATATTTTTGGGGGTCGGATGGTAAATTCATGTTGAGTCTACAATTTATAATTTTATTTTACCTTATACTGGTAAATCGGTGATGTATCCAACATTTTTGGACAGCTAGGTAGTATATGAAGAGCAACCGGAATAAGCCAATCGATAAGTTCTTCATAGAGGCCCATATAGATTTCATTGAGTCCAGCCTTTTCAAGGACATTAACAAAACTTAAATGTATAACTCTCCATCCTAATTGAGATGGTTCCATGTATATCATTCCACATCGGGATACTGTTGCTGGTGAAGCTTGCTCCAAGTCAGCAGGCTCGAACATCATATTCATCGACTTGGACATTTGTACAATTTCTCCAGACATCAGGCACAGTTTCTTATTGTCATCTAAAACTGTATTTAAGTTTTCAATCCATATAGCATCGACGGGTCCATCGAAAATCACCCAATGACGTTCATCTGGAGCACCATATGCCATTTCACGAAAAGTTTTCGCAAGGACTCCATCTGACCATTCATGTGACACTGGATCGAAGCTTCCATACAACTGACCCATTGTAATTGCTTTTGGATTAATTATGCGATAATTGACGGCATATTCTCTGGTAGTTGCTTCATTATCGAAGGCAACACCCTTTAGAGCTTTCGCTAATGTCTGAAAAGAAACGTATGTATATAGACAATAGATAGATTTCATGTGATAATAATAATAGGCGGAACAAACATACTTGGTAGGCTGTAGTTTTTCCACCCATAGGTGCTCCAACAATCATAAGTCCATGTCTAACTAAAAGCATTTCATAGACCTGTAGAATTTTTTCGACATACCATGGTGTAGCTTGAAGGTTCTGCTCTAAAAGACATTTATTTATCCATCTGAGGATATCATCTCTAGCAGGCTGTAGGGGTAGGTAAATAAGAGAATTGTTGATATTAAAAATTCAATTAAAAAATTAATTATTATATGGGTGGTACCGTAGGTACTTCAACTCCTGGGAACAAATCATTATAAATTCCTACGAACAGAGAAACATCTTGTTCTAAGAATTTCGGTAGATTCACGTCAATGATGGCGCGCAAAACAATTTGAGCTTCTGGCAAATCTGGATGCATTTGTCTTAGAGAGCTTGAGGCGAGTAATACAGATTTAACAGCTCTCATTCCTAGAAATTAATATTATTATATATCTGAGATGAAATAAGCGTATTTAAAAAAATAAAAGATGAATTAAAGATAAATTTTATAAGATTATTTTAAATTGGGATGTCAGTTAGTTTGTCTCTGGTTATTTCTTTTACAAAAATCACGACTTCTTTACGCTTCCTTGCAGAATAGCAGGTTGAATTTTTTTTCATTGTACCGGAAAGTTATTAGTCCAGGAACTTTAGACAAAAAATGGGCTCATCTCGGAGAAAGTCCAACCAAGTTAAAAATATTGGTATACAGTTACATTTCAACTCTCCAAATAATATGTGAAAAGTGCCCGGATAACTTGTGAGAGCCAAAAAAAAAATTACCTTTTTTCGATTTTTGACGGATATCTTCGTTCTTGTCAGTCCCATTCCTATGAGGTATACTTATGAAAAAGAAAGAGCGGAAAATTCTTTACAAAAAAGGTGAAATAAGGTTTATTGATAACACTAGTAGTTTCCCGTAATCTGGCATTGAAACTACATCATAAATTTTATATGGATATTTAATTGCATGTAATGATCGAAATCGAGGCTTCCCTGCGCTATCTTCTGACGTTTTAATAATTGAAACAGATTTGTAATGTTCGCATACAATTAGAACGGTTATTGTTGGGAAAGACGTGATATCCTGGTAATATTTTTACGGTAAACTTTTACATTTTTATAATGTTAAAATAAGAAAATCAAAAACAGGAGCGTTTATTTTGTATGTATATTATTTATACCCGAATGTAAATAAAAATGTTAAAACGGGAAGATACCGCACAGAACCCTCGATTTCGATCATTACATGCAATTAAATATCCATACAAAATTTATATTGTAGTTTCAATACCAGATTACGTGAAAATTATTAGTGTTATCAATAAACTTTATTCCACCTTTTTTTTGTACAGAATTTCCCGCTCTTTCTTTTTCATAAGTATACCTCATAGGCATGAGACTGACAGGAATGAAGATATTCGTAAAAAAACGAAAAAGATAATTTTCCCCCATTTTTGGCTGTCATAAGTTATGCACGCGAGAAAATTTAAATGATGACGATTCACCCATAGGTTCATACCTTAGTGCAGCTAGTGTAACAATACAAATGAACTGGTCGTCGTTAAACATTAATCTAGGCTTAATTCAGGTATACCTACATATATCATTTGGGACACTGGAAGCGTATTGCCCGTAGTGTCATTGGGTGGATGGGGCACGGCAACGAAGATATGCCATCTAAGTCTGCAAGTTGCGTTAAGATAAGTGGTGTTAGGGTCTCTTCAGGATAAGGCATGATTTTTTTTTGTATATGGGCTGTGACAGCTGCAGGATTTGGGTATCCCACCCCATTAGCTCTCCCGCAAGGTGCTAGCGTGCCGCTTGTGTCAACGCTGTTTAGAGAGTGAACTGTCAGCTCAGGCTGATAGACTGGACTTCACGTCCAATAGTACTCACTCATAAGTACTACCATAACACTTTCTCTATCCACTGTATTTAGTGCTTGACATTTTGGTAAAGTACCCATTTTCCGCCACTAATACTATTCGGTGCAACAAAGGTTCACACCTAAGTCGTGACAGCAAAAGAGCAGACGTAAGAGTAGGACAATTCTTATGACACCCATTAACCAAAATTGATGACTTTTCCGATGGAATGCAGGTACCGATGGTTAATTCAAGATCTATAATTATGATGAGATTCCACTAGCGCTTGCAGGACATTTTCGTTGAGCAGATATTTCAGGATCGGGATAGTTTTCAAGCCTGTAGCCCTGCCTCAGGATTTCTGGATCTACCATTGTGTTTATTGTCCCCGTAAATTACATATTTATCGCAACTGCATATTGGCATGGCATCCAAAAGTTTTGGTATCATTTTGTATGTGAAAACTGAGATTTACATCTGAACGTTGGCCGGCCATGACTGCGGAACTTGCTTGTGACTAATTTTCAGATCAACTTTAGTGCCGCTTTATTTCGGTTTTTAGGTGATGTCGCATCGAAAGTGGGGATATGCATGATTTTTTTTAATGCTGGTGAAATTTTGGAACACTGTCCCATTTAGACAATACTGATGCATGTTTTTTATGGAGATTTGAATCTAGGAAAACTTGATTAATAGACTTTTTATTACCAGTCACTGAGCTATATTGACTCTTGCATGTGAGGGGAACAATTTGTTGCGGTCCAATATTGCAATATTTTTACTGGATTCATCCACTATAGCATTTCATTGTAATTTTGTAAGGCTACTAGTCATGATCTAAAACCTAAATTACTGTCCTTGACCTCCACATACAAGGGGCATAAGTAAACATGAATTTCTGTACCGAAGTACGCATCGAGGGTTACAAATATGGCTATGTTTGGAAATATTTAGATATATGAGAATAACTGAAAAATGTCTAAATAATAAAAAAAAAGGTGTGATACCTCTTTTGAAAGTTACTTTTGTTACATATTCAATAATCTGACATCAACTAAAATTCATAAGGTGGTTCAAAAGCTACATTTTTTTATTCTAAACTAGTGAAATCCTCAAGTAGCCATAACCGCAAAGAAGGACTACCGATGAGTTTCATACTATTCTGAAACATCCTGGATATTTAGATAATTTGACGAGTTGGGTGAAAATTGTTAGGGGTAGCCGAATATAGAACAATTAATCAACAGAATGCATCCCAACAATTTGAATAACCTTCTTACCGTAATCATAATGACATTGCGATGATAGTTGTTCAGAACATAGTTTGTAAGTGTGAACAATTTTTTGAGCCAATGGACGTGCACTGTCGAAACCATTCGAATAAAGTGTTATTTCGCCTATCATTGCGTAGTCGGGAACCATCATTGCAACTGTTCTAAAGAGAACTTTTAAATTATCTGGAAGTTCAGTTCTTCCTGCATATCTGCAAGGATAAGAAAATTTTTGAAAATTTTATCGTATAAGAATTTTAATTTTAAAGATTATAATTTGGGCGTTCAGGTCAAATGTTACAAATGTATGGTTAGAATATTTTGTACCCGCTATAGTAGTATAGTACTGTACGCTGAAATAAGGTGATAAATGATATGCCAATGGAAGACAGACTAAATCTGAAAAATGATTAGATGTAAATGAAAAAAAACTCACGAAAAATCTTTGAAAAAGAAATTTATTTTGTAAAAGACGGCGTTTCGTATCAGCAGGAATCGTACACTCATCGGTATGGCTTGGTTCCTGCCTGCCATATACGCTAAAATAACGGCCAAGCTGAGCTTATATATGCACATAAAATAATTTTTAAGTGTAGATTATATGAGGCGAAATACTAAGTATTGACTTGAATGCCTAGCAAGATTAGCCCCATGCGGGACTAGCATTTCGTAGACAGTTTTGCTATGAAATAAATTCATATCGAATTTGGTCAATATGAAAATTGACCGAGTTTGTTGCCAAATCTGTGACCCGAGAATTTAGTGAAAAAAAAACGCTTTACAAATAAAAAAACTTTGAAAAAGAAATTAATGCTGATGTGTATCATCAGCATAATTCATGTTTAACACAATTATTCATCTACCTGGATTATTCATCTGCAACCTAAAATTTACCACAACGAACACAGTGTGACTGCTGCATGTCCCGATTAAAAAAAAGTACTATTCTGATATACTGGTAACATCAATAGGGTCATCAACGAACCACGTCGTAATAATAAAGGCGAGGCTAGATAGAGTCCATAGAAACATAAGATTTCTTAGGCGATAGTTAGACGGATCTGAGAAAGGAACCACAGCATTTTTCAAAATGAAGGAGGAATCCCAAATGATTTGGGGAGCTTTCTCATCCTCGGGAACACTTCCATTAGCCTTTCCCTCCAAGTTCTAAAATCAACAATGTTGATTATATTGGTGTTCTGGTATTTTGGTGGAACATCAAGACGAAGATTGTACTTTCCAACAAGATAACGCTGTCATCCATATAAGCTAGGCGATAAAATCATGTTTTGACCGGCACGCGATTTTGTTTTGGCCTGGTTATTCGCCGGAACAAAGACAAATATAAAATCTGTGGGGTATACTATAGTGCGGCAAGCAATAAGTAGTACGACAACATAAATGCTATTCGAATAGAACAGAACCTAATCTGTACTTCCAGAGAAAAATTTCCTTTTTTTTCTAAAATATTTCCTTGAATTTTTATTTCATTCTTTAACCCTTAACCACCTACCAGTGGTCACCATGAGCGCAACGACTTTTCGAATTGGAAGTTTGCGGCTTGTGTGCAACGTACGTCAGTGTACTTCCATGTACCTTTTCTACACTTCATCATGTTTCCTTTTCTTTTTTATTTTATTACAACAGCTAAGATGCTTGACATGTCTTTTATTTACACATATTTCCCATAATCGTCCAAGATTTAGAAACAGCTACAATAATTCGTCGGTGGTCATCATGACCGCACGTAGGTGGTTAAAGGACGAAAATTGGGGGTAGGTAGTTCAGGGTTAACAAAAATGCAAATATTTTAGTGGTTATAGTACATATCCATGGTTACGAAATAGAACATGGTGACAATGAACAATATACAAAGAAATCTTTGGATACAAAGTGCAAAATCAGGGGAAAGAACTCGAATAGACCACATAAGATGAACCAGAACGTTTGGTTAGGTTGGGTTAGAGTGGCGGTCACTGTAAAAGTAAGTACAATCAGGACGTTAAGCAACGGATATTAGACCAAGTAAAAAAATTCCATGTAGAAATATGAATCTACATATAAAAAATATTTCTCGCCGTTCCTGAACCTAAGTAAAATTTATCAGCAGTAGAAGTTTTTGGAAAAAATTCAAAATAAAGAAGAATTCATAGCTCGAAACTTTTTGTAACAAGAGTTCAATTGTGATACCAATGGATCAAATGATGAACATAAATAAGTGCTAAAATTGACTAAGGAGAGATCGAAGGTGTCCTACACTATACATTCGGTACAATGGACCATCAGTAGGCAATCCTATATTCAGAGTTAACCACTTTCGAAGTTAACCATATCAAAAACATTTTATTTTAGACAAATGGAGCTTGGCAACTTCCAAAGATACATTGAAAAAGCCTGCGATTGTACGTGGATACAAACATATTGCTAAAGGAAAAGTTCAGAGACATTTTCTATAATGTTTCTCTATTGGAAGCATATGGCACAGCATCTGTGCCGGGGGGTACATTTCCGAATACTTGACCAACCACTTTGTAGACCTAGCAAAATTAATATCGAAATTTGCATCTAGTGACAGGATTAGTTAGGCAGACTTTTGCATTTGTGAAAATAGAAAAGAAAAAAAAACAAAAAATTAAAATAGTCCAGTGGCATCTCTCGAGCATGATAAATAAAAAAAAGGTATTTAGTCCTTACCACCAGAACAACAAATCATTTTTTGCCCGCTCACAATTGGACAGATAAGCAAGTGATATTGGAAGCCATCCAGATGAACTGGTTCAAGCCATCCAGATGAACTGGCTCAAGCGATGGGACAAACAGCAACATTTCAGTGATTCAGGATTTGATCATTACAGAGAAATTATCATAGCCTGAATTGCTGGATCAAGCCATCCAGACAAACATCTGCCTCCCAGTAATTCTGTTGGTTTAATCTTTTCAAACAGATTGTCATACGGATAGTCTGGATTCATCCTCACGAAGTCCCCTCGATACTCTGTCTGGTTCTCTGGAAACGAACTTTAATATAGCAATATACTGGTTTCAATTGTGACAGCCTGAGTTCAAGTAATTGTGTGGGTGCAGCTTAGTACAGCGTGCTATCACTATTGCCGATCGTAAGATAAACTAAATACACAGTAAAAAATTTTATTTTTTCCCTAAAGTGAGTGACAACAATTTGTGCCACAAAGATTAGGTATTTTTGGATGAGATTAGCGAAAGCGAAAAACGTAGATTAGGTTTTTATCCCTAAAATGCAGTTAGGTTTTTTAGGGAATTTTCAAATTTGAGGAATTGTCCTACTTTTTTTTTACAGTGTAGACAGGTTGTCATTGGGATAATCCATTGAATAAATAACTAATAAGGAAGCGGCATATCGGGCGAAAACCTAAGCCACTCGGAGAAATGTATTAGTGTGCTCTGTTTGTATTCGTTTCGTCATGGCAGTAACTAGTTCGTGACTTTTTGAAGGGGGACGTTTTTTGTAATCCAAATTGCTATGTAAAATAAACAAATTTTTAGCGCCCCCCTTATTTTTAGATAATATTTCTTAGCGTTGGCTTTGATAATTTAATGCACTTGTCACAACGAAATGTCAGAAATCAAGCATGATTAGAAAATAGTGCACAGTCCTCTTGTCATTTCTCCCCCCGCTCAATGGTTCTGACTGTCATTCAATTGCCTACACATGTACACTGTATTCGCACGATACCCCGCTTTCTTATTAGTTATTTATTCAATACGATAATCTGACCGCTATTCTCCTGCGTGCTAACAATCGAATTACTGTTCAGGTGAATTTGCACTGACTTTTCGCTATTTTCAGATATAAAGAGAAGTTGCAAAACTCATTAGTGGCTTTAATTCAGTAGAACAGTTTCCTTTTCAATAGCAGTGAGGCACATCAAAACAGTCTCTGTTTAATAGCAGTACGTTCATATCTGTCACTCTTGTGGAGGCCGACATTATGACAAGCGAATATGCTGTTTTATCAGAACTACGATTTATAACAACATTGGTGCAATCCATGAAAAACTCCCTCGTCCCCCGTTTCGTTACTCCATTTATAAATTACGTTTAATCAAACAAATTTCTTCCATTAATTATAGCCCGTACAAGATTAACAGAAAAAAAAAATCATTGCTTTTCGACTCAACAGGGGTCTCGTGTTAGTTTAGTTATCGACATCCGCATATTGAAAACAGTTTAAGTTCTCTTATGCGCCATCTATATGCAAAAAATGTATAAAAATATAAAATGTAAAAATAATTAATGCAGATGGAATTAATTTTCACGAAGGATGACATTTTATAAAAGGTGTATCTCGTTAGCTTTCGTATTCAGGATTTTGGTCAATTATGAATTCCTGATATCTTGTTTCAAATTTTGAACAAATTAATTTCTTTTTTAATTAAACCTACATTATGGATAACGGATTATTCTAATCATTTCCATATACACTTGATGTAATAAAAGTCATTTAATCTGAACACCAACGACAATCTTACCCTGGATTCATAGTAATAAATATGGAACAAGATGCATCCAACCTAAGCCATGTATCTTCAAAGAAGAATTTCACAACTTTTCTAGCAATTGCTCTTTGAATTGTTAAAATCTGCTGAGCAACGACAGAAAGTACTTCGAGTTCGATTCGATTGAATTCATCAAAACATGCCCATGCTCCACTTTGTGCGAGACCCTATAAGAAAAAAAAAGACAACAAATATAAACAATTTCAAAAAATATCCTGAGAAATTGCCTAGAATAAAAATATAAATGAAAGCAATTTCCATATTGAAATAAGGATTGTGCGTTATTTTTTGTCACCTTGAAAAATTTTCCAAGAGCTTTGTAATCCAATCCATCAGAACAATTGAAAACGACACATTTTTTGGCAACAGATTTGGCTAAGTCCTTGCATGTTTCGGTTTTACCAGTACCAGCTGGTCCCTCCGGTGCTCCACCCAAGCAAAGTTTTAAAGCTCCCATCAGTGTTCTATATATATATATAGAGATACACATACACAAATACATAAACACATTGAAAGTAATGCCACTTTTTATCATTCTCAACAAAACCTCATAGTCCTTTTTTTATTTTACCTATAGCATCGGTCGGTTAGTGGGGTTACTACCAAACGTGAAATATTGCCCAAATATTCCATTCCATATCGAACATCTGTTACAACCATGCTGACACACACGTACTCTGTCCTACCTATAAAAAAAAATATATAAAAATATGGAGAGTGGGAGAAATAGTCCTTGCATAGGAGGGAGTTGTTACCCGAAATAAGCTTATCTAATAATTCTGCAAAAATATGATTTTCTGGATGAAAATAAAATCTCATCTACTCTTACCTTCCTGTTTCCAATAGTATCGCAGTTGGGATATCCAGTCGAAATCGGTAATATCGTTTATGTTTAAATCAACGAGGTATTTCACTACATCACGAGCTTCAGGATTGAAAAAATTTTGATTTTGAGGAAAACTGTTTTATTTTTTATTTTTTAATTTGCATACCGTGCACATCCAGAACTATCAGAGCCTCAATCGTTATTCTGGATCCTGTTGACAGCTTCTCTCTGACGAGTTGCACAAGTTCACCAATTTGTTCGTTGCATTTTGTTAGATATGCTCTGACCGCACCATCCGTTATTGCTTCTTCTACCTGTAGAAAAAATGGGGGGAAATAATTTTATTTTTGCATGTTGATTGGAAACTTAAATTTCTTGTGCCTATCATGGCCACATCCTGGAATTGGATAAATCTAGTGAAGGTGTGTGATATCTATTACGCCATCATAGTCAATCGAATTAGCAGGGTTAACTATACCAACCACAAGGAATTGATTGTTATAAAATTAAGGTGCTGCAGAACCTTGTATTTAGTATTAATTATAATAATTAGTAATAATAGATGCAAAATATTTTTGGGTATCAACTTAAAGCTTTAAATCCATTTTTTTTTGAATCCACGTGGCATTTTTACTAAAAAAATCTATTACAAAAGGGTCAACCTTTTAAAAATATGCAAAACGCTTTTTGTAAAATATTTATTATTGCGACTACTCAAAAGTTTCAGTGTAGCCTTCGTATTTACGTTTATATTTTTACCACAATTTATATTTTGTTGGGAATATGTTGACTTGCTTCCCCCCAAGCAGGCAGCCCAAGGGGACTTATTCAGCTGATTCACAGATAAAGAGTATCCTGCCCAAGCTGGATAAAGGCTGGACAAGTGCACAGAAAGTGTTCGGCTATCTCAGGCTAAGCGTGCAGGCAGAAAAAAAAATACTAGTGAACTTTATATTTGTAAGTGCTTAGGTTTGCCCATATCTGCTGATGCTTCATGCGAACATCTGCTTTGATGAGAGACCCGATCACTGAGGTTGCCAGGCTAAAATCAGGTTTTGGTCTAAGAAAGGAAGAACCCGAACCATACCTGGCTATAAAGCCCGTCCTCTCATTCGCCATAATTACCCAGTGCAGAGACACCATTGCCATGAATACATATTGCTTATCGAAAGATGACCTGTAGTCGCAGTCCTGCAGTTATTCGAGGGCCATTCAGAGCCATTAAGGAGTATCCTGACTATCCAAGAGGATAGTAATGTCTTCCCTTGATTTCCATATCAAGGACTACATTCACTGCCATTGCGATGTCAAAGACCTCAGCTTGGAAAACAGGAGTGTGTCTCCAAGTGAGTATTCCAACCCAATGTTAGGTTCAAGAAACTAAATACCGGGCCAGCTACCTCATTAGTGAGAGACCCTTCCGTGAGAATTTTCAGAGCGGACCGAGGAAGGCTCGATAAGGCTCTTCTTCCCTCAGTTTACAATTCCCTTTCAGGAATACGCACAGAGAAGCAACAAAGTTCCGGAATCATGGCCAAATGGTTTTCCCGTTTCAGAGGGTTATTCCATTCCAGTTACAGCCCACATGATAAAGAGAAATGGGTCGAACCACTTCTGTCGTTCTCTCAACATCCCTATGAGCGCAATCTACCCATAGCCTTTTTGGCATCTGCCTGAATGACAAGATCCAGGGGTAGTAGTCTCTTACAAAGACTTCAAAAGGGCAGTAGTTGTCGTAGACCATATGGAGCCTGTAGTGCCTAAGCAATCAACCCTTTTCAGGTACACCAGCTCTCGGTTAGCAGCCCTCCCCCCAACCACTTGCGTCCTCCGCCAACATACAATTACATGCTTAAATAGATATTTCAAATTCAGCTTCAGAATAGCTCTTTCTTTACTTTTAAATTGCCCATTTTCCTCCCATCGCCAACCTTTTCCCACTACATAAGCAACGTATGCAACTGCGACATTAATTAATCTGTCTGATAATTGAAATTTGTGGTGCATGAAATACGTATGCACTCAAAGCATTTTTTGTGCCATATAAAAGAAAACGCACAAAAAAGATATTCCAAAACTTCATAAGTACCTTCTCGTACCTGTTAGCAACACATTTAAAAAAAAATAGTTTTATGTGGCGAGGTGATTAGGGACCGCGTTAAAAAAATTCCCACATAGAACATAACGCGAAATCTCACGATAGAACTATAAATTCCAAACAAGGTCAACAATTTTAACAGGTCTTATTTTCTTGGAAATTACCTGTAAAGTATAGATGTGCCCAATCAGTTGGACGACAGTATATATATGTATGTAATATCAGTTGCGCCATCTGTTGGTTTCCTTTTACATTATTTTTTATTTTGATACTAACAGCTCGTTCTCACTCAGAAAATTAATAAAATCACAGCATCATATCTTCACGGTATGAAATGAATCGATTTGGTACGTTCAATTCGAATTGTCGTTCGATTTTGCTAAAAAAATCATATTTTCAGATGAGGCGCATTTGTATCTCGGCGACTATGTAAAAATGCAGAGATGGCGTCTTTTGGCTCGGATAAACCTCACGTAGTCGTAGAGATGCCAATGCATCGTCAGCGTGTGACTATTTGTTGTGGTTTTTGGAAAGGCGGCATTATATTGGTAAATTGTTCTTCGAATATGAAGATGACAGATTGCCCTCATTACGACTTAATTTGCAATTAAGTCATTTGAAGGAAATGAAGAGATGACAGACTGTGGACGAAGATTATTTCATTTGGAATGTCATTGATAGATCCTCTTTGTGAGCAAAAATCATAGCTGAGTTCAATAATTTAATTAAATGCTATCAAGAAAATTTGAGAGTATTTGCAGCAGAATTTTTTTTTTGTTGAATGAGACCAAATAAAGAAGAAAAGCTTTATTTCATTCAAGATCAGTGATGGCTGTCACTGGTGACTTAATTGAAAAAAAAGAACTTTCTTTTTTTCCAGTAAAATCAGTTCATTTTAATTACGGTAGGTGTCAGTTTTACTGCAATTTCACTAAATTGAGTAAGATTTGCGCCATTTGAAAATTAAGCAGAATATTGCAAATAGGTTCTTGATGGACTTCATTTGAGTGAAACACTCTTCACATTTGACTCCATTTAATTAAAAATAAAGTCATTATGAAGTCAGTCTGTCTAGGGTATTACGGTCAACAGACCGATAATCGAAAATTTTTTGCAAGAAATTGAGGAATTGGACTTGGACGAGCTCTGGCTCGGTCAGGATGGAGTTACTGATCACACAAGCCATCCAACAATCACTCTTTTGCGAACACATATTTAAAAAGGGAACCATCCGATGGCCTATTCTATATATGTATATACATTTGGGCATTTAGGTAACCTTACAGCAAAATAATCTTGAGATTTCTTACTTTTTATTCATATGATACATTTTGATGGACTGTTTTTTTATATAACGCATAAAAAATGAATATTGCACCAAAAAGGAGCGCATAAAAACAGGTTGCACGCAAGTACTTCAAAACATTTTCCCCAGTTAGTTTCATACGTTGTAAAAATGGCTGAATTTTTCCTTATTTATGTGGTAAGAATTTCGAATCACTTTTTATTAAAATTTATAATTTTGACAGTAAGGTGTCATAAGAAATAATTGCTGCCGAAATATGATAAGTAGGTACTGGGATAAGTTCCTTAAAGCACCTTGAGCGAATTGACCTTTTCGCAGCAATTGTACTAATTACAAATGTCGCACACATTTAACCTCCAGTTATAATTCATATTTAGATACACCCAACAGTAAATATCTTACAGAATAAGAAGGTAAATTAAAATTATCATATCGATGATTGCATTTGTAAAGTGCAAATCGAGTGAAGCTTTTCTGTATGAATTCAAGACGATCCATATGAACTTTGTAGTACGGACACCAAACGATACATTCATAGTTTAAAATAGATCTCACGAGAGCGAGCTAGAGAGCTTTAAGAGTATTTAATCCATAAAACATTATTTTTTTGTAATTACTCCCTTTGGTGGGTCCGGATACCTCGCCAATTTTCTTTTTAAGTAAGCCCATAAATGTTCAATCGGACTGAAATCAGGGCTTTGAGCAGGCCAGTTTAATAACGAGAAGTTTTTGTTTTTCTCGCCATTCTCTTACTATTTTGGCGGTATGTTTTGGATCCCCGTCCTGTTGAAAAATTAATTTTTCCTCTGGAGGTCCACTCTTTTCAATAACTCGAGGTAAATTCGATTTTAAAATATTTAAATGATCTTGCTTTCTCATTATCCGTTCTATTCTAAAGATCGGACCGACGACATTTCGGGAAATGCATCCCGAAAGAAGAATGGATATGAGTTGCATTTTTGCCCCAGTACCATGAACGTCCATCATAACTGCTTATTTTTGTTTCATCAGACCCCAAATAACATAAAAAGTCAGGGAAGTTATTCAAATAGCATCAGCCAAAATTTAGTAAAAATACCTCCTTCCTATCATATGCTGTTCATTCTGAGTGTCACCGAGTAAACTCTTTTCGGGCTAAAATATTTTTAGTCGAAATAGCAGGCGTTTTTCTTTTCCACAGCTTCCATTCCAATTTTTTTAATGGGTCGTTATACTGTTAATTCGCTGGCATTGCATCAACAGATATAGCCGCTTCCGTTAGTATTTTAACGCCTCCGATTAATAAAAGTCGAGCCATTTCCCTACTAGAACTCGGTGAGATTTTTCGGGGTTTGCCACCTTTTGAGACATTTGCATTTTTACTAATAAACTTTTTAATTTTCAGAACGATTGCTTGAATAATCTTACACTTTACGACAATTGCGCGTGTTGAAAATCCGCTATCTACTAATTTAATAGCTTCGATTTTTTATCTCCGAGTTTATAGCGCGCATGTTTAATAAATGCTCCAAAAATACATCATAGAAAAGTAAAATAAACACTAATTTTAGCCATTCTGCAAACAATGACTCATCAGCATCGAAATTGTTTTTTATATGGCGTGCAAAACTGAACACATGGCGTCATTGAGATATTTCCCTCTATTACTAAAAATACTAATTATAATTTATTAAAAATTGCATGTGGGCTATTATATGACTTGTAAAGAGTAATATGTTTTTTATTACACCCATCTGCGATTTAGTGGTATCATGTAAGAGCCAAACGATGAGTTTTGCTCGTGACGTACCTTAAGTAAATAAATAAGCCTATAAAATAATCAAAAGCAAAAATCTCCCTGTGGGGTTAATTATCACATTTTCATCAAAGACACGTAAAATTTAGTCTAATCCAAGTGGTTTAACAATAAAAAACAACCTCACTTGCGAGAGTAATCCATCAATATACTTAATACGACACTTCCATTACCTATTGATTGTTTGATTTAATTGTTTTTTTAATTTAACTTTTCAAATAATTATGATCCTCAAGTTTTCTTTAAAAAACTTCAGTGGCCTCTGCATTTATTCTGGCAAAGTCAGTTTTCTTTAACGATAGCTCATTGTAGGGAAAATTTCCAAATCCTGCCTGATTTATAAAACCAACAAAGATAATAGAAGTCCTTTCTATTCCCCAAATTTATCTTTCGAATATAAAAGGAAATTTGTAACTACCATAAAGGGCACATATGTAGTATCCACGTAATAATTCCAAATGAAACCTTTACACATACTATACATACGTATATATGTATAGGTAGAGAGATATATGTATTCATTATGAACTGCTCTGGCATACAAGTTTCACTGGCCTTGCTAATTGCGGTATATTAGTAGTCTCGAAGCCTCGATGCAATCAAGTAAAATTGTGCATGCACGTTCCATATAGTCTAGCTCTTATTAAAGGAGGTTTTACGTGTAGGTATAGAACTGCACATCACAAATGTACATCCATACATATGTATCTATGGCTTCTTTTGCACTAGGCTAAGGCTACCATCCGCGGATTAATTCTAGTCGAGGTGCTATGATGAAATTTCTACAGGAATAGAATTGTCACAGGAGTGCACGTAATCAGACCGTAATCACCACAAGTGAATGGAAAAAGAAAACCATTTGGAATTTTTAGTACCTACCTACCTTGTCGTGGTGTTTTTTGTTCTAACTATGCATACTTAATATATACTTGGAGTGCACACAAATGGACAACCGAATTGGGCGATTCAATAGAGTTTTTAAGGCCGACATATGAAAATTTATATTCGATATCAACTATGGTCAGTAAAAGAAACTATTTCAAGTTAGAAAAATTAATCCACCTAGTATAAGTCGAGCTAGTACACTATGAATTAACATATAATAGTACATGTCCACCATCGATACTAGCCAATACAATTGGGATTTTTCTCAAGTGTCTATTTGGTGCAGGTATATGCAGTGCTGATATTCAGCCGGTTCGCACCGGTTCGTCCAAACCGGTTGTTAAAAGGATTAGAATTTTGCGAACCGGTTGTTAAATAACTCAATGCTGATATTCAGCCGGTTTGCACCGGTTCGGCCGAAGAAGTTGTTAAATAAAAACGGGATTTTGCGAACCGATTCTCAAATAACTCAAAATACTAAGATGAAACTTTTAAAATATTGTGATATATATATATTTCGAAGAAGTTTATAAAAAAGGAACGTGAGAAACATTAATAAAATAACATTTTATTTAGTATTTCCGTTTGTCAGATGAATTGCTAAAGTTGTCAAAACAAAAGCTTATCGAGCTATGTAAATAAATAAAGCTCTGGAATAAGGAAAAAAAAACTATAACTTATCTTACGATACAGTTGATGAATGCCCGTATGTAATTTCGTCAGTTTCTGTGCAAGTTTGATTGTTAAAGTGGTTTTCGCATCTATTTCTAGAACGATTCGTCGGACAGTAAATATGATTACAACCAATTTCATTTGATTTTATATGCAAAAAAACTTTTCAGTACAGTAAAAACTTCTAGGAATGATCGTTTTAACAGTATACGTAAAAAGGATACATTTTTGTATGGCAATACCATTTTTGAAATTATATTTACTATTTTTGTGGAAACGCCTTCTACAAAATTGCAGTTCTCTAATTAGTCTCACATTAAATAGAAAGTTATGCAGTTTATATTATACATGGCAGTGAATGTGACTACATTTTGTCTCTTAACTGCTTTCACTAATTAACGAGTCTATTTTTAATACATAGGTTCATATCTAAATCGAAAGTGGCAGGAAGAAATCTTCTTATCGCATGCATAGACTTTTGCTAAGTACCCTCCAGTAAAGCAAAGAGGTTGGGGATCGGCATTACTTTAGATGTTAATAGCTCTGTTTAATGAACTCGAAAAAAGATCGGAGCAGAGCAGAGTTGGACAGTTCAACTTAGGTTAACTGTCAAAATTAAAAGTAGAGCAAAGTGCAGAAATGAGCAGAATGCTCATTAAACACACTTTTCTGAAATTTTCTGATATCTGTCAACAAAAACTCAATTATTTGAACTTTTACCAGAACTGTCAACACAATTTACAGTTTTCAAATGCCTGCTCTAAGTTACTCCTTCGCAAAAGGTAGAGCAGAGAATCTTGCTTTAGGTCACTACAGTTCACTTTACAGCTGACTCATTACACAGAGTTCAATGCACGTTAGAGCGTTTTAGAGCAGTGTTCTGAATTCACTAAACATTTTCTGCTCTATTCTGCTCTAGAGTAACCTACTCTGTAGAGTAACCTATAGCACAGGTCATTAAATAGACCTATATTGTATGCAAATGTGTCTGTACAGGGTGGCTATAATTCTTGCGATAACTTCTTTTTCTTTTAAAAACTTTTTTTGTTGTATTATGTATGTTGAATGATGCCTATTAAATGGCTGTTATGAAAAGACTCATAAAGAATAAAGCTGTCACCACATTAATCGATATTTGTGCGGTCATCTTTTTTCAAGTTTCACATAAATAACCATTGAGAAGTCATATGTTTGCTGAACTTGCATGTCCAATGAATGCTGGGAAAATGTCCAACGTCTTGCAAAAAATATTCTGTGCTCTAAAGGGCCACTTGGACACTCTCACAAAGCCTATATAACAGAAAATAAAATCCCAGATCTGGTAACGCTATGACGGCATCCTTATTACTAAAGTTAAAATGGATTCTAATTTTTCGATTTTTGTAAATTCGAATGCAATCTTTACGCTTTATTATATTTAAAACTAGCTAAAGTTGCCCGTTCTTTGAATTGGATTCTCTCCTAAGTTTGTAAATTTTTCTTTTAGTTTATTTTAATATTTTTAATTTAATTTAATTTTTTTTTATTTAATTTTATTTTTTTTATTTTTTTATTTATTGGGATTCGAATTCGTTATACCCAGCATGAACTTTTCATAAGATTTTAAAAATTTGTTGTCATTGAAAAAAAGCCTTATAAAATATCTGGCGTTAATGATAGACATTCTGACATAGTTATCATTAGGATTACATGGTCGAGAAGTGACAGTAAACAAAGCACATAGACTAATTCGAGGGTGCATAAGAGCACTGGAGCTAATGAAAGTAAATAAGGGAACTAATGAATGTTTGTAACATAATCCAATTAGAGGCTTATAAACATTATTATTGTTCATTGAGAATAAATGTGTTCGTTTGCAAAGAGGTTTATTAATTCAAGCTGTTATAGACAATATGAAAAAAAAGTGAAAGTAATATTATTTGGTAACAATTTTTAATGTATTGAATCCTACTATATGGCGAGGAAATCTTTCACTTTCGCCTTGGCTAGAAGACGAGAAACAATTAGAGAATTTGTCCACGCTACTGACATTTTCTATCTCTAAAAATGATTTTCGAGAGTTGGTTGATTATAAAAACCCCACATATTTCTGAAATAATTCAAGGAGCCAGGACATTTCAAAAGTTGCTTCAGTTAGTTTGGCCGAAGTTGAACGAGCGTACAGCGTGATGAACAATATGGCAACTGAAAATAGAAATTCCTTCTTGATTGAAAATATTTTATGACAACAAATCTGCTTTGAAAACCTTTAAAAAATTGGATGGAGCACGCTTTGTAAGGTCGTAGTTACAATGTGGCCATCATAAAGCTGAAGATAGAAGAGCAAAAACGAAATGTGAAAAAAACTATTTTGAAAGGCAATAAGCTATCTGGTGCTTATTGTAATACTAGTAATCTAATTCTTTTCCTTAAAATTCTTGGTCTTAAATATAAATGCCCCAATGAGCTCGCTCATTGAATTTTGTTAGTTTTCGTTAAATGTTAACTTTCTTAATAACACTCTATATATCCAACGTTATAACGTAGCTTCAAGATGGAGCTTTTTCAATAAATGGTCTTGTATTGAATAGTTATTTATTTTGTTTAATACTCGAAAAAGTATTTTATTCCAGTATAATGAAATATTAAATACGTAACATGATAAGCGAACCGTTTGTTAAAAAAATTGAATATCAGCACTGCATATGCGCATGGAACTATCGTTGATCTATCGCGTTGGTTGTGAAAGTACTTGTATCCGCTAGTTTATCGCTATAGTTATCGCAATCGCTATCGCGGCCTTTAGTAAAATAAAACAAAAAAATTGAGTTTTTATTTGGCTTGGCTACTAAACAGAGAGTAAAATGGTCCATATTTTCTGATAAAATTTGACATTCTTTGAAAAATATTACTTACCTCATAAGTCCATGCCATACAAGATATACTCTGCACAACTTGTCCTGGCCATGCTACCACCCATACATTTCGCAAATTTTTCGAATAATCTTCCCAAGCGTATTTCATTTGTTCGTGAACACTTTCTAGCATAGCGCCTTCAACTTCCTTGAGCCAAATTTCAACAAGCCCCTGATTTTTTTTGGTATCAATTTTCAGTTACAAAATTTCAAAAGAAATATAAAGGAAATTGTTTTTAACAAATACTTACATTTGCAGCATTTGGATTGACTTTTTTCACCATCCTTACAATTTCATTTTCGGCAGAAATCATAGCAACAATTTCCAAGTGTTTGTCAAATTTAAGAAAATAGATCTACAAAAGAAAACATATTTTTTTTTTTGAAAATTAACAATTATTTTGTAAATTTCTATACATACACCCTCAAAACATTTCTTTAGATGAGGCTGGACACGTAACGGATCTTTAGTTTCGGATAAAATTTCCAATAATTCATCATTAGACAAAAAGAAAAATCTGGCGAAATATAAACGCTTCTGTTCCAGGTATGTATTTAAACCTTTCTGTACACCATCCAAATCGGTTATTGCTTTTCGAAAGACTTCCAAGAGATCCGGATAATCTGTGGCTTCAATTACATTTTTATTTTGAAATGTGTGCTTCATAATTTTCCGCCATGTTTTGTCCACCTAAAAATTGGATTGGATATCCGAGATTTTGTTTTTATTCCTTATCTACATACATACGTACATATAATGCATATATATATGTACAACATAAATGTCTATCGATTCACTAGCTTACCGCTTTGAAATTTCTACCCTCAACCGGCATTTGCCTCATAATATCCTCAGAACTGAAAATCGGTTCCAAGTACATCCATGTCGACTGCACTGTAATCCATGCATCCAAAATGTCCTGCATTGAGATTAGCTTATCCTCCCAGTCGTCAGCTTTAGTGCCAAGGGCGGCAATAAATGGAGACCTTCGCATTGCTTGTGCCTTCATAACTTGATCATCCAAAATTGTTTGAATATCATCGAGAGCAGAAAGGATGTATGTGTCTGAGTCACGGTATGGGAATACCTCGAATTCAACGCCTTTCCATTCTTCCTGCATACTGATAAGCTGTTTATTTAGTTCGAATTCTTTGCCAGCAGCATTTGAGATTTCTTCCAATTGTGGTAGTATGGTCATTATATCAATGTCTATCATACTCTTTAGGGATGGATAGAGGCTGACATTCACCATTCTACCTAACCTATCACTTATAAGCTCCCAATGGCGTCCCTCTAAGCCTTGTCGACAGATTGCATCCAAAACAGGAAGGTATATACGGAACTTGTCAATTTTAAGTCGAATTTGTTCTGCAGCCCTCTTTGCTGAAGGATTTCCAACAAGTTGACGTGCCAACTTATAAACCACCTGCAATATTTATACATACATGCATACATGAATAACGGCATTCAGTGTGGATGAATAGAAAAGCTAAGCTCATTTGACTTTAATCAGTTCCTTACCTTATACATGTTTTCTACTTCATCACGAATTACATCGGAATTTAGGATGTTGAATGGTCCATGCATCCTGAAATTGGATGTGAATATTTCATTAAGTCGCCCATCACAAAGATTTTCTTTGTTGTGTATTTAATTTTATCGCTTGTGCAGGTGGTGTGCTTTCGGTTATTTAATATTACATATATAAGGAAAGTAGTAAGACTTTTTTTATTTGTTTATCTTATGGAGGCGAATTTCATATGAAATTGTAAAATTTATAGAGTTCTTTGTAATTTCATGAGGCACGCGAGAAATTTCGAGAAATTTCGAGAGATTAGAAAGTTTATTGAATTGTGGGGGGGCGGTTAAATTAGTTGCTTTCGTTGAAACTTAGGTGGATGATTTATGGCAAGTAAAATTAACAATAAATTTTAATTATAGAAAAATTAATAATTATAAAATTAACAGATTGCATTCATACAGGACAGGACCTATTCGGATCCATTGCTTATAACTTAGAACAAAAGTTCAATAATAAGCTGACACACAATAAAAACGATAAATCTGGTTGGGCACATAAATTTATAGATTTGAATGTGATATCTCATCCCAAGCAAAATGTTGCATGTTGTTAAACTAATTCATATCGTTACACCAACCGGTAGTGAAAGAATACAATACGGGGTTACTGGCAGGCAGCAAATCCATACACTTATGTATATACAGGGTACAAGGGCGGATCCAGACATTTGCTCTAGGGGGGGCGATCGACCCCATCGCCCCCTATAACCGCACTAGCCATCAGTTGTGGACCGATTTGTATAGCTTTCTCTTTTCATTTCAGCATGAAAATTTCATTAGCATTCAATTATCGTGGGAGTTCTTTTATTTATATAATACAGGGCGGGCCAAAAGTCACCATGGGGGCCAAAAGTCACCATGGGGGCCAAAAGTCACCATGGGGTTTAAAAATTTAATAACTTTTTCGTTTATATAATTTTTTTTATTTTTTTTTTTTAGATTATATAAATAACATCTGGAGAATAAATAATGGAGAGATTCACAACTGAACAAAGAACCAGAATAATAGAATTTTATTACTTAAATCAGCGATCAATTATTTTAACGCAAAGAGCATTTTTAAACCCCATGGTGACTTTTGGCCCACCCTGTATTATTCTGGTTCTTTGTTCAGTTGTGAATCTCTCCATTATTTATTCTCCAGATGTTATTTATATAATCTAAAAAAAAATAAAAAAAATATATAAACGAAAAAGTTATTAAATTTTTAAACCCCATGGTGACTTTTGGCCCCTATGGTGACTTTTGGCCCACCCTGTATAAGATAAGCGTAGTAAAATTTAGTCTCACATAAAATAGACTTCTTGCTTGTCTTAATGACGGTGTTTTTCATACAAAGCTCGCTTGCATTTCGTACAAACACCATAATTTCCTGCGCTGGACAGCAATTTCTTGCAAATTAAATGGTTAAAGAAATTTTCGAGGAATGCTAATTAGGTAGGGTTAATATATGTATAAAATTAAATTAAATATTTGCAGCAAAACTGATTTTGAGACTAATTACCCCGGCTATGATAATTTTCCCAACATACTACTTTTCATCAAAATACCCGGCTTTTGTGAGCAAGTGAAAATGTTGCTTGTTCTGAAAATTCCTTAGAGGTATAATTTTAACTTTTTTGAGAATAATTTATGATTAAAAAAGAAATAATAATAAATATAACAAATAACTGTTTAAAAACCTATCTAGAGTTTTCCATTTAATTAAATATAAAAATTATATTACATTTGTGTACGAATTTTAAAATTTTCATGGTACACAAAGAAAGCAAAGTCAAAGCAAAGTAATTTAATTAAGTATTTTGATAAACATTAGGAGTTCCAAATTCCATTCTTATTCACTGTAAAACTGCTCAGGGGCTAGATTCCGCAACTGTGAAAAATTTGCTAATGCACACGATTTAAAAAACTCACCGTGAGGGAAAGTGTACACTTAAATGCTGAATGAAAACTTTTCTGTGCTGTATTTTGTTTGAGTGAGAAAATAGTTTTTTGAAGAAGTTACGCTCCGTTATAAGAATTAAGTTACATGAATTCACTAGTATTAAGGCGACTACGGCTTAGAAAAAGGTAAAATAAATAATATAACAAATAATTTTGAAAATAACGCTAGACAAAAACCCACAGGTACCTCTTCAAAATTCACGACCAAAATGGCGGGTAGAAAATATCAGTTAAAGTGTACAAAATTTTGACAGAAAAACTCGTTTCCATTTTCGTAGAATCGGAACAAGGTCGTGTACACAAAATTTTGTGTGCACGCGTAAACTCATAGTTACGGAGTCTGGCCCCAGATCTTGCTTTCTTTGAATACCTTGAAAATTTTAAAATTTATACACAAATTAAATGCAAAATGAAGGGAAACTCTAGAGAACTTTTGTGGTGTGTTCAGTGGAGGGAGAAATTGTTTTGAATTTTTTTAATGCGGATTTAAAAGATTAAATTTTTTTTGTATTTTCAATTTCATTTGATTAGAGTATAAATTTTGATTTATTAGAGCTCTAGGGGGGGGGGGGGGGGGCGATCGCCCCCGCTGTAACCACCCTTGACAGGGTGTTTTAGATGAAAATGTAAATATCTTCCAGTTGATAAGAAATGGTCCCCTCTTGAGGAACTACAGCTGTTTGAAAAAATGTACTAGTTTTTCACGAAACACCTCGTCACATTCTTGTTATACAACCTATGAAGGGACTCTCAGCTTAAATTATTGTAATCAGTCTAAGCCCTTCAACCAAACCATCATTCTAACCCCCTCATTTCGTTAGTTATATATATATATAGTAAGACGACGAAGTCAAAAAATTGGTAAAAAGATCCTTTTATAAATTTTACGCGATTTTCCTGCCAAAATACTTGGTAAACGTTAGATTTCTTGCAAGATTTGGAAACCTCAGAAATATGCAAACGTTTTTGAGATAATATGTTTTTATGATGCCTTATTTCGTTAAGTTTCTTACTTTTAATAGAAATTGCGCCTAGCTTTATGCAATTCTACACAAAATCAGTAAAATGAATGAAATTATGCATAATAAAAACAGGTTTATCTAAAAAACGATTGCATATATGAATCTACATGAATAGGGTCAAATGAAAGGTAACATCCTGATGTTTCTAAACAATCCAAGAAAAAAATAGTTGTCAGGTAGTTTGTGGGAAAATCGTTAAAATTTAAAAAATTAAGATTGTTTTTTTCTTCAATTTTTTGAATTTGACGTCCTGTAACTAGCAACAAAAGAGGGGTGGAGTGATGGCTTGAAACTCGTTAAAAGTTTAGACAGTATACTATCATCTGAGCTAAAAATCACCTTCATTCGTTGAATAACGAGGAAGTTACCAGGTGTTTCGTAAAAAGCTAGAATATTTTCTTAAAATAGTTGTTATTTTTACGTAGGCCATCTAGTGTGGAGGGGAGGGGGCCTATGTGGAACGATTTTTCTCTTAGATCACCTGACGAAATCGGGTGGTATATCTGGATAGCACCTTGGTTTGAGAGACCCTGCCGAGCCAAAACTACTTAAGATAGTAACATGATATTTGGAATACAAATTCTGTAGTGACGTCTATACTTCTTATACTAAGTATTTTTCGAAATATAAAATTTCAAAATTTGTATGTAAAAATTGTTATTAACGCGTCTAGTCGCTTGAAATGTTGGACAGATCAGATAAGCAAATAATTAAAACCAGTTTTCCTGGTATTTGAAATTCAATCCGTAAAGGACTGAGAGAAATTGTCAGAGTTTGTACGGAAAACGAAAAATAACGTACCTATTAACAGCAGCGTTGCAAAAATTTATCTACATATAATCAACACGTTATAGACTGTCGAAGTTCAACGGTTGATTTAGTTGAAATGCACTATTAGTCTGAGAATTCAGTTGTACAAACTGATGACTCCATCTCCATTAAATTAAGTATTTTGTAGAATGCCTAAAAAACTTCAACCCAGCTGGCGTTCGCGTCCATTATCTCGTTCCTTAAGTTAGTGCACGTGCTTATGTTAATAAGATACCTGAAATCTCCGAATTTAGGTAATGGTACAAGACTGCAGAGAAAGACTCTCTAATTACCATCTCAATATCTATTTGAGTTCAAAAGACTGCAGATTCTCCTCAAAGTTTGCTTCGATTAATAAATATCCGGTAAAGGCATTGAAAGTGGCCGAAACAGACCTCTGCGAGCGCTCACAGGGTGATCCTTGCACCGGAAGATATTATCGACAATGTGGTTTATAAAGAGGTCCTGCACCTGTAGATAACTTGTTCTCGTCTTACATATGATAGTTAGTACGATATAGATTTTAATTTTTTTGGTTTCTTAATCCAGGTCTTATACTTTACGAGAAAACCGTTCTCCCGTGAAGATATTTGTAACAAAAAAATTTTCAAAATGGGCTTTGTCGGCGCCATTTTGAATAAAAATTATAATAACATTTTTTATACTATAATATGTGTTAAATAAACCATCTTAAAAGTAATCCTATTCCCTATTTCATACTTCCCAAATAAATTGTCAAAGTTTGGCCTTATTTTCAGCCGCTAGAGTGGTGATTGAATTTAATGTGAATTTCGAAAATATAATCCAAGTAAATATATGATTGGTTAATTGTGAGTCATGGGGAATTGTGAGACACGTCAATATTTCACCACAGTTGGAAAGTCTGTCTCATGTAAATGGCTGTCATTATTTTGTATTTAACCAAACTCATTTTCACAATTCCTCCACATTTTTAAAAATCTCAAAAACGTATGGTTTTTGCCAACGTTCAGAGTTTTTCAGCAGATATAAATTTCTAGAAACTTCTTAAGCTAGAAGTTAGGGTGTCCTTCTTAGTAACATAAATCATTTATAAAATAGAAGAAAAAAAATGATTTTTGTGGCAGTTATCGAGCTTGGAAAAAGTGTGACTCACAATTCCCCAATGTCTCCCCTTACGTATTTCTATTTTTGTGAAAAAGCCTAATTTTTTTTTGAATCATTTTGCTCTTTAAGCCAATTAAATCCCAACAATTAAAACTTATAAGGTGATCATAAATTTCAAGATATTATGACATTAATATCCGCAACTACTGTGTAGTTGCGTCACAGTTAGTATCACCTAGAAGGCATTGGACGCAAGGGAAGTCGCGGCAAATATATGTCTATGTATAAATAACTAAACTAACTAAAATAATAATAATGCCTATAAAAATGGTAAATTGAAAAGAATAATAATATATAAAAAAGGAAATAATGAACAAAAAAGGATAGGAAATAAATACGCAGCTATCCGTCTTACAGGAAACTTAACACACCCAAACCTACAAAAAATATGATCGCTTCTGTTACTTTGAAGTTCAGCGGAAGGAATACTGACACTATTCTAGTTTGTTTTCAACCACAAATTTTATACGTTCATTAAATCAGTATTCATACAATTTACCCGGGGGTTACACGAGACAGTACAGCTTGCATGCAACTTGCACTGCCATACTTCTTGCACGTGTAATCCCTACTGCCATGCTGGCAGCTCAGCTTTAAGCGAACTTGCATGATGAAAAATCATGGCAGCTGAGCTAATAGCAATTTTACATTGTACAGTTTCAAGCTTAATTAATTAATAAATTTATACCAGGAAAATGAAATTTTCTGGGATTATTTGCATTACATCATTTACCAACACCTTCCTCTTTCTTTTTTCTTCTGTTTTTTTTCGATTCTACTGCATGCAAGATGACAAGACACTGCCTTCTGCTGTCAAATTAAAAATAGTATTGGAAGGGAGCCTTCCGTGCAAGCTGTACTATCTCGTGTAACGCACGGGTTACGGTCTAGTCCATTAGATCTTATAGAAATATGTATGTATAGAGTTAACTGAACAGCATACATAAGTGGTACCAACAATGCTCAAAGGCACTTGTAAGGTAATTAATGAAGATGGTAAACAGTTAAGGTCCAAGAACGGATCCTTGAGGTACGCCACTAAATATGGAATGGAAACTAGATTTTCTTCCGTTACAAAAAAATCTGTTGCTTCCAACCCGATTCATAAGACTCAATAAGTTTATATGCTCTAGACTTGGTTAACCAATTCAGCAGCTTATGATTTAATTCATTCAAATCGTTAGAAGATTTCATTGAGTCTATCCAGATATCTCTTAAAATCATTTACATAAAACTTAAAATGTTCCAAGAATTGCCTGAATTGCCTGCAAAATATAAGAATAAGAACCCTTAAGGTCAGATTTTTGGAATCTATATTCAATACCTATGTGTTGAAAACTTGCGTCCTCTGAAAGAGTTAAGAGGCTGGATCAAATAAGATAGATATACCGCTTTAGCTGTAGTAGTGAGCGCTTAGCTTTGGATATAAGTAGAGCAAACTTAAGACAATTATCCAAATATATACCTGACATAGGACATTGAATGCGAAATTTAAAGTGCTCCAATAATACACCAAATACATATATGTATTTGATAGGACGATAGAATTTTGTGATAAAAATAAAACCATACTTACCAAATCTCATAATTTTTCTCAAACTCATAGGCTGTCTTCCATAATTTCTCAATTGGTTCCATCTTATCTATAAGCTCTGCAAGCACAGGGAAGAATGATTGATCAATTTGTAACAATTGTTCGTCATTATTTATTGCCTTCGCTTCTCGACTGCATTTCTATAAAATTCAAATAAAAGGATGCACATTTTAAGTAAATAAAAAAGAAAAAAAGAAAACCAAAATTGTAAGCATACCTCTAAAACATCAAACAACATGTTAACAGTATCAACTTTTTCTTGTAGATCTTCCAATGTAAGAATTTCCCTAGACTCTCGAACTCTAAAACTGTCCATACGACGTTTCTCCGAAAGGATATAGGCTTCAAAGTTAGCACGTCGTTCCCTGTTTTAAAAGAGATAACAAACAATTTACAACAAAATTTTGTGTATAGAGAAATCGAAAAGTGACCATACTTTAGAGCAATCTCTAGATTTTCTCGAACTACATTCAACCGTGCAGCACTTAAATCCAAAACCTGTTCCAGTTCTGATGGCAGCAAAAACGTACGAGTATTTAAGTGTATATCGTCCTCTGTGTATATATTGCAGGGAGGGAGGGAAATCAGATCATTCAGCAAAATAATTTCAATTAGAAAATCACTTACTGTCCAGTGTTGCATAGTGCAGCAAGAAAATAACCCTGGTGGCCACGTTTTTAATCTCGTCCTTTATTTTGTAGATCCTTTCGTCCCTGCATTCGCTTAAGTAATTCTGAAGAGCTACCACTTCAGCCGTTTGCTCTGGTCGCTCCCCAGCCTTCATGGACATTTCCTCCAGCTCATCACAAATTCTAAAGTGATATTTGAATTAAATTCAATTACCCATAAAGGTTAATTTGAATATTATATTGGTCTGTGTACGAACACAGATTGCCAAAGTGCCAACTCTCTTATGAAGTCCTCCTACGGCAAACTGCGACAACTACGGACCAACATACCGGTGGATGGATGCAAGCAAGGTACCCAGGTACCATCATCATCATCTCTGCTTGCTTGCTTGCTTGCTTGCTTGCTTACCTTCTGTTCTCGTTCTGGTTGAGGATTTTGAAGTAATTTGTTATGAAGTCGATTATTTCGTGGACGAGCATGTTCAGTGTCTCGTTTGCATGTCGATTATCGAGCATGAATAAATTAAGAGGGATAAAGTCTCTAAGGTAATAGATGCCCTCCAGTAATTCGTTCAATTTTTTCATTAGATCCTCGATAGCCTACGATAAGATTTCCTTTCAATCAAATTAAATTTATGCATAATCCTACGCGTCAGTTCACTTAATATACGAAATTTCAAATTACCGGTAAATCTGGGATGACGTATTGAGCGAATATGTGTTCAGTGATTGCCTTCATAGTACCCGTAAGCAGGGGACAGTAGTATCGATATATCGGGTAGAGGTACGTTGTTGGGCCTGTCCAATTATTTTGGACAATTTCTCTGACATTTTCATAGAGTATTTGCATGTCCACGTGTGATTCGTGAATATTATGAAGGTAGCCAAGTTCCGATTCGCCTATGGGATAAAGAGGAAAATTGTTATAGGGTTGTCCTTATATAAAGGGAAATCGAAATATGTATGCAAGTTGATGTGTTGATGTCGTATTCTATATAAATTCAATTTTAAGGTTGCTTTTATGGAAATTATAAAATTGTCTAAGTATATAGGTTTACAATTTCCATACATTGATGTTGTTTTAGTCCTTATTGTATCTTTGGGCTAAATTTATGATAAATATAAACATACTATAAAACGTATCGACAGAAAAGGGACAGAACAAATTGCCACCGGTCATTGAATCTACCTCTGCCTCCATTCATTCAGGATATCGCTGGACAGTTGAGGCTATAGTTGTACTATGAAAATTTCCATTTCCCCTTAAATTTATGATATAGACTTCAATCGAATTTTAGGATCAAATGGTTGATAACCATCCATCCCTGACAAAATGTTATTACTAATATTATTATTATTATTATTATATCTCTATTACAAAGGCTCATAACTTGAAATTCGGTTTGACAATGAATACTAGCCCTAATCACATTTACATTTTGAAATCTGGGCCGTGAAAGATAGAGTGAGGTTTGGGATGTTTATGTATGTGGAAAATGAATAAAGAAAAATAATTAGAATTTTAAATAAACATTTCTCCAAGATCAAATTTCGAATTTTATTTTGTTCAAAAGTTGATTATAAACAACTAAGGGGAGTGAAAGAGGGATATAAATTTATCGGGTTGATCTAAATTTTCTTTTTCGGAAAGATCTCGAAGCTTATTTCAAATTTACTCGATTCTATAATTTTTAGGCTAAATGTTAATGACCAAATTATCATTCTAAATGCAGATTCAAGTTAGAAAATGGGTAACTCAGGAAATACCACCATAACTCTTTAGGGGAGGGGATTATGGGACTGATCGAGCAATCGTTAGAAACGCCATTAAGTTCTGCATACAATGAGTATCTCTGTAAGTTACCCTACACCTTGCACTTTTTAAGACACAGGGTATTTTGTGAAGGACTTGAATATTTTCTTAATCACGCTATAACTCCGAAATGTTTAAGATGCCCCCCCCCCCCCTCTCCCCGACATACAATTTTTTGTTTGACTATGACTACTAGACTTACAAAAGATGTTTACAAAAAAAAAAAAATTTAGGGAATTTAGTCTTTTTCAAATTTGTATCAGCCTCGCGCGCCTCGGTGCGGCCCTGAACTCGGGTAACTCCTTCGTAAGCTTGCCGTACAAAAATTTCGTCTTTTACTATATAATTGGACACTGCCTGAGTTTGTTGACGTAGATAGACGAATATTTGTACACGTTATTTTGATAAAAGTAAATCGGACAACCTCTTCTTGATGTTGCCATACAAATATCTAGCGATTTTACATATACTATGAAAATAATCATTGCTAGGTATTTTTATTATACTCAAAATTTCTTCGGAATATAAACCCCTATGGAATTGGTTATAATCACTTTTACTTTCTCACGAACCACTCTGGGTGGAAAGCATGTAACTCGTTACTTGAGTAATCGTCCGAACGAAAAATTGAAATGATATCGTTGGCTCGATTAAAAAATTTTGCTCCATGTAAAATGATGGGATAACTATCGTTTTTATTGTTTTAAATTGCTATACAGGGTGTCCCGTAAGTGGTGTTATATCCAGAGGGTACGGATAGGTCATGCTTAGACGAGCAAAAAGTTGTAGGGTGGGGGGAGGGGGGAATCCTAACGGTTTCGGAGAAAACGGGTATGTCTTTATAGATTATCCTGTAACTTCTGAACGTTACACTCTATGATGACGGTTTAACCTTTGGTAGATAGACAATCGTTTCCAACGGTCTATTAGTTTTCTCCTCCTCTTCTCCATTTTGAAGTTATGGCTGAACAAAATTAAAATTTCGAAGTTTTTTTTCGTTATTTTTTTTATTTAACTACTATTTTTATCAAAAAGCACGTCATGAATACCAATTTTTCATATTGGATTCAAGACGCCCAAAATTCCAGCTTTATAATGACTGGTCACACTCTGTACCGAAAATGTAACGCTTTCTGTGTTTTTTACACTTTTTCTTAAGCATCTCCAGCTGAAACGGCTGAAAAAACTCAATAAGTGCCAAATAGTAGGCAATTATCTTTTGGAAATTACCTTTTCAGACATTTTCTGTGGATATGTTTAAGAAAAAGTGCAAAAACGCAGAAAGGGTTACATTTCCGGTACAGAGTGTGATAGATAATTTTAAGGCTAAGATTTTGGGCTTCCTAAATCCAATATGAGAAATTGATAGTGATGACATGTTTTTTGATAAAAATAGCAGTTAAATAAAAAAAAAACGAGTTATAATTCCGAAATTTCAAATTTGTTGAGCATTAACTTCAAAACGGAGGAGAGGAGAGCAACAATTTATAGACTACTGGAAAGGTCCATCGATTATCAATCGAAAAAGTTTTAAATCATCATCACAGGTTGTAACGTTAAGAAGTTACAGGGTGATATATAAAAACATACCGAAATAGCTTAATGTTTCGTTATCTCGAAAACCGTTATAATCGCCCTGCTTGCAAGCATGACCTATCCGTAGCCTTTGGATATGACGTTCCTTACGGAACATCCTGTATAGGTAAACAATTATTTAAAAACACCTGTCAGTTGTTCTAATTGAGCCAAGATATCTACTATTTTCCTGTGTGTGTAGTGATGTTTACCGAATTATAATATGAGGTTCTACGTTTTCATCTAGCTTTGAATAATATCCAAGATCTTATCCAAATACGTTAGTATCAGGAACTCCAGAAACTTGTGTTTCTATGGAAGCAACTCTTGATCTTTCTTTTAAATTAGAAATTGAAATGCCTTCATATTTTTATTTTTATTTGTGTGTTGTACTTGTAGTCTTTCCATGTATAAAGCCTACTGCCACACCTTTACAAATTTTTCGGGTAATCCAGTACTTTTGAATACACGAGTCAGAGTTTTGCCCAAAGTTTTCTTTTTTCTCATATCCTCTCAAGCCACTTTGTAAGCTATTCATAGCTAATGCGGAATTCTTTTCCAAGAATGTCACTAGAAGCCTTAGCTACGTCTGATTTGTTTTCTAGGCCTTGCAACTATTTTACATGTGACTCTATGTAGCAAATAAAACTTTTCTCGTATTTTAGAGATTGTTGGAAAGAAATATGGGGTAAAAGTGCATCAGCTGTAAGTACTTACCATTCGTGTTGACGGTGGCACACCACCTGACATACTACTGGCCCTAGCCCAAGATTCTAATCGTCGTCGTATAATACGTGGCAAAGTACAAAACAAGAGCAGCCCTGTTCATCATTCGAACACAACAACCGTTATAACTTAAGAAAAAAAAATTGCTGCCTGCATTTAAACAAATAGGGATATGCGGCAACGTTTCCGAAAATAAAAATTAGGATACGCCATCTAAGCGCCATATTTGTTTTTGGATTTGCCGATAAAATTGGATAAACGGCATATTTTTAAAATCTTACCGCTGGGTAAAACAATATAAGCGACAACGTGTTCCGCAGGGGTCAATCCTCGGGCCCCTGCTTTTTTCTGTGTTCATAAATGACATTTCTTCAGTCATTTTGAATTGTAAATTTCACTTGTATGCTGATGATTGCCAGCTATATATTTCAAGACCACGTGGATTTATGGAGGATGCGGTATGTAGACTGAGTGAAGACCTTAGATTAATATCTTTGTGGGCACTACAGAATAAGCTTCTTCTAAGCCCGTTAAAATCTAAAGTAATTCTATTATATAGAAATAATCTCGACATCACAGACTTTCCTGATGTGATGTTAGATGAAACTCCTATTCCATACAGCAGGTCGGTAAGGAATCTTGGCATCATTTTTAACACTACACTTACGTGGTCTGACCATATCAGCTTCGTAAGCTTTCCGTTGCTTCCTTCGTTACTCCTCGAAATACAAGGCTCATATTAGTAAAACAACTTATTGCTCCTTTGATTACCTACGGATGTGAATTGTTTTGCCAGCTAGATTCCTTCTCGCAAAGAAAAATCACTGTCGCGTTCAATTCGGCTGTTCGCTACGTGCACGGTCTGAGACGATATGACCATGTTTCTCCCTATGTAAAATCCGTCTTTGGATGCACCCTAAGAGCGTATCTTGATTTCAGGGTAATTCTATTTTTGTATAATTTAATTGTAAAGAAGGTGCCTAGCTATCTACATGAAAAATTATTGTTTTCTCGGTCCAATAGAACTGTGGCGTTGAATGTGCCGAGTTTTAGTTATCGTGTAACTGAGCGTCAATTTTTCATTTATGCTACCAGGATGTGGAATACTTTACCTATGGAGATCAGAAAGAGTGGTGGCGGTGATTTCAGGGGCAAGATACTGGATTATTTCGCTTATCGATAATTATTTAATTAACACTTTTTCTAATTTTAGTGATTACCACATACATATAAGTTTTTTTTTTTTGCCTCTTATTATTATTGTATAGATATAGTTTTAGCGCTTATAGTTTATCTTGTTTTATTATTTTTTTCCTTGTCTATTCTTTAGTTTACTCCAGCTCATAGTGCAGCAAATTATTTTTGTTAAGTTTACCTACACATAAGTAGAAAGCCAGGCTTTAAGTGTGTAGATGTTGTCAATAAATAAATGAATTGAATTGAATTGAAATTGATTCCGGAAATAAAAATATGAAAATCGTTCTAAACACCGTACATTTTCTCAAAGGTTCAGGTAAAAAAGGATATAGATAAGTTGGGTACGAGCACAATAAAAAAAAAGCTGTAAAAAGACCTAAATCTCAAATTTCTTCGGATAAGGACATTACTCCAAAATGAGTTTCAAAAGATAGATTGAGCTAGGAATAGGAACCACAGACGTGAAAGTTAACTAAAAACTAGACAAGGGACCATGACTCAAACAATACTTAGTACACACCTTAGACAACAATCATCCGGACCTCAAAATGAAAAGTATCACGGTGGATAAACTAGCTAATGACAGTGGATAATGGTGCACCACTATATCATACATCGTTTCGTCATTCTGATTCAAAAGGGTTTTTTAATACGGAATGACAAAAAACCATGCACTTGCATTTTTTTGAAATTTTTAACAACAATTTTCAAAATTGTCCAAATTTCTTTCCGTTAGTAACAAGAAAACACCCTTCAGTCTCCAAATCACCATTGGGCTAAGCGATACAAAAGTCATCATTTGGGAATCAAATCTAGCCCATTCGACATAGAAAATCGTGCGATTCTAACGGTAAATATAATTCGATTTCCCAAAAATTTTCGCTTATCCCATTTTGCCTTTCAATCGAAGTTATTTTCTTTGGTGGAGTTAAGTAAATATACGAAATGCGATTCGATTATGCACTCAGTTTCTAATATTATACCTGGGGCGACATCTATTGTGAGAGTTGTTAATATATTTTAGCATGTTAAACTCCAATTGTTCATTAATTTAGAACTCATTCCAAATGATGAAAATTTATTTCGGTTTCATAAGCAATATACCAAATTTCGTGTCCCTCTCTTTCTCTCTCTTCCCTATTTTCCGAAGTTGTATAGTTTATCGTTCAATTAATGACAAAAAGGTAAAAATAGTTAATGATAGATTTTGAGTAACTTAACTGTAAAGGAGAAGGTGATAAACGAACTCGTGTAGATTGATTTTAAAACCATAATAATCCTATAATCTTTTTCATGTCTAGAATAGTTAGTATTTAGATCTCTTTCGCACAAGTAGAATATTCAAAGCTATAAACGAATTTGAACCGTTTTCTAGAGAAGGAATACAACCTATGAGAATATGGAGTGACACTGTTCTAACACGATCAAAATGGTATTTAAAGTACTCGGTTCCTTTGAGAAAACGAAAAAATTCAAATTTGTTTATATGTAGGTAGCTGGAAACAGAGTATGAAAGATATTTATATCACATAGACCAGATCGAAAGCAACAGGGCTTGACAACAATATTTACAGATCACTATGTATGTATAGAGAATGCTCAGATTTTAGCTTATATATTTCACTATCTCTGCCTTCCAAGGAAAAGTTCAAGTTTTCCAAGTTTCTTTAGAATTTAAAGCACTGAGAAGAATATGAAGGCAGCTACTTTTTTCTATAATATTACCAAAGCTCAGTGGCTATGCCGCGATGCAATGCAAAAGCTTTGACAACATTTCATCTCTAATATACTAAATTAGGCATAATGAAGTGGATGAACTCTGCTCATTCGACTTGAACGAGTCTACATACATGTATATCTCTAGAAAATTCAGTGAAGGAAATTTTCTGAATTGCTTATTATAAATTTAAGAAAATTCCAGGAAAGCATGCATTTCTTGGGTGGTGGCATTATCAAAGGATGCATTCACATACTTACGTTAGCATTTCATAATTGCAAATGAAAATGTGCTTACGTTGTGACATTACGTACTCCAGTCGAGGGATTGCGTATCCAACTTTTAAGATATTCACAAAGTAGCTGACGAATAGATCCGGAAGCTCATTCATATACGGATAAACAAACATCTTGCCACTATGTTTAATTACAAAGTTTGTAGGTAAGTATACATCAATACCCTATATATATATAGAGAGAGAGAGAGAGAAAGAGGTAAAAAAAACAATTAGTAGAAATTTCTAAAATAGGAATTAGACTAGTTCTTACCTCAGTTTTTGTAAAATCCGGTGCATATAGGATGGGATCATCTTCGGATACCTTATATATAAAAGAAGTGCTTTGTTCTTCCAGCAGAGATTTTTCAAAGTGTTTACCAACCACAGAAACAACAAGTGTCATAAGAGGACGTCGTTTCAATTTTGGATGATTCGGATGATACGCTTCGATAAGATTTCCTTCCTAAATTTCATATGTGAAGGTTAGTCAAGGTTAAATTAATTTTTATTATTCTCACCCTGTATACGTTTAGTACACGATAAAAATAATCTATGCTCCTTTTAATTAATCCCTGGAGATGATATGACATCAAGGCATGAATACATCGAAATAGAATCGCTGCTCTTCCTCCATAGGAGGTGTTCATCGGAATAAGGTCCTTCCAGGCGTTTCTCATCGCATCTAATAAATCTGCTGCCCTTGGCAACCAGTCATTTATAAGTATCTGTAATAATGAATATGCATTTGACAATAGTTAATAGTGGGTAATTATAAAAGAAGTCGAAAATCATACAGAACTTTGTATCTACTTTTTCACTCCTTAAATCTACTATTTAGATATTTGGACAAAGAGATCGTACTGCATAACAGTTTTGTCATGGTAATGATCATTATAAGGAACTTAATTTGACAATTTTATTTATATTTAAGTTAATTCTATTTCATCTCATGGTTGCTTCTTTAAATTAGATAAGTATAGAGTGTTACAAAAAAAAAATAGATCGGTATACGTGTACGATAGACGTGTTACAAAAAAATCTTAAATTTACGTTTCTATATTTGTTACTAGATGGCGATCCATCATTATTTTGTCTGTCGATGCTCAATTCTTGCGTATTACGCTCAGCCCGAGTCTAGACTACGCAAATCAAACTTAAACATGTTTGTTCGAAATGTTTGGATAATGTGGATGTTCTCTCAAACTGCCACAAACAATTTGAATATATTTGAATTGATTTGCAGCAATTTGCGAAAACGTAAGATGTAAGGCAAATTTGATGGACATTTTGGGCGGAAGTTTCAGATATTTTTGAACATGCGGTGTAGACGTGCATTCAAACTTACTGCGAAAAAAAATGTGTGGCGATCTAAATTGCTAAATGTACGCTCTACAGTGCGGACGTCGTCCAATTGCCTACAAACATACACACGATAATTATGGATGATTGTTTTTTTAGTTTAAAATTATTCTGCTTCCATAACTCTTTCAAGACAATAACGAAATATTGTTTCAATGATTTCATGTATTTGTTGAGTTTAGTGTCGCCTAAAATTGGTAAGAAACTACCTAACTTCGGAAAATCATATCCTAAGAGGATATCTTCCATTGATACCGCGCTTTTTACTGATAGGAGATCCGTACACTATCTTGATGTACTTCTTCAGATAATATATAATTAATTAGTAAGCTTTATAAAAAAAGTCACAATTTATTGCGTAGGTAATTACCACAGACAGTTCATTTATAGAAAAAAAAACATTGAATGAATTTTTTTTTCAAAAATGAACTCAGGTTATTTTTCTACAGAGGAACTTTTTCAAATGATTGAATGTTTTTGACAGGCGAGCAAAAGCAATCAAATGCTTGCAATCAGCAACAAATTGGTTAGAACACACCCGTCTACAATAGTAAAATATTTTTCAATTCAACGCAACAAATCTGTCGTTTCACAAATTGCTGCAAATGAATACAAATTCATTTAAAATGTTTGTGGTAGTTTGAAAGGATTGCAAAACAAGCAGCCTTAATAATTTTGTGGGAAATTGATGCAAATAGGGCAACGCAATTTTCGTTCGAGCGATGCTTATTAAACGTGAGAAAAATTGTGATTAATTGCAGACAATTTAAAGACCTCCGGCAAAGTAAATGCCACAAACTTGTTTGCTCCCATTATATAAATTTCTTTAGAGTATGATGTCAAACGTTCAAGTGGGCACCTCAAAAGATGAAGCTGGTATCAGATTGAAAATTTTAAATGCGTAACACGCGTATAGCATGCGTTGACAGATAATATTGAACGAATACTTTTTGTATAGGGAGTGTTAGATTAAAAGCGCACGCGACCCTCGTGATGCAAAAATCGGGATGAATTTATAATCGCGCGTACGTCTTCAACTTAACTTTTTAAATGTTTTTCCGGTTTATTTAAATGTTTTTTTTTTATTTTATTCCTGAAGGCCCCTTTGATGAAAAGTTTATAGAGGAACTGAATGTAGGTTAATTTATAACAACAAGTTGAAAAGAAATTTGAGGAATCTCAAATCTATCTGCAATCTAACTTTACCTAACTAAAATGTGCATATGCTAGCATATCACGTATATGTACATATATAAATGGACTGCTCGTTGAACCAAAAATGCATGCAAATAAATGTACCCACTTTTATATTGTTGTCTCTTTCGGTGAAAACATTATTTCCCGCTGAACTGTAACGATTGGTAACGAGAAATTACTTAAGATTCAGCGATATTTGCAGAACTGCGAACTTGGTAATTAGCCCTTTCTTACGTTAACAGCCTAGTAACAAACACTCATATGCATGTTAGGCTTTTATACATTCTGGTTCGTAAGATGGTGCCATACTACAATTGTACTAAATTTAAGTACAGTTTTATAAATCGATTGAACATATTAATATTCGTAACAATTTTCCAGTGTTTTGCAAAATATTAAGTTTTTGAAATTTACTAATTGTACATAATGTACATACATAGGGTCGTATTCACCAGGCCATACATAATACAATTTAAAGCAAATCAAGGTTTCAGTATTGTACTGATGATATCGCCCTGAACAGATGATTGAAACACACAGTATACTCTCAAAATTTCTTTATAAAGGCGGGGGTCAAGGTTTGATTTTGGAATCTAGTATAGAATCGAATTCCTTAGGTTTTGAGAGGATTTAATACTTTAATAGCCATCCCCATACTATTTTTTACTAGTTCCCTCTTTATCATTCGAACAGACGTACTAGATTTTTCGCACTTTAGATGGCCTCTAACTCGGTAGGGTTATATCCCAACGGAAAATGGGTTCTACTGCTCGCCTCCACTCATTATGAGCTACAATTCTTCCTCTGCATACTTTTAGGGTGGGGTTAAAGACCCCCGGATAGGGGGTGGTTCCAATACGGCATGTTACATATGAAATTAAAACCCACGGCTGGGGGGGGGGCGGGTAGTTCCAATACAGCATGTTACATATCAAATTAAAGGTCTCGTAGAGTGCTATCGACTAGTGTACCTTTTTCCCGATTCAGACAACTTTATCGTAACATTTTTGCTACCGAAAGCCCATTTTCATGCACTTGGGTCACATACACTCCAGTTACTATATTTCGCATATCCTTTTGCAGTTCTTGCTTCTATGGCCAATAGTCAATAGTGCTCTGTTATGAAAATTTTTCTCATAAGGAGTCATTTTTACGATGCACCAAATCCGCGCAAGCACGAGAAACAGAAAAGTCCAATTTTTCACCCAAGAAAGTCGCTTAAACTATACCGGAACGCCAAAGCTTTCATAATATCATAATGCATCGTTTAAGACATCTCTCATGTCTGTTGATGTCGGGCCTAAAGTTGTATGAAAAATGGGCATAGGCCTTCACGTATTATATTTTATTAAGATATAAAAATTTAATTCGAACCAAGGCTTAAACAAACATTAACTTTAGTTTCAGAATATTTTTATTTAATTAGACTCTAACACGTACGAGTTTCGGTCTATCCGACCATCTTCATAGATATCTCTAGTATAATCTCCGATTAAAATATAAATGAAATTCTTAATTAAAAGTATTATTTCTGCATTAATTATCTTTTCTAAAATGGTCGAGGAATCTATTTTAGAAATATATATATGGTAGGGTGTGTCTTAATATTTTACACTATTATGTTGAACGTCTGAATGCGTTAACTATTTTTGGATTTTTTTAACTTTTTTTTACAACTGTTTTTTTTGCAGCAGCTCTAGTAATCACGTGCATGACCCTCCCCTGAATCTGCGCTTAGTGGAGTGAAAAATTATCTTCGATAGATTCAGTACACCAATTGAGATGGGACATGTGACTAGTTTAGAGAAAGTAAGATGTACATGTATGTATAGGCTTACCTTAGTGAACTACAATGAATACATTTTAATTATATGCACCAAGACCTGTCATCAATAATTATACCGACTTAGAACAAAGCATCCTAAGGGATCTTCAAGAATCTCAATAAAAAAAAAAAAAACAAATTCCGATCAACTATATTACCTTACAAACGTACATAAGTTCTGTATGCTACTTAAATTAATATTATTAATAGCTAATAGCATGAAAATTATTTCAATAAAAATCTACTTACATCACGAGCTGTTAGGCAACTCTTGTTAAGCAAATCCGTAAATTCATCTGCGTTTAATGGAATTTTCGTGCTAAACAGTTTTTTCGTATCAAAAATTAATATGTCGTGGTACCTGCCGTGGAACAAATGAATTTCAATGAAAGTTTTCACAAAATGCTAAAGGGAGAGAATCATTAATATTACAACTGATGCCAGAGAGTGTTCAGAGCCTGCAGAACTGGATGTGTTATCATTAATACTTGATCTAATCGATTTGTGGCAATCTGAACTCGAGCTTTCCATGAAACTGGTGCCCTTATTGTCATGACAGGGAACTCAGGTGGCTCAATTTCCAGCTGAAGGCGTTTTCTTTCAAAATGTGACCTGAAAATGTTCCGGTTGTTGTTAGTATATACCGCAAGTGCATTCATTAAATGAAATTGAGTTTTGAGGCCTTCATCCCTCCCCATATATAGTGGATGAGATGAGCACTTAAAAACTATGACACTTGTGGTGACAACTTTGATGGAAAAAGTTTTTGTGTTTGAGAAAAATTGTATTTTACTTGAGTATATATCGGATGAAGGCTCTCTTCACATGGCATCGGTAATACTCTTGTAGGTCAATTAGGCAGGATAAGATAAGAATCGCTTCCTCTTCTCTGACATGATGGTCGGGATTGAATAAATAATCCATCAGGATAACTTCAGGGTAAATATCTGTCCAAAGTTTCTAAACAGGATACATTTAAGCTTGTTTCGATCTGTTTTACTCTCTCTGTCTTACACATTTACCTCTTCCCGGACTATGAATTTATATGCGTCTTGTAGGTACGAAATTCTTGTATCGATTCTTGGCAAAAGTTTCCTAATCAATTTCGAAGGATAAGTTTCCAGTTTCAAAACGGATATCTGAAAATTGTTGTAACTGTATAGATAGATACATTGAATGTTTCATCGGGAACACTATAACATCTTACATTTTTCATTAAACTGATGGTCCTTTCCCTTATGGGAACGGTAAATTTCTTAGTAGTTGCATCCATTTGATCTTCATAATGCTTTAGAATTGCATATTTCTGCTCCTCAGGGTCTACGGGCAGTAGTCCTTCCATGTACTTAAATTTTCTATAGAAATAAATGAGATTAAGGTGGATTTAATGGAAGTAATAAGAAATATAGAAATGTACTCTTGTTCTTTTTTCTTAAGCATCCGCATATATTGCTCTGTGGTTAATTTCTCTCTCCTTATTTTCGGCTCATAAACCTTCTTGACCTTACAGACATCCTTTAAAATAAAACATGAATGAAAGAGCTGTATAATAAATTCAACAGGGTTTTCTTTTAAAAAAGAAAAAAAATCTTAGAAATCCTTACACATTTCAAGGACTTTTTCAGTTTCTCATCTTCCTGAGGGTTATTTTTTGCTTGCCTGTTCCGTTTTATGTTCGGCTCGATTAACTTCTCTATTACTTTGCTCACCCGTTGAAGTTCCTCTTTCAATTCTGGTTAATCAGGAAATAAGGATTTATTAAATTTAATTTAATCCTTTTGCTGTGGTTGGAATTATGTATTATTAAATGCTCCTTTAAGGTATTACAGGAGATCATCATCATTATTTGAATATGCTGCGACTTTGAGAGGTGTACTTCAAGCCGATTATTATTTATGGTGGGATGACTATTTATAACAGAAAAAATTAGGGAAGGAGAAAAGAGAGGATGGTGGGGGGGGGGGGGGGGGGGTAATCTCCGCCCTAAGTTTATTTGATAATTTTGGTTGATCACTGACAATAAACAGAAACAGATGCAAATCCAAATTGTGGTTAGTGTTGGTGAAGCAAACCAAAATCATGAATTACTGCATTACTAGTCATTCTTAGACCGATAGGAGTACATATCTGCATTCTGTAATAATATTTTACTACAAAAATATATTCAATGACCATGAAATACGTTGATGTTTATTTCTATCTAGCGGGGGAAAGCTGGGGGAGGGAGTGTTAAAATTTGATCTAGTACAATTTGGAAAATCAAGTACACAGAAGAATTAGGTCCTGAGAAGAAGTTTAGTACCCACACTCCTATACTCCGAGGTTTAAATAGCTATTTATAGCCATCCCAATACTCACGTTTTTAGTATTTCCCTTTTTTTTATTCGAACTGAGGTACTAGATTTTTCGCACTATAGATAGGCTCTAACTCGGTAGGGTTATGCCCGATCGAAAAACAGTTTTCACTGTTCGCCTCAGCTCATTACCAATTCGTAGAAGAAATTTTTTTTCAGTATTCGTTTAGGGTAGGGGATAGGAGCCCCCGGCAGGGAGAGGGGTTAGTTCCAATACGGTATGTTCCATATCGAATTAATGGTCTCGCCGAGTACTATCAAGTTGTGTATATTCTTTTTATTTCATAAAATTTTCTTGGAACGTTTCTGCCGCCGGAAAACCCCTTTTCATGCATTTGGATCACATACACCCCAGTTAGTACATTTCGCATATCTTTTTGCAGTTCTTTCATTCATGGCCATTACTTCTCTGTTGTGAGTATAATATACATTTTTGATAAGATATGTTCGTAGTATCATAATGCATCGTTTAAGAGATCTCTCATGTCTGGAGGTATCGGGCCTAAAGTTGTATGAAAAGTGGGCATTCCCTTTTATGTGCCCGTTTACAAATTACTAAAGGACAATATTCAAATGGGCTAGAATAGCACACTATTGGAGCAGCATCGTGGGACAGAACTATGCCAAGAGTTTCATGGCTTTTAGGTCTATGATAGCCTAATATTTTTTTCTGGATTTTGTAGAAGAGTATAAACTAAGGGTTGATCCGTATATGTAGCGAGAAATGCCATACCTACTTCCAAAAGATGCCGGAAATACGTACTTATTTCATTTGTATGCATCTATAGTAACTCCTTTCCATATATAATAGCAGAATCTGCGAAATAGGTTGGAAAAGTGAGATGTACAGTTTGCCACAAACTTTTTTGCAAAGAAAAAAGTACTTTTTGTTTCAACGTATCAAATAGTTTGCTTGGAACAATTGAACCATGATAAAAATTTAACATGTCTAAAAAACGCCATAATTGCTTAACTATTTCGAGCAGTTTGAAAGTTGTTATCACTTTAATTTTCTGTGGAGAAGGCTTGACGTCTTGAGGTGTAATAAAGTTTTTGTAAACGAAATAATGAGAAAACGAAAATAATGAGATGAGACAATATTTCTGAAATCTTTCCAAAGTTTTAGATTTTCAAGTGATCAAAATTTCCAAAGCTAGAGTGATGAGAATTGTGGAAAAATAAATAGCTGCACTGATTGCCAAGCATTGCTTTTCTTTATATTTTCAGGAAAAAAATATTCACAGGAATCATCAACAAAGATGGGAGAACAGAAAGCCTGAAACCTCCTCTTCTAGAGCTCGAAGGAACTGCATTGTTGTGGTCTTCATTCTTATGCTTAAAATATACATAACCTTTTGGAATGCATATACCCTTGATGTTTGGAAATGTCTGGCTGTCGGATTTTCACCAAATGCACCATAGAAACGTTAACAAAAATCTGTGGCACTTCTTCAAGAAGACTGGAAGGTTTCTGAGTTCGGAGAAATGAGACGGTATAGACGTTTGATATGGTACTATCGTTGCAAAAAAATTAGTTGCTGAAGAAATATTACCACACACCCCCTAAAGAAGATAATCTGACAAACTGACTGAATATTTTTCGTTTTTGATAAGAATAAAACACCAAAATTCGTTCAAATCCATTTTAATAACTGCGAAATCAAATGGGAGTTTTGAATTTTTATTTATGAAAAATAATCATTTATACTAAAACTGAAATCTTAAATCACTCGCTGGAGCATTACTCTTCGAATACTGTGGTTTTCGCCTCTGATTCTTTGCTTCAAGCTGGGTAGTAATCACTTGAAAACTTTTCTTTTTAAGTAGTCCTGTGGAAAAAAAAAGCAGGCGCTAAATCTGGACTCCTCAGTGACCAATTGCTGTCTCTTTGGCGACTAAATACTCATTCAGGGAATAAATCGTGAAGAGCAGCTAAAGTGGAATTTTTGACGTGGGGAATGGCTCCATATTGCTGCTATGGTTGTAGCCAATCTAGCTTTGTATTTATGGAATCAAAAAAGTCCGGTTCAAATTGCAATATAGCATGGAATTAACGGTCTGAGTGCGGCAGAGTTATCTTCAAAAAGGTATGGGCCGATAATTTCTTGACTTAATATGACACGTGGCGGTAGAAGTGATTATTGGACTCATTATTAGAGACCCACATGTTATTGAAACTCACAAAACAATTTTTCATTGTCATTTAGAAATCGACTCATTTAGCATGATCATCGGGCTTAATCCTCTTACACAACAACAATTTTCTAGGGTCGTAAATATAAGGCTTTGCGTATAATGTGATGAACCGTAGATTTGTTCAAAAATATAGAAGTTGCACGCAGTTGTAATGACTGCATTGTGTGTCCAGTCTCTTCAAGCTTCCGCCGTTGAATTACAGTGTGCCCGGTAAAGATATCAAACAACAGTGTAAGAATCGTCGTTTTTAAAAAAAACGCTTGCACAGAAAATTTGAATTGCGGTCCCATGAAATGATCCATCGCTACTAAACTAAAAAAGCCAGCCAGACGTTTAACACCAGTGTTCTCTTCCAGCTATTTGCGTTTTGGCGCGTAACGGCAAAAACAAAAAACAGAAACATTCTGAGACACCCTTTTAGTTTTCATGTTGGCATATACTAATGGACAAATAATGCTCTTTAGTTTTAATTTGCTTATTTAGTTCTATCTTTAAGAGGAGTCAGTAGTCAACAAAAGTTTCAATTCAGATACTAACGAAATCTGTTGGCAATAGAATTTACTATAGGACGGTTTGTGTCCTCTCTCTACTGAAAGTGAGAAAACTCATATAAAATTGGCCGAGACCAACTCCACAGACCGCACTAGGGACATCTAGCGTAAAAGACAGAAACTTAACAACCGACAAATTTAAGACGAAAAATGAAGCAGTTCAAATAAAGTGAAAACTTTTAATGAGAATTAGCTCTCCTAAATTCTTTTTTGCATATAATTGTTAAACAAACTATTTTACTTTGTATTTCAACATTTTTCCATGAAATACTACAATTGCTCGTCAGTGAAATATCGGAAGAAAAGACAAGTAGGTACTCTTAGGGTCAAGTAATTAAAGAAAGCGTAGCTAACAATGAAAAAAATAGACGTTATTTAAATCATTATTCTACTACAAATAATTTGCTGGAAATTCTCATTGAAAAATGTACGAAACTTGTACATTTTGGTACTGAGTCCTCTTAATTCATCTGCATTCTTAAATGATTGCATGAGAAATTAATTCTTCTGTACATAGCTTAAAAGAAATTTGAGTTAGAATTAGATTCAATGTTTTACGTATACAGACTTCTATATTTTAACGACTGGTGATTAATTCACCGTACAACAATACAAATACTGTAATTATAAATAGCTAATTCTCATGTAAAGTTTTCTCAAAACATCCCACTATAGTCATAGTCAATAACATTTGATCCAGTTACCTCGTTTAGTACTAAATACCTAGTTTTTATATGTTAGTAATTCGCAAAAAACAAAAAAAAAGTAATTGCTAATTAAAAATTAAGCTTTTATTGCATTAACGTAATTATTCAGTTTGAAAAATAAGAGGATCAATATTCCCCTAAAAAAATATTTATTTTGTTAGTATAGGTATCCCTGATAGACTGAAATATCTCTTGCATTATGTAATCCTTTTTATTTGGCCAAATGGAAGCAAAATACCAAAACAATTACTACCTGCCATAGTACCTACGTATGTTTGCTGTACAAATTGACTCCAGTTAAATAGATTTACAGGAAAATTATTATCGTTCCGGTCAAAGGAGAGGATTTCGCATTTCGCAATAGTAATTAACATCCGCAAATTAATTCATTGATTCTACCAGTCCGCCGGCGGCTATTTTTAATGTAAAATAATTTGCAATTATTAGCTCTGAACATATTATTATTTGTGGATTTTCATATTTTAGTTATTTCATTGACCGCGGAGGCTTATACATAATCAGCATAGCATAAATATTTATTTTGTATAGATTTTTCAATAATCGCATTTAATGTAAATTCAGTTGTTGCGTTATATTTTTTAGCGCAGGGCATTCTGTTATTCCTTTACTTAGTCTACAAGTAGCAATTGAAATATATTTGTCATAATTAACTTGTTTCTCTCTAATCTAAATTGTTCTAAATTCTATGAATTTTTCATGAGATTTTTGAATAACTTTTATCCACCTTGAAGATGAATCTTTTAACCTCATAAATCCAAAACTAAGCCAAGGCGCCAAGGCTAAGTCTAGCGAATACTAAAAATCCGAGTAGTATCCAAAAAATTCAGTCATTAAACTTAGCGACCATTAAAAAAATTAGAAAAATGTTTCTAAATCAGCTGAAAATTCCATTACCTTGTAAAATGTTGCAAATGCTACTCTAGACAGAATATCTCCATAATGACTTTAATTTAAAATTCAGTCATTTCAAGAAAAGGAAGATGTGACGAAAATAATTTCATTTGCAATGTCATTGACAGTTTCTCACTGTGCGTAATGATCAAGGCAGCTTTCAATAATGTAATTAAATGCTATCAAGAAAATGGCTGTTACTGCTGATTTAATAGAAGAAAAAACTTTCCACTTACTAAAAAATTGTCATGATCATTTTAATGTAGGTAGGTGGCTCTTTTACTCCAATTTCAATAGATTGAGTAAAATTTCTTTCATTTGAAAATGAAGTGAAATGTTGCAAATGGGTCCTTGATGGATTTCATTTATATGACACATTCAACATTTAACTTCATTCAATTAAAAATTAAGGTATTATGCAGACAGTCTGTCTAAAGTATTTTTTTTTTATTTTAAAGGCAGGACAGGAGACCCTATCCTAAGCACAGAGGCCATAGCGGCCCATTGTGGCCTTTGAGTAATTTTAAACATCATCAAGAAAAATATACAGAAAAAACACTGGTTTAACTAAATATCGGTGCCTTACCACTGTTAGGGGAATTTCCGGGTGAGACTTTTAGAATGAATATCGTATGTTTGAGACCGTAACGGTTATGAACGTTTAAAAGAAAAAAACACGTATAAAGATTTATTTTCTGATTTTCTTTCTAAAAATCAAAAGCTGATTTTTATTTAAAAAATCAAAATTGTTTCTTAGTTCAAAAATACTTAAAAAAATCTTAAATATGGGTCGAAATCTGCCGAAGATTATAGAACATATGGGAGTGAATGGAACTTACATACAGGCTTTCATCTAAGGTATAATAAGAATTGGTCCACATTTTTTGTTGATTTTTAAAATAAAAATCAGTTTTTGATTTTTAAAATAAAAATAAATTTTTAACTATTATTTCTGATTTTTAAAATATAAATCCAAAAAGAAAGTTATTTTTTATAATTTCGATTAAAAATCATAATTTTAAAAAGAATAGGAAATTTGTGAAGATTCGGTAAAAAAAAATCATAATGCTACATTCCAATCAATCCTAGTTTTTCTAATGATTTTATTTTCGAAGGATGAAGCATGAATGTATTAGTACACATATCGGAAGATAATACCCCTGGTAGAGATATCATGATGAGCTCATCATGAGCAATCAGATGAACGTACTAATGAAATTTATTCACGTTCAAAACCGGGAAAAAACTCATCTATTTACTTATTCACAGATAGTGTGCATAAGAACTTATTTAGAAATATATGCTGTGCTTCTCTTTTGTGCATTTAGATGAGCACTTCGATGAGCATTTAGATGAGCAATTCAATGAGTACATAATGAGTTGTCACGATGAGCTTATTAATGAGCATTTCAATGAGGGTCTCGATGGGCTTATTAATGAGCACGTCAATGAGTGTCATGATTGATTTCATATATTTTTCCGAACTCAAACTCCGGTTCTAAATCTGCACTTTTCCAGAAACAGATTTATCACTAATTATATCGATGAAATTTTTTCCGATGATTTTCCCGCTTTTCCAGGTTTTCCATGGAGTTTTCCACAAAAGCAACTTTATGCAACTCATTTCGCTCTACAACTTTGTCTTAGGTTGCAAAACGCTCAAACGCTTCCTTGGTCGCAAAAACTCCGGAAAAGCGTTTTACATGAATTTTCCTCGATTTTTTCTGCAAGTTTTCACCATTGTCTGAGAGAAAGTAATGATTTCAGTTGATAGGGAACTTGATCCTGCATAATTTAGAAAACTTTTGTACCGGAAAATTGTCCGGAAAATTCCGGAAATTTTTTTCGGAAAAATCGGAAAATTCTGCATTTTTCCTCAAACGGATTTATCACTAATCAAATTTGTACCAAATTTTTAAATGATTTTTCCCAATTTTCCGGGTTTTCCACGGAAATTTCCGGTTCAAATTTTGATAGATTCAATTGTCACGCGACATGAACCTGTGTGCCAAATTTCAGCTCGCTGTGATGACGAAAAGTGGGTCTACGAGAGTGTCGAAAATAGTAAAAAAGAAATATACAGACAGACAAATACGTGTACGAGTTAAAGGGACGGGCTGGCCTCAATAAATGACAAAACTCAATTCAAATTTTCCTAGAAATGTCATCTGAATAAATATTTATTTTTGCATGGTTTGTATATAGGGAGCAGTTTCTTGATATCCAATGAGCCCTCCGATGAGATTTAATGAATGCTCATCAGACGGCTCATAGGGACTTAATTTGCTATGTGTTTCTTGATGAATTGCAAACACCTTGAAACTTTTTAGTCACATTAGCTTGGTTTACATAATAACTGCCCCTTACGGGGCAAGAGCACTGACATATATATAAATGGACTGCTTGATCTCCTGTTTCATGTGCACCCATTTTGATTTCAGAAAGTATGCTCTCACTGTCAATGCTACCAACTGTCATAAACTGGCGTCATATTTAAATTATTTGGGAATTTACTTATATGCATGTCAGTGGGATTTACCGAAATTTACTACAAACGTATTTGGGACTATTTGTATCGTTAAATTTTAATTATGAGTCGAAGCAAATGTTTTCTACAAGGATTTTTACAAGCAATTTCTCGTTCCTAATCATTACAGTTCAGTGGGAAAGTATGCTCTCACGGAAAGAGACAGGAATATGAAAGTGGTGCTATTTGCTTTCATGCATTTTTGGTTCAAAAAGCAGTCCATTTATATACATGTCAGTGGGTAGGAAACAAGGTAAAACTGTGGGCAATTTCTACTAGGGACACTTATACAATTTTATGTAAATCCCAGCATACACTTTCTTCGGTTTTCGCATTTTCGCTCTCGAAAATCAATTATATCACTTTTTCTCTTGTTTTAACTGAGTTTTTCCGGATGAAAAAAAAAGGAATAATTTTTAATTACCTGCTGTTGTTCTTATTGCCCATGGATCTCCAGCTTTAAAGATTGGCGATTTTTTTCTTTTTCTTAACGCAGGAACACGTAAAGAGCTTACTCTGCTCGACCGATATGCACCTATGGAATAAATGTAAGGACTGTTAAATTTCATATATAATATTTACTATAATAACAATAGTATTTTTTAAATAAATTCATTTACATACCTATAGTATCTGATGGACCTCCATAGTGGCGGGAATGTTCATTAGTAAATAGAGAAGATCTAGTCCGTGCTGGTTCATGAAATATTCTTATACGTCGTTCCTTGTAAAGTTGAAGAATTTTATTTGTTACTTCATACACAGAATCTTCACTTGGTTTTTCTAGTTGTGAAAAAAATTAAGATAATTTTCTATTTTGAACAAAGTAGTTCAAGTCATACCTAAATCCAAGTTATCAAGCCAAGGATACTGATATGGTTCTGAAATGGGAAAAAAATCTTATAAATAAATCAGAGTATTTTGAGTACCTAAATGAACATTTTCTGATATCACATGGGTTGTTAGCTTAAAATGAAATTTTTTATCACACACAGTAATTACAAATCCAAACATATCCTAATATTAAAGATAATTATATTTGGAAAGGTGTGGATTAGAAGGGTCTAAATTTCAATATAAAAATAGCCTTATATAATAGTTTATCTTCGTGTTAATTTCTTTTTGCTATTTTGTCATGAAGTTGAAAATCAAAGTATTGTCCTTGTAGACTTTGGCTTTGCTCTCGTTATCTAGCAAATCTAGTATTACGTACTCAGTTCAATTCAATTCAAAGAACCACCATATTCTCCTTGTTCAATCACAATGGAAACGTCAAAATAACCTAAGAACTCGTTTTCCATCATAACTGGAATTTATTTGTTTTTCAATTAAATTTTCCACCGTAGAAAGTTGTACTATTGTTCCATGCATTCGAATTCAACAAATTTATAATTACATATACTTAATATGTATAAAAGAGGATGACATGATTTAGATTCCAACTTTTGGCTCAGATTATTTTAAGTTTGCCAACTTCATAAAAATTTCATCCCAAAAGCTTATTATTATTAATAACGGGGGTATGCAGACAGGACTCCCGCCTCTAATCTAGTCACCGCAACCGATAAGATCTTTGTGACATTACCCCTAAATACCCTAGGCCGCATATTCGAACTTAAGGTCTTTAATAAAACCTATTTTTGCGACATCCTCAGGCATTGGGAATGGTTTTCCTAGGTGTCTTAGCATTATGCGGCACAAAGCTTCAGTTTTCCATACAGAAGCGACAGGTCTCATGATCGAGCTTACCCATTTTTTTAAGATGGTATCTAAGTGGGCAGTGCCCAGTAAGTAGACTCATTATGAGCCTTAGTTCCTTCCTCCCGAGTGTGAGGAATGCTTTTGTTCGAATACTTTATAAACTTCTTCGCTTGTCTCAGCCCCGGGGTAATTTCCCAGTGTTCCTTTTTAGTTCTGTCCTTCCAAAGCCTTCCTGAGCTGAAAGATGACTTTTTGGGTGTCCAAAGATAGGCCGAGGGCCAATAAACAGGGATTTGGCTCCTTCCTTTACAAGGCAGTTCGCAATTTCGTTGTCCTTAATGCCTTCATATTTGTTTCGGCCAGTTGCTTCTAGACAGTAAGACAGTCCCAAACCAGTTTACACTCAAATGTGAACGAGCTTAACGCTTTAAGTGCTGCTTGGTTGTCTGATATATATATTTTGGCTCCACGCATATTCTTGTGGATTATTTCGCGAGCGCAGAGTTCTATGGTGTATATTTCTGCCTGCAATATGGGTCATGATAATCCCAGTGCCTTTGCGAGATGGTACCTTGGCCCATACATGCCCAAGCCTTCTTTACCTTCCATTTTGGATCCATTCAAAAAGATACTGCTCTTCTCGTGGAAAGAGTGTGATTATTGGATGAACCAATAAAGGAATGCGGTGCATAACAAACCAATGAATGGCTGCAGCTCAAAGACCACTCGCTCCACTATAATCTTGAATCTTAATAGGTACGTGACACATGAGATTAAAGTTCGATTTTGTTTTGCTAGAGTCGAAGGAGAACCAGATTCACGTATTGTTATTGTTTTGTGTATAAATAGAACTGAACCAATTCAAGTCAGTAATAAATTTACGCTTCGGTTATTATATGTATATAGAGTCCCCGGACAAAACTAGTATAGGAACGCAACATATAAATTTCAGAATTTTCAAATATAATCAATGACATTTTTCTTTTGACGATAAATTTTCTCCCAGTTCAATTTCATTTAATTGCAGACTTTATTTACAGAACCTTCTAATTTTCCTATTCAGGAATGAATGAAGGCTCTGTTCTCTATTAGAAAATTTTTTATTCCTATAATTATTTGTCCGCGGACTGTATATTGTTGCAACATCGCAAGGGGCTTTATAGTGCGTATAATCCGTTGTTTATGTACATAATACTCAACAATTGATTAGGGACGATTTAATTTGATCCCAGATCTCATAGACTATGAGCATAAATAACCAAATGAAGCAGTACAATGGAAAAAGAAAATTAAAAACTACAAAAAATACAAAAATACATCGGCTATCTTCTTTTTCTTATTGGGTCAAATATGGATAACTATGGAAATTTATCTGCACGAAAGGAGATGCTTATAAAAGGCAGAATGCAGAAAATGAAATAATAATATAATAATTGATAAATTCGGAAAATGACAAAAACCGGAAATCAATAGATGATGCTAAACTAAATAAATTTACTTAAATGTATGACAGTTTACAGAGGTCAGTCAGTATGCTAACTCTGCCTCACGACATCTGTAGGTAGGGTGATGCTTCATTCTTGCCCCCAACCATCTTATTACCAGCAAGTTTTCGTGAAGCAGAGGCAGCATACTGACCCATCTAAACAGGGTCTAGGCAATGTTTAAAAGATAACTACCCAGGTACTGGCAAGTTACTGGCTTTGTAGCCAGAAATCAAAATTTTACATAGAAACTTTGATAGCATATTGCATGTTTCGAGCAGCAGTGCAAGGCGATCTCATCAGGACAGCGATGAAGACCTGAACTGCCCGGTGGCTACACCATAGTGAACTAAGATGTCCAAAGCTTGGTGGTGGGTATATAAAGATTTATTTAAAAATCTAAATATGAATCATGATTTACTCTCTTCTACTTACATGTATTCTTAGATTTGGTCAATTCTGAATATTTCTTTTTGAATTTTGTTTTTCTGGGAACTGTTGTTCTAGATTTCGTGTCCAGTTGACATGAATGTATGATAAAAGATTCCATGGCGTAATTTTCTCTTCTACTTTTCAATTTGGCCATTTTATGCTTTACGGACTTTGAACCTTGAATTCTATTTTTGAATATTGTATTTGGGGTTTATATGGGTAGCTTCATACATACATCGCTTTCCGTGTTTCCATGTGATTGTTATTAGAATTACAAAGCAAAAATTACAGTATGAAACGAATGCTTTAGTTATATGCACCAGCACATTATTATAGTTCGCGACACGACAAGTGAACTATCAATGTCACTAGAGGGAAATTTGTAAGTGCCATTGCGCCATATTCCAAGGACCGAAAATAATCATTACTTTATAGTTTCAAACAAAAAATCCCACAGAAATAATGATCGGATCTTTAACTGAATAGAACCTTCCATAATTTTAACTTCACTTTATTTTTTATATGCTTGATTTAAAAAGTAAAAATTGTATTATATTATATTTAATACTGGATGCCTAAATAATAAAAATAAAAATATATATGTTTTAGCTAAATCTGGTTTCAGTTTTTCGGTGATCAAGTGGCCATTTGTGGTGAACACCGTGACTGTAAAGTCAATAGAAAAGTTTTTATTAGATCGGAAAAACTCTGCGTGTTTCACAAACATATATGGTGCGGATAGGATTTGCTTTGTTTCTACATATGGCACATCTTCTAGAAGTATCTAGTTTTCTAACCGTAATTCCATTGGAATATTTGGTTTGCTTTTTTTGATGAATACACGAATCGGAAAAGCCCTGGTTGTCGTGATTGGCGATATATTTCTTTTACAGCTAATTACATAGGAAGGAACCAGCATACTTTGGTAAATACTACGTCTAAAATTCTTCAAAACAAGTTTTTACATATTTGAGTGGGCTTGTGCTTGCAAATCTTTATAAATTATAAGTAAATTTTTTGAGGGCACAATCTAAAAAATTAAAGAAACATATCTCGTGTTTTTCAATTGGTCAAATTTGTTAACAAAATTAAATTTTTGTTGAGTCCATTATGGCTTCCGGTCATGTTCCCTTCTCAGAATGGCCCTTCACAAAACTACTACCACATTTTTCGGAACATGATAATTAGCCAGAATGTGGGCTGATCTTTTATACTTCCATTTCAATGTGCTCACGTTGGTATCGCTTATCTTATAATCAAATTCCCCACGTTTGTGACATTTTTTATAATGGTACATATAAAATTGATAAAAATGATTAGAACCCAAATCAAAAGTAATATCCAGTCATTGAAAATTCCTTTATTAGAAAGTTTAATCCTGGACACATCTACTACAGTCTATAATCAAAGGTCTCAGTAAAATATCATGTGTCTAAACTAGAATGTTTTCGTAAGCTTTATTCTAAAAAATTGTATTGCATTTACATTTATTAAATACTTCTATGATTTGTACAGTTTCTTAAAGACCTAGAAAGGTATTTTAAAGGGAATCTTTATAATTTTCTAAAAAAAAAATCTTTAACCTATAAGCTTCATCAATAAAATCCCAAGAGGTATTGGCATAGAATAGAAGATAAAGTTTAATCAGCGATTTATGGTACTTAAGTAAAGATCAGAACACGGAATTTCTGTAGAGTATTTCCAGTAGAGTACAGTAAGAATATCTGCATGTAACTGATTAGAATAACAAACTTATTTTTAAATACACATTCTAAGCAACATGACATAAAATATGTTTGCGTGATGAAATTTATCTGTCTTTGTAGAAAATCATTAAAATAACTTGATTTAAAATTTTGCTTAGATTAAATTGATAAAGCTGCAACTGAGATTTCGCTGATAGTTCATTTATCGTGGCGCGGACTATATAAATAAAATCCACTTATATTGCATTATTTGCATCGTCATAAAATGTATCAGTCATTCTTAGACTCAAATATCGATACGATATTTTTAGCGAAACCAAATTTTAGTACGAATCGTCTCAGATAAATAAATATCAAGAAATCGTTAGTAAAACCCATGAAATCAATTTACATAAGTTGCTGCGTAAGCTACTTCCACAAAACGTTGGTACTAAAGAAATACGGTGTCCAAAAAAACAGGCTGCAAAATTCATCAGTTCGACAGCCTATATGACCAACCTCAATTTGATGGATTTTATTGATGTCACCCGGTATACCTGAGACTGATTGAAATCGTGTGGACATACAATAAAAAAATAGAAAAGTAAAACTAAAAATTAGTCAAGGCTTTGATGATTCAATTGTAAGGAGCTGATAAATTGCAAAATATCGAGGTTCGTGTTGCGATCGCCAGTGATCAATGTTTGTTTTATGAACTTCTCTCTTCCATTTAATTTTACTCTTCCACTTTAAACTAAATAAATAACACTAAATTAAGCATCGCTTACTATATACAATTAGACTAATACTAATTTTCATTGATATTTAATTAAGCCTACCAATTTTGTGTTGTATTTTAGCAGCAAAGCAGTTTACTTGGTAGCTGCTTACTTTTATATTCAATATTTTTAAAAAACGGCAGATTTATATGTACCTATTACAAATTTTGGAGTAAAAATCAATGAAATTGGTTATTATGACCACTTTTTTCTTGTCCGATAAATAGTTCTAGAAAGCAATGCGAAAAGTATTCGACAAATCCACAGTTTTAAAACAAATAGATAGTTCTAAAAAAATACATCCAACCACCTGAATAATTTCGACTCCCATACCACACACAGTTAAAAGTAGAAAATCCTACATACCTGAATTTTCAAAAGAATACGCAAAAGCCGGTTTTTCTAAAAGCAATTGAAATTCTGATGGAAGGTCAAAATCTTCTGCACTAAGAGTTTCACATTTATCTTCATCTTGATCAGCGGCACAGGTTGCTTTCTTGGTATCAGGACTTTCATACATATCCAATTCCCTATTAACTGCTGCTGGCCTTGATTGTCGTAACCGTGCTAAAAAGAAAAGAATAAAACAATTTTAATTCTCCGTACATAGACCAATTGGAGGACGTACTTATCCTTTCATGTACAATCGGTTTAGCCGGATCAAGAGGCAAATCGTCGATGTTGTACTCGAATCTGTAAAAAGGGACATCTTCGATGTGTCGCTTTACCAGAGGTTTTAGTTTGGAGGTTTTTTGTTTCTTCATTAAATTTTTGGTTAAAAGTTTAATTAATTTGTTCTGACAGCAGCTAAGCCGTTTTTGTATATATTTCGGTGATTTGACTTAAGGCTCAACACGTCAAAATGTTTGTTTTCCTTGTTTACTTGGATAAACATAATTTCTTGTTGCTACGTACAAAAGTTGCTATGGAGTTCTTTTGTGTTTTCATTGATTCCGAAATCCTGGCTGAAGGGAAGTAAATGCTGAATCACTACATATATCGCTCATTTCCGATAAGACGAACTCAAATAGAATATAAACTTCTTTTGCAGAATACTCTTTTCAAAATTTTGATTTTACTTAATATTGTCCAAATTGAAAACGGCTAAGCATGTACCTATACTACTTCGCGGTCACACATTTTAGGGGCTTTCAAGAGGAATTTGCCAGATTTTTAATAATATTTCTAAAGGCCGTAAACACCAACCAATGTAATGTAATATTTTATCCGAGGCTTGGTAGGGATATAATTTCTATTCAAGGATTATTACGATTAAGTGATAGATGAGCCAAGTTTGAATTTAAGCGACGATGACAGCAGACAACAAAGAATAGCACATTTCCGTGGCAAGGATACTTCGGCTAGAGATGAACTGATTTTGCATTTTTTCTATATTAAAATAATTTTTTTTTTATATAATGTAATAAAAGAAAACTAAAATATTTAATTAATTTTCATCATTATATTGCTTATTCAATATTTCTTGTTTTCTTCTTCTTTTCCTTTATTTCAACATACCGAAAATGTCCGAAAGTAATGCCATATAACCAAAAAAAAAAAACATGGTTTTACAAAAATTGGTGTTTACGTCCAACGTAAGCGGGGTTATTCTCGGATAGAAATAATCTTTACACAGGAAATCGGATTAGGTATCCTTGTTGGTGTTTATGGCCCGAAATAGTGAATTATGTCGTTCTTGATGGTAATAAAGTTTACTTGTTTAAATTGTAACGATGTTTAGAATGAACAGGATATACAATTTGTTTGGCTTAGAAATTTTCTTTTATGGAAAAAGAAAAAAATGTTAAAATACTCTGATCTATAACGAATATAAAATAATGGGTGTGACAAATGAAAAGATAGCTGCGGCTTAAATAAGTCAAAATTTGTTTGGGCCCGTTCTCGATGGGTGGAAAATTAAAGCAAAAATAAAGGAAACTTCGTTAGTAGCTGGCCGAATTATAGGTGAAGATTTTCGGATGGCAGTTAAACAAATAACTGACCACTCTGGATGAGAAACGATAATAATTTCTCAATCTCCTTTTAACTAACATATGGATCTCATATACTGGCTTTGTGTGTTTCACGAGCTGTGTTCGTCCATTTTACTCGAAAACTACGAGAGATAGGGTATTAGGTGTATGGAATTAAATTGTTCTACAATTTTGGTCCCGAACGATATCTTAAAAAGAATAATAAAAAATATCATTGAAAAACCTGACCTTCGTCTATAGTAATAAATCGAGCTCACGCTGTAATTCTATTAACTACTTTTTGTTGTCTTTAACTTTTGTGTTGCTACACCCTTTTACTCTAACTTACGGATAAATAAAGAATTCAGAACATAAATGGTGATTTGATACAAATAATTCCCCTTAACTTTAAAAATGACTTTTGCTTCTTTGTTTTAAAGCGCGGAGTTCCTCAAGTGTCTATCCTAGCTCCCATTCTGTTTAGCTTATTTATAAACTATTTGCCATTGGTGATTTGTGATGCGTGTGTTAATCTCTAAGCAGATGACACGTGTAAATATATTTAAGCAGACTAATCGGCCCACTTGAATACTATGCAGCTCGTATAAATTCCTATTTGGATAGAATATATGCATGATCCAATAATAATGGGCTATTGCTGGACCCTGCAAAAACACAATTTATCGCCTTTTACAATGGCGTATGACCTCGTTGTCTTATCAGTATTTCTAACTGGTTTCCAATTTCTATGTTAAGTACAACCATATAATCAACATATGAACTCTTGAAAGCTTCCTGCGACAATCGTACCTTGTAGTACATATTTAAAACTAGTAAAAGCATTGATCATGCCTATTTTCAGTTTTCGCTTTCTAGTTTTTCCTAACTAGACAGCCTGTACTCTTGTAAAATTTAGATAGATTTCAATGATTGTGTACGTTTTATTTTCGGACTTCGGAGATTTGACCATCAGCACGTTTACATGAATACTTGAGTACTGACTCGAAATCAACTTGAAACTCAAGTAGGGGTTTTTGGTTGAATTATTTTCAATTACTTGACATGAAATTTTCTTGAAATATACTTGAAGTTACATTTTACCTTTGACAACTCTGCATTAGGTTCCACACATATATCTACGGATTTTTAGATAAATATTTTGAGAAAAGTACTTAAAATCACAACCTGAATTATCCACAAAAATCATCTTCTTGTTCCTCTTTGCAGTTTTCATAACTCGCAGAAATGAAAAATGTTCAAGTGCTGCAGTTGCGTTTAGATGATATTTTTTTCCCAGTAAATCGAACAAAATTTTGTGATTTACTTGACACAAGTAAACTTGAAGTCAATATGCGTTTAAATGATATTTTAATTACTTCTGGATTAATTAATAATAATTAATTACTATCTGGATTATCACATGGAATTTTTTAGCCATACAACAGCACAACGCAATAAAAACGTAGCTATACCTCGTTTTCCTAAATCTGTTATGGAAAGTCCTTATTCCATCCAAGTCATTCGTATGTAGAAAGGGTTATGACCCAAAATTCAGACCGCATTCACCGGTGCATTCAGGACACTCGTTCAAGATCATCTTTCAGAATAATATTTCTACTAAAGCTATTTTTGTATTGCGTGGAAACATTGGAAGTGGTTTACGTTTTTCTTATATTTTTCTCCATAGGTTGACTTTGTTTGTCACTGTACTATTTTCTTGTATAATCTTTTTTCGCATATTACGATTTAGCGCATATTCAGTCTACCGCACCATTTTTGTTTAGTACGTAAATTCTAAATCTTGTTTACTTTGGCCAGAAAATATACATTATTATTATAATTGTTTTAATTCAGGTTTTAGTAGGTATACCGGCCATCTTTCCTATAGAGTGGTGGAAATAAAGTTTTTGATATTCATGCGTATACCTCATAAGTTTTATAAATAAATTTCGTTGGTGTGCGAGGAGTACGTTTGTAGAGCAGCAGTACAGTAGACTCTACACATATTGTTTAGAACTCCCTCGGCTACTTGGAGGATGGATCAAAACCATTACCATTAATTATAATTGGTTGCAATTTATATAATAGATCTTCTCGAAATGTCCAATTCTTGACCACAGTACCGATTTGATGTTCCCGTACTCTGAACATTTTCACGTCCTGCTTCGGTGCTTTATGTTGAAGGACAGTAAGAGCATTTAAGATCACTAACTGATCTCTTCACAATATATTGCTCAACAATGAACAGCCGTTGAACTGTCAGCTGTCAAGCTATCATTTTTTTTTCGTTGACAACACTTTACAGCACAAATGGCGTAAAATTCAAATCTTGCGAATTTTGGCACACTCCTTATAAAAGCCTGTAATAAGTAATAGCATAGTACAAAAATCAAATATTTGCACAGATTCTAGAAAAAATGCCTGAAACACCTTGCTACCAAATCTAAAACCTAAAATAAATCTATACTCCCCAAGATACCTTTAATATCAATTAAACAAACAAAACTGAATCAATTATTTGTAGAATCATTCACGTCACATTCTAAAAAAAATCTGATTCTAAAAGAACGGAGCAAATACGGGGATTAGACTTGTTTCATATAATATCCAACCCCGACAGACGTTTATATCCCTATCAATTTAATGATAAATTACTTTAAGTGTCAGTTCACCAATTCTCTTGAATCTCACACTAATCATATTGAGACCATTGTTGTGTTGGTGAAGTCTGAGATGTTTCGATTAATTTAAACGTTGATAATTAATTATAAATGCCTTTGTGTTCTGGTCAAATTGAATCATTATTATTAAACATGAATTGTGATCAACCCCCTGTTCCAGTTGAACTTTGTCCCAACCGAAATGGAGCACTCAACCCTGTTGTTGTAGTTTCTATTGGAAACTAAGCCCGAGGGACAAATTTCATGACCAGAGTCGTGTGCACAAATAATTTAGTCTAAACCGAAAATTGTGGACGTAATTCCCTAGGTCGCGTCGCCAAACCAAACCTCTATAAATGGCATGAAAGGAAGTCCTTGCACATATGTGTTTGTCACATTGCCGTTTTGTGGATTGAAAATAATTTGCAAATAAAAGGGATGGCAAAAAAAAGTGTAATTAATTTTCACTGGTTGGCGGCTAAATAGAAGCTATCACTGCCATAAAACACCGCACACAGGGCAAGGAAATACACTGCCCGACTTGTGGTAAGCAATATACACAATTCGGTGGGAAATAATAAACTACCTGCGACCTGGGTGCTTAGCGATATTGTCAAAAAGTTAGTTTTAATGAGATTTCAAAAATTCTAAAAAAAAAAAAACGAAAATAATTTACGTGTTGCCAGTGTTAATGAAATGGTGATATTATATTACTTGTGAATATCACGGAAAATATTTTTTCTTTTGCTCACAGCGCTATCAAGGAAAGAAATTGAAAGGTGAAATTTTGTTCACAACAGATGAAAGAAAAAGAATTTTTGGTATTGCCAAAGGGATATTAATTTCTCATTCGTATGTGTTTTTTTTTATGTAGCTTCATTGACGTTAGGTTTAGTGCCTCATTTCACTCTGATCCATTATCAATATTAAGATGTAGTTCTGAATGCCCTCCTCATCTGGATATCTACTAACCTGTTTGTCGAAATTTCTAGTGACAATATCACCAAGTGTCAGCTTTAGTGTCATTGTTGAGGTACCCTCAAAAACGACCTCCTACATAAATTCCTGTCATCACGCGTTATGCTCTTTGACTGAATGTTTGGAGTCGAATCATCTGATAAAGTCCTATCGAATTCTTCAAGTTCATAAACACGTGTATTTTGCAGCAAAGACGTTTTGAAAAAAGGTCCTATTGTGGGCCTTAAATATGAATAGGCAAGTAAAGTAAGTATATAGCAATTTCCAAATTATACAATAGATACAATTCCTAAGTGGACTCCACTTATTTTTTGAGATATAAAGTTTTCACATTAAATGTTTGAATGGCGAAAGTGAATATTCATTTTATTAAGAAGACATTAACACTATAGCTTACAACTTAACTATAGCCAGTTAGAAAAGGAAGAAATGAATATATTTGCATTAAAATAATATCACAAGTTGTTCTCTTTTAAAATTCCCTGTTTAGGTAACTACTTGTTACGCACCCCTCGCTCAGCGAACTTGTGGATTCAAACGGCGCACAGTGGCGAAGCGGCCCTTTAAAGTGGGCCATAAATCACAGGCAAAGTTGAATATTTCTTTTTAAGGCTGTTATTAAAGTTATTTTCGAATTTCGAATATTTTCGAAAATATAAACTTCGAAAGCTTAAGTGAATTGGGAAATCGAAATTTAATCCAATATCGAATTTTATGATTTCAAATGATAGACAATATGATTACAATGCCAAGCGTGTTACAGACTATTGAATTTTTGTTTTGGAGGGGAAATAAAGGCAAAATCTAAGCAGACTTTTTTTTCTGTTTTCACTTCATAACTTTTACACCTTCCGCCGTAGCAAGATTAAATTTGGTGTGCTTATGCATTTTTAAAACCCAAATATTGTCATGTTCGAAAATTTTCAAAATTCGAAATTTCGTTTAACGAAAAATTGAATCTTGCGAAAATAAAAAAAAAATGTGTTTAACCGTGTTTTTCTTCGTCAGATAACAAACAGTAGATATCATACGATATTATTTATTATTCAATATCAGAATCCTGGGGCGGGATAAAATCCAATTTGAAGCGTATTAAGGTTTTGTTCAAATCCTTAAGATTTACTTCAGGACATGTTTATGTCCGTACTTTATAGATATCGCTTGTCCTTTTCTATTGCACGTAACAATACTTAACACTTAAGACCAAAGAATGTGACCGGCATCGAAACTAGATCTAGCAAATGCGATAAAAGAAACTCTTCGCCATCCTGAGGATCTTTCTCACCACTATTCCGTTCTTCACTTCCACTTCCAACTCTTCTTCAAAATATTTTGTAATTTACCGCTGTATTACAAAATAATTCGGCCAAGAGAGTCATGCTCACCCAATAAGGGTTCCGTAACAGAACTTTATGAACGTAAAATTCAAAGAGTAATTTTATAAGAGCTTTCTTATCAGTCAATACAAAAACATGATACAGATGAAAAAGTTGCAATTTGCCTGCTATCTATGACTCAATGCTTGCTAACCGTGATAACATACAAATTTTAGCTTTAGAAACGACAAGGGGGACGGAGGGGTGGGGGGATTTTTTTTCGCGCATTTGGGGCTATATCTTCATAACTAATTCACCATAAATATTAATGTTTGTTATTTCTGGAAAGTAGCCTAGTCACCCTGCCAAACAAAACATTATTACCCCCCCCCCCGGAGTTCCAAGTTCGTATAATTTCCTTATTATGCAACCTATGAAGGTGATTTTGAACCATCTAAGATTTTCCAACGGTTGCCAAACCATTACTACACCTAGCTGATATCTAGTTACACGACGTCAGAGTCAAAACATTGAAAAAAAAAATCCTAATTTTTTAAAATTTTAACAATTCTTCCGCCAAAATGCCTGATCACCGTTACATTTTCTCGCAATATGTAGAAACCTCAGAATGTTAACTCTCATTGCATCCTACACATCTACCATTTTTGAGATAAACCTGTTTTTATTATGAATAATTTCATTAATTTTGCTAATTTTGCGGGATTTGCATAACATTAGGCGCAGTTTCTTTAATCAGTGGCAAAATTAATGAATTATTATGTTTAATAATAACAGCTTTATCTAGAAAACGGTCGCATGTCGGAAGATCCATGTTTAGAATCAAATGAAAGACATTCTTAAGTTTCTAAATCTTCCAAGAAAATGTAACAGTTATCAGGCATTTTGGCTAGAAAAGCAATTAAATTTAAAAACATTAGGAATTTTTTTCTAATTTATTCAGGTTGAGGTCCTATAGATAGCGACATAAGGGTTGGAGTGATGGTTCATTTTTCAGAAAGCATAGATAGTTTACTATCATTTGAGCTACAAATCACCTTCATAGGTGATACAACAGGGAAGTGACGGGGTCTTTTGTGACAAACTAGTATATTTTTTTAATCACACCGTAACTCCGAAATGGTTTGAATGGCCCCCTTATCCATAGAATTTTTTGTTTGGCTAAGTGAATGCTATCACTTCCGGCTCTTTGGAAGTCCATGACGGAAACAACATGTATACACAATGCTGACACAACTCAAACCAAAAATTAGGTCATTCAGAGATGAAATTTCGCACAGAGTTTCCAAATATTCCGTAAAGACTTGATAAAATTCAAAATTTAAATTATTTCACTTGCGTCCTACTTATATCGTGCGTACACGCACTGGCGATATATTTGGGGGTATTTTGTACAAACATTGAACTAACTCTTCATGGTGGTCACTATGTACTTCATCATGATGAATTCTCGAATTTTCATTAAATATTTTGTGAATTCCTGTCAAAATCTCCAAAATAATATTCCGAAAAGAAAAAAAAAAATACGACGGGGATTCAGTTTTGTTTTCGAAATTTTCATTTTTGCGATTTTGTCGCTCGCAATAATTTTTTGAGATTTTTTCCCCTCGCGTTATGTAAGGATCGGCATAAACACTTCTTTGGATACGGGAAACATAATCTCAAAAAACTCCTATAATTTCAGCTTAATTTTTGTTTTACAATTTCGCAAAGAATTTTCTCAAAGAAACCTTTACCTAATTTGAATCAACAAACAACTCAAAGTTTCTATACACCTCCATACTTCACTTTTCCCAGTCGAACATAAGTTTTTTTTTACGAAATTTCCCGTTGTTAACAAACAAACAGACAAACAAAAAACCCTCCAAAAGTAATAAGGCAAGAAGCAATCAAATTCCCGCAAGATTTCACTTATCTCAGGCCTTTTTTCCGCTGCTCCGGCTCAGCTTGTAAATGACAAATAATTTCATGGAGTTTTTCAACTTCAATTTGAAGGATGAAGTTACCTACCCATATCTAGACGTTGGGGATTCAGTTGGCTTCAACAGGACGAAAATTCAATTCAATCTCAGAATAAATTAAAATTTTAAATTAGAAGAATTAATCAGTTAACTCAGGCGTATATTTGTAATGACTTTCTAATTACGGCAGCTGTTCCTCTATTTGCTTTTTTCGGGGAGTTTGAGTAAGGGAGATTCATGAATTCACGAATTCGCCCGCGCCGCGAATAGTAGTTCAAAGGAGCCCGAGCTCATATATACAGCCTCATTTCAGCGTGCATATATGAATTTTAATTAAATGTATTTAGCTCACGAGCATATACCTTCTATATAGCTACTCCATAAATACGTTGTTTGCTTCAAGTTCTTTCTAAAAGGCGCGTACAAGCTTTAAAGTTGGGAAGTTTACACAGAAATCGACTGGGAAAGTTTAAGGCACTTTAAGCAGTTGCAAGGCATATTTGATGGAGTGCGGGGTGGACTGAACTCTTGTTTTTAATGCAACTAACTTTAATACAACCTCATCTTCATCTAGGAAAATTTTGGCCGAGTTTATGGTAAAAATAAATCCCAAAGTGAATTTATGCTTACTCGAGTGGCAGATCTACGGAGGATGGTTTTATAAAAAGTTTCACTAGCCATTCTGTGGGAAACTAAGTGCAAAGGTTTGTTCTCTGGTAAGCAATTTAGTCCAATTATGCAATGAGGCATTAACAGAAGCAGTGCAACCGCAGCATTGAATAACTTCAGCCTAAAAGTAAAGTTTAAACCCAAGTTTTTTTTTATTTATATATTATGGTGCGAAACGTAGTGAAATAAGAAATCTACACCTAACTGAACTTGAACCTCGAGGGCGTCTTATTAACACCAATATTTTCATATGCGGGCTTAAAGGATTGAGTTAAAAAAAAAGGTCGTAGCCTAAATTATTTTACTCTGTAGAGATTTTCGGAATTTATTCATTTCAGTCTGTAATTTTCTTCTTGAATTGCTTTTTTATTGTTATTGTTAAAGCTAATACCCTAGACACACAGCACGAACTAATGAATCATTTGCACTAACTATTCATTAAAATGCTGTGTGTCAAATAGTATATGTCATTATAGCTCGAAAATCAGATGATAATGAAGTATACTAATGAAGTGTTTTCCTCCTTCATTATAGCTATAATGAGGAAAAATGTGCTAGATTTGGCATATAATGTAAATCTGGAGCTCCGCTGTGCATCTGCCGATTTGAAAAATAAGAAGAAGAAATGCAAAGAAATGCAAATCACAAATTATATTATTAATATTTTTTTAAATATAATGTTTTTCTCATTTGTTAATTGTTAAATTCGAAAAATAAACAAATGAAAACAAAGTTTATCGCGTTAATTCGATTCATATTGCTTCTTTAATGTGATAAGTTCATCAAAGCCAGTTTGACAGCTCAACTTAATTAAAGAAATGGCTGTGTGTCCGCAGTTTATAATGAATCATTATAGACTAATGAGTCGTTAGTTATTTCTTCATTAAGAGTGCTGTGTGTCTAAGGCATAAGGCTATAAATCGTAGATAGATATAAAATCTAGCACACCAGAGGTGTTGGCCTCTTACGCATTTTTCCTCTATAATCCCTAATCCATCCGCAACAGATATGCTCAAATAATCTTGTGTTGAATTATAAATTTATCATTTCTTTTAGATCCTGCATCCAGAACTCTGACTTTTCGTTTGGAGCAAAAGCTAGGATTAAATTACATACCGCGAAAAACATATTTTTATTTTTTTATTTCCGATCATAACATGAAAAATTGGAAACTACAAAAGAAAATTATTGGAATGGAAAGGAATTGATTCATCAATTGATCAAATTCAAAATTCGCAAATCCGAAAAACAATATTGAGATTTCTCGAGATTTTTTTGTAGACTCTCCTTTTTCTTTCTCTCAAGAGTGAGCAATTGTTCGCAATAGCAAATAATATGGAGGTTGTTTTTTTTCTTCTAAGGATGGAAGATCCTAAGGAGGCCAGGGAAAACTGGCTAAAAAATAATAAAGAAATCTCACCGAAACCTTCCTGTTCTCTTAATGAAGCGCATCAGGTTCAAATCATCCGCAGATACTTATATAGTAGGTGCTGACTCAAGAGTATCGAGCTTGCACCAAACAAAGGTCGGAAAGCGAACAGAATGGGTTCGGTTGACTAAGGCATGACAAATACTCAGGGAAGTCAAAAACCCATATCTTTGTTAGAAATATGAATTGGTGCTTAGATTGGTCCATCGCTGTTGATGATTTGTACGAACAACTGACTTGAGGCAATAACAATAGTAGGCTCTGGTCTAAGAATGGTAGAACTACTAGAGCCGGTCCTGGCTAGTGGTTCTACACTTTCATTTCCCATGATTCCTTTATGCCCAGGTACCCACTGTAGAGACATCGTATTATCGACACAAAGCTTATCCAGCAACTTAAATGTTATCCACTAAGAGCCAACGTGCCTGCCTGGGTGTCTGAAAGGATATCAAGGAGGCAAATTTATTTATTTTCAAAACTCTAAATTTGTAAGTTTGTATTTTTCTATTATTTTCCGCACTTTTTCGTATCTAAATTTTATTTATTTACAAATTTGTTAGTTCTAGACTTCGTCAATTCTAAATTATGTTATTTTCTCACTTCGCGGAACTCTTCTGAATTTTGGTATTTCCGGATTCTCACAAGCCTTTAAGAGGAGTTAGTATCAAGATTTGCAAGTTTCATACATTTTTCAATGCGAAATTCTAGCAAACTATTTGTGGCAGAATAATGATTTATATTTTAAGTTAAAGTTAATGAAGAGGTCTAGTAAATAACGTCGGCAAAAATTAAAAAAAAGTGTATTGGAATGGAGATATTAGTTCGGGAACTTGTAAAAAATGGTAAAAACTGAAGTTTTTTAAATCAAATTCCTGTTAGTAGGTATTCCCATTTCTTTAGATTGTGACTATTTTGGGAAGATAAAGCCTAGATCTAGCAAATAACGTTGAGTTTTTTTTCATTTTTAGTGGCGTTTTTTTTCAATTATTTGCCTCTAATCGTACTTGTTTTTTCTCCCGATATTTCACCGACTAGAAATTGCAATATTTCGTTGAAAGTGGTTGAAATACAAAGCAAATTATTATATTTAACAAAATTTAGGAGAGGTCATTCTCGTGAAAAAATTTCAATGTCTTTGAACTACAAATTTTCACTTTTTGTCTTAAATTATTGCATGTTGGGTTTCTGTCTTGTACGCTAGATGTCACTAATGTGCTAGTGTGTGCTAATGTCTAGGCTAATGTTTTTTGAATTTTTTCACTTTCAGGACACAAACCTACGTATAGTTAATTTTATTGCCTACAGGCTCGCTGGTATCTAAATGGAAACTTATGCTGAGTACTGACTCCTCTTGATGCAAATATAGAATACCTATAATAAACTTGCCCCAAAACATTTGCATAGTTCCACACTCTCATAGTTACTCACAAAGTCCTGAGACCTGGTCGGTAAGTGATTATTTCATATCTTTCAGCTTTTAATCTCCTTTAATTTTTTTTTTAGTATTTGTTTAAGTTTCTATCTTTTCTTTGTTTTCTATATGATATTTTTGATTTTTCTTTCAGTCGAGTTTTAACTTTATTAATTTTACTAATTATTCCTTTCAGCCAACATATGCTGGTTTGCTGTTGTAGGGTGAAATAAAGATTATTTGTTATGCCTGTGGATTTGTAACTAATCAACGTTCGAGAACTGTTCATTTTTCTACAAATAAATTCTAAATTAATTTTTCCTTTGTAGCTTATTCCTCCCATATAATTATCCTCCCCAAAATTCTCGCACCTTCCGAAACAATTCCGTTTTCCTTTAATCGTGGAAATAATACGACCACCCAACTGGTCCATCCAAATTAAACCTCGGTAAAAATTACTTTGCTCAATTTTTTCTTCCACCTGAGATGTTCAGGAGCAGCTGAACTACCTTCTTAGCTGACCGACCTAATTAGCTAAGCTGCCTACCTAATTAAGTTACCTACTTAAGCTACCTACCTGCCTAACTTTAAACGTTGCCCCATTTGTTCAGCCGTTAAAGATGGCCTTCCTTCCAGTTATTTTCGTTTGATGTTTTCGCTTTTTGGCAAAGTTCCCTGGACAGTCCTGACTTTTGTTGATACACCGGCTCTGGTTGCAATTTCTCTAGCTATAAACGTTACAGCACGAGCACGGTACAGAGAATACAAGGTATTCTCATTAATTTTTGACACATATGCTGTGACGTAATTTTGTCTGCTAATGTACATTTATATAGAAAAGCCAGAGAGAAGAGAACGAGTATTGTGTTCTCTGTACCGTCCTTTCCTAAAAATTACACGTCATTTTGTCGTCTAATGGAGTAACGTGGTTTGTAATAAGAATACTTTGTATTCTCTATATCGTGCAGCACAAGGACGACCAGCACTTTTCTTTGAACCGTAATTTTCGGGATATTTCAGAGAATTTGAAATCACTCGACGACTTCTCTTCAAAATTATTTTGCTTTTATCAATTTAAAAGAAGAACAGAAGAACTGCCCTCTTTATTTACCCTTCTCCGAACATAACTGCTAACTTTGTCGCAGCATTTTTGTAGAAAACACCAGATAATTACCTACTCAAAATTAATTTCGAAGAAAAAACCATCATATACTACCATTTTTCAATGATTGTCCTTACAACAGACATACAATTTACTTCTGTATATCTATAGTTGGTCAATTGACTACGGTAAAAAACTGCCATGAAAAGAAAAATATATACTTTTAAGATAACACAATAACATATCACACTCTGTGCTAAAAATGCAACTCGTTTTGGATTTTTTCTACCTTTCCTCAAAGAATCGAAAAGGGCTAGTATTTTAACAATTGGGGTTTCATTTAAGCTTAGATTATAAAAAGGCATCTCAATCTTAACGTGTTATAAAAATCTGGTGGTGATACGTGCTTTGTAACAAACAATAAAAATAAAAGAAAAGTGTGCTAGATTTCCAAATTTCTCACTTTATTGATAGACTGGTTCCAATAGCGTATTGAACCAAAAACATTACATACGACTCTACCTAGACATTAGTTCCAGGCCTATTGCATAGCATTTTTGTTACCCGGCTCGTTGTCTATGTCCGAATAGCCAAGTTTGCAGCTCTTGGCAGCCTCTTAAGCCCCCGCCCCCCACCCATCCCCTTCAACCACATTAACCACTTTAGGCGGGCTTGACCCTTTTATATGTACCTATTGCAACTACCTTTCTAATATAAATTTCCTAATTCACAATTTTGTAAATTTTTTTACCACAGCTTAAAAGATTTTTTTATTAATTTATTATTTATTTAGTTTCAGGATGCGTTCGACCACTTTCATTAATTAAATTCACTCAATTTTAGTAATGTTACATTAAAGTAAATTTTGTAATTGAAATTTAATCCATTATTAACAGAAGTAGGTAATAAAAATACTGAAAAATTCGCGATTCGAAAAGTCATGATTTTCGGTTTTCTCAATTTTAAGCGATTTCTTCAAAAATAAACCATCAACATACAGGGTGTTTCCCACTAGGAGGTCAATAGAGCGGGAGGTGATAGTTCTCACCTAGACGAACCAAAAATTGTATGGCAGTGGGGCGGGGCATATCAACCGTTTAGGAGTTACAGGGTTTAAGAAAAAAAAAATAGTTTTTCACAAAACACCCTGTATCTTAAAAACTACAGGGCGTACGGTCACAGTTAAGAGCTCATTGTATGCAGAACCTCATGGCCTTTCCAACGAGTGGTCAACCAGCAACACAACCCTCTCCAATCAAGAATTATGGTTGTCTAAACTAAAAATTTCGGATTTTCTTACCTTTTTTTTTAATTTAACCTCTATTATTTTTGGAAAAAGGTCGTTAACATAACTTTTTTTTTATAAAAACTGTAAACAGTAGACTCTCCTCTTTAAGTTGACCTATTAGACCCAATGTGCTATCTGAAACTCTTTAAGAGTTATTAGCTCTAAACTTATTCTCAAACCTATTTTCAAACCTATTCTCAACAATAATTTGTTCCCTTAGTACCTCATTTAAAAAAATATCTCTAATTTCGGTGTGACCGGAATAGGTTCTGAGTTAATAACTGTTTAACGGCTACAGTTAACACATAGGGTGTAATAGGTAAAATTAAAAGGAGAGTCTAGAGTTTACAGTTTTTATAAAAAAAAGTTATGCTAATGGCCTTTTTTTAAAAATAATAGAGGTTAAATTAAAAAAAAGGGTAAGAAAAACCGAAATTTTTAGTTTAGACAACCATAATTCTTGATACGAGATGGGTGTGTTGCTGGTTGACCACACTCGTTGGAAAGGCCAAGAGGTTCTGCATACAATGAGCTCTAAACTGTGACCATACGCCCTGTGGTTTTTAAGATACAATGTGTTTTGTGAAAAACTAGTTTTTTTTCTTAATCACCCTGTAACTCCTAAACGGTTGTTATGCCCCCCCCCCCTGCTATACAATATTTGGTTCGTCTAGGTAAGTACTATCACCTCCCGCTCTATTGATCTCTTAGTGGGAAACACCCGTATATCGACCATTTTAAATTAGACATTTCAACGGTTAAAATGACCCTAGATTGAATATTTAAATCGAAAGAAACACCAATAAAGTTTTCCGTGGAAGATTTTGGTTTTTTTTTTCGAAAAATATAAATATCTCGGAAACTACTTATTTTCCTTAGTTAAAAAAAATCATGCATATTCAATATAAAAAATGGTTTACTTTTACAAAATTTCATGTAAATTGAATTGTTTTACGAGAGCAAAAAATAAAAAACCTTTTCCACCATTTTCTCAGAAAATTTGAGGTTATGTTGAAAAATGCTTTATATGAGAATTTTAGATTTATTTTTAATATCTACAAGTTTTGTCAAGGATATTTTCTGCTAGGAGGTCACGTTTCACCGAAAATAAAAAGAAACACTTTCCAACCCTAAACACACCCACCCCGCCCCCACCACCCCTGGCAGATTTCACAAATTATGTCACTTTATCTCTTGTTTAAGTGTTGTTTTTTCTCTTAATTACAACCTTTACTCAATTTTCCGGCTAGTCCTTGCAGGTGTGTAATTTTTGTTCTTTTAGCCTGCACAATCCGCTTTGGCACTAGTTTATGGGCCCTAATTTCGCAATAGAAAGAGGAAAGAAAGACAAAGGATTGAAGGTCTTAGCTATTACCATAAAGTAATAAAGGCTAAAGAGATGACATGATTAAGTTTGCTTCGCGAACCAATATTTGAAAGCTCAATCTGAAAGTTTGGATGCAATTGTAAAAGCTTTTCTTGCAGAGCTTGCATCTTCTGTATTGAATTTACAACCCACTGTACCATCAGGCATAGTATTAATGCGCATATGAATGTGTTACTTTGGGAAGATCTATTTCGATTCAAAATATTATTGCTTCAAGGGAAGAAAAATTTTGCGATTATATACAACTGATTTGGAGGTATTAGCTGCGTTTTTTTTATACTGCACTCGTGCATTGGAAATTTAAATTAAGTTCATTCTATAAAACGTCTATAGGTAGCCATGAATTTTTTTATGGAGGCAAATTATAAAATTGCATTTCAATTTTCACAAAATTCCAAAATAAATCTAAAATATTTGGTTCTAATTCTGAAGTTTTAATTCTTCAAATGTTGGCACTATGATGATTTTTTATCCATTTATAAATCCGTGTATCTCCTTTTATATGGATCAGGAAAAATAGTATAGCAAATTATATACAAGCAAATTTCTTAGACGGCGATTTTTATTCACAGTTGTATAACTTTCAAAGCGATTTAGTATTGTCCTTCTACAGATTTTATTTTACAGACATAAATATAATGAAATAGTTGATGAGATGTGAACAACAATTTTACTAAATTCATCAATCCTATACGTCGATGTACTTTATATTGTGATCGTGTGATATTAAGACTGTCGGTACTATGAACGGAGTGAGATCGACCTAGAAGGTGTAGAAACTCGGCTTTTACTTAAGGGGGGTTACTACCAAAAAAAGCTCACGTTTCCTGTTCTCAAGAGCACAGTCAGGCATAAACGCATAGAAGTATGCAATTTGAAAATTGAAACAAACCACTATATGTAAGTACATGCAAAGCTTTATGAAGCTGTAGTATTCGTCTGCGTGGTACTCCCTGAGACAACTAAAGCATTTCGGGCAACCGCACAGCAGTAGGATCGCATAGGCATGGCGAGATTTTAGATTTGTCTGTAAAAGTTTTCATCGAATTTTTTTAGAACTTATAAAATATTTCTGCGTGAGGAGCAGGCAAGTGGCGAACGAAATATATGTCCTCTGTCCTGTTGGCCTGATCCTTTACTTGTAATTTGTGTGGCACCATTTAATGCTTGGGCAAATTTTATTTTACTGAAGCCGGTCATGAAATAAAACTCTTCCGAGAATTCTGACTTGTAATATACCAGTATGTCAGTATATGTCAGTTTTACCATTTTACTAACTATTTAGATAACCAAAGAACTACATTCGAGAGATAAATCTGAATTGACCAACAGAAATTCCAGGTTGAGCTATGTCTGGTGAATTTCCAACTCAATTTTAGTGTAAGACTATATAAAATTTTATTGCTATTTAATTCCTCAATTTTTTCGCATAAAATTTTTCATTTTCAAGGAACATAATTCAACAAGATTAGCATAGTCGGAGTTAATAGCTGATTTCTTTTGTGTACTTGCTTTTAGTACTCCGCTATATTGGATAGAACAAATTGTTCTGTCGATTTAAGCGAACTAATTGTACTGTTCGCTTCATTTATAAGTCTTATATGGAATTGGAATGGTATTGGTATTGCACATTTTGAGATATTCAAGGTTAACCGAAATATCCAAATTTTCAGAAAAATTAGCTTGATTAATTTTTCTCACAAATCTCAAAGCTTCCCAAAATAAATAACGTTTATTTCATGAGATATGATTTTTTAAAATTGACATTTACTAAGCAAAATTTGCCACATTTTTTAAATTTCAAAAGACCGTATCTTGGTCATGAATGGATCGCAGCAAAATTTACTATTTTCAATATTGCCAAACTTCCTGTAAAATTCTATTAAATTGAAATATAGTCCATTCACAAATTTATACAAAATTGATCGATTTTCTGTGTAACGGCCTTATAGGATTATTTCCTTTTCATATAACTACACAAATTTGGATACCTATAGCAAATTCAGCTTTCTCCTCTTTAGTTCATAATATTATTAGACCGAATTTTACTAACACGTCCCATGATTAAATAATAATAATTATACACAAATAGATAATTAATAGAACTACAAAAAAAATTTCTCGCCTCCCAAGCAAAAATAAAAAATTAGCAATGATAAAACTTCAAATATTCCGCAAAATTTACACACGTATACCTAATGCAGAAAATGGCGACATACACTTTCCGAGCATGCAGACTACGCCCCCTGACCTTTCAAAATAAATGAATGCTTTCCGAAATCACATCATTCCATCTGACGGTGATGAAATGAATTAAAAACGCCAAATTGTATGCAAAATATATAAAAACAAGACATTTTTGCCGCTTCCATGGTTAACATTATTGATTTTATTTCTTTTATCATTGCACTACACAATTTGAGTTTTTCAAAATGAACCGAAATAGGTTCGATATCTGTCACAAATGAACTTTCTTTGCAATAATTTCATAATTTTGATAGTTATTCCTCTATGAAAATAGTAACATTCAAACGAATATATATTAGTAACCAACACTTTTTTACTGGTTTTCACTCACTTCACTTCCTCTTCCACCTCAAGGTCTTCCTTCCTCAAGTACAAATTTATCTACTTGATGTACCATTATTACGTTGTTTTGTACCAAACTTTGCAAATTTCATGAATTCGAGAGTTATCTAAAACTATTTACATACATATAAAACCCCGAAATCTTTATTTTTGACACGTCATTACCTAAGTTTATGCTTTTTCTCAATCTATGTACAATTTTGATAACGATAATTTGCACAAATTTAACGCAAAGTTGTATTAACTTTTCGTGTTTTTTAAGATTTCAGTGGTAACCCCCCCTTAAATATCATAAATAAAATTACTAAATTTTGTTAGAACTTATTTGAAATATTTAGCACGAAATAAAATACTGAGTTCAAAGAGGACATTCGTAGTAGGTACGCCATAGCACAGTATATTTATACAGTAGCTCAGCTTAGAACAAACTACTGAAAAGTGAATTTTAGAATTTTAATTACAAAAAACAAAAAAAAACCTCAAAATTTCTCCCATAAGAGGCAACTATTAAGTATGAGACGGATGTAAATGAACGAACAGTAGCTAGTTGCACAATGGTTGGGAGAGGTATTAGTTTTTGTAAGTACACCTCTCGGCAAAAGTATATTGCAAAGGTATTGTTCTATTACTGAACAGCTGTTTGATTGTAAAGTAGTGTTCGTTCCATGGACAGTGTAACAGGCAAAATGGCTGTAATAATGTTTGTGACAGTTTGATAGTCCTACCAAGCCGAATGGCATGGGAAGTGGAACAAATTGTTTTTAGCTTTTTTTTTCTTGCAGAAATAGTTTTGATTGTCATTTTGTCCCTCTTCGTCTAGTATAAGTTTGTGCATGCTGTAATTTCTGTTTCTTCCATTTTAGATTTACATAGGAACCTTTGTATTAGAAACTGACTAGTGTGTTAGTTAAAACTGTTGAAAGAGAAAGTATAGTCTCTCGCTTGACAGTTTTGACAGAGCTGAGCTACTGTATGAATATACTGTGGCCATAGTATGCTGAAGTTCTACAAGAAGGAATTTCGAATTTCTGAGGAAGGGCGACGACATTTCGATTATATGAATTAATCTTTAATCAATTTGGACTCAAATCCTCTTAATAGAAGAAGAAGAAATTGGCAACTTGGCAACTCTGTATAGTTAGGCGCGAGATATGAAAGAACTTCAAATGACGATTCAGCAGTTGTTAGTGTAACTGCGAGCTGGCGTCAATCGGGTTCAGTTAAATTATATATGGATGGAGCACTATTCTTGAAAAGTGAAGGTAGATTCCGTATACGTTAAGCTATCAAAGCCATTCGAAATTAAAGTGCTAAGGTATTTTTGAAATCCATATGCGTTATTTTCATACGCAAATCATTCGACTGGGTTCAACCCAATCATTAAAATCATTCGCAATTCCAGAATAGTGCCAAGGAACTTAATTGGCAAATTACTGCCCAATGCAAAGTTTCATTTTAAATTCCATTGCATTTATACTAAGTATATTCAGTTTGCCAAGCAGTTTATTCACCATATTAGTGACGCTCACAAAAATCCATATATGGATAAAAACACAAATAACCAAATCCTCTATCAAAAAGAAGTGCTCGTGTTCGTTGGGTATGTTGTAGTATAATTGTATATTAAACGATATATGCAGATATCCCTGGGGACATACATTAATAAAATATTTTCCCGAAGATTTCATGGAAGAGGGAGAAACGAAATGGCCGCTTTCAATTTTCCGAGTTTCAAGTAATTGTACACTTTTTCCATGTAAATATCGTCCATTCGCAATGAAATTTTAATACAGTTTTTGTCTTGCTGCTGTTCCTTGGTCGTCTTTAATTTTCTTACAAAATTGAATATTTATGAAATCACCTCATAAAGATGGAATATCATTCGGGCTCTGGGGAATGCTACATTCCGGACAAATAATGTAACCGGCATTTGAGGGAAGACAGACTTCAGAGCTGGAAATATTACAGAATGTCGAGGAATGTTACTTAATTATTAATTTTCAGCTGCTCTATACGATGACGACGACGACGAGCGACGTTGAGCTTTTCATTCCTATTCTGGTGTGATTACATGACAGACTCCTTCCAATATCAAAGGAATTTTGATAATTTCCTACAAAGATTGGAACTAGATATGAATTGTGTTATGAAATTCCTTGGAGAATTTAATTTTTGAAATTCATTGTAAACGTAGAAATATTAAAGAATTTTACTTGCTTGGGGTAAATGGAAACTTTTCTTTCTCTATATTTTTGTGGAATTGAAGAGTCTATAGTTTCGTAGATATTTGTATGTACGAATTTGATCAGATTTTCGAAGAGGTGAATGTTGAAATTTTATATTCGGATTTTTTTTGGTAGCAATAAGTACCTAAGTATAATATTTTGACGGGTGCCAACATCGATTCTTATAATTTAAAAATAGTTCATTTTGTGGGAAATGAGTGGAATGACCATGTCGGCTAATAGGACTGTTTCCAAGCTTTAATTTCACAATTCTAATGAAATACTATTGTTGAAAAAAGTAAAATTGTTTTATTTCATTATTAATCGAATTTTTTTTTGTACTTGGTAATCGGAAAAGGCATTTGGTCACCATTGATCGAGATTCGAACTCTGATAATTTGTTACTTTCTGTGCTCTATTCACTCGATCACCGGCAGTACCTTAATTTTGTAATTTTTAATTAATGGAAAAGCCTCGATCCCCCATGTATAGTTAATAATTTATTTTTAAATTTCTGCGATTGGGAATGTTGATTTTGGAAAAATAGGTATGTGCAAGATAAACCGATGTTCAATGAATTAATGAAGTAGATATGCATGGCAAAATTAATGAACTCAGAGCTGAATCGTCTGTCACAAAAAAAAAGTAAGTCTAGGCATTTGTATTTGTTAGGTTGTTTAAGTTGATGGCAGCAGTTTGTTGAATATGTGCTATAAAGGTACTCCTAAACGATCTGACAGAATTCCACATATCTGCCCATTTTTGTGGGTAGATACGTGTAATCACGGTGGCAGATATAGACAGATATCTGGCGACACAATCTGGCACTCAAAAATGTCCAGACGTCTGCCGCACGTTTAATCAGACACTTTTTCTATCTGGAAAATTTTGGAACATCGTCTGCCAATCTGACCAGTAAATTTTTGAATTGAACAGATATCTGTCCAGTTAAAAAAAAAGTCTTGTGCACGTAGTGATAGGAGTATAGAACAGAGTACAGGAGACATATTTATACAAGGATTGTATTGTATTATATAATTAAACTAGAAGGGGTTTCCCGATTCAGACCATTTTTAGAATTTTACTTACAACTGTTATGAAAACAACATGTACCAAATTTTAGTTCTCCACGCCAACGCGTTCTCAGACAGCTTCCAAATATATAGTGAAAAACTAAAGTTTTGTAACACCATAAGGAAGTCGCCGGATTTGGTACATTTTTGAACTTGTCTTTGCAATTTTCATGAAAACACCGTGGTTAAAATTTTAGTTTTTAATTTTTATTGTACTAAAAACTTCTTCGGAATTTGAAATCATATAAAATTGGGTATAATTATTTGTTCTGTTCGACGAACCGCTCTTGAAATATATGCGAAAAACCACTTCAGAAATCAAACTTGCATAGATTGGTGACCATACGAAATTTCATTCGGGCATTCATCTAGTAGGGTAACCAAATCCAGCCTTTTTACTTGTTATATGTATAGACTGAAGAAACGAAATAAAAACAACTTGAAGTACAATTTCAGTAAAGTAAGGTTCAAGACCAAAATGTAACTTTTATTAAGGAGTTCTGCTGATTAGCTGCTCTCATCATCCATCCAAACAGGAGCTAGAGCTCTGATAAGCCGCTCTTATATTTACCAAAAGAGTTAATGCCTTTGGACTGCTCTTTCCTATGACGACTTCAATTTAGAGTTAATGCCTTTGGGCTGCTGTGATAAAGTCAGTACATCGGACCAAGAAGAAGAGAGTTATCACAATATAAAGTATTAAGCGTAAAACACAGTGCTAGCTTTTCGAACTTTGACCTTAAAATTACTTTAAGAACGTCAACCTGGTGCTGGATTCTGATGGAAAAAAAGTGACAAATGACAATGACATCGTGATTTTTTTCCGATCATGCGATTCTTACAACATGACTTCATCCATAAAATGTGACATTTAGCATTTAAATGTTATGTTATTTTCGTAAAGCCGATACCTAAAAAACTGGGTGACATGATAAGTGACTTTTTACCGTGACAATTTGTGCAACCGAAGTCACTTAGCCCATGCCGCTGTGACTTTTGTCATATTCAAGTTATATAAAATATATCAAGTATGTATAAAAATATTAAATATTTGTACTTATTGTATTATTAAAAAAAAACTCAATTTTAGCAGCAAACCGCAGAAGGACACGTATCTTTCGTTTTAATATTTCAGCACTTATTTTATATACTGCGTCCTTCTTTCGATACGCCTTCGCAATAAAATGTGCTTCATTACTTTGTTGTTCGGAATATATTCAATCACTGCGCAATTGTCTCTGTTATAATTTAAGATACATGTGATGTCACCCAACAATCAGAATTCCAAATTATACCATAGTAACATTATCCTTCCTTCGAAGTCATTTTGTCATTGTCAATTGTCATTTTGATTTGATCAGAATCCAGCCCCTGGTGAGTCTTGCAAACTTTTGCAACTCACAATTCGCACTTTTACAACTTCTGTATGAAAGCAGTTAATCGGGCTTGTTGGCTTGAAAATTCAAATTATTTTGAAACAATTTTCTACAGTAGGACTAACTTTTAACGGTTAAGATGTTCCCATACACATTTTGATAACAAAAATTAGCTGTCAAAGCTGACGAAAGTTTCAACGGAGTAAAACTAGACGAACTCGAGTTCAACCTCACCAACTTTGCCATTGGGAGCTAGGTAACCTGATTTCATATATTCTACAAACTATCAAAATTGGTGGGGCCGGCCAGGTTTGGAAAAGCCAGAACTGTGTTTCACGCTTAAAGCGTGGAATTTGAATCAGAAAAGTCAGTTGCGTCGTTCTCGAGATAATGATTTATTGAAAATAACGTTCTATCGAAAAATGTTGGTGTAAGCGGAAACAAAAACAAGTCAGTTAAACACGTAGGGCTGCCACACACGGTCAAATCTGAGTGACAACATCGTTGTCCTACTCGAGTTGGCCAACATGGGTGACCTTGCATGGACCCCTTAACTTATGCTGGATTCTCTAATGATTTTGGGAAAAATGACAATTTTATTTGACAGAAACCTTACATCACTTTTCAGCATCTTGGCCAAAGCGAAATTTATCTTTTTCGTAAAAAATTGAGGTAGTGTGACCCGATGTGCGAAAAATTCATTATTATGAATAGTTTCAAAGGATTTTGAAGATATTCGGGTAATCCTACTTTCTCTCAATTTTTGTTTTTAACTCTTTGTCTTAGTCGTACTACAATAATGTATAGCCAAGTTTTATTCCCCCATTCATGCAAAGGACTGAAATATATTTTTCTGTCTTTGTCGAAAATGAGAAAAACTTTGAGTTTGTTCGGCTATGTCCTAACTTCTTGTTATGTTAACTTTGGTGATGATTAAATTTTGTGGATAAAATTTTGCAGTGCCTGACCCATATTAATGGGCTAGAGGATATAGATATCAACTGTATTACCAAAGTTCTTTCTATAGTTTTAAGTAAACTTACCATAATTGCTAATTTTGAATTTTCTTTTTTATGAGGTTGCTTAAAGTGAATATGTTTTTGAGTCTATACTGCTATTACGGCATATCCGAAATTATCTTGCATCTTTCAATTTGGTCTAATAGTTTTCGACTACAAAAATGTGTATTACAACAAATTAGTAATAAGAGAATTGAATTGAAGTGACGTAAGTACTTACTAGAATAAAATTCGGAAAAATTTCGAAAATAAAAATTTCAATACAAAACAAACGGATGGAAAGAAATTACGAAAAACAAGAATTTTCCTGTATATCAAAAACTTGTCCAGGAAAAAATAATCAAAATGAGGAGAGCGTACTGCATGCTGGCAGAAAGCTTGAAAAGCACCAAGTTCGTAGTTGCAAAATACAAAATAAATTAAATAGCTTCTGCTTCTTGTGAAAATATCGCAGCTTGTGCCCAAGTGGGATCCACAGCTTGGCAGAGTAGCAGTCATGAAAATCCATTCCCGGCCGATATAGAAAAGGAAAACATCAACACGGCAGAAAAAATAGTACCTAAATGGCAGGACCCATTTCTGGTAGCCTTCTGGGAAAAGATCCATATCACGCCTTGCGAAATTTCGGAGCCTATCAAGCCTATAAACGAAGAATCTAGCGAAGGATTGACCAGTCAACACAGACACGGCGAACACAACGGAAATAGTCTGAAGGATAGACTTACATTTGTAAGAATCGCTAATGCAAGAGCCTGTCCGGCAAAAGAACCAAATTATTCGAAACCGCTTAAGTATTCCGAAAGACCTGCATGGAGTTATGAGGGTAGGAAAAGTTTCTCTTCACCACAAAAGCAAGCTCAGGGCCTTGGCGAAGAGGAAAGCTTAAATTTCAAGAATATAGAAATAAATAGGTTAGAACAGAATTCCAGAAGAAATTATGGCATCGAAACTGCAGTCGTGTGGAACATTGGAATTTTACTGCAACTTTAATGACACCTAATGAGGTAAGTGTTGGTAAATGTCCGGGTAAAGCGACGATAAGCCGAGGTTTTCCACAGGGGCTTCCAAATTTTGTAAGTGAATTGAGAGGCGGATTTTACAAAATTTAAATGACATAGCTCTATAGATTTACAGGTGAAGAAAAGAAATGCAAGGATATAGTGCCTGCTTTACTGGAGATTGAAACAATACTACAACTCAGGTAAAGTAATATGAATAATAGGTAAGGAAATATCTAAAAGAAACAATATATAGAGAATAAGATGTAATAAAAAGAGTTATCTGAAGGAAAACCTAATATTTAAAAAATATAAAGAGAAATAATTGACTAAGTAAAGAAAGAAAAGAAAAGAAGAGGGATTTGAAAATAATAAAAGAAGAGAAGCAATATGAATAGAAACTATGTATATGTATGAATATATTGTGGATAGCCACTAATAAAGGTACCAATGATACTAAGAAAATGGATAAATATTTTAGGTGGAAAAAAGGGCTTTGGAAAAAGAAAATGTCCAAAAAGAGAGCTATTTAATTACGCAAATAATGAGAATTAAAAAAAAGAAACAAGAGATTTGAAGTAAACAGAAGTTTGAAAAATAAAAGAAAAAATTAGTGATAAAAAAGAAGTTTGAAACAAAGAAATGAGATATTCAAAATAAAGAGAAGTTTTAAAAAAAAAACTTAACATAATTGAAGAAAGTGATGGAATAGAAATGAAAAGTTAGCAGAATAAGAAATATATTTGTACGTTTATAGTTATTGATACCCAAAAGGTAAGCAGAAAGTTATATTCAAAAATCAAGATTCATAAACAAAGAGCAATAACCATTACTGTAATTGTATATTTTAGAGGTTAAGAAAGATTAAATGTAAATAGGAAATTATAATAGCAGTGTAGCGTTACCCTAAAGAGCGGGTTGGAAATTTACCTAAATAAGAGATCAGTATGACAACCGAGATGCGGAATGTTCCGATATGTAGCTGAGTGCCAAAACATAAGTAAGCAGCAGAAATAAGTAAATGAGAGGAAAGGCAATGGTTATGCGGAGCCCTGGAGAATTAACCTTAGAGATATGGATGCGAATTTATGAGTAAAATCCGTAGTTATCTTTTATCTATTTATCTATTGGATAAATTTTTCTTGCAAAGCTGCAATTAAGAAACAATACATAATTACTAGCGCGTAATTGAATGTTGGGAAGTCGGTATTCTGGTGACACATATATAGTGTTATATGGAATTAAAAATATCTATTTCTTTAGGTACGGATGGACTCTCGATATAATTGGTAGAACTCCATCGTATCCATAAGAAAATCAAGAAAAGATAAATAATATTTCTACAAATATCATCATCAATCATTCGAACCACTAACCCTCATGGTAACGAGATAATTGAGAGCACATCTTCTGGAAAATAATATACTCATAGAACATTGAAAATGAGACCAATGTTTTTTTTCGTCCACTTGTACAATTAGAGAAGTGCCAGTAATAGGAGCGGTTTTGTACGTTTTCTTATGATTGGACTTTTAAATGTTTAAATGTTGCTAACAAAGCGGAACTACAATCTGGAATTGTCTATTCAATGGGAATTTAAATACTAGTATAGTATAGTATAACTGAAAAAGATTTTGACATGAGTATCTAACAATTGTTGATTACCAGATGTTAATACTATTCAGGAAATACTACACAAAAGCTAGAAGTGGAATAAGTGTAGCACAAAAGAGCTGGAAGGAGAAGTTTAGAAAACATCTCTTAAGGCAACAGATGAACAACAGACTCAGGCCAACAGCAACAGATGAGCCGTTCTTCTCAGGGGGACATAATCCAAACTCGTAATTCAGAACAACAGCAAGTCGAAGCAGACGTCCAGACCATACTTTCCGAGCATCATCAACAAACAGTTCGAACGACTACACTAAATTTAAGGCTCGTAATAGTATTAAAGAATTAAGGTATAATTATATTAAGCGAAGTTATCAATTCGAAAGTAAGGTAAAAAGGAGAATATCAATATATATGCGTATATCTAGCTTAACTGTATCAGGAGAAACAAATGTAGAATAGATAAGAAGGTGTAATAGAAATAATTTGTGTGTGATGTTTGAAGGAGATATACTGTAAAAATGAAAAAGAGCAAATTTTAAAATAAGAGAAACGTGAAAAAAAACTGAGAATATAAATGTAAGGCATTAAAAGATAAAAATGTTAATAAAATTCAATGAGAGAAGCCATAAGAACGAATATAAATAGGGAAAAATAAAAAATAAATAAGAATAGAATACAGAAAACAAGAAAGAAAGAAAGAAAATGTAAGGAATGATAAAACAGTTTTTTTTTTATTTAAGACAATGAAATAAATTATTATGAGACAAATAAAGAAGGTAAATTTGGAAAGAATATATAATGGAATATGAAAATAAAATAAAGAAGAAAAAAAATGTAACATGAAAAGTGTAAAAAAAAAATTAAATATAGAAAGAAAAGATAATGTTTAAAGAAAATATTAGGCAGAAACGAAGAAAATGTAATAGGTATAGAAAGAAATTTAAAACAGATAATCAAAAAATTGAAGAAAAGAAAATATGAAAATCTAGATGGTAAAAATGTAACGATGTAATGCTAAGAATCTGAACCGAACGTGAATTAAGATATTTTCAGTATTAATTGATTGCACTCTACAGATCTAGTTCCCTGTGGAAACTAGTTTTTCAAAGGGGGGAGGGATGTTATGGCCCGATATACGGAAGATTCTTGCACCAGCCAAGGGCATCACATCGAAATAATCAACAATTGCTAACCAATAACTTCGCATGGTATTGTTCTGCAACTGTTGGTTGTTTTGCTGATTAGCCCAACAGGTGGCTGCGATGAGCACTTAGTGGAGAAATCGACGATTGCAATAATAATTTACCTTCGCATGGTAATTATTATGTAAAGCGATTGTTTAGAACTAAGCGACTCAGGTGCTGCAACAGGTAGAACAAACGACAAGGTTGTTATCGTTTGTTTACATCCGCGATGTTAGCAAAGAAAGTTTACTTCCGAGTATCGGACATAAAAAGACTAATGACTGGTCTGGCGAGTGCCGTTTTATTATCAGTCATCGTAGTGTTAAGTATTCAGTCGCGAGTTGTTTTTAGATATCAAGTTACCGTTAGGTTCGGGTTAGAATTGAGATAGGTCAGTTTTGTTGTCGAAATAAAGAGTAAGGTTGTTAAAGAAATTCGAGCGTTTCATTCATTCGGTTTTAATTAATAGTTTTCGTTATTTGATCGCTTTTGGGACACGACAGGAGGCTCTCAAGAATCTTTGCTTTTATTTTTAGTAAACTTGAATAGTGGAATGGACTTCATCTTCCCTTACAAATTATGAGCTAAATTTAATGCACCTATTGCCTCTTGAAACACGTAGGAAGATTGTCGATAGAATGTTGTCCCTTGGGAAAATTAATTTTAATTCTCTGCTTCGAAATTTCAGATCCTTTGATCCATTGATTCAACTATCGCCTCAACGTAACAACTGAGGGGTTCAAAAGCAGAGCGGTACAAGTAACATTTTGTTAACAATTGAGATAAGTGCATAAATGCAAACTAGATATACCCAAAAAGTTTGTGACGAAAGGATATCACTAAATTCCTATCCTGTGTTGTTTTATAGCAGACGTTATTTTAACGACTTTCAAGCAGGCGTTTTTGTTCAGAGGCAAGAAGGTAGAAGTGCATTTCTACCCCTTTACTGTTCACCTTAAGGCTTAAACACATTTGCGATGGTCGACAACTATTACAATAATAGGATCAATTTTTCCCATGAACGTTTTATAGATTGTGTATTACATAGGAATCTGCAGTGGCCGTCTGCCGTGGACCACTCTATTGCCTTAATACAGTTGCGATGACAACGTTAATAATACAAAAAAAAAATGCAACTGTTGAAAATATTAAAAATGATCCCGCTACATTAAAGGAGGTACATTTTGCTTTGATTTGCAAAGGACACTACCAACCCCCTCAGGAAAATGAAACGTCAAGAGGTTCTTAGGAAATTATGTCATATCGCATGTGGTTTATCATCAACCTTCCATCCACAATTACTCACATTGATGCCTTTAGCGATAATTCTGGCGGACAAAAAAAAATATCATGAATTGCTGGTGTTACGTACTCAAAAACGCCACTATTAAATCTGGCCACTTTTTCATGGAGTGCGATCAAAATTTTACTATTATGGAAAAGGCCAAAAAGAAATGTTCAAATGTTTTTTTTCCTGATGACTCCTGTAGCATTGAATCGAAATCCAGGAGGAAATTTACGGTAGTTAGGTTAAAGAAAGGGGCTTTAAATCAATTCAACCAATGACAGTGTATATGAAAGATAAAATATCACAAGGTATATAGAAGACAAGGTGTTCCCATTAAAATTTTGACACATTGCAGCTGATAGCCTGTGACGTAATTCTGTGACTAATGTATATACATTTTTATAGGAAAGACAAACAAAGGAGAGAGAGAGGGAGAGTAATGTGTTCTCTGTACTGTACTTTCCTATATATTTCACGATATTACGTCACCTAATGGTGGAGCATGGTCCGTAATGGGAATACCTTGTTTTCTATATACCTTGACATATCAGACATACGACAAGTGAAGTGGCTGCATTTTGAAATCAACAACTTTCTCATTATTCTATAAAGAAACTGTCAATGCAGATATGCCAGTTGAAGGGATTGATATGAAAAAAATATACAAGAATCTAATGCATTTCCTTCCAGTTATACCTTCAATTCACCGCCAATTCTTCAAGTCCCTTCCACATGAATTGGGTGGTAAGAAGAGAACACAGCGCGGTCTAATAAGGAACCCATCAGAACATTGTAACGAACCAGAAGGATAAATGGAAGGGGACCGAGTCAGTGAAGCTGATAATAACTTAGAGTCTGACTAGAATGATTAACTCTCTTGATAATAACAAAATGAGAAGATGAAGATTTTACACACTCAATAGTGAATTAATTTTCTTTTTCTGAATTTAAAATCAATCAATCAATCAATCATTTATTTACCTAATTTATACACAAGATTAGAAATCTTATACTAGTACAATGTAAGGTACGGCTAGGTTAGCTAATAAACTACAAAATAAAATTAAAATAAAAAGAGAGAGAAAAATTAAACATAATACTTACAATATATTAGAAAAATAGTTGAAAATAGAAAGGGAAAGAAAAGAAAATAAAAAAAAAAACAAAGTGGAAAGATAAGATGAAAAGAGTTCAACACAATCACACAATCAGCTATAGTAATTAGTGAAATACAATTACATTATAAGTTGCTTAAATTAACTGATAGAAGTAACACTCTGTGCATGAGGGGGAGGGGAGTTCCAAAGGCATGCAACCTGGACAAAGTACGATCATTAGAAGTTTATACCCCCTCAGGGACTGCAGAAAATTGACGTTACAAAAAGATACTCTGTCTCACCTGTGCGAATAAGATTGTGCAGGAAAATCAGTGCTTTACCCTTAGGTACGTATCTAGAGTACAACCAATATCAATGATCTATAAGGAGAGATATGAGCAGAACGACGCAAACCAAAAGCAAACCGTATACAGTCGTTGAAAGCAACATCAAGCTTTCGACTGCAAACTGAGTCTAGTCTCATGTATATTAAACTACCATAAGCAAAAAGAGGCACCAAAAGTGTCCTAACTAGTCTCAAATGCAAATCGACGGGAAGTATATTTGCAGACAGCCAAAGTCTCCTAAGCCCACCATAAATTTTGCTTACAATTGATTTGATATGATCACAGCACCTCAAACGATTATTAATTTTCACTTCCAGATTGATTATACAGTTTATATAAGGTAGTTCCACTTATTAAGCATAATTGAGGGAAGATCCTCAATATTAAGATCATAATTAGAGAGGGCTATACATTGCGATTTATTGGGGTTAAGAACCAGTTTATTATCAATTGCCCACCTAAAAATTTCTGAGAGATCATCATTTATTCTGCAGATACAGTCATCAATCAGTCCACGAGGTCTACATAAGTACAACTGTACATCATCTGCATACAGGTGCAATTGAATATCATGCACGACATCACATAAATCGTTAATGTAGAGACTAAAGAGAAGTGGTCCTCAGACTGAACCTTGAGGAACTTCACATGTTAAATGCATTCGGGAAGACGGAACTCCTTTTGTGACCACCTGTTGCGACCTATTTGAGAGAAAATAAGATATCATTTTAATAGCAGAGGAGGAGAAATAAAAGTTTGCATATAACTTACGCATCAGTTTTTCATGTACAACACAATCAAATGCCCTTGAGGAGTCTAACAAAACCATCACACCAAGATCTCCCTCATCTAAAGCCGATCGCAAGTCCATAGTTACCTTGACTAACGCAGATTTACGGCTGCGTCGTGCACGAAAGCCAGACTGATATTTCGCCAGGAGATCATTACATGTTACATAATTTTCAATCTGGCCTCGCATAAGCTTTTCCAAGACTTTGGAAAGAAAACTGAGAATGCTTGTTGGACGGTAGTGTGCCAGTTCAGTGGCAGACATTTTTTAGCAATTGAAATAACATTAGCTATTTTCCATACTTCTGGGAATTGAGATGTAGTTAGACAAGTGTTCATGATGTGCCGAACGTACGGAAAAATGTAAGGCAATAAGAACTTGAGAAAACGAGGATTTATTTCATCAAAACCAGTAGCATGGGACTTTATAGAGTATATCGATTTAATCAGTTCTTCATTCTCCACACACCGGAAAGAGAAAAAATTAACACTTTGTTCACGTAAAGTAAGAATGGACATGCTCGGTTGTTGTAGAGTTAGTAAATTTGATGCTGGAACTAAAGTAAAGTAAAAAAAGTAAAAACTACTTAAAAGTTTGAACTATATTTTCCCTTGGGTTTTGTTTTTCTTTTAAGTTTTTTTAAATAACTATTTTGGTAATTTGTTTTTATATTTGAATAAAACCTGGCAAAGGCACAGGGATACAAGTACAAATTTTACAAGAAAAGAGGTATAAGCACTTGCAAGGTATTAAATTATTACCTTTTTACTAAACTAAAAACCATCCAGCATTATTTTAATCACAATAAAAAGTTATTAAGCTATTCGGCTTAGTTTTATTATAATTCAATTAAGACTTTACACAGATTTTAGGATTTCTAACTAACTTTAAAGTGTTATATTTCAAAAGTGTGAAAAGTGTATTGTAACCCTCTGGTTTTGAGCCCCTTTATTGGGACTTTGGGTCTATTTCAAGAAAGTGAATTAGTCTCATATTAATAAGCCACAATTGAGAAATATTCTTAATAATTATTTACTACTTCCTTTTGTTGATTAACATTAATTTTGATGCTGTTATTTATATATTTTTTCTAACATTTCGTGAAATAAATGCGAAATACGAAATACGTGTATATTCATAACTTCATACACAACAATTTAGTCCATAATCCCTGAGATTTCTTTAATTGATTTTTCTCAAACGAAATGACATGAAAATGTTCAAAGAGAAATCAAATGCTATAATTTAATTTAGATTTCAAAACATCTACAAATTTCTGAATCAGTGATTAACATCAAAGTCCAATTGGAGGTGGAGAACCACCAGAACCCCTTTTTCTATTGAAAACTTAATTAATCAGAAAAAGCACTGTGCACAGCCCTTCAAGTCAACTCAGATAAAGCTAATTAGAGACGTTTTTGTTGGGTCTCTAAGGAAGCTAAAAAAGAGAGACTTCACAAACAAAGGTCCTTTCAACATACCTGCAAGAAAATCAGCGTTAGAACTTGATACTGTAAGCTTATAATATTATAAAGGGGTGAGAGATTTGAAAAATTCCCGCATTAATATAAATTACCAAGCTTTCGTTAAAATGCTCCAGGGTCGCTCTGGATCTGGACTCCCGCCTGCCATTTGCAGCGGATGGGGATAATAAGAATGAAGGGCTTTTGTAAGTTATGTTCTTCGAAGGCCTGTTTTTTTCCACAAATTTTCACCGGAGGCCAATAAAGATTTTATCTTTATTTTTGCTTAAAGCTTCGAAGAGAATTAAGATTGGGCATCGGATTGTTCCACTAAACATTTCAGTTAGGGGGCATCGTGGTGGTAATAATGATTTTGCGGTTGTAAATAACAATTAAAATGGGAAAAAAATGAATGTGTTTTGTCATGGCACATTAAAAAAAGCATAATAATCCTTCTTAGTTACAATATTATTACCTGGAAGTATAAATAAAGGGAATCGTTGCTTTTTGTTTTGATCGCAATAAATTTTGATTTTTTTTTTCTCAGTTCATTATTTGTTTTAAAATATTACAACACTTCTCTAATTTTGAAAAAAAAGGTATCAGACCAACTTTGTAAATGTATTGCTTATTGAAGGACGGAATATCATGCCAACTTTCCACAAATAGGATATCGGAATTCTAGTATTTATTTGGTGTCCCCAGAAAAGTTTTTTCTATTTACCGGAATTTGTTATGCTCTTTTTTCTACGGGTAATTTGGGCTCTGTGGTTGAGATGGAAATAGGGGCTAGTAACCGAAAAGTTTTAAAAACATCACATGGTTTGAGAGTCTAATAAACTCAATATAGCATAAAAGAGACAATTGAGTTCCCCACGTTATAAATAATTTTTCAAATCACGAAATTTTTACTACGACTCCACTTTTGGCTACATGTATAATGTTTTCCAAAATTGTAAACAAGGCAGGATAAAATAGATTCTTATTATTCATTCCTATGATCTAAATTAATTATAATAAAAAGATTAATCTAAAAAAAATGGAAGTCTGTTCCCTCGTCCTGGATACAAATAAAGTTAACGTAGCAGGGCATGGAAATTTGAAAAGAAAAAAAATTAAATCTAAGACTCCAACTCAACGTCAGACCTCGTCCTATCACCAACTTTCTGCTTTCAAGGGCATTCCAGATAAAATCTCCTCTAAATTTGACTGTGCTCAGCTTTTCCATCCTTTCCATCCCTATCTTCTAACTATTATGCTCAAGGTCAATATACAAGAATGAATGGCTAAAAGGGTCATCCTCAATCTAGACTTTCAACTGTATATTAATTATACTAAAGGACTATCACGCAAAGCGGTCAGTTTGAGCAATTAATTTGTTGGAAAAATGAAATCCTTTAGATGAAATGCAAGGATCTAGCAGATTTAATCACTGAACACTATTTACAAGGAAAGTGCCTTATTGGAGTACTACTCCATAGCTATGAGGGTCTTTGCTCAATGCAGGAGAAATTTTGGTAGTACATGAGGCGTGAAACCGAGTGTTGTGTACTGGATACCTCAATATTAAGACCAATGCTCACGTATGTCCTTTCCGTATGGTGCCCGAGGACCCAAGTGAGGCCTGCGATCCGAAAGATGACATGCCTACAAACGTCTGTAACGCTGCTCAAATTTAATTTAATCCCGTTAAGCGTTGAGATTTCAAAGATTCTTTGAAACTGAAGAGGCGAGAAAGAAAATATTGAACAAATAAAAACTCATTGTAATTTAATTCCCGACTGAATATTTTATTGCCCCAAAGGTATCTAAATATAAAAATTAAATGCTTACCTACATCTAAGAAAAATAATTTGTTCGCCCATGTTAAGCAAAACCATTTTATTTACATTACCTTCATTAACCTAGTGAGTGAAATGAGTGCGGTATTTGCTCACAATGCAGAACAAATTTATTGAATATTATTGTTGCGACATGGGTTAATGAATCGAGAACAACAAATGTATGAAGGTATGCAGTTCATAAATTAGGGCAGAATTGTGAAATGTTTGTTCAAGTATGAACAGTTTGCTTGCCTAGAAATTGCAGGCTCCATTCGATCCACGGCTGCTTTTGTCCTTGAGGTCTTACTTAACCTGCCACCCCTGCATCGTGTTATTCAGAAAGATGCCAGAAAGGCTGGGTGTAGATTACCTCATAGGGACTGGAGTGATTCTTTCCATTGCTAATTAGCATGTGGTCTGGAACGGAAAAGCCCTCTGAACCGCATGTCATTTGATGCAATGATACCGGAGGTCTTATTTCCTGATAGGGAGTCGTGAACTGAGGGGAGCGCCTTATCGAGCCTTTCTCGGTTCGCTCTAAAAATTTTTTCCGCCCGCTTCCTGAAGAAAACTGTACCGATGTCTACTTTCCAGAGCCTGACATTGGGTTGGAGTTTACTTACTTGAAAAGTTCACTACATACTGTCTTCCAGGCTGCGGTCCTCGCCATTGAAATGGCAGCGAAGATGGTTTTTGATATGGAAATCAAAGGAAAGGTTATTGCTATACTCTCGGATAGTCAGGTAAGCTCGATGGTTCTGAGTGGCCCACGGAAAACATTAAAGGTACCGAAGGACTGCAGGACGTCTTAGGATCAGATGGGTCTTCTACCAATGAAATTCAGATTACCCAGAATTAAATACAGATATCTGCAAAAATAGAAGATCTGTAATAGATCCTTAATGAGATTTAAATAAGTAAAAGTCTTCTATAATTTATTATAACTGACTGTAAAATATAAAACTGAAAAGATAAAAACCTTATCAGACTTTTATCATGGGATTTAAATGAATGAAAGTCTCTGGACACAGTTATGGACTGACTGAAATTTATAAAAGTCTTCTAAGGCAGTTACCTTAAGACTAGAAAATTAAAAAGAGTTTTATAAAAAGACTTATTAATAAAAATCTGTGATAACTCTTACAACTGACCTAAAAGTATAAAAGTCTTCTATGAGTATTATTATTAGACTTAAAATATTAATGGTTTTCGATAGCAGTTATAATTAATTATAAAATAAAAACTTTTATTGAAACTCTTATTATGAGTCTTAAAAGTTTTTTTTAGCAATTATTAACTATTTGCTATTATGTCTCAAATATACCATTAAGTATTGATGGAACATTTTTTAGCTGATTTTCAAAAATAACAGTTATTTACAGTCCCTGATTTTTTTCCTCCGAATTTTCTTAAAAAATTTTCTTCAGAAATTTTCGCCAGCACCACCCCAACAAGAGTTGGATTGATTCGGTTCTCTGGGCCACCACACATTTTTCTGAGGATAGATCATTTTTCTTAGGAACTTTTTGAATTTTGGAATTGATTTTGCTATTCCGTATTTTCGCTTTTGTGTATTTCGTTCCAGAAATTTTATATTCAGCAGATGAAAAAATGTCTGCTCATAATTGAGGAGCGATTTATCAAAAGTTGATAGCATTAACAATTTTTTTAGGAGCAGCTCTAAAGTACTTTACTTACGGTATAATGGAAAATTTTATAATTTTTTTTATACGTTAGACAATATTCAACACGTGTACGTATTTATAATTGAAATTGCTCGAATTTGCTTGTAATATTATTTCAATCACTTAGATGTGATTTTAGTATATTTTTCTAAGTACGAACGAACGCGTAGCCCTTGTGTATAGAAGTATTTATATAGAATTCGCGAAAAGCTTTATCCTTTGGCTATAGATGGCGTTATGTGTAAAATTTGAGAATATTACTACCTACTTTTCTTTAAAGGTTCCTATTTAAAAACTAATTACGTAAGTACTTAAGCTTAAGTAACAATGTTATTAAATTTAAAACTAACTTAGATGAACTTGAACACATCAGCATTTAAAAAAAAAATTAGAAAATTATAGAATTTTACCAATTGCAGAATCTACTATAAAAGAAGATAACGATCTATACTATATATACTGTTATCTATCAATGGTATGACAACCCTAAAGAATTCCCTCCTTGCATAACATTTTGTACGAGAGAATTTTTAGTTTCGCAAAGACAGTTGGCTACTGAACTGGAATATAATTTGGTTATAGACAATTTTTAAAGAATGAAACCTAGGCGAAGGAGGCTGGTTAGTTGCCTTATATATTTATAATTCATATGTAGGTACATAGGTATATGGTACATACTTATATTAACTTTATTTTGAAATAATAGATTATTGTTATGTTTTCCTTTAATATAAAATGTTAATGTTATGTATACAACTTAACCCTCCGATCCGTGAGAAGGCCCATAGGGATCTTTTACAACTTGAGTGAGTTCATAATTTTGTGATACCTTGCGCTAGAAACGTTCCGGTTAACGTATTCCATAAAAATGGCATGCTGAATCGATTCCAAATAAATTTCAGACCTATGTATTCGAGTATTCAATCATATATTTTTTTGGTTTTAAGGCATTTTCTACATAAACACAGGTACAAGGTCCTTGTATATAAATATAATAGAGGTGAGGTCAGCTGCCAACCACTTTCATTGATAAATACCTATTTTTGTGCCGCTTTGAGTTCTATTATTTAATTATTTCGAGTGACCAAATTCTTTTTTTTTCGTTTTTTCCAGCCTATAAGGTTATTTTGTATGCGTTAATTTTTTGTGTATCATTTTGTGTATCTGATTTTATGCTATAGAACAATGGCAGACTATGATTGGTATATTGTGAACTTAGTTTTAATTAAAAGAATGCGCTACCAAATTTTTGACGCCCGGCGTAGAAAAAACATAAGGTCGATGTAAAATATCAGGCTTATAGGGAGGCTGAAATGAGCGATGATGATTACCATTTTGACGATGGCGATGACGATACCAGCCTTATGTATTGGCCAGAAAATAATAATAATAATGTTTCTGATGTCGAAGGCGAAGCAAATGCTGAAATCAATGACGAAAAATTTGATGAAGATGACGATGATCAGTTAGATATGTATCGTCAAGAAGCTTCTGCTACCATTTCTGCTTTCCACAGGCTGAGTCTGATGTTGCTTACTTTATATCAAAAGTGGTACGAAATGGTGCAAGGATAATCCATCGAGTAGTGGTATACTCGCTCATTACATTATTAAATACAGAAAAAAGCAAATTAGGGCCATCGAACAAGACCCACTGTCAATCTTTCTATCTCTGATCACCGGACACATTGTACACATTATCATAGCGGAGCGAATCGCAAGGTCAACCAGCTGCATGGTATCAAAGAAATTCCACCAAGCAGAAGCTGTGCAGAGAATTGACTCTGAAAGAGTTTGATGCATTTCTGGCGATCATTTCGTATGCTGGGCTGATAAAATACAAACCGATCCTGTAAAGGAACTATGGGACTCAAGTAATGCTCCATTATACGAAGCTGCCTTATCGCATGGTCGTTTTGTGTCCATTAAAAAATTCTTTCGGTTGATAACGGGAATTCACGGTCGCAGAGATTATTCACCAACAAAGCTGCCGCATTTGTGATATTTGGCTAATGTTACAAGCAAGCTTGGCAACAGCTTACGTTTCGGACAGTTCGGTGATCATAGACGAAAAATTATTTCCATATCGAGGCCATTCAAGTTTTACAAAATATATTCCATCTAAACGGGTCAAATATGAAATAGAAGTATGGTGATTATGTAACTCAAAGACTTTTACCACCCACTATAGGGCATTATTTATGGTACAAAGGTGCCAGGTCAAGGACTTCAGTTAAACCAAGGTAAGAAAAACGCCTTTGATTTGGTTGGAAAATAACTTGGTGTCGATCGCACCGTATAATACAATTTTTTTTTCAACGTTGGTAGAAGCAACGCTATAAGTGAAAAAAACTGCGTTTGTTGGAATCATGCGCGCAAATAAACCATTAGTTCCACCTGAAATTTTGGAAAGTACTGCGCGTCCTGTGTTGAGCTCTCTGGATATTTGGTTTCTACAATGGCAACGATTCATTGTGTTCATATGTGCCCAAAAGGAATAAAACGGTACAATGCATTGCTTTCTACAGTGCATGCAGGTAGAGCATTTAAATAACCAAAGCTAATGGCTACTCTGCTTAGTCCAGAGTCCCATAAATCGGGGGTGGATTCAATGGATCAAATGCTTGGCGCTTATTCCTATTCCTGCAAACGCTCAACAAATCTATGGCCACTTGCAATGCTCCACAATATAATTGATATTGCTGCATTGGATGCATTCATAATTTATAAAACCATGCAGATATATATTGAACACACCTGAATACTTATAATAAATGTCACCTAAGTATATTTCTTTGAAGGTCCCCAGGGACCTTGTGTACCATTTGACTGCTCGCGGGGCTATCACCTATCGGAGGGTTAAAGCTGGAGGTCTATTTTTTATTATTATTATTTTTTTTTTTTTTTAAATATGAAATAAAATTTATTTTTATGCAGTGGCGCCTTTTTTTAATATGCTGGCTCCCCCAAGTGTTCAAACCTAGATACGCCTCTACTTCGGATAGGATGTGTCTCCACAACAAGGTGCTCCCTCCTACAGTGGGTACCCAGACAAATTGGGATCAGAGTAATGAGAGGACTGAGCTACTAGCCATGTGCAGCTCGATTCACGGTGATCTAAGCCCTGAGTATCTGTCCTGTCTGGAAGGAAACCCTGTGGCAATCGAACATTTTTTCTGTGTCCTTCTCCGACGATTAAGGTGTATACCTACCTATACGAATATATAATTGGATTCGATTTATTAAGAAAATACTGAGTCAATAGTTAATACTACTTCAGCTTCAGTCTGTCTTTGTGCACGATGGCTCAACAAGTGCCTAACGCCTAACTCATGCCTCTTATCGATGACGTTCGAAGCAGTATAAGGCGAGTTGAAGGTGATATAGGATCTTGGTCGTCAGGTGTTACTGAGAATTCTATGCTTATAAGCTTCATTGCAATTGATGTAAGAAATTTAATTCCTCTATCTAACAAACCGATTGGCTGTCATGTGTCGGATAATCAAAAAAGGAGCGACAACGGCAACTGCAACTACATAAAGTGCAGCAGCATCACAAACAGCAGCAACAGCAACCACTGTGAACTCAAAAATTAGTGTTATGGATTCACGCATTAGATGCTTCAGTTTGACCCCAGAGGGCCATCGCAATCGTGTAGTGTCGTCTTTCAAACTGCTAGTTCCCGATGACCTCGAGACTATTGGACTCAAAATTCTGGCCTCATGATTTATTAATAAAACTTTTCGTATCTGGTCCGATCAGAGATGCATCAAAAAACCTAATGGATTAGACGGGGCGATGAAAAAATCGCAAATTAAAGACTTGGTAGCTTATTACCAGAATGTTCGTGGTCTACGGTCAAAAACATGTCGGGTCTACTTAAACTCTTTTAATATTCATGACGATGTTATTATTTTAACGGAGACATTGCTTAACAATTCCTTTTCAGATGCTGAATTACTGGACAACGACTTTCAAGTTTTTCGACGTGATCGAAATCCTGATGACATTTCTGTCCTCTGAGGAGGTATTCTAATCGCGGTAAAGATTTCTTACAGTTGTTCCAAGATAGATATTTCCAATATATCCCTGTCTGTATTCCTATGCATCAGTATAACAATTGGGACAAAAATGCTGTATATTCTAACTGTCTACATTCCTTCTGGCAGTCCGGTTGCTTCATACGATACCGTTGCTGCTGCTGTGGAATATATGTTCGAGCTGGCGCGGTATTCAGATGCTATTATATTCCTTGGTGATTTCAATCTTCCTACTGTTCAATGGCAAGTTTCTGATGATGAGGACTCCCTGGTCCCCAGTACATCTTCTGGAAATGCGCATATCTTCCTGGATGCTATTGCCACAATGGGTCTTTCTCAGGTAAATGATGTCAAGAACAACCGTAATAAATGCTTGAACTTGGTCTTTGCCTCGGATGCTTCGAAATATATGGTTCGTCCGTGTGACATGTCATTGGTCCCTATTGATTCATATCATCCAACTTTGGACGTGATAGTGGGCATTGATTGCAAGGGTACTGGTATGTTGATTGAAAGCTAAATTTGATCTACTTAACTTTAAATTATCTGCTACTAACTGGTCCTTTCTATTTAGCAATAATGATGTTGATGAACTTACAGCACAATTTTACAATGTTATGTTTAATTGTTTCAACGATCGTATTCCATTGTCTTGTATCTCAGAATGGCTCTTCGTGTCGTCCTTGGTACGATGCTGAGCTTAAACGCTTGCGCAAGTTAAGAAATAAGGCTTGGCGAAAGTTTCACCAGCGAATTTCGTAATGCGCTTTTGCATGCCTATGATACGTACATGTTTAAGATGAGAAATGTAATAAGATCGGATCCTAAGAAATTTTTGGCGTTTTGTAAATACCAAAATGGAATCTAATAATTTTCCTCCTGTGTTAGTATTTAATAATAATTCTAGTCATGATCCGTCTGTAATTTCTAATCTCATTGCTGATTACTTTAGTGAATCATTTTTAACATATGACGCTCAAATAGATTTTGCTTATTTTAATTACTTGACGACACTTCCTGAAGTTGATATCCCATGCTTCACTATTAATCAGAAATCTGTTGAATTCTCCATGTCCAGGCTGGACTTTGGTTGTTCTGCTGGGCTTGATGGGATACCGTCTTAAAGAAGTGCAGTAGAATGCTTTCTTACCCGTTAACATTTTTGTTTAATTTATTACTGCGGCTTGGTAAATTTCCTAAGTTATGGAAGAGTCGTTTATTGTCGCAATTTTTAAGTCTGGTAAATGGGAGCTTGTTACCAACTATCGTCCTAGTGCTAAATTGTCTTGTATTCCAAAACTGTTTGAAGCTTTTTTAAATGAATTTTTGTATTTTCAATGTAGTCGAGCTCTTAATCCTCAACAAATTTGCTCCAGCTTACATCTACCTGTATCGATTCGTTTGAAACTTGCTGTATTTATACAGACTTCAGCAAGGTTTTTGACAAGCTTCCTCGCTCTGTTTTGTTATTTAAACTGAGATCTTTAGACTTACCAATTTGGTTGTTGAACTGGTTATCATCCTACCTTAAGGATCGCAGACTTAGGATTCACTCAATTCCGTTCTGCTCTATCCGAAGAAATAACGGCTTACTCCGGTGTTCCACAGGGTAGTCACTTAGGGCTCCTTCTCATTATTTTATTCATAAATGATGTTTCCTATGTAGTTACCAAATCTAATTTGCTAATATACGCAGATGATCTAAAAACTATATGAACCTATCGACTCGCATTGCGACTGTCTCAAAATTGCGGGTTTACCTGGACAGACTTGTTGAATGGTGTGAAAAGAGTTCTCACATTTTAACGTTGATAAATGTAAGGTAACCATTTTCACTCGTAGCGAGTCCCTTCGAATGCTGTCTATGGTATGAATGGGTTCTTACTTTCAAAAGTTGTTGTTTGACTCGAAACTCACCTTTAACTTTCACATAGATCGCATGGTTAATAGGGCAAACCCAATATTGAGCTTGGTAAAGCAGAATTAGATGATATCTAAATTACTAAAGCTCTTTTTACCACTCTTGTTAGACCCATTTTGGAATATGCCAGTCCTGACTGGTCTCCCTCTTACAAAAATCACTCCCATCGTATTGAGAGCGTGCAAAGGAGATTCTTACTTTTTGCACTAAGAGGTCTCGAATGGAGGGATAGACTCATCTTCCTCCTTATAACAAAAGATTAAATTTAATACAACTTCCCACTCTTGAGACTCGTTGGAAAATTTGTGATTAAGCTTTGTATTTGAACTTGTGAAGGGTGACATCGACATACCATTGATGCTTGAGAAAATTAATTTCAATTCACGATCTCTATACGTGCGATCTAATGACTTTATTTATTTCTGTTCCAATCGAACCAACTATGGACACTTTGAGCCTATGACTAGAATGTGCTGTACTTATAATTCGAATTTCCATTCGATAGATTTTCATATTAATAAGACTCAATTTAGATAATTTTCAATTTTGTACTTTAGCTTTAATTTAAGTATTGTGTCCTGGGACCATTGTAGCTATCATTTATCGAAATAAATACAAAAAAACTATTTGCTAACGTGCCTTATAGTTCCTCTGTCTAACAAATTTACAATTTTCTTATACTAAGCATATTTTTTTTTAAATTACTTATTTCACCATAAAAAAAAATCAATACACCCAAAATCCATCTGATCGAAAATACACAACCCTTTAAGTTCTGTGCTGGTATTTTTTCTTTTCTTTTTGCAATTTTGAATAACAATCAACCCCAAGCAATAAAGAAAGCTCATACAAAAGTTCCGGGAAGCAAAAGAAAGCAATCTTAAAAGTATTTGATGAGTGTTTACCTACTGAAAAAATTTCCATTGCAAAGCACATCCTGCCCGGCTCGCCTTTGTTTATTTTCAAGACATTTGCGTTTGGCAAAAACAAACTGCCTCTGATATTCTTCCAAATCGCTTTTACAACTGTTCTTAGAAAATAAAGGGCCGGATATGCCTACAATTTCCCCAAAAGAAAATTATCACAAGCAGACTTCCTTGATTATCATTTATTACATCAACAGGGCGACTAGACATTGTTGTATCCCTGCTCTCGTTCGGTTTGGCGTTCGTTCTTTTTGCAACAAGCTTGAATAATTTCAGCGTTTCGATTATTTCGTTTCAAGAAGCGAACACAACAAACGGGCGTTCCCTTCTCTTCAGCACGGAGTGACTTCTTTGTCGTGAAAACCTGATTTAGCCATTCATGTGAGTCACCACATAAACAAGACGTTCATGGTTAACACCATATCAATGAACGATAAGGGATGGGTCTCGCCGACCCGGTGGTGGTGGTGGTGGTGGAACATTAAACGAAAGTTTTATTGTATTCAAATGATAATTTATCTTCATAGGAAAACCATCTGAATTAATTTAATGATCTTTCTAGTTCATAAAATTGCCAAAATAGAACGAATCACCCCGCAAGTTTGTGCGATGTAGGCATAATAATCGGTCGCACGATATATATCCAAGTAGTAAGTTCGGCAGTCCATAGCGCTGTCGAATGTCCTCTTATATAAACTATGATTAATGATTTCTAGACCGTTTTTTACGAAGGACGTTTTTTGTCCTCGAAATTTCCGAAAGAACCCCCTCATATATTTCAACATTAAATATCTGAAGCTTAATAATGTGGCTTTTGAGTAAGGATTCTGGGCGAGGGTGCTCACAATAGGCACGTCCTTATGCATACAAAAACCATATATAACAACACGACGATACACTTGAACCCTCCAAAACAAACACTTTTAGGAACTTTGGATATATAGGGAATATAGATACAAAGGGAATGCGCCAGTTGGATCCCTGCAGTAACTGATCTGATTCGATTCTATCGAACATAAATTATGAAATGTTTCAACCAACACAAAAAAAAAACATGAACTGGAAGGATTCTGAGGTATAAATCAAACCAGGGATATTTTTCACATGACTTACGGCATGAGGATGTAATTCGATTGTTCGCACAGTTCCCTCCATTTGATCCATCTTTCTTTGTGTCTACGAGTTGTCGATATATTATTCGTCGGTGTATATAGTTTACAGGTCATGCCACGGACCGATGGTCTGATAAACTCGCATATCACACACATTCTTCCTTAACACGTTCAATTGTTTTCATTTCTAGAGAGAAGGATATACGTATTGTGGATAGCACCCAGGGCTACAACACAACATCATATCTCACTGTATCTATAGCGTAGATTATCTTTTATGCGTTTTCTCCAACTGTTTCATATATTGTCCATGCCGAACAATACTTTTACTCTGGCTTTATCTCTGGTAGCTGCAAAGTAGTTTCAAGGATCCTTGAGTGGATGTTTAAACAAATGTTGGCAATATGAGTCATTTTTCAAATTGACGTAATTTGATTGGATTACATCCTCAATTTCTAGTGGTTTCACTCAGTCGTGAAGTGTGTTCAATATAGTATTCATGGATAGATTCATGAATAAATTTATTTTTATGATAAAAATTTATTGTGTGTATGATGAAATATTAAAATGACCGGTACTATGAGAATGACAAAGTTTTTTTTTTGTGTGTGGATTTGTATAAACCTTATAGTCCAGGAACTTTAGGATTTTAATTCGGAAAAAGCCCAACCAAACCAAAAATTGGTATACACTTACCTTTCAGCTCTCCAAATAAGGTGTCCGCATAACTTGCGGCAGCCTAAAAACGGTTTTTTACGAATATTTTCGTTGCTGTTGGTCTATAAGGTATAAGGTATACTTATGAAAAAAAAGAGCGAGAAATTGTCTACAAAATAGGTCGTCGCCTGATTCCTGTTTTGCCCCATACGCAAAACTGTAGTTTTGAGATAAATGCAACTAAAGTTGAGACCTTTATTATAAAAAAATTGTTCAATACATTTTTTTTTAATTTCCAAAAAACTCAGTTGTTTTTCGTCTATTTATAACTTGAATTATTTTTGTTTCAATAGAAGAAAATTTCCGTTAAAATTTCATTAACTTCAAACTAGATTTCCAAACATTACATTGCCCTTTATGATATGGGGCAAAACAATTTACTAATAAATATTTTATTACTTCAACACCCTTATTTAGCTTTGAATATTTTCTAGTTATTCTAAACAAAAACACATTTCTTCATTCGCAATGAATATAATTTTATAATTTTTTTACCGGGTAAAGTTTATATTTGTTCAAGTAGTCCTTTTTGGTATTCTCCGGTACAAATGAACACATAAAAAATATTTTTTTTTTATTTATTCTATCATACAATCATTTGATTTAAGACGCAAAGTTTCAAGTCTTGGCTCGACTCATTAACAGATCCCAAACAACAGAATTGAGTGACTCGAAAACAGAATAAATGAAAATAGGAAAATGTAAACAAAATTCTCCATTGAAATTTTGTCGCTAAAAATAAAATAAATAATAAAAATTCCTTTTTTGCTTATCGTTTGTACCGGAGAATCCGAAAAAGGGCTAATTGAACAAATATTACTTCATTCAAGTTATTAATAAAAAAGGAAAATAAAAATGATAGAAACAAAATAAAGTACGCAATAACTCAACGCCTTATTTGAGCATTAAAACTGTTTGACAATTATTTCTATTTGCATCTAGAAGATAAAATAAAAGATATTTTATATCTTTTGCTTTATCTATAAATCGAGACTGGTTGATTTTAATCGGTCCATTGTTTTGAGATAAGGATTGTTTCAAAAGATAACCAACCACCTATCGGAGCTTCCATTACTCATCACCAGGTAAAGAAAATTAGGGACCTCTGGTAAGACTGCATTATAAAAAGGTGTGCACTTATAATTGCAGCCATTAAATGCAAAACTCTTATGCAGTAAAAACGGAAGTGAGCCATATGGAAAATCCGAATATGTTTCAAAGAGGTTTAGCTAAAACGTTGAAAATTCCGAAGACGACCATTCAAAATGTTCTAGTAAACTTCGGAAATCTTACAGTGTCCAGAGAAAGGTCTGTTCAGGAAGGTAATCAGGTTCGATAGACCAAAAACTGGCCAAAGAAATGATAGACAACCTTAAACGAAATGTCAAGATGTCGTTGACAGATATGGCTGATATGGCTGGAACGTCATATGCTATAGATGATCGAGTTAACTGAAGAGAGAAGTTTCCATATTCAGAAAACACCAAAGAAAAGAACCAAGTACCCAAAGAAACGAATCCTCCAAATTGTCCAAAACAAGGACTAATCCACAAATATTGGTCTAATATTGACAGATAATTTAAACAAAAACAAAAAACACTCTGCTAACATAAGCATTTTTAAGAGGCAGTATAAAAAATCATCCGATACGTTCAATACTGTCTGTACACAATTTAATGGAAAACGTAAAGCAAAATGTTCACCAATTTTATAGCATGTAGTAATTATATCATGTCGATTGTGAATAATGTAGATAATTAATTAAAAACAAAAAAACAAGGCTTCTCTTGTTGCTTTCATTATTCATAGGTGGTCTGTTTTTTTTTTAACAGTCCTTAAATTGCTCAGTGTTCCACGTTTATTTCTGCCAGCTGTCATCAAAACTAACTCCGAAATAAGTTGAGCCTGTGCTGCATACTTTTTAAAATATACCTTAAAAGGCTGTTTATATAAGGCAAAATCGCTGATACTACATGGAGCAAACCGAGATATTGGCAAAATTGATTTTGATTTACTCTACATGGCACTGTTATTAGCCACATGCGAAGAGGATGACGAGACCTCGATGCACGTCATATGTGAGTGCCCAACACTTACAGGTATAAGGATGCAAATCACTGGGAGAACAATTATCTCTCCAGATAATGTCTCCAATCTAACTCAGAAAGCAATAATCGAGCTCATTAAAAGACTCGATTTTGCCTAACCAGTTTAGCGGAAGGCACAATAGACCAACTATGGTCGCGGTGTCCGCAAGGTCCTGGAGGCCTAGTCGCCCCTACTCTTAACATTAACATTATTAGCCACATGGAGCAATTCATATTTAAATATAGTTTTAAATTTCAGCACGCGTTTGAAAACTACCTATATTAAAAATTTTTTTAAAGTATTTAGTGTTGATTTGATTTGGACTAATCCAATACCAGGGTTGTTAAAGAATGCATTATTTCTGAGCTGCGTTCCTATACATTTTTTCATTAAAATGAACAAATTGAAAGCTGCAGTAAAAGTATTTGTAAAGAATTGAAATGGAATTAAATGAATTCTATTCCTCAAAAAAATCTTGACCAATGCATTTTATTTCATTTTAGAAAAAGAATGCATTACTATGAACTGCATTACACTTGCATTCACTTGCATTCACTTGCATTCACTTGAATTCAGTGAAATTATTCCATGAAATTATTTTTTGATTAAGAACAAATAAAGCACTTTTAAGCACTTTTTCAAAGAATTTCAAATCAAATCAAAAAGTATTTATTACAGAGACCGAAATTAATGATAATTTTTCATTTTTTGTGTGAGAAAATCATTTAAGGAGGAGAGGAGAAGAATTATGCGCACAAAATACATCTACTTTCATTATGTGGTAGAATTAGAAAATTTAGTTAATAAAAAAAGTCAATAATAATTATTTTTGAGTTTTAATTTTTAAATCACTAATAATCATTAAATCTGTGTTTCATGCCATTCACTCAAAGAAAAAAACTCACATTTAGGTGATAATAAAAATTACAGAAATTAGAGTCGCCTGGATATCTAAATTGGAAGCGATATTCAAAAATCCAAGAAAACCTCTACTGCCAGTTAGGCCATACTTCACCATCAGATTTTCATGCCATTCGGATATTTTTTTGTTAATTCATAAAAGGAAGTAATATAAAATTATTTATCAGATTGATTGCAAAAGTCTGCGATACCAAGTGTCTCTACTTTGGCAAAAAGTGAAGTATGACTAATGAACAAGGCACATCTATTTCTCATCGTACAGAGCAATTGGAGATCTTTCGTATTCTACTATGCAGCAAATTTCGACAAAAAATTTGCATTTACACTCTTACAAAATCCAAATAACTCAAGAATTAAAGCTTATAGAGATCATCAATAATGTGGTCTCTTTGCACAGTCATTTTGCATGATTGTGCGAGATCGACAACAATGGCATTCCTCTAAGTTGTCCTTCCAACCATAATCGATGGTGTGGTATACAGACGGTTCAAAAACGGAGACTGGAGTCGAATTGTGCGTATACGGCCCCAGATGCCATATATCAAATATCATGGGATCTACCCTTACAGTATTCCAGTCCGAGGTATTAGCCATAGAAGAATGTGCCAACACATGCATTAAAAGAGCCATAAATGGCTCAACCATTAATATACTGTCGGACAGTCAAGCCGATCTCAAGGCCTTAAAGTCCTACAATATCAGGTCAAGGATAGCTGGTGAAGGTCGGCAAACCCTTAAAAACAACAAACAAAGTTTTCCTTACTGTTTTCTACGTAGAGTTCCTGTACTAGATTTTGGCTAATATTAAAACCTCTTAACTTAATCGATTATCCGATCGTAGAACGGTTTTCTTGTCTTCGGTTTAGCCAATTTGAAGCAAAAATTTCTAGAAAAACGTTGTTTTACTAAGCGAATTTAAATCAATAATTCTATGTAGGGCAGATTGGGCGTTACTCTCTGTGCTTCAACCATTGGCAGACCCTATTATTTACACAAATGGGTCCAATACTGAAGAAAATACTAGAGCAAGCATTTACTGTAAGGAGCCTCGTATGGAAATCGCCCTACAACTTAAAAGCTATGTTATGATTTTCTAGGCGGAAGTCAAGGCCATTCTTGAAGCGGGAAAGTATCTCCTAAACTCGGATACTATGAACAAGGAGTTTGCCATCTGCTACATACAGGCAAGCAGCTGTAAAGGCTTTATCAAAACCTCAAACCACTTCGTAACCTCCAAGCTGGTACAGGAGTCCAAAGCCAATATAATTTCCCTCTCGCTGTGTAACAGAGTACTCGTTCTTTGGGTGCCAGGTCACAGCGATTTCAACGGGAACGAAAGGGCGGACGGGCGGGCTCGTCTTGGTGCAACCTCAGAGGAGTCATCCTCTACAATTAGGATTGCACCAAAAATTCTTGCGTCTAAAATTTCGGATTGAGGTTACAGATTCCTTAGCTCACACCTCCTGGAAGAACTGCATGAAGCAGGCAGGGGTGGTTGGGGACGAATTCTGAATTTTGTTACATCGTCCGGCTGGGACCTATAAGCAACTGCTCATGAGTCTGAAGGATCTTAGTGTGGCCTATGTTTCAGAGTCCCCCCCCCCTACCTGGAGGAATCAATCCATCCATCCATCCGAGGGTAATTTTAGCTCTAGAGATTACTTATTTTTTGCAAAATAGTCGCAATTTTATCATCACACCATTTTGGTCATATTAGCTATGTTATTATTCTTAGCACACATTAGAGCTTTTTCTAATATATTTACATTGAAAGTTTCTGGCTTTATTTTACAATCGAAAAGCATGTATTAGACAGAAAGAAATTATTATTGCTTTTGTATATTTTAAGTGAATGATTTTTTACATTTATTTTTCCAAGTCTACAATAGTACAATTAACTTTCGTGCTTAAATGCAAATAAACTAAATGTGTAGACACAACATTATGCTATTGAAAAAAATTAGCTCTACGCATTTCATTTTCTGCATGCATTTCTATATGTGTAATACGAAATAAATATTGCAGGAAATAGCAAGCAAAAATCTTAAAAACTATGTTGTCTTTAATTCAAATTTTTTGAGGCTTTCTTCCTTCATTTATTCAACTGACTTAAAACGGCAAACATAGAAGCTGAAAACTTTAAGATCTAAAAAGAAAATTAAATCAAAATCGCATATGATAATTCGCTCCGATTTCAAAATCATTTTTATACCCCTAAAAATGTTGGTAGGGTAATCGGTACAATATTCCATGCCAACATTTCAAGATCCATTTGAGTGCGTTGCATAAAAATTATTATGGATTTCTTGAATCGTTTATCTTCATCTACCCAGTTACAATTGAAAATAGTTCCAGTGAGATTTTCATTAAACTGCTGTAATCTATTGCCACAGTAGCATACGGGCAAGACTTGTAATATAACGGCCACAAGATATAATAAAAAAGCGACAGTTTCAATTAAATCCATTTTGAATAATAAAATATTCAGCATTGATGAACCCAATGTTATAGCCGTAACCAGAAATTGAACTGCTATTGTACGAGATATAAGGACTTTTATTTCTTTGAATAACCTGAAAGTAAAATAAAAAAAAAATGATGGACATTTTTAATAATTCAAATTGGTACTTTGTTTTGATTTTTATTAAATTATTCTAAAAAACAATTCAAACTTGAAAATGTATTAAATTACATAAAAATTAAAACTAATATCTAATTATAATGAAAGTTATAATCATCGGCCAGTCTATCTCAGTCCAAAGCAATAACATATATAGGGTGAGTTGTAAAGAAGTGTTCCAATATGTGTCAATCGATTTCTTACAGTGTCATGATAGAAAGTAGGCAATTATTTTTGGAAATGAGCCTCTGCAGGCATTTTCGCTAGAGAAGCTTAAGAGGGGTCAGTACTCAGCAAAAGTTTCAATTTAGATACCAGCAGTGCCGGATCTAGGAAAGTTTTGAAGGGGGGCAAAGACGTTAGTTACCGCCCCTCTAACAAAGTTCTTTATTTGGGGCAAATTTTATTACAGTTTTAGGGTATACTAAGCATCATATGTATATGATAGATGACCTATTTATATTGCATACCCTGAAACTAGAACCAGAATTGTTTAGAACAATTTGAGTTTGAAACAAATGATTGTTAAATAAAGAGAATTTAAAATTCAAACAAAAATTAAGATCCATTATCGATCTTAATTGTCGTTTGAATCTAAAAATACTTTAGAATAAAAGGAAAGTAAAAAATTATTTTATACTAGAAACAGACTTGCAATTTCAATATTGATATATTGATAATGCAATTATGTTAATTGTAATATAAAATTTCAGAGACGCACTTTGGGTTTACGATACTAAGAATTTAATTAGAGAACTTACATTTGATTTATCACTTGATTTGTCATTTGACTTAAGAAAGTTCCGTGCACGTACAAAACGCGAGCAAATATTGGGAAATTACTTGTCTATATGAAAAATAAAAACGAAATAGACACTTCAATTTGACAAGTGTCAGATATTAAATGTCACAAAAAGTTGTAGCCAACATTGTGGTATTAAATGTGGTTCTAAAAGGTTCGTGCATTAAATGATTATGGTTTATAAGTAGGGTAGTAGGGGGATAACAAATTAAAAACTTAATTATGTTAGAGACTAGTTTTTTACTTTTGCCGCTTTTCAATATGAATCTTCTAGACGGTTTCAAAAAAACTCTGGGTAGGAATTGTGGCAAACTGCCGTTCAGGTTGAAAGGATTTATCCAAGTTTTACTCGGACTCAATGGCCTTAACTCCGGACAAAATGGCTAAATTTTGCTAGCATAAAGATAATCTTCTGGTAACTCTTGCTATCTACATTCGAGATAGGAATGGTGAATGATGAGGAACATAGGGTTGCCAGCCACATTTGTACAATTTTTGAATTCATTTCGTATGTTACAAAGGTACAATTCGAGAATTTAGCGGAATTTTTAGTTTAATTAGCTTACAGAGGCTTACAGACTTAAATTTAATAGACAGTAAAATAATTGACTGTACAAGTATAGGCACAATTGAAAGTATGATATCAGCAAAGGAGCTTTTAGATTCCGGAAAAAAGACTGAAGTGTTAAGTATGGTCTGAAATTTTTTCCAATTTTTGTAATTAGATTTTTTCTCGTTTAGTTATGGGTTCAGAAGTCCGTGGTATTGCCGCCCCATTAAAACTAGCGCCCGGGGCAAGTGCTCCCGCGTTCCCCTTATAGATCCGGCCCTGGATACCAACATAGAGAAAACAGTATCAGATTAGAAAACTGTATGTTGAGAGCTTTTGCTCAAGTGTCCATAATCTACTTCTAATAGTACATATGGCTAGCTGAAAGCAACACATACAGAGATCATTAGATGGTGTTAAGCGATCTGTAGTCACACAATATAAAACCTACTGAGGGCATCTGCTTGCGGTGCGGTGGCCATCGGCAGGACTACATCGAAGAGCATAAAGTCGGCTTAGGTAGGATGTATGAACGCACTCTGCACTGTGTGACATGCAAACGAGCCCAGTAGAGTAAAGTGGCAATATCATCATAGTCAATTCAAAAGCTCTTTTAAAGAGAGCTTTTAAAATCGATGGAATATTGCTGCTATATATTTTTCAACTCTGTTATTGCTTCTCGATGATACCAGCGAGCCTGTAGGTAATAATATTTGCTATACATAGGTGTGTGTCATGAAAAAAAGAAAATTCATATAAAATTAACGTAGACCTACACCACAGACTACCTTAGGGACATATAGCGACAAAATTAAGACGAAAAATGAAAGTTTGCAGTTGGAAGAAATTGAAAATTTTTAACGAGAGTTAATTCTCCTACATATTTTTCATATAATTGTTAAACATACCATTTAACTTTTTATTCCAGCAACTTTCAATTAAATATGACAATTTTTCGTCGGTGAAATATTGGAAGAAAAAACAATTACCTACTATTGGAGCCAAATAATGAAAAATAAAAATAGAACCAAAAACTGAAAATCTCGACGTTATTTGCTAGATCTAGGCTTTATTTATCTAATTTTATTTCTAACAACATTTATTATTTATTTCTATTAGCAGGAATCTGATTTAAAAAAACTTCAATTTTTACCATTTTTTACAAGTTTCTGAGCTAATATCTCCATTCGAATACATTTTTTTAAATATTTGCCAACGTTTTTTACTAGACTTCTTCGTTATTTTTAATTTAAGATCATTATTCTGCCACAAATAGTTTGCCAGAAATTCGCATTGAAAAGTGTATGAAACTTGGTACCTACTGACTTCGCTTAAGAAAAAGTGCAAATAACGCAAAAAGGGTTATATTTTGGGTACAGAGTGTTATGGCTCATTTTAAAGCCAAGCTTTTGGCATAGATAAGTAATACCCACATTTGGAAACCAATGTTAAAAATCTGCCATAATGTATATATCAGCCACCCTTAGCTTTTAGCAATGGCAAAATCTCTGAACATTAACCAGCCTACAGGCCAGCTGAACAATTTGATTTCAGCCTATGCTTGAAAAGTAAGAAAAAATTATGAAAACTATAGAAGTTTTGTCAAGATATTCAAAAGCTTAAGCATATATTTTAACCAAAAATAATGTTCAACAGACCTTGAAGATGTCACTATTTCCGAAGCATGATGTCATTATCCTATCTCCTTCAATCTTTGAGTATTACTTATCTGTGCTTTTGGGCTTTTTACATCTAATATGAAAAATTGATGTTGATGACGTATTTTGTGATAAAAATAGTAGTTAAATTAAAAAAAAAACTGAGCTAAAATTCCGAAATTTTTATTTTGTCGGGCCATAACTTCAAAACGAAGACCGAGAGGCCTACAGACCGTTGAAACGGTTCAACGATTATCTGTCTACCAAAGTTTAAATCAGCATCATAGGGTGTAACGCTCGGAAGTTACAGGGTGATCAATGAAAAACCACCCAAATATCTTTATCCGTTAAAAAAGAGGTGAAGGAGGGGTTGTAAGGAACTGATTGACAAATGTTGAAACTCTTCTTTACGAATCACCCTGTAAAAATTACGAAAATAAGATAAAGGTATGCTAACGTCAAAATCCAAATTTATACTTACTTCAAAATGGTTTTGTAATCCTCGACACAATGATTTAGTTCCTTGTAGTTATCTTTTATCTTTTCTGCCCCGATTCGACTAATCCGCATTCCAAGTGCTTCAATATGTGCACATAAAACGTAAATATACAATGGTGGAAATATATCGAGAGCAACAGATTGTGTTGCTATTAAAATTGCAGCATATACTTGGTACACGTATGCAATTCTATAATTTCTTTCAACAGTCACATCAAATGGAAACCAAGCAGGCAAAACAAATTGCCGTGCAGAAAATAAAGGTGTTATAATTGCAATACTTATTGCAGTGTAAAACACAATTACGTAAATCTTAAACAATTGACGACAGAATTTCACAACATCTTTTAAACAAGATCTTTCATCTTCATTTGTAGCACGTTGATCAAGCTTCTTTAATATTTTTCGCAAGCTATAAAAGCTATCTCTGTATATTATAAGTGTGAATTGTTTAATCATAAACGCCAAACCGCTCATAGAGTAAGGAGCAATTGTCAATTTAACTCGAAGTTCATCTTCCACAAAAGCTGCTATAACTATTGTAGCCGGCAAAAAAATTGTCACTGTTACGTTGATGAATATCGAATAGACTACAAATGCTGATTTAAATCGCTCAAAAGGAATAACCCCTACAAAACGCCAAAATTTCCATAAACTTTCAAAGGCTTTATGGGTATCTATTGACTGTTCGGATGCCATTGTATGTCCACTTGCGCTGACAGATCTCACTAAGATATCATTCAATTCTATTGCTATATAAACCTGTCGATACTTAACACCTTTCAACAAAAATATTAAGTAATTAATCCTCTTTAAGGGATTAATGATTAAAGGTCCTTTGTCGCATTCCAGTTGCACATACATAAAAAATACAAAAAAAAAGAATTTATTAAATTACCAAGATAGAGTACAAAATCGTGGAAATGTTTTCGCACTTTATGCCGCTTTCACCACAATGCAGAGTGGAGTAGAGTAGCTTAGAGTGGCAATTGAAGCTGCATGAAAATAGGCTCTATTCTATTTCACGCTGCCATTTCCGAAAGCCTACAAACTGGAATTTCGAACTTCTGACGTGTAGATGGCGTGGAAAAAGCTCTATACTTCTTTTTATCATAACTAACATGTTTTCATATTATTTCCTGATTTAATATTTTTTATGAATTCTAATAAAAAACAAGAGGAATTTTTGCACACTTCATGTTTAAAAAAAAAAAAAAAAATGATAATTTTTAGCTGGTTTGGAAGAAGTCTGATGGTGCCATCAGGTGTCTCCTTTTTCGAATTTATTGTTTTGAAAACGATAGTTGCTTGCTTGTTTGTGGACTTGGCGTTTATATGTTAGATCATATAACGAACAGAATAGGCTAGGATAGTAGTAGAATCGCATCGATGTGTTTGTTTAGTCATGGAAGTCGTAAACTACGATATTTTCTGAGCGGGCACATAATTTAGTGGTTGAAAGTTAATCAAATATTGAACAAGTTTTATAATTTCCTGTCACCGCGGTTCGTATCATTTTTTCAGTTTATAATTTTATAATTCTTTCATAACTTATTACATTTTTAAGAGTTTTCCTAGTGCCCCATTTATTTGCTGACAATATTTCTTGTCGTTGCCTTTGCTTGACTGACATCAAACAAGACCCGCGATTACAATTAAATTGTAAGATCTAAGAAATGTCAGAAATATCGAACTGACAAAAACTAAAACCCCAGCCCTCTTGTCATTTCCCTCCCGTGTCCACAAAAAAATTGCTTATCACACGTACACGAATTTTATACAAGGTAGCCTATCCGTTAGTTTTATGATCTAAGGTTGATATGGTATTCTGTTATATTAACTTCAAAGTTCATTGTTGAATTGGCATTGTTATAGTGATTTGCTACGTTTAATTTCAAAGTTCGAATTTCACTCTGCGATGTACATATTGTGAGCACCTTCGCTCTGGACTCAAAGCTCACTCTGCTCCACTCTGTATTTTGAATGCAGAATAAAGGTGAGTTTACAATGGCAAAGTAGAGTGGAGACACCAGATTCCATTTTCACTCCTTTTTTCAAGCTTGCACTCTAATATAAGTTCTTCGCGCTTCCCACCACAGTGGTTTTCACAAAGTAGTGTCAGATTTGAACTATTGCTAATCTCACGTTAGTAGTTTCGAAGGCTTTCAACATTTGTTTCGAAACACTAGTTTCTAACAGATGTCGTACTGATGATTAATGCAAATTTTAACTAACGAAAATTTATAAATTATATGATAAAAATAAAGCAAATCAATTTCAATAGGAAATTAAAAATGTCTTTAGTATTTTTATGATTCAATTTTACTAAAATATAGTCAGTTTAGAATTAAAATTTTCTAATGTTCGAATTTGTTTTAAAATGTAAAATAGATGGCACTCATTCATTTCGAAAGTGTCCGTAATAATAATGAATTTGTAATATCAAAAGTATAAAACAAGTGGAAATTGAAAATGTATAAACTGTAAAGGCTCGGAACTAATAAAAATGTCTGTCAGTAGCCTTGCAGGATAACTTAGGACGAGGCCGACAAATAAATGAAAGTTATTCGAGCTCTGTAAATATCGTTGCCTTATAAATGCCATCTGGCTATGGTATCATATGAGGGTAAGATATAGTCAAAGGTTCATGACCTTCTTAACTGTACGAACAATACTCCAAGCGATTCAGAGACGCATTTATTCACGTAAAAATTGTTGAATCGTTCATTTTTATTTGTATGCACTTATTAAAAGCAATGTTTTTCAATTCACTTTGCCTTCTCAAATGTAAACACATGATAATCTGTCACATAATTTTCATATAATTTCGAAAAATCCTAGTAAAGCTCACTGTCTAAGTAAAAGCTCAATCAACTCTACTTTGTCATTGTAAACACTCCTTAATTGAGTAATTAAAGCTAAATGATTTCATTTCATTGTATTTTAAAATTAATGTGCCCAAGGCCATCAAAAATTATTTCAATATGGAACTGGATCATTTTTTTGAGCAGGTGAGAAATATCCAAAACTCTGTTTACCCTAAATACCAGATGAAGTTTTGAAAAATAACGGATTAATCGCTTGAGATACCTTTTCTAGAGAGGACACATATTCCACCAATGTCTAATGAGAATTATTTCAGAAGAATGAGTATGAAATTTTTTCTCTTTGGTTCGCATTTTTCGATGGCATATGCACAACCTCATACATACTTACTTAAGACTACATGATTCACCATGTGGCTCAGTCAAAATACATATACTAATACAATAAAACTCAAAATAAATTCGCTTATAAGAAATATTTACCAAGTGATGAGCCAAATAAAAGAAATGAAAATGGCTCTTTTTTATTTTGGTGGGCCATTTCTTGTATATCTTTATACCATGGCTCTGGTTTAAGAAATAGAATGTTGGGGATGGAAGAGGCTAATTTGACGTAATTTACTATACGATTTTGAGGAGGGTTAGGTTTTTTTCACTTCTATTGGCAGTGTAGGGCTTCAATATAACTTCACCACAAGACTCTGTTATCAATATTCTCGGGTCTCCTTCAGTTGTTTTTGTAACATTTTTGTTCACTATAACCGAGGTTACACGGATCAGTATGCTGCCTCTGGCACACGAAAATTTCTTGATAGGATTATGGTTGGGGGGCAGGAAGAAGTAATCATCCTGCCTACAAGTTTCGTGTAGCAGAGGTATTATAAAAAACTATGCTCGCCGAAAACTTCTTTAAAGAAATATAGTAAGTCATTAGATCTATTTAACTGATTAATAATTAAAGAGGCCTTGACGCATGGCAGGTGCACATACATAATAAATATCAATAGAGTGGGAGGAAAATTGACTTTTAATTGAGTGATTAGAGCTTTTCAAGGTTACCAAGGAATTTTCCAATATGGAACAGCACCAGCAGTGTTGTCAGCAGTTGTCCAGAGTCTCAAGCTTTTTTGATCCTCACACACTTCAAACGAGACAAATATTTCTGTAATGAACATCATTGCAGAAAGATTACCGTGCAGCTCGGTGTCACACATCCTAATCACTGATTGTGAGTTGTTATTGCTTACTTATAACTCTAATCTAAGAAAGGGAATACTAAGAGGAGATCTATTTGTCAAAAATTAGTTCTTTCATTGCGCAGGTAAACATACATAGCAGATACCAGCGCGCGAGCGTATACTTAAAGAGAATTCACTTGAACAGCTGTTCAATAGAAAGAGATTATGTACCCATAAGAGTAGGCGTGATTAAAAAAAATGAATCCAAATTTTGAAAAAAAGAAATGCATATAGCATTTAAGGAAATTGAGCATGTGTGTGACAAAGAAAATTATACTTGTGGGTATTTTCTCAAAGATTACATTATTATTATTTTTTTATTAAATAAAATGAAAAGTGTCCGAATACTGGAGCTGTCCGGATACTAGTGCAGTTACTCTACTTTGATATATGAATTTTCAATTCTATTGAAGTTGTGTACTTAATTTTTCCTTGTTTTGGAAATTTTGATTCAAATGTTAACATTCGAAGTAAAATTACACTCTTTTACACTTACATATACATATTTGGGATGTAAAAATACATCGTCTTTGTGGAAAATTTCATATCTGAGTGTAACTTTGATTGCTTTTAACGCAATTATGTGTATAGAACTTTAAAGCTCGAATATCACACTTGAAATGAATTTATAAATTAAATTTAAATGACATTTACACATTTTTCAATTGTAATTTTACACACATATTTTACAGTATGAGTTTTAAGAGCATACATCATACTATCTGTAGTTGCGTGTAAAGCATATACAAAATTACGATTAGAATAGGCGCTCGTGGTATTCTGTTCTGTTGTTAAGTTTTAATTTATTTTAACTTGAAGTACAGGATACTACAAAGGTGTATACGTAGTTAGGGTAAAAAGAAGAATTACACCCAATAGTTATTTATAAACTTTGCAAATGTGACACATGTAGTAGATCTCCTTTAAATACTTAAAATGTAATTGCCATGTAGGCCCTATATTTTACCCTAATTTAATTTATTGTTCTGGTTTATTTACAAAACAAGTTCAACTTCAATTTCTACACAAAACATTTAGAAACGATCATTCGAATGTACACCGAAGTACACTGAGATGAAGTTATTCGATTGAAAACAAAACTTGTACGATTACCGAAAACTTAATTTTACCAGTGACAAGCCTTGGAAGGTAGCAGAAGAAGGCTATACTGTTAAATTAATTTACTTTCTTTGGAAAGTACCTACATACGTATGTACGTTTGTAATATATACAAACAATGAATCAATAATGCACAGGTCTTATATATCATTAAAGTTGTGGCATTGAGTCGACCTAATTAAAAGGTTAAGAGAATCTAAAGTGTTCGTACAAAGAAGAACAAGTGGCTACCTCTACTCTTCCATTAAATATTGAAACAACCAGCAAACTACTCGTGTATAGTAGCAGTCATTTGTAGTGTAGACTTCTCTATTCGGGTGAAACTGAAACTTCACTCCGGAAAGGATATTCCAATAGGTGATTAATTTCCACATCACCTGCTCCCATTTCCAGTTTAGGTGTCAGCTATCTAATTCCCGTAGTAGGTACAGAATCACCTGTGTTCCTTCAAATAGACTCTGTCGTATATTAGTGTGTAATTGTGTATGCTTTTAGCGTACTCTTGTGGGGTGGTTTCCATGTGGTTAGTTTGAGATTTACAAGATATTATTGACATCCTTGGAATGACGGAATATTGAGACTATATTTGCCAGTCATGGATTGAAATATGTATTTTCTCGTGGATGTTAGAAAATGGAATGCAAGAAATTTTTGTCTTCTTCTGTGTTTTAGAGGGCGCTATGCATTTATTGTACAAGTAGTATAAGGACTAAACAGATTTTTTAACTAAAGTTTCTTTTTTACTATTACATGATTTTGCATTATTTTTTACGTGATCGCTGAAAGATCTGAGTGTTTTGTGCTTTAATCATTTTATTTGATGTCTGTGAACTTTACAGATCAGCTTATGCTTGGTTTTTTAATGACGTGCTCCATATCAGTGCTGTTGTGGTCGATTTTTGCATTCATATCTCGGACGATATCATCTCTGGGGATGGAATTAAAATTTTTTTTAGTAACATTCGTGTTCCATTTCATCACCTGTTTCTTCCGTTAGAGTATAATTAAGAATGACAATCATATTAAGCCCAATCTGCTATTTGGCTTTCTTGTGAAATCCTTCTTTTTACCACCTAAGAAGGTGATATAAACCACCTGCAATCACTAAAAGATCGCTTTCCACTCCAAACACCAGGCGTATACGCAGCCTATTGTAGCTGTGGGTCATATTATATTGGGCAAACACAAAGAAGTATTGCTACCCGCCTGAAAGAACATATAAATGCTGCGAGCAAGAACCAGTGGGAAAAATCACCAATTTGCGAGCATATTCTGGACTATCCAACAGAACATCATTGGATTCATTTTGAAAAGGCAGAAGTCCTGGCTCGCGAGCCTCTTGTCTTGTTCGTGAGGCGATTGAAATGAAACGTCGACTTAATTTCAATCGCGACAACAGTTTCCAGCTTTCACGAACATGGGATCGCATTATGTTTTTTCGCAAAACTCTGTACAACAGCAACTACAAATCCATTAACCCCAGCAACAGCATACGCACCGGTACAATCTGCGTAGCTCCAATCGTATGTAACAATTCATGCAGTTATCCGGTGACCACGCTCGATGTAACTTAAAGCGAAACGTTCGGGGTGAGTACTTGTTTTAGCACTCATTAAATAATTTATTTATAACGCGGCTAATCCGGAAAACGTATAAATATATCAGTAAGCCGCGAAAGCCTTAAAAGTTAAATTAATGTGTGACGTGAAAATTGTTATCAAATGTGTTTTATGCACCAACAATGTAAGTAGATCTTATAAAGGCGTCTGCTGTGCTGGCTGTAATCAATATTATCACTTCATTTGCCGTAAAATTTCATCAGACCTTGTTAGCGACTTCGAAAGTGGTATGCTTGCATTTCGGTGCTCATCATGCAGTAGTGACGTAGTAAACAAATCAATTGTGTATGGTGACCCTGAAGCTGACTCAAAAATAAGTGATCTAAGAGCCATTATTAGCCAGCGGGAAATGGAAGTGCTCAAAAAGGATGCAAGAGGGCTTCTTTGGAGGCTCGCAGCGCTTCCCCAATGTTGTTTATTCATATCGTATTAACGTCAGCATGTGCGCAGAGGGAAGCGTTCAACTGCAGATTCTTGGGTAGGTCTCTAGGAGCGCCTGTAGGGTGGCACTCTCGGAGCATTTGTAGGTTAGTACTCTTGGAGCGCTAATAGGGAATACAGAGAGAATCAAGATAAGGGCTTTATTAAAAATTTCAGTTTCATTCTGAATCCCGCTCCATTTCCTTTTTAAATTTCAATTATCCGCAAACTTTAACTGACTACTAAAGAATGACAATTCTGCTACGTTTTCAGATGCATATGAGTCATCTTTTCACACACAAAAACAAAACAGATAACTTATGAGTCAGCCTAAGTTGAGAGAACAGATCTGCTTCCGAAAAGCTTCCTTTGGTTATGGTAAGAGAGGCCTTTCGGAAAATATTGAAACATCTGCTGCGCTTTCAGATGCATATGATTCATCTTTTCACAACAAAAAACGAATAAGCCCAAACTCAGGGAAGAGATCTGCTTCCGCAAAGAGTCCTTTGGCTATGGTAAAAGGCCGCCTCGGAAAAGATATTTTTTGGCTATGTTGTGGAAGCACTTCTCCTGACATATTTCCCGCTGGGTAGTAAAATAAACACTGAGATCATTACCTTCTCTTAAACATATAGAATTGAACAAATCAATTTCTACTTTAATTTCTGGCTTCGATCAAGTAAAGAAAGTTACTCAATTTATTAAAGAGAACAGCCCCAAAATAACTGCTTGCATTACAGCTTGAAAGCTCGGATCTTCGCAAAGATGTTTCTAACACGAAAAGCCGTTTAAATAAGATTGAAAGTCAATCCCTCAGTACCTCTGTGCGAGTTTTCAATGTCCCAAAAACCGATGGGGAGGATATATTGGATATTATTAAGAGACAACATGCTCATTTAAAAATCTCATTGGAAGAAGGTGATATCATCAAATCGTATCTCTCCAGAGCTAATTGCATCAACATCTCAATCTATCATAGTTAAATCTTAGAAATAAATTTTTAATTGTTTTCAAAACATCTACAACTTCAACTTCTAGTGAAATAGATTTCTCAGACAATGTTAGTAAAATCTATTTAAGTGAACTTTTATCTAATACTAATCGTAGGTTACTATTCCAAGCTAAGAAATTTAATTTCTTTTAAATACACTTGGTTGAAAACGGAAAAAGTTATATGAAATTAAATGATAATTCCCCGGCATATATGTATGATAAAAATTGAAGGGAGTTTTGATTAAATTATCCGCAAATCCAAACCAATCCAATAATGTCAATATCTCTAAATTATCAAAATATTCGAGGAATTAGGTTAAAAACCGAGAAGGTAAGACTTAGTCTACTTAGTAATAACGATGAGGTGGTTTGTCTAGCACACGGGTGGCCAACCTTTCAGCTTCCCTGGGCCACATTCGAAGTAGGAAAGTTATATTGGGCCACACATAAAATATACGAACCCTAAAGATAGCTAATGAACAAAAACGAAGAATATACATTATACATACTTAATTAACTATTTTAAGTAATTTAAGCTTCATTAATTCATAAAATTTTTATTATAAAATTAAAGAAATAGCAACATGAAATTGATGTGATATTTGACATTATTTTTGAGACAATAATGCTTCGATCGAAATTGTTGCAACTCTCAGTATGTTCTCAAGGTGCTCATAAGTTATTTTGCTCCTATTTTTATTCTTTGTGTGCTTCATCTTAGAAAATAGCTGCTCACAAATATAGGTGCTTCCAAATAGCGATGGCACGAATTGTGAAGCAAGGGGTACTTTTCTCTGGGAAGATAATTCTTTTAAAAGTCCAGCAAAGAAAAATTATTAAATTTTTCTTAAAGTTGAACATCAGATTGCAGCTCTAGCCATTTCATTTGAAAATTTGCTGGCAAGTTTATGTCGACTAAAAATGGAGTCGCAAATACATATGTCAAAAATCAGGGATGTAAAGGACTCACATTTTGACTCAACTCATCCCTCAACTCAAGCAGTGAGTCCGCTCAATCACTGAGTCCGCTCAACAGTTGAGCGGGTGTTTATCGCTCGAAATTTGAGCGGACTCACTGGTTGAACGGACTCAATCGTGAGCGGACTCAGTCTTGAGCGGACTCATTGCTTGAATGGACTTGAGCGGACTCACTGCCTGAGTGGACTCATCATTTGAGTTTAGCGGACTCAAATCATATTTTAAATAAGGAAGGAAGGAGGAAGAAGAAATGTTGGCTAAGAAAATAAGCAAAAGCTAAATTAATAAAATATAATATTATGAATGACTTTTTTATAAGCTTTTCTTATTTTATTGAAACTTAAGTTTCAATTTTAATTAAATCAGATTCTCTTTATGTTATTTAAAATATGATTTGAGTCCGCTCAGGTAGTGAGTCCGCTCAGGACTTGAGTCCGCTCAAGTTCATTCAAGCAATGAGTCCGCTCAAGACTGAGTCCGCTCACGATTGAGTCCGCTCAAATTTCGAGCGATGAACCACCGCTCAACTGTTGAGCGGACTCAAATCCTGAGTTGAGCGATGAGTTGATATGATAAATGAGTCCGCTCATTTACAACCCTGTCAAAAATTGATGGTTTTTGGGAAATCTTGAAATCTTTTCTCAGATTCCTGCATCAAATCGAAAATCAAGTTTGTATATTTTTTGTTACTCTCACGACAGTGTTTAGCCAACGTTTCAAAATACATAAAATTATTTGCTTGAATTTGTGACTAGCATAGTTTCAGTTTCATTACGAAAGCCGTTATAGTTTGAGGCATAGTATTATGAGTTGTTTTTCACTTTGATGACGCAAATTTAGCTCATTTAAATAGCTGTCGAGTCTACTAAAAAAGCAAAATCTGTGAGCCTGTTTTCATCACCAAGTTCTGCCACAGATTTTATTCTTGATTCCATAAATGACTTGATTTCATTTCGCAAATCATAAAAGCTTTTCAACATTTTACCACGACTTAATCATCTTACTTCCGAACAATACTAAATACTAAGTACAATTGCACATTGAAAACTTTCTTTGGCCACATTGTGCAATTGCATATTTATTACGTCGAGAAGTAACTACTCCCATGGAAATATTATAAAGATAAAGAAAATGTTTTATAAAATTAATTGAGAAAGTATTTAAGTATATTAGTTTTGTGGACCGCATTCAAAGCCGTCCTGGGCTACATGCGGCCCGCGGGCCGCGGGTTGGACACGCCTGTCTAAAAGAAAATTTTATATCCCGGAATTAATAGTGGTGAGATTTTCGATATTCGATATGTTGTATTCAGACATGATAGGCACAACACGCTTGATGCTGATATTGATGGTGGATGCTTAATTGCCATACAGGGGTGCTTCGATCCAATAATGGTTGCCTGAATTTAAATTAATTCATGAGATACTTTGGGTTAAAATTAAAATTGAAAACTGTAGCCATTATATTTGTTGTCTCCATAGAATGATATTTATACTCAAATAATCTTTTTATGAAGAATTTCGGTAGCTTAAACAAAATATCCTCAACTCCGTTAGATGATATGCCTTTTAGTTCTCTGGACGAGCACAATTCGCACACAAATATAAACAACAGATAACTCGACCTGGTTTGGTCCAATCTTGGTAGCGCTGACATAAAAATAGAACGTTCCTCAACACCTATCTCAAAAGTAGACCCCCATCATCCACCACTTGATATTTCTGTAATATTTAATAAGATAAATCCTAAAATGTAATTTCTTCAGTACTGGTTATGCCAGAATAAATACGCACCTATCTCAAACTGACCAAGCTTGCACAGAATTTTATCGTATTATAAATATATGTATTGAAGCAAACGTTACAGAGAAACAACATAAATCAAACAGATATCCTACTTGGCTTTCACATAATCTTATGTCAGCAATTAAACTGCAAACGGAATATACCAAAGTCCATAAACGTTATAAGAACCCAGATGGACTATCCAACCATTTCATATTTGAGAAATAGAATGAAATTGCTAATGAGAGCTTGTTATAGAAAACATATGGAAAATATCGAATTAAACGTTACAAGCGCTCCAAAGGTATACTTCTCTCATATAAAGAGTATGAAAATAACTAATTTCTTCTCCACTGAAATGTCTTACAACGATTCAACGTCTTCATTGCCGCAAATAACATATGATCTTCGCGCTGACTATTTTAAATCAATGTATAATAACACCACAACTATTAAAGCCATATCTCGTCTATCGAATTTATACACAGAGAAGAAATTGCAATTTCTCATTGTGCACCAGAAGATGTTAACACTTCGTATTAATAAAAAAGTTGGCACGGACAAGCTACCAAATATATTCTTAAAATATTGTGCACATAGTTTGTCAACGCCCATTTCACACCTCTTCAGTAAGTCCATATCAAAAAGTATTTTCCCAAGCAAATTCAAAAATTCATTTGTAAACCCAATATGTAAAGCAAGCGACCCAAAATTAATTACGAACTATCGCCCAATAAGTAAATCAAATAGCTTGTCACTAGTTTTAGAAAAGATCAGTTAGGATCAGCTCTTCGCCCAAATTAAACAATTAATAAGAAATTATCAACATGTTTTCTTTCCACATCGTTCAACCTCTACCAATTTAGTCCTGTACACTGATGTTATTGCAAAGGCATTAGATAGAGGCTTACAAGTTGATATGATATACATAGGTATTTTAAGGCCTTTGATAAGATAGACCAGCTGTTTATCTCAAAAAAACTGAGTAGACTTGGCTTCCATACAAATTCAGTTCAGTGGTTTGATTCATATCTAAAAAAATTGTAGCTTGTTTGTAGTTCTTAACGGACTTAAGTCATATACCTTCACCCAAGCATATGGTGTACCCTAGTGATTGCAAAAATTATTGTAAAAGTAAAAACCGACTTTTTCGGTTTCAGTTTTACTAAAACCGATTAATCGATTTTTAATCGGTTTTAAAAAGAAATTGTTTTTGAAAATTATTCCTTCTCAAAATAGTTCAATTTTTTTCATGTTTATAATTCTAAAAAATATAATATTTATTTAAAAATAAAAAAATGTATATACATAATTCATTAACAATACAAAAATGAAAAGTTATTTGTAAAAATGTAATTGAAATGAGCACGTAGAAAGCATAAGTTATCAATGGGTTTATCACTTAATCGTGATCTCAGTTTGATACAAATTTGCGGATACTGAAAACACCCTATCTGGTTACACACTTGTAGCAGGAATTCATTTCAAAGGATTATAACCACATTGCGATAATAGGCAAGATACAACTAACTTATTGAAAGAGACTATATATTAGATCTGCTTAGTATTTTCTTCTGGCAACGGCGGCAGGCAGGAACTGGCCGTACTGGAGAGTATTGGTTCCTGCTAATACGAAACGCCTTCTACACATTACAACCAACTTATTATTTTATAATATAATTTTTTTATTATAATTAATGAACGCATCTGATCATTAGAGAAATATCATAAAAACTGAGTTTGGAAGATATTCCTCTGATTATGGTACCTTAGCTGCCGAAAATCCGTTCATTAATTATTATGAAACAACAAGTTGGTTGTATCTTGCCTATTTTCTCAATGTTTATGAAACTATTTGTTAAGGAAACGATAAATGTCGACGTCAAGGAATGGGAGCGAATACATTAAGAATCTCGATAAGAAAATATTAATAAAATGTTGCTTCGAGGTCTAAGAAAAGGTAAGGAATGCGTTAAGAATAACTTTAAGAAAATGTAAAGATTTCCACCAGAAACCTATAAGAAATTGTTAACTCATGCCGATAAGAAAATATTAAGAAAAGGTTACATTCGGTAGAGAATTACAAAAGAGGGTAAACTACTCGAATTTTGACAACCATTGTGAACCACAGATGTGTCGTTTGCGGCAAAAAAATGTTAACGCTTTTTGAGAAGTTCAACGAATTTTTTAAGTGAACTATAATAGAAATAAATAACTTTACGAAATTCAGCAAGACTGAGGTTTTACTTACGAAAAATTGGTATTTTTAGCCTAAATATACATCACATTCCGTAAGAGTTATTATCTTGGAATTTAATGTTTTCAATGTTAAAAAGTGGTAAAAGTGAAAAAATTAACAAATGGAAGATGATTTAATTGAAGATTTTTCTATTAAATCGCAGTGCCATTTTTATTACATTTTAATTGTTACATTGTACTTTTAATCATTTAGTAATATTTTAATTGTTTGACACACCGCGTTTTTACGGAGTGGGCCATTCTTACCGTACCTTTACTGACTGTAATTTAATTTTTAAACTTAACGAAAGCTCCCCTCACACGAGTCAAAGTTGATTTGTGCATGCATGTTAAATTAAAGGGAGCGTTCGCTTTACGTAAATAAATGTACTTACGGATACGTCTATTGTAGTTCAGCCTAACCTCTCACTTTCATAACGTTTTCGGCAAGTTGTGTTCACTGGGTATGCACACAGCATTGAGTGAGTACCAGTGCAGTGACACTGCCAGCGTATCCGTTCAGTTCTGATCCGATTCTTTCCGCTCTGTTCTGTGATGTCAGCATCCCGCAATTTGTGCGATTTTTCATTTTAAAAAGAATATTTAAAGAAACGAAAAAATTTTCATTAATAAAAAATCAGTTTTTAGGACGCTAAAACCGATTAATTGAGTTCCTGAAATCGGCCGCTTAAGGGCCGATTAATCGATTAATCGGGTAATCGAGTATCCGATTTTGCAATCACTATGCACCCCAAGGAGAAGAAACTTAAGAAGTTTCAGTGAATAGATAATATACTTGCAAGCACAAGCCCTGAAAAAATTCTCTTTCTACATCATCGTCACGGCATGTGCCTTCTGCAAAAAGACAAAAGATGATAGCTACATATTTTACCGGCGTGTTTAGTATTGCAAATATATTTGCTCGGATCAACAATTATATTAGATAACTAAGAGGATCCTGAAGAGTTAAACAATTTAATCTGTCTCTCGGGCACAGCAGCAGAAGAACGCGGATGGTCTATAAGGCCCTATTTGTTGCGTGTGCAACATATGGGGCACCTGTCTGGTGTAATAGTGTGAAGACAGGGACAGGAAGAGCGAAGATTCTCTCATGCGAGAGAATCATGCTACTGGCGTGTCTAGCTGTATGCCGCACGGTTTGGACAGAAGCCCTTCAGATCCTAATGGGCGCAGCCCTACTTGATCTTGTAGCGATAGGCAAGAGCTTGTCCTACAAGATCAAGAAGGGAACCGAACTTGGAGATCATGGCTGGGTGTCGAGCAACGTAATGGAAGGACTGAACAAAAAAAGAGAGGAAAACTGCATTAAGGCAGTGAACAGTGAACAGATGCCAGGCCAAATGGAGTGAGAGTGAGAAGCGAAGAGCAATGTTCGAGTGTATAAGGCAAATGTCCTTCGTTGAAGAGCATCCTGACTTTGAGTTCGACCTATGCTTGGGATTATTTTTTGACTGGCCATGGTTCCCTAAATGAGTTTTTGTATAAGAGGGGCTATCTGAAAGCGAAGGATGTATGTGTGGACACAGTTGCGAAAACTGGGTACACGTACTGTGTGGATATCCAAACTATGAGGGTTTCAGGGACATAAATAGTACGGGTATTGAAAGAGTGAGTGAAGGGTATGATGTTAGCATGGTACTCAGCCTAAGAGAGTAACATCAGTGCATACGTGAATATGCGAGGGAGGTTTTAAGCAGAGAAGGAGGAGATATGCCATTCAGGAACTGCCTGGCATGCAAACAGAATAGAATAGAAGAACTGATACCCAACACAAAGGAGAGGGTCATCAGTCCCGGGGTTACATGAAGGGCAACTGAAGCAGGCTTGGCTATCAAATAGCTTTTGCTATGAAAACATGACCGGAGGTTATGCGGTACCACGGGGTCGGTTGCACGTGGCACTTTCTGCCATTCCGATGGTGGTGAGGCCCTTCGGGGGGTAACATGGTGGCTGTGGTTTACGCCCATATCACGGGCAGAGTGCAATACCCTTGGTGAGTGTGGGGTTTATTCAACGATTATTCATGAAAGTGAGTGATCGTTGTCATCTTCCCGCATAGCTAAGGTAGAAGCTCCGCGTAGAGAGATTTAGATAGGTCTCACTCCCATCAGTGCGACGGCAAGCATTTGGCGTCTACGGAGACTTCAGAAGCAGCAATGTTTCTGGAGGGCGGTGATTGACGTCCCAAAATCAATCTGAGTGTTAAGATCACCGTGAGATAAGGTAGGTGCTCACCTTAAACCACAAGGGACTTCTGTCTCTCGAGCAGAGTCTATACCCCAAGAAGGGTTTAATGGGCCATCATATTTTACAAATTATTTTAATGGCTAGGAACTGAGGTCCTTTTCCACATGGTCCCAAATCAATAAGAGCTAGAAGAAATATTTTCAAGACTAGCTAAAACCTTCAAAGCAAACTACGCTCGGTTTATGTATTTTAGTACAGTGATAAAGTGCCATTCACATCTAAGATTGGGTAGCGGTCACCAACAAACAAAAAGTTAATAGTCATTCGCTGCATATCTACTACATCACAATGCTTGCCAAACCCGGAAGATCTGCCACAAGCACCCTCCATAGACTAGTGTTACGAAAGTAAGTCACGAAGAAAATTATCGATCCTATGCGTCTCTTTTTAAATAACCAAGAGCATTTAACAATCTTCTCTTAAGTCCTTGTAACTGGAAATCGTACCTAACAAAACAATAGCAGAACTATCGTCGACGATATTTTTATTTCTTGTTCTGTCTCCTCTTGTCAAAAAGGGTTTCTAAAAAGCTTCTCCACCTCCCGCTGTTATCAAAGGCTTTTCTTCAAATTCTCAGAAATCGTTTTTGTTCACTTAGAGGGAAAGTTTTGTAACTGTTTAAGACCCAACAAATGTTTTTCCGCTTCCCTGGAGTACACATTGTGGTGCTGCTGCCAGAGAATTTTTGATTCGTAAGGTAGTAGGTAATATGCAGGAAGAGAAGTTCTAAAACTCAAGAAGAAACTTGGTAGAAGAAAATGTGGTGCAAGAGCATTTTGAGTAGGTTTTCAAACTAGATTTGAGATGGTAGTCAGTGCGCGAAGCTCAGCGGAAACGCTATAATGCAAAGGACAGCATGGGAGGAAGGAGATAGGGAAAGGATTAGGGGACATGAGGAAAGTGGCGGAGGTGCCGATGTATGTCACTCTTGAGCCTTCGCAGATTGTAAGTCCGAGGAAAAACAGAAGAGAAAGAATGTTCCATAAACCCACAGTTTAGAATAACAAGAGTATTGCGTGCAGGAAATAGTCTACAAGGGATCAGACTAGATATCTCATCAGAACATTGACCATGCATAAAGGAGCGAAAAACATTCAATATTGCGGCGGTGCTCGAAAGAGTCGATATGACAAGTTATTGCCACATTTCCAATGAGCTTGAAGCTCTCTTCTGGACAATATATAATGAAGTTAAGGCCGTACGACCAGCTCTAGCTGTTTGAAGGAAAATATACAAATCCGAGTTTGTAGGTTTTGGCTCTTTTTGCGGTCATAAAAAAAAAACATATTTTAGCGCAAGTAAAATCTTTGGAAGAAAAGGATGAAATCTTCATACTGAAAAGAGTTATCAGCTATGAGACAAGTAATAAACCGGAACAACACCTAATGAAATTTATATGGAGCTTTTATCGTTTTTTTAACGGTGAACCTTTTCGCCTTAAAAGTTTAAATTGGTCACAGTAGTGTTAGACACGAAAGATAATACTCATGTCTAGAGATAATATTATATTTACGATAGGTCAAGCAATGATATGAGTCGTGAAAAGAGGAATTTCGTCTCGGCTCATGTCAACCAACAACAATTACAATAAAAAGACTTCGAGATATTTATTGCATACATATATACCGAATGCTTTCATATTTGGAGCAATCCTTTTACGAGATTTAATTAGTCCCGGCGCCATATATAGTAGCTAGATTGATGACAATTTTCACAGCTTTAAAATTCATTAAAAAGTGTCCTTGTAGATCTCAGCCAAAATGTTCATAGCTGAATGCAATTATCCTAAGCGTATTAATACACATATAAATCTCAGGAGTTGGGAGTTGCTTGTATAAAAGCATCCAGACTAATTTGCCGGCGAGACCATTCCCATACCGTCTACAGAGTTTAAAGGATCGCCGGGTCAGTCAGAGGACGTATATATAAAAAAAAGAAAAGAAAAAAAAATCATAAAAGCTCAGACAGGAAAACGATGTGCTCTCATTTTATTAATGCACGAGTCGCCATGTACCGCGTACAAATCAAAAGTTTCACATTAAAAACTTTCATATTCGCCTTCCACCGACTCGATGCGCCCTTCACCTCGTATCTTTTCGGCCCATGTCTATATTCTCCATGGCAAATAACACTAAACTCGAAGAAAAGTTACTCCATTAACGAAATTTTCCTTGCCAATATGAAAACTTTGCCAGCTCCTTACCCGTATGCTAGCCAAGACGGCATAAGAAAATTGCAATTTCCCACTTTCCTTTCTTTCTCCTATGAAACTTAAGAGAATTTTCCAATTAGACAGTTAGCGCAATGGACTGGTAGAAAAAAAGGCGTAAATTGATTAACAAATTGCTTTTTTATTTCGGCAGTTTTATGCGAGGGGTCTAAGTCTATGAGTGCGATTCTGGACAGGGAGGCCTGAACCTGGATGGATACAGGGAGCCGCCATAACCATAGCTCGGAAACATCAGTTTTAGGTTTTAGCCGGAATTGAAACTCCAAAGTGTTACAGTCTGCCATCTCCGTTTTGGATAAATGAAATTGTGATCGTCTGCAGGGGTTCCGATGAAAACGCCCATTCAATTTAAGATAAACACGCCCACAGATGAAATCAATTTCAGTTCAAAATGGTGACATTCGCCAATTGTACATCGCCGCGGGGTTGTATATCCCAATAATTGAGCCATATACAACGCGACGACCCGTTTCCTTTTGAACTCCGCAAAAGTGTTCAAATTTGCAATCTAATTTACCAGCCGAGCCGATATGAAGCAGATGGCAGTGCATAGGGACACAAGTTTATATTGAACGAAAAGTTCATGTGCAAAAACTTTTTATTTTGGATTTGTTGTGTAATAATTTACCGTTTTTACTATTTATTGTATTTCGAATTGAAGTTTTTAGAAAACCGAGATTTAAGTTTTATTCCATTTTCTTCCTTCCGACAATTTTTATATGACCTTGGCTTATGGTATCATATCGATATCCATTAAAGGTCAATGATTGCTGGACTTAAATATACCATCAAAAGTCATTTTTATGTTGGTTGTAAGTCCAATTATAAGAATTTTCGGTAAACAGTTTCAGGATTTTGACCCTTCTCTTGAATAAAATACCTATTAATGTGCGGAAAGTTTTTTCAAAATTTTTTTAATGTTCCTTTTATCATCCGCCTACGACTTCTTATGTAAAAAGCATTCTAAAAAAAGAAGTTTGTCTATCTAGAATTAATAACACAGTTTTCGAATTTCGAACTCGAAAATTATTATTTTCGAAAATTTTCATTTTCGAAAATTTTCATTTTTGCAGATTTTTTATGGCTACCATATGCATAACCTTGAAATAAGTTTGCTTTTTTGTGGTGATAGGACCCTGCAGGGAGTGGAGTGGCAGCATTGTGAAGTTTTTAAATTATACGCTGATAGTAATAGAGTTTAAGAAGTGGGCCCAGCTGGAAGCGTCTGAGGTTAGGGAAGCGGGCTAGGAATTTTCAGATTTATAATAGACATATGATTCTATTCAAAAGTGACTCGTTTTTATCATTGATTTATTTACTGTTGCTAAAATTTCTTGAATAGTTGTGATTTTAATGTAGGAAGATATGATTATAATATAACAAACGGTATACGAATAAATATGGCATGTCGAATCCACAAAGTTCCCACGAAAAATTTGTTCTGAACGTGAGGTATTTAAATAATATTGTTTATTTTGAAGCCATGATTTGTATTTAAAATTTGTAAAATTTGTAGGAGATTTCCGCGGAGCCAGACAATTAAATGGACCAAAAAACTAATGCACATCATGAAGAAAGACTTAGTGGAAAATTACATAGTATTATTTTTCATCTAGAAACATAAGGACTGTTTAGTATGCTCAGTTATGAGTATCCCTGGAGGGACAAGGGAAACTATATTTACATTTGTAAAACATGCACGAGAAAATCTGGCTTTGGTTTGTATAATAGAGTAGTTCGGAGCATGTAGAAAGAGACAAAAAATGCAGATCTAAAGGAGAAATATTTTGGTTGATAAATCAGAGAAGTAGGTAGCTTTGTATATTAAAGGTCTTGCGACTAAAATATTTCTAATCACCGAAAACAATGTTCTAACTAAAAATAACAATATTAAGTGGCCTTAGAGCAAATTGACAATATGTTTACTCACTACAGTGGCGGATACAAGGAAGAAGGGGGGGGGGGAGATGGGGGCGATCCGTATATGCCAAAATAAATTTTGTTAAAATTAATTACTAGCAAGTACGATTTTCTAAAGAAGATCCAATAAATAAATATGAATGTTATTTTATGGTATCAAATAACTCAATTCATTCCAATAGGCTATAGAAATTCTTAATAGAATCATACTGCATATACTACTACTCTGCTTCAATCAATTATAGAAACTTCTTCCAAAATTTATTAATTTATTTTAGTGTAAATAAAGCCTGAAAATATGTTTTATCCTGCTTAGACAAAAAAGGCGGCAAATCTTTTACGTTCTTTATTGTTTCTTCGGTGGCTGGAAGATAGTATTTTTAGAGTTCGAAGAAAACCTTTTTCTGGTCTCATTAAGAAGTTCGCTTTAAAGATACGATCAATCTCTCCATAAAGTAAAATCGTCAGTTTTGAAAACAGAACGCTCTAAAAATTATCTGAGTTGTTTTTTTTTTAGCAAAACATTTGAAATCAGTTGAGTAATTTCGATTACTCGTAAAATCACATTTCAATATTTCATGTTGCTTAAAATAATGAGCAATGATAGTGGACTGTGATTTCTGTATGCTTCAAATATTTGTCTAACACTTCCTAGATTTGCGAATGGACCGATTCTGAAAACTTTTGAGTAACAGATTTGTTTTGTTTGTTGTCATTCAAAAGTTGAAATATAGCTGTCGAAGTTATTCTGTTTTGGTTTTGAGGGATACATGAATCATTCCACCGAAATATATGTTCGCCACGTGAGCCATTCAGTATAATTTTTGTCAATAACTTTTTAAGAACTGATACTAAATCATTCCCTGAACAGCCGCTAAGTACTTCTGTCCACACGGCGCAATATGTTCTGTTTTTTTGAATTTGGTAAAATAATGTAGCAGTTAGATTATATGTACGTTAAATTTTCGTTTATAATAAAACATCGAAGCAAATACCTTTGGGAAATTGAAGACACTCTGCAAATCGTATTATATATAACAATTGTATTTTGGTCAATGTTAATTTCAACTTTTCTTTCACTTTTTAGTAAAATCTTAACGAAGTATATTCATCTTAAACACTACAAATATGTCAGTGTTCAAGTACGTATTCAACAGATAAAACAATGTGAAGATGGGTTCGATTCTTTATCTTTAACTCATTGTTCAACGTTAAGGGTTATTGATAACGTTCTATGGGTACAAGAATAATTATCAATTTCTACGAGGTTATCCTGAATATAAATAAAATGTTCTCAATACATTTAAAAATTTAAAAAAAATGCTGAGGAGGTAATCAGTTATATTAGCCTACTGCCATTTCCGTAATTTCTGTTTGAATTTAATTCGAGTCCCAACTTGCTTAATAGCAGGAAATAACAAATCTAAATGATGTGCGTTCATTGACGTTAAAACTTAAAGTATCGATGTCTATTTTACATTGTATATGTTATGAAAAATTCTTTTATATGTACTCACGTTATTTTTTATTATAGATGCCTTTAAAATATTGTGAAATATTCCTCAAAATTCTATTAATCGAATTAACTCCATTAAGTCGCGACCAAATCGTCTGTAACTATTTCCACTGATTGTACTTCCCCTGCTTCCTTTATTTTCATTTTTACACTTTAAAAAACTTCATTTGAAATTTTTTAATATTACGAAGGAAAATGATATTTATTGATTTATGTAGCTATGTATGTAGTTATATCGCTGCGCGCAAGTAAAACACCATATTTTATAAGAAACAGAGGTGCATTCTTTAATAAATTAAATAATTAATATACATATATGAAAAACAATATATGATGAATACTTATGTATGTATATAAAATCCGTTTTTATAACATTACATATATGTATGCCTTTTCGGCGTATTTCCTTTATCAGACCGGAATGAGAATTAGAATTGTCGGAACTTTCTGACATTTTCAAAGGAATTATTAGAAAGAGTTATAAAAAAGAAATACTTTGGAACGATTGAACAAATGTTAACATTTTGATCGAAGAATATTGCCCTAATGGTCCTCTCAACCGCATTTTGAGTGTACTCTTGTGTACGTACGTACAGTCGTTTTTAATTCTTTTTCAAGAAACTGCTTACAGAAATCATTATCTTAGATTCAAATTGCAAGTTACGTTTGCGGTAATAATTTGAATAAATAATTAGACAAAATTATAAAATTTTCAATTTAGTACCTGTTTCCAATAAGTTTAAGAACGTTGTAAGGATGTAAATCGTTTCTTATATTTAGTATATCAGAGAGAGAGAGAGAGACACTTCTATTGCATTCCAAATATTCCGAACTAATTAGACAAACGGAATACGAAGGAACGAAATGGAAGGAACGACAAGAACTAAAAATGGAATACCTTTGGAGTGATGCGGAATGTACTGCACAATTATGTACACCCTAGTAAACTTGTCATTAAATGCCGGGTCGATTGACGAACTTCCAACTACCATTTTGAACTAAGGGGTTGCGTTCATAAAGTGTTTTCTAATAACTACTATTAGATATTAATTCTTTTTAAAGTTTTAGTATTTTTCAGCAAAATACAAGCATACAAAAACTTCAAATTTAAGGCTGGAAACTACATAACTCTTCATCTAGGTGAAATACCTGGCAAAATGAAGTTTTAATGGCTTCATCTTTCATCACGACAACACTCTGTGCCACATCTCGCTCTCGATACGAGAGTTCTTTGAAAAAAAAAAATCTGTCTGTCCACATCAACCGTAACTCTACGAATTTACCACAATACGACTTTTGGCTCTTACCAAAAATAAAAACTGCACTAGAAGAAAAACGTTTGACACCATTTTCGACATTCCAAAAATGCTTCCAATCAGCTAAGGAGAGTACCTACTTTGAAAGAAAACAATTCGAATTTAATGTAAACTGATTACTTTTTTTGTAATAAAACCATTCACCGTATTTTTTTATCACACCTCGTAATATAAGTAATTAGTTTCTTTCTTATTTCCACTGCTAATTTTAATATTTTTTGATTCCCCATCCCCGCAAATGTTTGCTCTTGATTCACTACCGATTCCAACTACGTGAATATCGACCATAAACCTGGATGGTAGGTACTATTGATGGAGACATTTCTATGTATGATGTTGATCTTTGTCCTAGCACAAAACCTAAAATGGTGAATTACACAAAAATATTAATCTACAATAGCTACAATTATATAGATAGTGGTGATAAAGAGATGACGTATTATAAAATTACACACGGAATGGCTGCGAATCTGGATGCTCATCTGGTAACTTGCTGAATTTTCTTACGTAACTTTAGAACCGTAGTCTCCATAATTTTGATGAAGCCAAAGTCGTTGACCAAGATATTTGAAAGATCTGACATCCTGATATTTTAGCCAAATTTCATCTCTCTCCTCCTCTTCCAATATGGATGGAAAGTTTTTTACCTGGTCGCCTAATACGGGTTGTATTAGGTGGCGTTATATGTGAACCTAACCCTATAAATACCGGTGCGCTCCAGGGCTCTGGTGTCTCTTCGTCTCAATTATTAGTTATCTTTAGGATTCTGCTTTCTTTATTTTTAATCCCGTTCATAGTTTTGCTAATTACGCCACTCTTGATTTACTTTATTAACACTCTTCCACACTCCACAGAGAACGCGATCATTGAATAACGACCTTCACGATATCTTCGTTTGGGTAAAAGTAAATCGTGTCGAATTCAATGCATCTAATACCCAAAGCTGTCTTATTACTTCAAAACATAGTATTGGCATTAATATTTCTAGTAGGTTAAGCTGGACAGTCCACATCTTCAAAAGCATCGAAATGTCTTAGATTGCTGAACAGGTATAAGAAATATTTCAGCCCATCGAATCTAGCACTTCTCTGCAAGCCCTATATCAGACCAAGAACGAAATATAATTCCTATATCTTGGTTGGAGCTCGTCGGTATTACGTTTATTAGATATTGTTCAAAAGATAGCAAAAGATAGAAGTTCATTGGTTATGAAGCAATAATGGTCCATGTTCTAATGAAGTATGTTCTCTGATCCATTATAGTTTAATTCAAATTCATGTACGCGCAATATTTATAGTCCAAGCCCCTCACATCCTTTCACTTTTTAAAATACATTGGTAGTAAAACTCCGTGATGCATTTTTATACCGATATATGTGCGAATGTTGAACAATTTACCATCTTCTATCTGTCCTCTGGCCCACAATCTATGAATGTTCGAAAGTGATATACATCATCCATGTTCGTCCACCAATTTCATTATGTTCCATAATCCTTACCTCCTACCTCAGCCATACTATTCTAAAAGGTTTTCTAGCTCTTTTTGCTATGGTTCGTTGACCTTCAAACGTATTAGCTATAAGTTTCGTCGGACAGAAATCTAATTTAAGAAAACCATACCAAGGAATCATACAGATATATCCCAAAATCATATCCAAGATAATTTTAGGCCTAAACGGTGGAAGTAATTTTATAGAAATTTTACCAAGAGTACAAATTTGATTAGGTTAAAGGGAGATATTTTGTTCAAGTAGGTACTCTTCAGTTGTGCGCATCAAATGCCAATCGTTGTTCAGTCTGATTTAATTAGCCCCAATTTACGAAGGACCTTGGGACTTGAGAACCAATTCCTTATATACAGAACATATACCCACACACCCACACATAAAAAATAATTTCAATACAAAAATTTCACTAAACCCAAATATTCATTCTTTCTGCCTATGCGATTCAGAAAATTCTTATATTTTTGGTCTGTTGGGAGCGTTAAAAGACCAAAAGTTAAGAAGAAAAAAAAAATGTTCACAAGTACTTTTGTCAATGGATAAAAAGCCAATTGTTTTGCTCGCTCGAAAAAGAAAAGAAAGAAAAAATCATCTCGCGCACGTTAACAAGACAGCATCCCTCTGGAGATATCACAACGAGCAGCAGCCTCTTACCCTAGATAGAACATTTTCCATCCATCCTGAAATAATAAAAGATTCATCTAAAGCGTTCTTTGAGGCTTCGCTTGTTGTGTATACCTGTTAATTTGAATTCTCCCGCATGAGAAGTTATGTTTCATGATGATGCAAGAGGCCGTTAGGTCCATCCACCGAAGAGGGCACTTAAATTTTTCATTCTTACGATCAAAAGCCATTAAAAAATAATTGAGTGTTGTCCTCCAGGAAATGATCTGTCAGAATTACCAGGAGAGTTGAAGGTTACTTCGCTTCAAGCATTATCTTTGTGTATTTTCTATTTTTACCGAAGGTACCTACCTAGGTAGGTTATACAATTCACAAAGGAACTTTGGAGTTTGTTTTAGGTCTGGATTCGTTCGTATATGTATATTCGTCTTTCTGGAAAATTAACTTGGACCAGTGATGTTTATCTTATCTTTTTCACCCCCACTCGAGTCTCTTAACATAGAAAGGAAGAAAAAAAAATAAAATAAAAGAAAAACAGCGGGAAAAAATACAGTCACGTAACGTAAATTTAAACGAATTTATTTCTAGAAAGGGAAATTTTTATCTTCGTTTACTTGTTGAAAATGCTGACTTGTGACGTTGGCTGGTATGATCCTTCAGGTATTTTCGGAGTAGGCACATCTTTCTCTCTATTCTACATATCATCATGTGAAGATCTGTTTGATGTTGTTTAATTGTTCAAAATTTAATAATATGGCGATGATTTTTAATAAAAGTCCTGCTGATTTTAAAATGTATAGTATACTCTTCTCGTCAAGGATTCCAAGCTTTCATTTAAATTACAAAAAGTAGTCCTTCCTTACTATTTGTTAAAGTATCTTAGCGGGTGGTACGGTGAGTATAAGAAGAGGTAGTACCTACATAAATGAATTAACATAACCACATCCTTGACGTTTCTCTTCCCTTTAGAACACGTAAATATGAAACGGAAGAAAACAATGCTTTTTTCCACTACCTCCACTGGACCTGGAGTAAATTTTATTTCTCAGAAGAAAAATGCGCAACAGTTTACATCTTAAAGGAAAAAAAAAAAAAAAAAAGTAAACATGATAGGAGACGACCGAACCGACAATACACAGTCGCCAAGAAAGAGATGGGATGGGCTCAGAGCAACTGGAACATGATGTCAATAATTTATTCATCAAACTCCAGCAGGATAAAAATTACGCGGAAGTGCATTTAAAATTCAGCGCAACGAATCCCAGGGAATTCTATTCACGAAGCTAATAGAGACAGATGGCTGCTTCCTTCCTTATCAGCACGTTCGCTGATATTCAAATTTATACTATCTTACCTGGGCACCTGGTCTTGGGTTGGCTGCGCTACCTGTAAGTCCTCTTTCTCTCGGTAAATTTAATTCAAGTCTTGAAATATTACAAATTATGCGCTACGTAGCCGACTTTTGTACCCTACGAATACAAAGTAGAATGCGTCTGTACAGGGCTAGGCAATTAGGATCATTGTTAGCGCGCGGGTTACATCATTCATTCCTCCCTGTAGCGACCTAAACGTTAAAGAAAATGCAGTATAATCCCCACGGCTTACACCTTTTTGCATGGAAAATGATTTCCACGTTAAATGAGAGGAATGATTTGAACTTTAAATCATGTTGCTCTGTAGGTATATGAATGTAGAATGTAGGTATTTTTATAAGTCCGTAGTATACCCACTCATAATGACTAATCTGAAATTTGCATAATTGCAGTGAAGATAGCTTGTTTTGCGCTCTTAAGTGGAGTGTTGTTAGCGGTGGAGCTTTGGACTCTTTTTCATAATGTTATGAAAACTGTGTAACGCCCTGATATCATATTAAGATCTCAATGATAAAAATATTAAAAAGTATTAAAACAAATTGGGGGTTTACGTTCCTTAGCTCTGTCTTTTTTTTTAAGTAGCTACTGAATACTGATTTCTGTATTTGTATAATAGTGAAGTGGAGGGAATGGTAAGTGTTAGTTTTTATCATGCTAAGTGCCTAACTATATTGCTGGCTAATAAACTTTTCAATTTGATAAGCCAAATTTCCAATGTTCTGGTTTTGCTAGATGGTAAATAGATGACGCGGATAGATATTTCCTATTTTTCAAGGCATTTTGTTTCGAAATTTCATCCTCTTTACAGTAAGAAAAATTCTAAGATAATTCACAATCACAACATGCCAGAATTTTGGTTTAAACAGAATGCATTTCCAGTATTTTATGTTCTATGTATGACTTTCTATGGCCTTACATAATCCTAGGTAAAAAACTGCTTGGTTAATAAATTTTTTTAAACTATTATCTATGCCTGTACTGAAATCAAAGGTGATCTCAAAGTTATTACACTCTAGGGATGGATCAGAAAAAAATGACAATGACATCCTGACTTTTTTCCGAAAATGGGGTTCTTACAACATGACATCATCCATAAAAAGTGACACTTAGTGTTAAAATGTGACTTATTTTCGAAAGGCCGATTCCTAAAATACTGGGTGACATGACAAATGACTTTTTTTCATGGCAATTTTTGCAACCGAAGTCACATAGCCCTTGCCGCTTTGAATTTTGTCATATTCAAGTGATATCAAATATGTCAAGTAAGTACAAAAATAATAAATATTTGTATTTATTATATTATTATTGTATTATTAAAGAAAGCTCAATTTTAGCAGCAAACCGCAAAAGGACACGTTACTTTCGTTAAAACATTTCAGCAATTATGTTATGTACTGCCTCCTTCTTTGGATACGCCCTCGGAATAAAATGCTCTATTATATCTGATTTACATTACTCGAACATTGCTAAAAAACAGAGTAAGTAGTTTCCCCTTATCTGAAAATTCTTTAGAACGATAAGGACAAAAGATAATCCAGCAAAATTTTACTGAGTTAAATGTCAAATTCCCCGACGAAGGGGAGATTTTTACTGCCATAATTAGCCATAAAAAGTTCTATCCAGAAGTATATTTTATGGCAGTAGATTTTGCTATTATGGAAGCAAACTCATGCATATAACTACAAGCGTGTACGAATATAATTGTTTACATGCACACAAATTAAAAATATTTGCAGAAAGTTACAGCACATCAGCTGGAATGTGTCAAAGTTTATTAAAATTTTTTAAACATTTTCTTAAACTTTTTTAATCATTTTTTTTACAAATATTTTACAAAATTGTTAAACATTTTTTTAAAATTATTTTTATAAAATTATTAAAAAATTTTTTTAAAAAATTTTTGAATATGGAATGTGTCAAAATTTTAAAGGGAATATTTTGTATTTTCTATTATATTCTGTATCTGTATTTTTCTTCAAAATAGTGCCTTTTTTGGTCCGATTTTGTCTCTTTCATTAGATGGTGACACTGTAATGGAATTTAAAAGGAACGGCCATGTTGTGACATCAGTGAATTTTTTCTCACAAAATAAAAACACTACAGAGGTTATTAGTATTTAAATTAAAGCGTATTAAAAACTTTCTTATACAAATGTGAAATTACAGGCTTTCGGAAAAAAATTGTATAGAGATAGTTACTATATAACTCGAACTCATCTGAAGATATCTTTTTTTGCTACAAAACTGTAGTAAGCTTCAAGCAAATAGTTGGTGTTGTGAGGATTTAAGGAGTGCAATTCAAATAAAATAATTTATTTAAGAGTGGATAGATATACACTTAACACAATTACATGTAAAAATTAAATTAAATATTATTAAATCATATTCTCTTTCTAAGTCCAGAAATTGGGCAACATGATAGGAAGCCTCCGAGAGAGTTATTCTCACTGGTGCTCTTTTCATCATTTCTATACTTTCCCAGGGAAAAATTCTTGCTTGGGCAATAAATTCTAATACAGAAAGCTTTCCACTGCTCTGATCACCAGTTACAACTACTCGTGGTAAGTGGTCAGCAGTCGAATAACTGCTTTCATATCCGGACAGTTCATCTAATACTTCAGAGTACTGCTTCTCCTCGTTGTTTTATCCAATGTTCGTACATAGGCTTTAACAAATATTTTGTTTATGACGTATGTCAGCTCATTGGTATTCCCAGCAATTGACCGATATTTTTTATCCATTGCTCTGAGCACTTACAAGATAGCATGTTGATATAATACCTAGAGCCAATAAGATTGCATAGATTAAAAAAACTATAAAGTTGCCGAGAGTCTAAAAGATACAGAGCCCGCAAGAAATATAATCTAGGCTCTAAAATATAATTTACGTTAAAGTAATTCTGCACACAAAAACTTCATAAAATAATTTTTACATCGGAAATTCTTCATTGTATCTTTCAAAGAGTACGTTAATTTCCAAAAAAATTGTCCTTATTTTTAGTAGACTGGTTCTCGCGGTGTCCACTCAAACTTAAGCCCTGACATACTACATGTTTCCCAGATTCCAGAAAAAATGTATTTATTCAATGCAAAAAAACGTATACTTTCACAAAATTTGAATTATTTGTACAAGAGAAAAAAATAAAAAAACTGAAAATTCGATTTTCCGGCATTTTCTCGAAAAATTTGAGGTTATATTGAAAAATACCTTATATGAAAGTTTTAGTTATTTTTATTATCAATAACTTTCGCGAAGTACATTTTCCGTTAGAAAGTTACATTTCGCCGAAAATCGCAAAACACCACTTTCAACCAGGGTTGTAAATGAGCGGACTCATTTATCATATCAACTCATCGCTCAACTCAGGATTTGAGTCCGCTCAATCATTGAGTCCACTCAACAGTTGAGCGGTGGTTCATCGCTCGAAATTTGAGCGGGCTCACTGGTTGAGCTGACTCAATCCTGAGCGGACTCAGTCTTGAGCGGACTCATTGCTTGAATGAACTTGAGCGGACTCACTGCCTGAGCGGACTCAAATCATATTTTAAATAACATAAAGAGAATCTGATTTAATTAAAATTGAAACTAAAATTTCAATAAAATAAGAAAAGCTTATAAAAAAGTCATTCATTATATTATATTTTATTAATTTAGCTTTTGCTAATTTTCTTAGCCAACATTTCTTCTTCCTCCTTCCTTCTTTATTTAAAATATGATTTGAGTCCCCTCAACTCAAATGATGAATCCGCACAAGACTTGAGTCCGCTCAAGTCCATTCAAGCAATGAGTCCGCTCAAGACTGAGTCCGCTCACGATTGAGTCCGCTCAACCAGTGAGTCCTCTCAACCAGTGAGTCCGCTCAAATTTCGAGCGATGAACCACCGCTCAACTGTTGAGCGGACTCAGTGATTGAGCGGACTCACTGCTTGAGTTGAGCGATGAGTTGAGTCAAAATGTGAGTCCTTTACATCCCTGCTTTCAACCCCTTAACACCCCTTTAGCTTTTAAATCAAAGTAGTTTGGCTTTATTTTTAAGTTAATTTTAAAGTCAATAAAAGACAATAAAACCATCAGTATCAAATTGAATATGTGGTTATTATAACCAATGAGGGCACAATTTTAAATGAATTTAAAAAACGGTAATATTAGATTTTAGTAGTACGCATTTCAAGCCAGATCATATTTGTTATTCTTTGCTTCAAATTTATTTAACTTTGATCTTAAGAGAAGTCAGTACCAAGATTTACAAGTTTCATACATTTTTCAATGCGAATTTCTGGCAAACTATTTGTAGCAGAATAATGATTTATATCTTAAATTAAAGGTAACGAAGTGGTCTAGTAAATAACATAAGCATTACAAGCGAGAGTGTTAAATATTCTACACGAAGGTCTTCGAAGGGGATCTACCAGAATGAAGCAACTGGCGAGAAGATACATTTGGTTTCCAAAGGTTGATAAGCAGATTGAAGATTTAGTTGCTGGTTGCAGCACTTGTCAAGCTAATGCATCCACGTCAAAGCAGGAATATGTTGAGTGGCCTGCCTCGCAACAACCGTGGGATCGTTTACACCGAGAATTTGCTGGACCCTTCATCGGGAAAATGTGGCTCATCTGTATTGATTCTTTTTCGAAATTCCCCTATGTTGTACAAATATCTTCAACCACCAGCTGGTCAACTATTAAAACTTTATGTGCGATATTTGCTATTGAAGGACCCCTGAAAACGTTTTGGAAACATATCGCACCACACCCAATCCGACTTCTAAGATGTCTCCATCAGAATTATTGCACGACAGAGATCACCGGAATATGTTATCAGCTATGATTCCCGAAATCGACAAAAGAAGTCGTTCCAGGAAAACTACAAGATTTATCACCCAGCAACACGTCCATTTACGGCAGTACCTGAAAGGGATGAAATGGATACAGGGAGTCATCAAAAGAATTTGTGGTGGCAACATGTATGAAATCCAAACTAAGAGACACCAAAACCAGATTCGGCCAGCAAAAGTGGAAATAAATCCCCAGGAATCATCGACATCCAATAGAATGGATAGTCCTATTTGGTTATATCCTCCGGGGATACATAATGAAACAGGTAAAGACACTAACTCATTTACTAATAGTTCTTCCTCTACTAGCACGAATACGGATACATCAGAGGCCCCAGCGGTTATGATGCCAAGCTGTGAACAATCCTCCGGGGATTTGGGTCAGAATGCAGAGGCTGACGATCCCCTTCTTAGGCGCTCAGGACGAATCGCAAAGAAAGTAGTTCGGTTCCAAAGTTAGTATAGTTATTAGAAAATTAAGGCAAGGGAAATTTTGTGAACTTAACCTTAACTAGCGGTCATTGCATTAGCTAAGCGGAGGCACTTATTTGACATGTAATTTTAGTATAGCTGTCAGACGTCAATCTATCATCGTAGCTGGCCGCGTGCTATGTGCTTCTAGATCCACTCTTTTGTTAATAGTATAAAGATTAATTAAAGTTGTAGTAGCCTACATCCCTCGCTCCCGATATGACAAAAGGTATTCTTGGCTGGACTTTGAACCGCAAGGCATTTCCATTGTGGTTTTATGGCCTCTGGTTGAGAGGCATTCTTAGGTGGGCTTTGGGTCGCTAGGCGTTGAGAAAAACTCTTAGCTGGGCCTTGAATCACTAAGTACTTATATTCTCCCCTCTCCTGACTTGCGTTGGAAGGCATTCTCGACTGGGCTTTAGATCGACAAGTATTTTCTATTGTTGTTATTTTGTGGCCTCGTATTAAGTGTCATTCTTAGCTAAGCTTTGTACCGCTAAGTGTTGTAAGACTTATTATCCTTATTATAAATTTTAGAAACTTGAATCGATTTTATATCTTTCTTTTCTGAATTAAATTAAATCTCAGATCTAAATATTGATTTAAGTCATTGGATTCCTTCAAGAAATTCCTACAAGAGGAGATTCTCCTTTTATTTAAAGACTTGTTCACTGTGCAATAGAGCTACATATAACTCAAACAGGTATTTTCTCTGCTAAGATTATACAAGTTTAAGCTCCTCACGGTACCACCATTCTCCTTTTCCATTAGCTTAAACTATTATCGATTAAGCCACATTGTTGTTGGTAACCAAAGCCAGAAGGGAAATTTCGAGCCAGAATAATTTAAGCAGAACACCATTGTTATATTATATAGGCAGGAAAACACATAAATAAAATATCTAACTAAATTCACACTATGTTACAAAAACAAGTAAATAAACGTATCTTACCCAAATGAACGTGTTCCTTATGCTCCGAAAGTACTACTTTCTCAACTTTTATTACAGTAAAGTACCTACTTTAGTCAAATCTAGATATTATGTAGTAGGTGCTGTAGGCGAAATATACCTACATATATACATCTTCTGCATTGAACTTACACAAATCCAAACTGTCGAAACCCTTTTTCATCAAGTCTGCTCAGAGTGTACATTTATCCTATGTACATGCAGCAAAGCATACACCTGGGTTCAGGGCTAGTTAATAATTAAAATATTAAGTATACGGAAGCTCCCAGATGGCTGTCCCCAGAAGGGCTTTCCAACCAAGCAAAATGTGAGCCCTAAAGTTAAGTATTGACAGAAACATAGAAGGAAGCGTTCATGCGCTAAGAACATGCACACAGATATACATACATCATATTTCTGGAGACGTCTGTATCATAATATGATCTTAATCCCTTTATATGGACATGAAAACGAATTTCTGGATATTGAAGTGTACGCTGCGAATCAAAAGTGACACAGTTTTGCGGGTCATGGATCGTTAAAATTTTGCCCTGCATCGGAAGATTGTGTCAGCGTTTTCCTAATGCTGTCGTATTTCCTTAAAAATAGAAAAATAAAGAAAAAAAATATGTATAAATATATTTTGACAGTTTGACAGCGCCACGTAATGTACACAGGATAGAGGATGCAATGGTTTACGTGATATCCAGCAACCCATGGGAAATGACATGCAATAATAATGCATAGTTGGAAAATGTGGAAAAATTTGAGATAAAAGCGAAAAGCATTTTCATTTAGCCTGAAGCGGGATAAAAAACTGTGAGAGGTGTCCTGGGTAAGGTGAATCGGAAATTGTGCCGCAATCCCAGTATAGAGATATATACTAGCTAACTGTATACCGCATACGCATATATATAGATATATAGATACACATATGGCGTTGAGAAAAAAGCCACAATGTAAAAAAAAAACCTTAACTGGGTACCTACCTCGAGAGGATTTATCGACATGCTGCAATTATGTAATGACTTTCCACCAGAATTAGCAACAAATATTGGCCTCGTTTCCTTCCTCCTCCCTCAGGCGTTATGCCTGGTGAATTTATATGATGGTCTAGCGGATTCATGGATTGGAATAGTAACAATGATCCATCGCAAAACTACGGATAAAGGCTGGAATAGAGTTGTTTAGGCATAAATTGTCGGTGGTCGTAGTTAAACAAAAATGCAAAACTACATCGTACCAATTACTGAAGGCATATACACCATCTTCTTGTTTTTATTCTAACCATTTCCAAAAGCTCTGACGTATGAGCCTTAGAGCTTAATTATTGTTTAAAGGAACTGAAATTTAAAAATGTTACAAAATACAGCAGAAGATATGTAATTAGTGTTTCCTCCTCCAAAAACTACTTATTTTCAGTCAGATGAGTTCTTTGAACAGCCTTGCATAAATACTACCCAGGAGATCCGCTATTGTGCAGCTTGTAGTAGCAGAGCTCTTAATTATAATCCTTCTGGTCCCTTGTATTATTTTTGTATGAAGAATTCCAATATCTGATACCCTTTTTTTTGCGAAACCAAAAAGAGCCTCTAGAATAATAGAGATTGCCTGAGATGGCGGTTGAAGAAATGTTAAAATGTGGACTCTATCTGCGAACAGTTGCCAAAGCAATTTATACGCGAATGTTTTACACAACACACTCAAAATAGTGTTTGTAAAAGGTGTAAAACGGAGGTAAAGGGAAATTATGTGATAAATTTAGAAAGACACTTGAACATGAAACATGAATATTTTTATAAACAATTTTAATAAATGAGCAAGGTAAAAAAAATTGTGATGGACCACGTGAAAAGAAAAGTAAATTTTTCGTTGAATTTTGTGAGCCAAAAGTCTTGGACAATGTTGTTGATTTAGTAGCAAAAGAAAATGTGCCATTTAAACTCCTAGATTCCCCATCATTGAGGTTTTTATTGGAACTAATATATAAGGGTATAGGCATGAATGTGATCAATTCTCATAATATTAATGATATAATAATTGTGAAACATTTAGAGATAAAAAATTATATAATGAAAACAATTAAAAAACGTTTGTTGTGCTTGAAAATTGATGCAGTGAGTTGTGCTGATAGGGGAATATTGGGTATAAATGTCCAATTCGTAAAAAAAGGTGAAATTGTTATTAGAACGCTTGACATGGTGGATCTAAAGCGCTCCCATACTGCAGAGTACATTTTGGATGTTATTAAAAATGTACTCTTTGACTATAATATAGGATTGTCCCAAATTTACACTGGTAAGTATTTAATAATTATAAAAAGGTGCTGATTTATTGATGTCATCCTTCATGTAAATAACAATAACATATTACAGTATAAGCGATATATTATGCATAATTAGTCTATTGTTATACATTTCTATAGTATATCTATTTTGATTATTGATTACTGTCGTATTTAGTTACAATGGATAATGGGCGCAATATGCTTAAAGCGGCTGCATCTCTTCGATCTTCAACGGAAAAATATAGCGAAGATGAAATAGATGAAGAGGAAAGCTTTGACTAAATTCGTCCTCTTTTATTGGGTTGAGTTCATTCCATACGCTGTGCGGCCCATACGATGCAGCTAGCTGTATGGGATCTGCTAAAAGATTCTAACATACAGGAAATCATTGGAACAGTAAATATTCCCGTATATTTATATTATAAATATTATTTTATGGGTTTATAGATTCGTAAACTCTTAAAACTTTTGCGTACACCCACAAAGAGGCAACTTTTATATTATGCTAAAACGTAGATATAGTAGAGTTGAAACCATTTGCAGAATATATAGGGGTTGCAAAGAAAATTTTTATAACAGAAAATGCGTGGTGCACATTGGATGAATTGCAAACAACATTAAAATTCTTGAATGATGCTACTGTGAAATTTCAAGAAGAACAACTGAGTTCGGGTGACTTTTACAAGGTAGCTAAATATTGATATGTAACTAAACAAATTAAATCAAGTATGGTATTACTTAATTTGTACATTCATCACAGATACCAAGATAGAGATCGGCAGCCTAGAAGGTAAATTTGCACAAAAAGCCGAAAGTGTGTTGGAACGTAGAAAAGAAATGCTGTTTGAAAATGACGTGGTCAATGCAGCTGTTTATCTTGATCCCAGGTTTAACAGACTTTTAATCTGTCGAGCTAAAATAGTGGCATTAAAGCACATCAAATCTGTTATAATACACTAGTCTCAAGCACGAAAAGTACTTTGAAATCAATTTAAAATTTTAGAACAATATATGTCTATTTAAGGACACACACGATAACACCAAAACACCACTATCATCACCAATTTCAGCGTCAGCTTAACCATCAAAACATCGAAAAGTTGGCCATTGCTTCCTGAAAATAGTTCAACTGCTGCGAAATCGAAATTGGAAGATATTTTGGAAGCATTTGGAGGACTTTCAACCGACGAGAGCGATTCTGTTTTGACGAAGCAAAAAGTTTTAACAAAAAAACTTCCAATTTGCGTTTAAATATTTTCAAATATTGGAACGAGAGTGTTCCGGCAACCCAAGTGTGAGTAGAACGCGCATTCTCTGCACTAAAACTTATAATGCATAATGCGCAAACGTTACTCACGGAGAGCCACCTTAAGAAATTACTTTTAATTAAATTAAATTCTAAGTAATATTAACCCGGCGGCACTCGCAACTGGGTTAAAAATACCACAGAGTACCTAAATTTGGTTTTCTAGTTTCTTCGGAGCTTTCTGGTAATTCAAGATTTTAAGTACCTTTGAACCGATAGTTAATGCACCCGCACCCCTGGTGGCAGTCTGTTTGAGTGCGGTGCTTGTTTACAACGGACGTGCAAAGTGATTATGGGTGAAAAACACCCGGTTGCGACGGTGTAACGCATAGAAATAATGGTAATAAAGCAAAATGAATTGGACAGAATACCCACGCATAATATAGAAGTTATTTTGATTTTCGAATGTACGTCTGTCTGTTTGTCCTCACGATAATTTGAGAACAATTTCACTTAGCTTAACTTTATATGATATAAACTAATATACATATGTATATGGATAAAATCAATTGAAATGCGATAAGAGGCATTTTTTACATCAAACCGTAAATACTGTATATATTTAAATAAAAAACATTAAAAGATACTTTTAAAATGACTTTTAAAAAGATTTTTAAAATGATTTTGTTAAAATAAAATTCTCCGAAGACTTTTAAAATGATTTTTATAAAATAAAAGTCTCAAAAGAGTCTTAAAAAGACTTTTATAAAATAAAAGTCTCGAAATACTCTCAACAAGTTTTTTTGTTGGATAAAGGTCTGAAAAGACTAAAAACTTTTATATCGTACCATAAAAATTTACTCTTAACTTTAACTTTTAAAAATAAAAGTTAAAAGTACCTATTATTAAAATTTAATTTCTAAATATAAAAGTTTCCAGTCGAACTTGACTTAGAAAGAGACTTACTGGAGAGTTATTTTCAGGGTCTGATCATAAGGTAAAACCAGGGTTCTTAAATAACAATTATTTTCTAAATTCTCATGGAAAAAAACACACAGAAATATTTATGGGATTAAAATCTTTTCTACACCCACTTGCAGCAATTGAGTGACTCTGTTCATTGCTAGTGAAATTACAAAATTTTTGATCAATAATATAAAAAGCAAAGTAAAACAGTTATATTTAATTTTTATTATAAAAGTCCCAACGAAACGGTTAAACTTTACTTACATAGGGTTTCAGTCCTTGCGTAATGCTTATGAAAGATTTTTATTTTTTTAGTCATCAATAAAATCGGTGTGAGATGATTAATATTTTTTTCATCAGGAATAAAAATCATTTCCAGATTTTTACTCACATATAAAAATCGCATCGTGATTTTTATTATTCTTGGTCACGAATAATTTTTATGAAGCAATTCTTATTTTTGCGGTTGGCAAATAAAAATCACCCGGTAATTTTTATTATCATGGACTATTTACGGTGCTATGTAAAGTAATGTGTGCTAGTATACAGTAGTTCAGATGAAATGTGAGGTCTGACGATGAGTAACGAAAAGTTAAATATCTAAACATCCGCACCTACTAGGTACTTTTATTTTGCATTGATTGATAACTTTATCATTCAAAAATAAGTATTGTATGTCAACTGAAAAGAAGAAAACCACTTATAAGTATTGTATGTCAACTGAAAAGAAGAAAATCACTTGGTGATTTTTATTTGTCGACCAGAAAAATAAAACTCACTTCATGATTTTTATTCTTAATCAAGAAAAATAAAAATCACGATGTGACTTCTATTTGTGATCAGGAAAAATAAAACGCAGGAAATGAATTTCATTCCTGATGAAAAAAATATTAATCATCTCATAACGATTATTGATGACTTAAAAAAATAAACATTTTTCATAAGCATTTCGCAAGGACTGAAACCCTATGTCAGTAAAGTTTAACTGTTTCATATATAACTTCAATGAACAATGAGTTTTACGATAAAACTTATGACCGTTACGATCCTTGGGTAAAACATAAAAAAAATGAATAAAATCAAAAATACGTCTTCCAGAATATTCAAGGATTAAGGACAAAATCATTATTCTTCAGGTCCTTTTTCACATATATTTTTAAGATGCTATTTTTTTTAGATAATTTCTTTCCTATCTTTCAAAAGAGTCATATTTCACTGTCCTATCACGAATAGAAAAATATATATGAATTTTTAAAGAATGTCAGAACAGAATTTTTTCGAAATTTTGAAAATGCTATAACTCGCAAAATACTCAATGTATAGGGAAAATTTTTAATAAGTATTCTTGTTTTCACAAACCCCCCAAGTATGTAAAATTTCAACTGGATTGGTGGTGGTCATATCACAATGATGCCTATCTGATATGGAATGACCCATTTAGATCTCAACATTTTTATACAAAGGGGAAATGGGTGGAAACTGCACCACATCAAATAGTGACTGCCGTTAAAAAATCGCTGAAAAATGGGGATTTCAACAGCGGCCTTCTTGAAAAGTGTGAATAAAATCGATTTAAAGGAAATTTATGATACTACTTAGATTCAAAAGATATAAACCCATATCTATGACGGAATTAAGTCATAATTGAAAACTCAGCAAATATAATCTGTAAATGAATTTACTGTACAGCAGGCAGTTCAGTGTTTCATGACTGTTCTGATGAGATCGTCCTGTACACAGTAAAGGCTTAAACACAATGTGACAGTCATCAGAGTTCATCAGTGCTGACAAATGTCAAAATACGTTCATCACATAAAATGTAAACACAATGCAACGGTCAAATAAAAGTATTCGGTGATTAAAATTATAATAAGATTCGAATTTATAGTGGAAACGATAATAAATGAAATAAATGTTTTCCCTTAATCGACCGCGTCGTGTACGCATGCCTTATGCGTTATATAAATTATATAAAAATGATTGCATGGGAAGAGAAAGCAAAGACGAAAGTCTTGGGTAAGGGAAATCAATTTATCAAGAGACTGTAAAGGATATTTTGCTGCGACATATTTAAAAATGAAGGAGGTTGACCCAGAAGAATTCTTTAAAATCACCAGAATGTCAAGAACTATATATGACCAATTCGTGAACCTGATGAAAGAGTGCGTCTCAAAACATTCACTTAGGCCACCAATTTCCTACGAATGTCGATTAGCATTAATATATATATATATATATATATTTACATTAAAATTTTTTTTTTTTAAATTCAATTCAATCTAGATACCTTTCCCCTAGGCGTATCAATCCAGTATTTAGCCTGGAGCTTTAAAATGGGCAAAAGTAGTGTACGCGGGATAGTTTTTGAAACATGTGAACAAATTTGGAAAGTTCTTGGGCCTTTCGATGGCAGTAACCCTACCCATGACGATTATAAGCTTATTTCAAAAAACTTTGAACGATTGTGGGATATGCCCCATTGCATAGGAGCCCTGAACGGCAAGCATAGCAATGTAATATGTCCACCAAAAAGCGGATCGCAGTATTTTAATTATGAAAAGACTTTTAGCGTCGTTCTTATGGCAGCTTGTGATGCTTATTACTGTTTTTCGCATATTGATGTGAGTAGTTTGTGAAGTCAAAGTGATGGAGGTAATTTACATACATTATTAACAAGAACATGTTTCCTTAAATATAATTTTTTTTCTTAGGTGTCCTCAGAAAATGTAAATTCGGATCCCAGTTTTTGGACGGTCAACTACCAATTCCTCAAGACAGTCAAAAACAAAGAAAATGTGTCCTTATTTTTCTGTGGCAGACGCTGCCTTTCCGCTTAAAAGAAACCTAATGCGCCCATATCCAGGAAAAAATTTAAACGCAAATCGATCAATATTCAACTACAGATTAACCCGAGCACAAAGAACTATTGAAAATGCTTTTGGTATTCTCGTTGCCCGCTGGAACGACCTCACATTGCAGTCCTACAAATGCATAAAAAATTGTTTTAGCCTGTTTAGCTCTACACAATCTCATTAAAATGAACCAGAGTCCGTCACAAGAAGTTGCCAATCAATATTGTCCAGAAGGATATGCAGATTGGGAAAATTCTCAACACGAGTGGGAGCCCGGGGCATGGAGAAACGAAGTTAAAGTAGAAAATATGACAGAACTCACCTCCTCCGCATCTAATCGGCCCATTCGGGATGCATATAATTTAAGAGAGGTTTTCGCACATTATTTTCTGAATGAAGGATCTGTTACCTTTCAGTATAATAATATATAGTATTAATTACATTTATTGAAAATATATATATTCAAACAAAGAATTCCATTTATTTAACACACTCACAAAAATATACATATTCAAACTTCAGTACCTATTCAATACACATAACCAAAAATGTCCACTATAACAAAATAAAAAACTTCAACAGGTTCAAAAACAAAGAAACTTGGGCACATAAAACATTAATTTCAAAAGGATTAATTAATTATAAGAGGAACTGTCTCTTCCTTTTCCTGAAGACGCACTTTTTTCTTCAAATTAATCAGATACGTCTTCTTGAATTTCTACTGGTAAATCGTGCAGAAATTTTGCGATGGTTCGACTGAAAAGTTCATTAACTCCTATGTCCATTATGTCAGCCTCGCACTTTGATAATATTGAATCAAATATTTTTTTCAGTATTGTCCTGTTTTTCGCATTTTCTTTTCTTTATTGTAGGTGAGCGCAGTTCTTCAACATCAACCTGTTAGCTACTTGCGGTGTCGGGTCTCATCAGAAAAAATTTCGTACTTTCGCTAATTGTGCTGCTTGTGAATTCGGTGTTTCCTTGAGATCTGTAATATTTCAGAAATGCAGTTAAGAGTAAAAATATAAAATATTAATAACTACTTGCAACTTGTAGGCACGTCAGATAGAAAACGTACTGGCCCCACTTCCTGACGGCAAGTTTTTCTTTTTAAGCTCCCTTGTATACCGATCCCTGAGCACCTTCCACTTTTTCTGACACACCTCATCTAAAGATTTAATTATGTTAATTATGTTACACTACTCACAATATAACAAATTCGGATATACCGGATACTCCTAACTTCTCACCGATTTCTTTCCACTGTTTGGCTTTTATTACCGTATTTCTATAATTTGTACTTCTTTTATCATAAAGGCACTTTTTATTTTTAATTTGTTCGATTAAGGCTTCTTCAAGGAACAACTCATTAAAGCCGCTCATCTTAAAACTAAAATTTATAAAAACAGCATGCAACAGTACAAGTTTTCAAGCTAAAACTGAAAATGTCAAGAAACGCTGAACTACGTTCATCAGAATAGGAATAATTCCTATTATCATCACCGCTGATGACCGTGCGTTGTGTTCTGAACAATTTGTTTCTGTGTATTTTTATTCATTTTGACATTTCTCAGCACTGATGAACTCTGATGAGAGATAACTGAAGGAACATACCGAAAGTTACATTAGTGGATAACTAGTTGCGGTTCCACGGACAATCAAGTAAAGACTTATTTAGTCCTGGAACAGGATACCTAAATAATAGATTCAATCAACCCAGATTGGGCGCCAGTAGCCTACACTGAATATCAAGCGAAATAAACTAAGCTATCTTTTAAGCTCAAAATTCCAAAAAAATTCTTCCTCACTAGCATCTAATATTTGTTGATCCTTCGCGCGGGTATGTTTCTTGAAACGTATTGGACGTTGTTCAAATCTTGTCCTATAGGAGATCTCTTTTTCTTTCCTAACTTTCATTGCACCTTTATCGGTATGCAGAAAACATGGCCTTACTTAACTAATTCTTACTTATCAAGAAATAGAGTTTAAATCTATGGGAATTTACAAGGTATCTAATATGTTTTTATTACACCTTATTTGACTTTCAGCGGCCATTCTTCATACGGTCAAGCAACCTAAAAATTGGGTATCAGTATGATCCTGACAAGAAAATTTACACGCATCTCCCTTACATCAAATTTCAGATAACCAACGTAGTTTCTATCCAGTTTGCTATGTATACAGCCAAAAGACACCCACGTGAAAATCTATATAGAGGCAAGGGTTTTTATCGACTTTTTTTCCCCATATATTATCTTAGTGTTCTATATGTTAATGTCACATAGAGCTTTGACGTGATTTGCAACATTACATTCATATGAGTTGCACACATTAATTCCATTGAATAAATGTTTCATTCCCTGATCAAAACGTCTGGATTTGTAACTCTTTTCTCAGAGCTTACTTTACATAATACAGGTAATAGTTTTCCACTGCTTAGAGATTTCCAAGACAAGGTAAACCTAGAGCCCATTAATCCTTCTGGGAAATTTCATGTTTACGCTTCCCATGATGAAGTATATATACAGAGATCCCTGGACAAACCCGAAAGCTCATTTATTTTGAATAGGTGCAAAATAGTTATAAAATCAAAATGCTCTTTCCCAGAAGGGTTTCACCAAAATCCCAAGGTTCGTTCACTTATTTTCCGGAAATACTTAAATTAGTTTACTTAGTCATTTCCTTTTTCATATATATATATATATATATGTATGTGTGTGTGTTTGTATAGATGATATTCATCGTCCATGTGAAGTTATCTAACAGGAAAAAGACGAAGAAAATGCTTTTGCACCGAAAACAAACAATGAGGAGAATTCCGTAATTCATGCAAGGTATGCCTAGATTGTATCTATGCGTGCAAGACTTATGCTTGTGTTTGTATTAAATTATGCAAAATATGTTGCTGAAATATCTTTGTCCGCCCCAAGGTGGAATTTCCATCCCTAAATATCACGCATACTTAAAGAGGAATATTTTTTCCTTATGTGTCATATGTTGGCAGAGGACTTCTCATCTAATTTCACCGGGATGAGTACAATAGAATTTTAGTGAAAGTACAGAAGTAGCATATTCACAACAGGATGTCTATCCATTTTGTTGACTGAACTTTCTGGGGTACCTTCATCATCACCAAGAGCTTCAGGTAGATATTATATCTGAGATACTTCTATCTATCTATCTCTCTCTATCTACATACTATACTTGAGAGCTGTATGGAAAGATGTATTATCTCGATGATGGAGTTTTAACAGAAAATGTTTACCTGACCCGTACGCTTTCATTACTCTTCTCTTTTAAGGACAACGTGCTTACAGAGGAATGGAAAATTTTATGAAATGATTTCTCTGGACTGGGAGGACTTGGGAGTAATATTTTGAAGTGCTGCTGACTGAAATCCTTCTGGAACTGAAATTTATTTAATTTTAAACTCTCGACAACTGGAATTCGTAAAGATTTTTTTAATACGGACGTGTTTATGAAATAGTTGTGATTTTCTTCATTCTCTGAAGTTAAATTAATCTTTTGTTGATGACTTGTAAATTTTAATTCTTTCTATTTACAAATGGCAGGCATATAATTAGTTTTTGTACTTGTAGATACCATATAAAACTGTCGAACTGAGATTATCAATTCAACCGCTTAAATACAATTTGAAATGGGTTACAATCGAAAGATTACATTTGCAGTTCTATGCGTACAATATCGAAATAAAATTCGTAAATATTTTTAGTGCATTTTCCCACTTCTTCATCCCTCTTGGGAGCATAGGTAACCCATATACTTAGCCTTCATATCTGACTCAGTTCTGAGCCTTCCTTTTGAAAGCTGTTTTCAGTTCATTTATTTTCGCCCCTACCCATATACTAGTTTTAGTCTTTTTAAATTTTTCTGCCCTGTGAATTCTATTCTAATCGCTGAGAAGTAAATATTTTTGTGGGCCTTCTAAATAAAAATATTTCAGTTACGACTTCCTCGCAAGTTACTTTCTTTTTGGTAGGGGGACGAGTGATTTCAACCACGTAGGTCTGGGCCGCCTATAGATAGGAGGGCAGATCCAAGCGTATCCAATGGGCAAAGTTTGGACAAAAACACAGAAATTGTTCGGTTTTCTCAGGCTCTCCTTCAATGCAGGACATATACTTAGGGATGACAACAACTCCTATACCTGTTAGATGATCGTGAAGCGAGCGGTGGCCGCTGATGATGCTTACCACAGTTCTGAATTGAAAGAGAAAATCAAAGGACTTCCTATTTGGCCCATCAAGAAAAGGTTTCGTACACCTGAAAGTGCTGAGGTTCACCCATCTCTACTTATACAACGCTTGCCACAGGTGCTAGAACAAGGAAGGGAGAATGAGATCCAGCCCTGGCTAGAAGGTCAACCATTTCATTCCCCATGATCCCCATGTAATTAGAAATCCACAGAAGGACACCTTGTTGTGGATGCACATCATATCCACAAATGACCTGCAGTTCATCTGTTGCTTGGATGACTATCTGGAAGGATAGCAATGTCCTTTCTCTTGATCTCCATATCAATATCTATCTTCGCTGACATTGCGATGGCGAAAACTTCAGCCTGGAAGACAGTGACTAAGTGACTACTCCAACACAATGTCAGGTTAAAAAAAGTAAACACCCACACTGGCTCCCTCATTAGTGAGAGAGGCCGTTGGTGATAAATTTTAGAATCGAAGAAGGCTCAATAAGACTTTTCCCTCAATCCACAATTCCTTTAGATAAATTCACAAATTATAAAAAAAAATGTGATTTTGCAATTAACCAGAAAAGTTTTGATGCCAATGAAACATTGAATTTAACAAGAAATCAGCGAATTTTCCTCCATATAGAATTTCATTTTTTAAACGCTTCACCTACAAATGCGCACCTCTGCACCTGCTTAATAATACGAAAGCAAATATTCGAGGTCGTTTTATTTTGTAAAACCACAAATTCCACAAAGCTTTCTGTTGCTTCTATATGAAGGATATTTTTCTAAGGACATTTTAAAGAATTTCATTTTCTATATATTTTTGTAGAGAGGTATGTACATGTGTGGGTAGTATAGTATATGCTGTGATATGTACTATACATAGAACGGTATAGGATACCGTATAAAAGGAAAAGGTTTTAGATGCTTTTATCTAGCCAGAGTCCATTGAATGAGGACTTATAAATGCTGACATGTGCAATAAAACCACAACCAGTTTGGAATTATGTCTTCTTTTGGAGACGCTTTCGTTGAATCCCTTCCCTTGACGGGAGTCTTTTATAAAATTTTAAATGGTTTTTTTATTTTTTAAAGCTATACATGGAATTGATATGGGTAAACTTTTTTAAACTATTTCCTGTAACCACTGATGATAATTGAAATATTACACAGAGTAGAACCTGTTTGTGGGGGGATGTAATGGGTTTTTTAAAGGTATCTATAGAAAGGAAATATTTCGTCTTTGAAAGGTCTTGCCACATCAAATCTTGAGTTTTTGATTTTGACGGCTTCCCTTTCTAGTTACTCACATTTTAATTTTTTTAATTTTTTATCAATTTGTATCAGCCATATATAAAAAAATAGAAGAGATTAAAGAGTTTAGCAGAACTTTTCCAAAATAGCGGAACCTAAAAACAAAATAAATAAATAAAATGAATTAAATAAATTAATTTAATTAAACAACTTCAAAAATATTTTCCATACAAACGTAAAGAAATTTTGACAAAGTCATACAAAATACATGGAAAAAGACAAACTCACAAAATACTGATTCAATTTCAAATTCTATAATTTAAAATGGTGACCAAATCGCAAGTAGTAAATTTAATAAAGAATTTTGGCGGGAAAATAGTTAAAATTTCAAAAAATCACCATAGATTTTTGCGATAGCTGCATAATATTTTGTTGGAGAGTCTAAATAGAGGTGCAGGTCGTATGAAGCAACTAAAAGTTTGTTCTTCATAAAGTGTAATTTTATGGAATTTCGCAAAGTAATTTAGTTTGTTTTAGATTTTTCAGAAGTGTCTAAACCTCTACAATATTTGCAGACATACACGAATAATTAAGGACTTAAGTACATGGCGGTATTTAAGTACCTACTTTTTTAAAAGCATGTGGTAGTACCTGAACTTGTACTTGCATTTTTTTTAATATCAGTTCCGCGACTTGTGGTTGTAATTACTTAAAAGTCTTGCAATAGTACTTAATTAGTAATATACATAAGTAGGTACCTTAAAAGTCTGAAACAAAATTGGGGAAGCCATAAGGAGGAGGAAAATTTAATTTGTTCGAGTTTACATCAAAGTACATTTTGAAAATATATAAAAAAAACATGTGAAATTAATTAAATAGAAATTCAGTGTAATTGAGCATTGATTACAAAAACAATTACCGCTGTTATATAAGTGTGGTGACGCGTCTGTGCCGGGTGGTATATTTCCGAACAATTCACCAACCATTTTACCATTTTATAAACACAGGAATATTAATTTCGAAATTCGCATCTAGTTGCACTTTGCTGAAGCTTTGGGGATGAATTATAATATAGCTATTTATTTCAGAAACCAATCCTTATAATCAACCCACTTTCAGTAGTACTGATTGCCCAGACAAGTGGACGTTAACGGTGATCTATGCATGGTACCGTTTCGAGATTGAACCCATCCATTGCATTTAGTGACATTGGAGAACACTAGCATTTCATCAATTCTGCTGCTCCTAGCCATCTAGACGGGACAGCCTAAATTGAAGCTTCACTTCAGAGTGTACGCCCTTTTTAGGACTGCCGTAATTGGTCTGGCAACCTGGTACTCAAGAAGCGAATCTCGCTGACAGCTTTAGCGTTGCCGCTGCTCTCCTTACGCCAATCATGTTGACATAGGGTCGACTTGGTTCCAATGCTCTATAGCATTCCTCTCGTAGTAGCACCGCTTGTGGCTGTCAGAGGGACAGTCTAGACAGAAAAAGTGCACCCATTCACCGGTTCGCCATTACAGCAACTCCCCTTACGGCGCTTCCAAAAACTATTTCCGGTCCGGAAGTTGATCAGTTACAATTGAATGGTTACCAAGAAGGTGATTGACCAGTAGCCAGGTCAAACCACCGCAGTTCATTTCTTCAAGCCAGGACAGTGTCCGACTTCAAACAAGTCTGTTATCTATACAGTTAACCCTATTGAAGGCACAACAAGTGTGGAGACTTTGCCACACCAAAACTTGGCAACCGCCAAATAAGACTAGAGTAATGTGTCCAGTTTTCAACACCTGGTATTTCATTTCCAGTTCTCTCTTGAGTTGTTATGTGGCAACTCAATAGTCATATTCAAAAGATTTTCATATAGGTCTGTCAGAGCAATTATTTCTCTACATTGTTGCTTATTCCAGATTTTTCTCACCTTCATCCGTCATTTGTTCAACCAAGCAAGAAAAGTTAAAAGCCTTTTTCTATCGTTTTATCTTTTCTGATCCAAATTGCACGCAGTTTAGTCAAACTCTAAAATCAACATATTTTTGCCTCCGCCAAGTTAATTTGCTGTTTACACATCCTTGCCTACTAAGCTCTTATTGAAAGTAAACACTGACTTAGCCAGACTTTGGATAGATATGAAATAGGAATTATCGTTTTACTTGTTATGGTAGTATATTTTGAGTGAGTCAAGAAGGACGTTAAGTCCAATCTGTTAGCATGACCTGACAGCGCATTCTGTGAACAGCGTTGCAAGTGGAGGGCGGCACGTTAGCACCATGGCTATTTCAGGAGAGCTGTAGGGTGGATAACCCAAATCTTACCACTGTGACGCACCATGTACACAATAAAAATCGTGCTTTAAACACAAAACCGTCGCACCACATCCGGTTCTGAAGGGACCCTTACTCCACTTACCTTGTATTACTGTGAGGACACAGATGGATAGTCCTCTTTACCATTGCCCCATCCTCCGTACGGTAGCGGAGACGCGAACCTAATCCACCTTTAGGGGAGTGAGAGAGACACAAATATTCTTACGATTGGTCTTTACTTTATACTTATTTTCTTTATTTATGTTGATATAGCTGTCACGTTATAATTTTAATTTATTTCGCTGTGGGTGCCTAGGCCAATAACAACAAAACGTTAACTTAGTGCTACGTAAAAGTGTGTGAGACAAAAAAAAATAATTGACCGTTCAAAGGTGAGTATACATATCTTCGAACATCCTACTTTAGGTAACAGACCATATGAAAATCTCTTCTTAGCAAAAACAAGTGAAAAAGCTGGAATTGGTCTAAGACCAATTCTTATGATACCCTAGATGAATGCCCGTATGAAATTTCGTATGGGTACCCATTTGAGCAATTTTGATTTTTGCAGTGGTTTTTCGCATATATTTCTACAACGGTTCGTTGGGCAGAAAAAATGATTATAACCAATTTTATAGGATTTCATATTCTGAAGAAGTTTTTAGTACAATAAAAATGTCTTGAACTGATCGTTTTCACAGAATACATAAAAAACCTACTTTTTTATATGGCAACACCAAGAATGGGTTGACCGATTTAGTCCATTTTTGAAATTTTATTTGTTAGTACAATGAAAACACCATGTACCAAATTTCAGATCTCTACGGCGACTCGTTCTCAGGCAGTGTTCAAATTTATAACGGAAAACGAAATTTTTGTATGGCAACCCCACGAAGGAGTTGCCCAATTTGTCTCATTTTCGAATTTAATTTTACTTTTTTTTTTCAAAGTCCGTGTACAAAATTTCAGCTCTCTAAGTGTACGCGTTCTCGAGTTATCGTGCGCACGGACGGGCGGACAGACGGACGGACGGACGGACATGCAAAAATCAAAATAACTTTTAATAGTATGCGTGGGTGTCCAATCCATTTTGCTCTACCATCATTATTTCGAGGTGTTACAAACGGAATGACAAACTTAGTATACCCCTTTAGATTTCATCTAGGGTATAAAAAGGAGGAGAAGAAAATCAAGTGGACGCATGGTATAGTATATCTTTATCACTCATGTATTCCCATTAAAGCTTTAATTCCGCCACTAAAGTATATTTAATATGAAAGTGTCTATTAGTTCAGCCTTATAGCGATTAGGAGTTTTCTTTTTCTATAATAATGATTAAATATTTATTTTATCGAACTGCCCGAAAGTTCAATGTTTTAGTTTTTCCGATAGCTTACTTAATGGTTAAATTAAATCATAAACTGTATTAATATCTTCAAAATATTTCAATTTTTTAGTTCTTCCATGAGGCTCTTCTAGTAATAATTAAATCTTTAAATGTTGAATTGACGACTTAAATTCTATTGCACTGCATATAAACGAAATTGAATTTTCCCGCTACTATTAAAAAAACAATGTTAGTTCAATTACTTTCTCTTTTCCTTTCTACAAACCTTTGGCTTTCTTTTACTCCAAATGGCCCCTAACGTGGCTCTTTGGAATAGTCGTATATGTATACACACACCAGAGAAAAAATTGGTGAAATCATTTAAGATTTTACATTTATTCGATATGAAATGGCTCCATAAACGTTGCTTATTAAATTAATATCGATACTAAAGGGTTTTCCAATAACAGGTGTTATTTTAATTAGCCCGCTATTTCGGTAGATGTCACTTTTGGAGCTGTCATTTTTTGACATTTGACAAGTAGAAACTACGCCATTAATAAAACTGCAACGATACATGATTCAACAATGCATTGAAATTATTAAAATTCACTATAAAAATTGTGAAAATGTGGCACAGACGGTTCGTAAAACTCGAACATTTTTGGGTCGTCGTGAAGCACCTTGTCGGACCGCAATACAGAAATTGGTAGAAAAATTCGAGCTGTCGGGGCAAGTTAGTGATGTGAGGAATAAAACCCGTGAACGTCTCTCAAGAACAGCCGAGAATATTGCTGCTGTAGCCGAAAGTGTTGAAGAAAACCCAGGTTTGTCCATTCCTCGTCGTTCTTTGGAATTAGGCATTCCACAAACGACATTACACCGTATTTTGCATAAAGATTTGGGTCTTAAGACTTATAAAGTTCAGTTAACACAAGAACTCAAGCCGGCCGATCATCAACAGCGTCGAGTCTTTGCTGGTTTGGTCCTTGAAATGCATGAAAATGATCCGAAATTCCATAGAAAACTCATCTTGAATGATGAGGTCCATTTCCACCTCGATGGCTTCGTCAACAAGCAAAATTGTCGCATCTGGGGCTCGGAAAACCCAAGAGTTATTGTTGAAAAGCCACTCTATGCTCAACGTGTGACTGTTTGGTGCGGTTTATGGTCCCGCGGGGTCATTGGACCTTACTTTTTCGAAAATGAGGCTGGAGCAACAGTTACGGTGAATGGATTGCGCTATCGACAGATGATTAACGATTTTTTATGGCCGGAATTGAATGATATTGATCTGGACAAACTTTTACTTTCAACAAGACGGCTCTACGTGCCATACAAGCAACGAAACCATTGATCTTTTACGGGAAAAGTTTCCGGACCGTGTTATCTCTCGAAGAGGTGATCACAATTGGCCACCGAGATCTTGTGACTTAAGACCTTGCGACTTCTTCCTTTGGGGCCACGTGAAAGAGAAGGTCTACGCCAACAGACCAGCGCCGATTCATGACCTCAAAGATGGAATTCGTGAGGCTATCGAGGACATAGGGCAGCCACTTTGCGATTTGGTTATGGAAAATTTCGTGAAAAGGATATGGTCCTGTAGGCGTGGTCGTGGTGGTCTATTTTGGCTGATGTTATTTTCTATTAGTAAGGGTGTACCTTCCTCTTTATAATGAAATAAAGATTCGATCATTTATTTCAAAAAATGGCATTTTTCTTTGAATATCAAACTAACACCTCTTACTGGAAAATCCTGTACATAGTAAAATGTTGCTCATTCAAAATTCAACATTGAAACTAATGCTGTTCAATTTCAATTATAGCTTACCACAAAATTAAATTAACAGCACATTTTGTATAAAATAAATGCTTCATCTTAGTTTAACAGATTGTAGGCTATGAAAAAAGACAATGTCTTTATAAAACTATGTGTCTTACATGTTATTATAGCATTTTCCTTCATAATTTAGCAAACCTTAAAGGTAAATCTTATAGTGACCGTATTAGAAATTTAAATAGTATCATCGGTTATTTTAACATCGAACACTGTTAATTTATGTATGCAACATATATGTTGATTCAAAACTGGATGCCCTACTTCACCATTACCAACCGAGAAATAATAAATATTGTAAAAGTTAGAACAACTTAATTGATCCATCTAGGGTATAGAAATGATAATAAAAAGGCGATATTATGGTTTATTCGGTGCTGATCATATACCACTTTATACAAATTATAATATACTAATATAATATGTACAATGCACACACTATACAGAATATCAATTATATATTTTTTAAATGTATCAATTTTTTTGTAGCCATAAATCTTCCTTTGTTAGATTTATCCCGTAAGTATACGTCATTGTAAGAATTAATATTCTACTTAAAATCATCCGATCTACCTAAGAGTAAATTCTCTTTGTTCGGGAAAAGTAAGTGAAAATTAATTGTTAATCTACAAAAGTTAAGTTAATAATAATAAATAGATAAATTTTGATATTCCTTACCAGCTCATAGCCTCTGGAATCTTTATATTATGGTGAAAATCTTAAAATTTCCGAATTTGTTTGCGTTTCATTTTTTGATTCATTTTGTCGAACTCGAAACGTTTTTTCCCAATTGTCCTTCACTTCTCCCCAATCATCGCAATTTTTACTATGTGAAATATTGTGAAATATTTTCGTCTATTTCAGTATAACAGACTGAATTTTCGGGCTCTTTTGATTTTGAACGTGTTGATATCTTCTTAATCTTAGGTTTTATGTTTGAATACTTGTCATAAAGCTTTCCTCTTGGATTCCGTTTTCCATGTCTGGGAACAAAGTAGTATTCCTGGTAAAAAAAATTGTTAGAAGTTATGTTGTATGAAATTAACGTGTTAGACATACTTCACATTCATTAGGAAGAAGGATCCTAATTTGTTTGGTCAAAGACGGAAATTCGCTAGGACTTACTTTACACCCACTATAGTTTACGTTATCTAATATAATAGATATTAGTTGTTGTCTGTGAAAGTAGTCCAACAAGTCATCGATTTTTGAATAGAAATCCCGTATCGCTTTTCCCCTTTGTGAATTTTTAATAATTCTGATAAATCTTGTAATTTATAGCGGTTCTTCGATACCTAAAAAGTTAAATATGAGTTTTTGTGTTTCGGAAGAATATTTTCTTATCTATCTGAAATCAAGAATGCAAATTTCTCATTATAAAACTTGGCAATCAATTACTACTTTTATCAATTTTTACACCAAGTACCAGTTTTATATAATTCTAAATTGCACCAATAAAATCTTATCGCCATGCTTAACTTGGAGAGTTGTATGTAAATCCCCTAGCTTCCAATCTATTAACAAATTGTACAAATCTATGTCGAAATTTGTGACCATTTCAATAGCAGGTACAGAAATATCTCTTGGCAATGCTAATAGTGGCACTATTAGATGTTTCTTGGAAGTTATTTTCACTAATTTTAATTAGCGCAAAAAATAATAAATCTGTAACAGCGCTTCTCACTTGCATAAATCCTTTGTACTAAAGATTTTGATAACTGCGGTAATTGTCCACAACACGCTTTCGTAAAAATATAGCTGTATATACTTATTCAATATGTTTTACAGAAGGTTCTAAGAAAGTAAAAAAAACTAGAGGCAAATTACCAAAATCCGATTTCAACGCACGATTAGTCCGCAATTCTCAACAAGTGACTAAATCTGTTTCGGTTCAAGATGCAATACATACTATGTATGTGTTTAAAACAACGTCGCACAATGTAATTTTTACATTACATATCTTTAAAATAAACAAGCATATTTCAAGATCATATACATGGCTCAGTAAATTAAATATGTTCCGATGAAATTTAATGAGTGTAGGTATAGTTATATTAAAATTGGCCAATATGCTACTACAAATATTGATTTAACATTGTGAACTTATAAGTATACCCTTTTCAATGTAAATTTGATGTGCCATCGACATAATATAAGCATTATTACATTTTTAAGAGGAACTACTGTTAATTTTACATTGATGCAATATATTTCTAAGCATTGCCATATTAAAGCATAGCTTGTAATGTTAATTTAATTTTGTCGTTAGTGTAGAAATGTCTTTATTGTTTCACATTTTTTGTTTATAATTTTACGAGGTAATTTTTTTCTGAGTGTACTGTTTTAAAAAAAAAATTCAGGAAATATTTATGAAGACTTATGGACATGTTCTTCATCCCTCGAAGGAGCTCCCTGGAGGCGGTAGTATGGTTTTTCTTTTTAAAACAAGCTTTAAGTTTAAAAAAATATTATCGGGCCATAAGGCTTTCACACACAGCACATCCTCGGCTTCTTTCAGTTTTGGCGGGGATTGTTCATGGAGTTACTTAACTTAGATTTTTCAGTTTCGATTTCTTCTCCTTTTTGTATTTAACATGTGTCTACTTCTAATAACTAATTTTCCGGCTATAATTCGCAGCATAGTAGGCTGGCCCATCTGATCTCGTGAAGACTGGAAGCAACTAGTCCCTTATTTTTGTGAATTAGTACAACGTAATTTACTATGACCGTTAAGATCTTAAAATATAGGGGTACGGGAAGTTACCATTAACAAGATATAAATATTTATCTGAATTGGGGTTCTGCTAGCCAGAATTTTATTCATAGATTTTCCTTTAAGTAAGGTTATCTATAATTTTCCACCTTTTCCTTGTTGTCTGCCGGTACAGCACAATTACTTTCGCCTTGTTCCCTTTTTTTTTGTTCTTTCAAACTAAAATAATTTATAAGGCGAGATTCGTACAAATCTTATACTCGGATTCCTTTACATCCACGCTGCTCAGTCGCTGTCTATTTCTGCAGATTCTAAAACCAGGCAAATTCTGGGTATTGCTCTTATCATCCACCTGTTAACTTAGAATGGATTATACAGAGTCGTTGGCTGCAGCCTTTTCACAGAAACTTTTTTTTATTTTTCTCAAACTTTTGAGATAATTCTTTTGGACACAACTAGATTGTTCGTTTCACCTTTCTCTATTTCTGTCTTTACTTTCACAGTCCGTCCGAAGTCTTAACTCTTCTTCTTTTCTGTTATTTTGCCATTGCACGCCAGCTGTCAATCGCACTACAGAAGCGAAAAATGGCAGCACATTTGCCGTGTGGCCTCGACATATATTGCCGCTAGCTAAAAGTGCCATACACGATGTAGCATACTACATCGTGTGGGGTTGCGAACATAACATACTAGATCTTTCTAAGGGATTTGTTTAGAATTCCTGACAATTCTGATATCTTTAAAACCAGAAAAGAACCAGAATCCTTTAGTAGTCTAAATTGAAACAATTTCGCAGAGAGATGAGCCAGATAAGTGTCCACGGGCAGTACATAGCATTCACGCATGGTAATTTTTTTTTGTCGACCTAAAGTAAAATTGCAACAGAAGTTTAAGTCAACAACGCTGCAGTGAAGTGAGCTATCCAGAAACAACTGTACATATGTAGTACACTGCATTTGTTCATGGTAAGTTGAAAATGAATATCTGTACAAAAAAATTTCAGTCTACAATAAATTTCTGATTGAGTAAAGTTAATGTACAAAGGTTTTTTTTCCCTTTTTTGTTATACGGTTGCAATTTTAAACAATAGAAAATAAAGTGCAGCTGTTATGGCAATTTGCCATCCGCCTTTGAATGCTCTTCTTTGGTGTCATGAGTAAACCATGGCTTTTTCAGTTTGGCATTGCAGTGGTCAAGGTGGTAATCTATTTCATAGTGTTCTTTCCAAATCAAAATCTAAATTTTATTAACAAATTAGATACTTTATTTAATTGACAGTTAAAATAATTTTTTTTTCTAGGTATCGACTAGATTAAAGATTTTATTTTCAATAGCGATTAAATTAAATATTCTTATTGTGCGTATCGACCGAATAAGAAATTACTAACATAACCACTTTATTATGGGTCTCGACTGTAGTAAAGAATCTTATTGCTGGTATCGACTGTAATAAAGATTCTTATTGCGGGTATCGACCGAATAAGAAATTACTAACATAAACGACTTTATTACGGGTATCGATTGTAATAAAGATTCTTATTGCGGGTATCTACCGAATAAGAAATTACTAACATAAACCACTTTATTACGGGTATCGACTGTAATAAAGATTCTTATTACGGGCCTCGACCGAATAAAAAAATTATTAACAAAAACTGTATTGTGGGTAGCGACTACAATAAAGATTCTTTCTGTGAGTATCAACTGCAGTCAGAATTAGTAACCTCACGTTATTCTGGGTAGCGACTGGGATAAATATTAGTCCAATTGCAAACCTAAATAAAATAGAGAACCAACCTGATCAAGTGCCTAATACTGAGCTGGTGAATACATTGTCAGATTCAACAAAATTTTCTAACATAAAATTGATTTAATCTTAATTATTCTTTTACATTTATTCAATATTGAATTTAGCTCTATATATAAATTTAAATTATAATTGTGGTTTTGAAATAATATTATCAGGCACATATACTTTATATATTAATTAAAAATTATCAACATAACAAATAACTCTGGGATGGTTTTGCGATGCCAGCTTATATTAAATTAAATGCTGAATCTCAAACAGTTTTCAGAGCAATGCTGAAATGTTTAACTTCAGGAAATTGGATCCTACTCCTAGTGATATTTCTGATGTCGTAGAGTGAAGCTCAATCTCTTATGATAAACTAGTAGTGATCTTGAACTCATCGTGCACTATTTATTGTCAATCAAAATTATCCATTTTTGCACTCTCCTGCTTTAGAAAAATTCATCTTTGTAGGCAAATAACAAGACGCAAAGCTGCCTGTGGATAGGCTTATGGCCCGAAGTCCTGACGGATGCCATTAGAACTATTTTTTGAATAGTTTTAACTCGCAATTTCAAAAAGGCATTTTTTTCACATTAAACAGTTTGAATCAGTGAAAGACAAGAAACTAAATATAAAAAAAGAAAGAAAAAATTAAGTGTTGTTGCAAAACTAAATAAATTCAAATCAAAATCCTTATTCTAACAATCATTTATTCTTTAAACGGTTCTATAACCCTCCACTTGTAGGATTTACCCATTCACACTCTAAAAGCATTATAAAGTAGAATTTCATTGCAATAAATCTGTCAAAGTATCCCCAGCCCCCCCCCCATAGTTTTCGGAAATTAATTCACATTTCATCACACTTGGCAATCGCTCGTGGCATGTTTATTAAATCCCAAGACATAATGTTCCTTGAAAACATTAGCATCAACCTCGGGTACGTGTTTGTTGTCCTTAATTTGAATCAGCACTGGTTTCCTTGGGATACCTCTTGAAAACCGGAATGAATGCGGAGGGATAAAGTTAAATTGATGACAAATGAGATAAATGTCATGAATCAGGCAGATTTATCTCTGGTTACGATCAAAGAAGTGATTTGAATCGCTTTTCCTATTTCGTGGTTGACTGATGGACATTTCATAGCGCGTTAAATTCATAAATCACGTGCGGCAGGATCATCCAGGAACATTTGTTTAACAGACTTCGTTGATAACATCCCCCCAATAATGGCGACATGATGGATTGGTGCTGATGGATGTCGCTAGTTTACGAATTTACAATAAAATTTTCTTTTTTACTTCGCCACCACAAATTTTTGAATGTCACTAATAAATTATACTTTCGGTTTAGAAAGTTTTGTGTTTTGTGCATTTTTGATTGTTGATTTTTCTATTTTATGAAAATATGGTGTTCGGTTGGATAGAGAGAAAGATGAATTTATTACCCTTTATAAAAACACAAATGTATAAAATTGGAGGACAGTCTGGGACAAAATTTAAAACGTATCAGGGACTTAAATGGTTTTGGCACTAGTGTGCGGTAGGGTAGAGACCATTGGCTATTGATGTGAATAAGGCGGTGCTTTCGAGATTCTAAGTTATTCAAGCACATAAAATCATTGACTCATATTCAGTGACATTGGCCCTAAAAGAAGTTACGTGAATTTCAAAGATAAATGTAAATTCACAATTGCTCTTTTTTCAAAAAAAAAAATAAAAATAAAAGAGTTCTAGTGATATTAGCTTGTTGATGGAAAAATGTAAAATAAAATCTATTATCCGAGCTACTTTGATCGAATACCCAATAGGTAGAAGTAGCTATTTTGATTTGTTATAATTTTATTAGAAATTTCCACAAGAGATATGTATGCAGTTTGATTTGTTCGTGTGTCACAACTCTAATGATTATTTAGAATTTTTTATTCAATACACAGGGTGTTCCAGCGTAATAAGACTATATTTTGCCAAATGATTCCTCTCCTCCAGATATGTAAAATATTGTATGGTAGCGCGGGGGGGGGAGAGTTAAAATGTCACTCTATCGAGTTACATGGTGATTAGTAAAAGATGCTCTTTTTTCATTAAACACCCTATATCTTGAAAAGTACAGGGTATAAAGTATATTTCAAGACTGCATTATATGTAGAGTCTTAAGGTCTTTGCTATGAATTTTGAATCAGCTGCGTGCCCCTCCCCACTCTATAGTTATGACGTTTCACATTCAAAATTCCGTTTTTTTTAATTTTTTCTTTTTTTCAAATGCCCCCACTAACATGCACATCTTTTTTTACAAAATTTCGAAAGCCCAAAGTTTCCTCTTTAATTAGTTGTATCTGTGACGGTTAGGGAGTTCTTAGCTCTTAACATATTCAGGTCACAGTTAATTTGCTCCCTTAGTAGGGGAGATAGGGGATAGTTGTAACAAATTTATATTTTTTTTAATAACTCCGAATTTTAGGTCATAAGAAAAATAAATATTTAATTTTAGAAAAAGCTCAATATGTTGGGAAGTAATAAAAATTAAGAAACTTTAGATCCTATGTTTATTTTTTACAAAATAGGGCATTTTATGGAAGAACTTCCCATGTTGCAAAGTACCCCATGTTAGGGGATATTTGCAACATTGGGGCATATTGCAACTGGCAGGTGTAAATAACACAACAGTAAGTCGAATCAACTTACTTAAAAGTGGATATAACTGAAATTTATTTATATTTACAGTCACAAGCTATGTAAATAGTTCTATAAGCTGTTTTGACTTACATTGTATTACCTTGTAGGTTAATAATATAACAAAATTTAATCCTGACCACATATATAGGCACATAGGTATTTTATTGTTAATATACACATACACATATCTGTATTAAAAAAATAACAATAAACAAAGCTTAGCAAAATTTCAACGAAAAAATAAAAACTAAATCATACTTTAGTGTTTTTAGCTGTTTGTTAAAACTTTCATCACATCACACACCAGAAAAAACTACACTGTGTGTGTAATAATGTGTAGCAAGAACTTACCAAGAAGTAATCATAGATCCAGGGGTGGCAGATTAAGTAGGACTTCAAGAACCGCAGTAGCCATAGATTCCGGATCGCAGTCCCTACAAGCGTCCTCAGCTACTATATACAGGAGGCATATGTAAGCATGGGTCTAACGATCGAGGTGTACTCATGCTCATGCTCTATGTGCAGGCAAAGGCTCTCCTGCATTGAGTGAAGACCCTCGTAGCCTCATGAGATTTCTCCTCTACGTGCAATCCTCAGGAGAGAGTTGCAGAGTGTATCCAAAAAGCTTAAGAAGCCTGGAAACCTGGAAATAAGCAGAGGGATGTCATTCGCATATGCTTCACATGAGAATCCCCCATTTTTCTGCACCGTGATGAGTGAGTCAACCAACATACACCAGAGTACTGAATACATATTTCACCGCGATTATGTTTAGGTGAGCCGCTAATATAGCTTAGAGTCTAGCATTAATTATAGATAATCCTGATTACTGAAGACTGTGGCTATCGCTACTAAATTAGGTTCAATTTATCCGTTTATCTTAGTTATTCTCATTAAAAGGAACAAGATTGTCTCAACGGGTGTTACACCACGTATAATTATATTCTCAGTATCGAGTCCACCTAAAAACAGATCACCTTACCCAGATTTCAGTAGGACGAGCTAATGCTACCTCCAATTTTTTTATCGAATTTAGCCGCCTAAATTGTCTGAACTAGGATGTAGAGCTCTATAACCTCACCGTTAGACAATTTTTACAAAATTATTCCAAAAACAAGTTTTTCCATACAGTTCATTGACACGGTCGGTGACAGACACAATAAGCACATTGAATGGAACATCTAAGAGAGATGCTTGAGATGGGCGTACGATGTTTGGTTGAAATTGTTGCCGAGGAGCCAAGATCGCACTGTTTCAAGTTGCCCCTGTTGCAACTATCCCCCATTTCCCCTAACTGAAGACACGTCATTTAAAAAAAAATATCGGTTAATTTCGCTATGAGCTGAACAGGTTATGAGCTACATAGTAACTCTTTAATGACTACAGTGCACATAGGGTGCAAGGTCAAATTACAGAGGAGAGTCTGGGTTTTCGAAATTTTGTAACAAAAGTGTATGTTAGTGGAAAAATTAAAATAAAAAACAACCAGAATATTGAAGCGTCATAACTCTGGTGTGGGGAGGGGTACGGGGATGGTTGAGCATTCATAGGGAAGACCCCAAGGTTGTGCATACAATGCCGTATTAAATGGATCACACACTCGGTACTTTTGAAGATATAAGGTGTTTAATGAAAAATGAAAAAGAGCATATTTGACGAATCATCCTGTAACTGGGCAGGCTGATATTTTGCCCCCCCCCCCCCGGCACCCCTCAAAAAATTTGGACGAAAGAATCATTTGACGAAATATAGTCATATCAGTCTGGAACACCCTGTATACATCCGAGAGTGTTACTTCAGCGACAACTGTGGTTCCAGCAAAGTTAATCATTATGGTATCGTCAGGAGAAGGAAATACAAAAATAGTATAAAATGCACAATATCTGTTACCAAAACCGAGCTCCTTTTAGGAAACGTCCAAGGTTATGGCCGTTGGGTCGTCGAATTTATTTGGTATATACCTACCTAAATGTGTTTACAGAATCAGCCGCCTAGGATATGACAATACTTCCAAAAGTTAAATAATTACAAAACCTTAACAGATGACCATTGAATACATACATGTATGTGACTTTGTGCTAACATAAACATAGAATCTGACTAATGCAATTGCTTCTTGTAGAAGTTGGGCTAGTGTAAATTTTATTGGATTATGTGTAATATGATTAGCAGTGATAACAAGAAATTACTCTTCTCGTAGAGATATGGCTGAGGTATTTTTATCTGAAAACGCATGCCAATTAGTGACAAAAGATAAGGTAGAAACCTCCCAAAGGTGTAATTACACCAAATAAGACTCCTACGCTGCTTCTACAACATTGTTCAACATTGAATTTCTGGATCCGCCGCTATTTATAATGTGACTCGAGAAGTTGCTTCTGCGACTATTTCAGCTGGGGTTGCATTCACTGTGGCTGATGATAGTGCGATCAGGTGATCCTGCACATTCTCCTCTTTAGTCTTTGCAGCTTGTACCTTTCACGGTTGCTCGAGTTCAAGACTTCAATGTAAGATATATACGTCGCCTTCTTAACGAATAATGGGTGAAATAGTTCCTTTTTCTAGATCGCGATCTGTTTCTGCTCGATATGACTTACTACAGCGCAATGTGTTTTTTCATGTTGTTGGGAGTTATTTTCGCAATTCATACCAGTGGAGTTGTTTGCATGAGACTTCTGATAAATATTCTTTGGCCACATTAGATGTCGTTTTTAGTCAAGCTTATCAGTCTGGTTCTTCTGAAATTTTTGCATCTTTTGGCTGTATTTATCTCATATTTGTAACATAGATGTGTATTGATCGGAAGTAGGCAACCAGATATCTCTAGAAGAGGACATATTCTATCATATTCCATTGCTAATTTGCTTTCTTTCAGTTGAATATGATCGGATGAAGAGAAATTAGCTCGGCTAACAAGTAGGGGAATGTTATCAGGGTTGGCCACCTTTTTGACTTTTGCCCAAACCTTCCGTTTAAAGAGTTTAAGGACGAATTTGGTCAATTCAAGCACATCTTTAGAAAGGTCTGGGAAAACGGAACACTTTAGCTGAACATTCCTGATTGATTGGTTGAGAAATGAAAAAAATATATGCATTTAAAAAAAAGTGAATTGCTGTCGGCCAGTGCTGTCTAAGTTGGCCAGTCCACGAAAAATGTGCTGAAATGATTGAAAATGACCTGTAAAAATTAATTGAATGAAATAAAAAGTCGAGTTTGTTGTATTTTTCTGTTTTGTAGCAAAATTTGAATGTCACATTATTCAGAATCGCAATTACGGCAAATGTAAATAGCCGTCTTTATATTGACGCCCTACAAATGCAATTCTCTCCTGCATTGTCCGAAGAGGGATTTTTATATGCTTTTGTAAGCGGACATCTTCCTTTAGCTGGTGTTTTATTGGCGATTTTCGTTGGAATTGGCGCTGGACGTTTTTTGGACGTCTTTCAAGCAGACAATCATAGTGGTCTAACCATGACAACACAAAGTGGCCAACCTGATGATACCATAAACAAACATGTTACATAATTTCCTTTTGGTTTATTTTCAAGCATGTGTCACATAACGTATTGACAATGTTTGCCTGGATGATTGCATATTTTCTCCGCACTTTCTGGCCGAATTCACTGCTGCTAACAAACACTTTTTTGAATTTCAAATCATTGAGTGCACAGCACGTGCTTTGCGTTCACGATCCAAATCTGTAATGTCACGAAAAGTAAGCTGTTACTGAGAGAAGTTTTTTGGCACTCGAACATTGGTTGCGCTAGTGGTCAGATGGCCGACTTAGACGACATTTCCTTATGTATGCTTTTTTTGGGCTCTTTATTCTAGATTTAGTGCTCCCTGCAATACAAAGTTCAATGTATTTTGTCTAATTGAAATCGGACTTTGTGCTAGTTTTTCAGTTGACGGTAGAGCTCTATTTGTCGTTAAAGTTAATATCTCATGTTTGCGTCATAAATGTTGATTCTGATGATTTGAAGCTTCTCTGTATTATTTTAAATCTTCATTATAAGCACCTATGCATTTTGACTATATACGTCCCTCCCATTTATACTTTCAGGATCTTGAAATCTGCCTTTAGATTATATAATCATTTTTGACGACTTCAATGTGCTTTGCAGTTGCTTTAGTTGGATGTTTTCTCCTGATGAAGTCCTGCTGCAGTCTTTTTTAACAAATTTCCCAACTTGTTTAGTCCTTCTTCGATACAATCGCTTCAGTGGGTTTAATACAATGTAATGGCATAGACAAACTAATAACATACAAAGACTGGACAAGAAGTACAAAAATATTCAACGCTTTTCTCGAATATAAAATCGACGATGCCTCGACTTGCATTTGATGACGTAACCAAAAGGTAAGCCACCAACACCTCGTTTCAATGGAAAATCAACGTTGCCTTGACCTGATGTAGGGAAATTACTTCTACTGCAAATTTTTGTCTTTAGAACTTTTATGCATTTTTGGAGGCCGACAATGGCACACATGAAAGTACATATTGCATCTGAAAAAGACTCCAGCTGGCCACCAAAATAAATAAAAATACTGCCAAACCAAAATTTCTAAAAAACAAATTGCTTATTACGTGTCCACGCTCATAAAAATGGTTGTCAGTCTCCAAAAGTGCGTATAAATTCTAAAGCTGGCCTTCCACTTCGCGTGGTTTCACGAGTCAACGCGCCATGGGAGGGGTTTGGTTCGAGGTTGCGCGACCGATCCATTTCAAGCTGGTAACTTCAAAAGCACGGCGCGAGCGTGCGCGAGGCACCTCGATCTCGTCCGCACTAAGTGACTTTGCTCGTAACTACGCGCCATGGGCAGCAATCTTAAAAAAAAATTGTAGCCTTCCCAACATCAGCTCGAGGCATCGTTGATTTTATATTTCAGCGACAAATTGCTGTCGGCCAAATGCATAAAAATTCCAAGGAGGAGCATTTTAATAAATTTCTAAGAGCAACATTGATTTTATATTGCAACGAGGCATTGGTGGCTTACCTTTTGGTTAAGTCATCAAGTGCAACTCGAGGCATCCTTAAAGCATCGTCGATTTTATATTCGAGAAAAGCGTTGCACAGTTTGGTTCTACTTGTCTATTCTTTGTATGATCTTAGTTTGTCTATGCCAGTGGTATATCTAGAATCCCGGGTAGATTCTAGTCAGTCTCGGAACGAGATATTTGACTTTTTGGGTTCTAGAATCCAGACAACATTCAGCTCTGCGTTTTTTGCTTGTTTTTGTTTTTTGTTTTATTTTATTCTATATATTAACATTCTTTCGCCTCATTTAATTAATATTTTTTTTGTTTAAAAAGGGCTGCTTTTCAACTCGACGGTTACATAAATTTGAACCACTGTTGCTGTATATACACAGACTGTCACATACCTGGCAAATCATAACAAGGAATAGAAAGAAACTATTTAAACTCTCTTATCTATATATATCCTTGCATTCGTTTTTTTTTTTAGTATTGACCACACCAGAACTATTTCTTGTAGGTTGTCCTTGGAGTGGAGCATTTACCATTAGTTCATCATTCTCTAGCTTCTTTTTTCTATTCCATCGACTCTTTTCTTGGCATGACTTGTCTTTAGTAAATAGACCTCAGCATATAGGTGCATCACAATATCGTCAACTGTAGGTTCTGTTGGAGTAGATGGAGCTTCTATACTTTAAAGTGGTTCACTTTCAATGCTCATGTACATAAGGAAAAAAAGGTACAGAGAGCATAAACTATTCTTTGTAGATGCTTGAGACTCACCCACTATATGGACATGAAATAGATATACCCAAGCTCTGCAATTTCGCCCTCATAGATCTTAATAGGACCCTGTGATTATTCTGTCCCATTTTTAGCTGAAACCGACCAAACAAAAATCAATAATGAAATATTTCCCTACTGAGGAGCGGAGTAGAAAATTCATGTTTACATTTCGTTTGTACTTTGTCTGTCATCGCCAGTGAACCCATTTTCTGGTACTTGAAATACCCGTTTAAAAATGTGTGGACATTCGACTAGATATATGATCCTGAGCTGAAGTATATCAATACAGCTCACATCTAAATAATTTTTTTCCTGTAATATAACTATGTCCTCTTTTGCTCCTTTGAAGCGTTTGTTATCCCAAAATGACATACATATCCATAACGATGGTATCTTCCGCTATCTCTATTTATTATGCAGCACAACTGTAAGGAAGGAGCTGCATAACATATAGGGCCGGCCCCGTCCTCGGCAGAGATTCAGACGAAGCATTTATAAAATTACTCGACTGCACGAGACACTACATCAACTGCTCTCCTTTCCGGGTTATCCGATTTAATATCTCCGGTTCATGATCCGCTGTAACTTTTGGCACAGCATCAAGCCAAGTAATTTATTCTGTCTCTGTTATAACTCAGTGATGATTTACGGTGATTTTCGTCAGGATTTCATTTTTCGTGGGAAGGTGAGTTTTAATGTGTCCAGTGAAGCTTAAGCCTGACCGAAAATTGCATTTTTCACTTGCAATTCCGTAATGAATCATGCGATTACCTGTACTATTGTAGCTAAATGTTCGTTGAAGTGGATGTTGAACTTTTATCTCCCTCCCCTTCCCACTCAACAGATTTCCAATAGTTCAGAGTCAGAACGGAATTTGCAGGTACTTTTAATTTACGTTGCCCATTGGCCACCGTGGTTGTAACTAAAACTAGTGAGGCTATCGCCAAACACACGCTGACCTCATTGCAGAGCGCTGCTGTGGTTACAGCTTTACAGTATTTTTCCTCTGTTTGAATATAGTTATTGGAAGTTGGTGTATTGGGAATTTATAGGTTAATGGATCTGGCTCCCGGCAACAAGGGCTTCGTCCGAGCTTATGAATTGTAAATTAAAACCAAAAACTAAATTTGGCTGAACGACTACATATCGTGGCCCTAAATTTCTGTTATTGCGAGTGCATTTTTATTTACGCTCCTCTACACATTTCTGAACATTTTTGCATGGTTCTGAACATATTCATTTATGCCCTGTAGAAATATGGCGACGGTAGAATGAATGGGATATTGATGAGCTGAAAGCGCCTGTTGGAGACTATATAGGAGTTAGAATTTTTGTACATACATATGTAGTAATGGCGCATATATAGTAGAAATGATAAAGTTTGGAATTTTATGGTTTTACTACCTAGTTTTTATGGCGAGATTGAAGTTAACTCTTTACGGATTTTTAAATTTCATTTATTTACATGCAAATGTACATGGATTTCAGATTTATTTTACATATTTGCTTAAGGAGTATCAGCCGATTTATAATAAAACCAAAAGATCAAATGGCGCTAATGAGCGGTCGGCTTACCAGAACGCTTCGATCCGCAGATCTAAAAGAAATTCGTGGCAACTCTTCTGTAAGAATGTGGATGGTGTAAATGAGATGTCAAGGCTTAACAAATTTTTATCCAAGATACCCAGCCAACCCGAGCTCCCCACTAATAGCGACGGCGTGCGCGCCTCTTCGTTTGGAAATCTTTGGAATTCTTACTAGACGAACACTTCCCTGACGCTCCTGATGACTGCTCGTCATCTCTACGAACCGAAAGTTTTCTTTATAAACCTGTTGCTGGGGAGGGAGAAGTGGGCTTCATCACGGAAGAGTCGGTGAAATGGGTGGAGAATTCGTTCAAACCCTTTAAGTTTCCGGGCAGGGACGGCATTTTCCCGGCCCTCCTTCAATAGTCGGGCGACTCACTGAATAGAAACCCAGTCAGGTTATTTAGAGCCTGCATTAAGACGCTCTATACTCCGAAGCTATGGCAAGCGGTTAAAGTTATCTTTATTCCCAAGGCTGCCCAGGTAAATTAATCAACAGCGAAGACAAATAGGCCAATAAGCTTGACTTTTTTCCTACATAAAACACTTGAACGTATCTTCGAGTGGGAATTGAGATGCTCCATACCCAGAAGAAGCTTGTCACAACACCAGCACAAATATCTGAACGGAAGGTCAGTTGAGATTGCCCTCCACGAGATTATCCACTCGATTGAAAAAGGCGTAATTTTTAAACAATTCATGCTGGCTGTCTTCATCGATGTAGAAGGGGCCTTTAATAATATGCTTACTCATAAGCTTACGGAAATGTTAGCAAAGCATGGAGTGAACCAGTCCATTATATACTGGATAGCACACATGTTGAAAAACAGGACTGTCTTTGCCATTCTGGCCGGGGTGAGCAGAGTGAAGGTGGTATTTTATCACCTTTATTATGGGTGCTCATTATGGATGACCTCTTGTCAATACTCACCCGGATGGGATATAAGGTGGCTTGTTATGCAAATGACCTGGTGATATTAGTCACTGGTAGTTATGAGTCTGTACTCTGTGGACTGGTGCAAAACGCAATCCGACTAGTCATAGACTGGGCTACTGGTTTTGGATTATCCATCAATCCACTGAAAACAAATCTATGCCTTTTTACTAAGAAAATAACTATCACCAGTCTGAGCCTCCCTTACATTGGCTCTACACATTTGGAGCTAAAGAATAGGATTAAATACCTCGGTATCATACTAGATAAGAAACTAAACTGGAAACCACACTGCGAGGACAGAGCGTATAAGGCCCTAGCGCTTTTCCAATGTGCCGCAGAGTTATAGGGACAAAAAGGGGACTCAAATCACGGATCGGCCTATGGATCTACACTAGCGTCATCCGAGCCATGATAACCTACGGTTCTGTTGAGTGGTGAAAAGCAATGGATTTCTCCAACTATCGCAAGATATTGGAAAAGATTCAGAGGCTGTGCCTTCTGAGCGTAAGCGGCGCCCTCAAGTCAACCATCACTCGGGCTCTCGAGGTTATCCCCAACACACACCCTGTACAAATACACATAAAGAGGGAGGCATCAATCGAGGAAGAGTTGTGCAATCCATCGCTTCTGACATCAGCAGGGACAGCGACCTTCTTCTAGAAACAATAGTGAAAACCGAACTTAAATCAAAAGTTCCATCTAGGGCAGATTGGGCGTGCTTCAGCCATTATCAAACCCTATTGTTTACACAGACCGCTCCAAAACTGAGGAAAATACCGGAGCATGTATTTTTTGTGAGGAGCCTCGGATGGAAATCGCCCTACACCTTGGAAGCCATGTTACGGTTTTCCAGGAGGAAGTCAAGGCAATTCTTGAAGCGGGAAGGGATACAGTGAACAAGGAGATTGCCATCTGCTCGGACAGCCAAGCAGCTGTAAAAGCCTTGTCAAAACCCTTCGTAACTTCAAAGCTGATACTGGAGTGCAAAGCCACCCTAAATTCCCTCTCGCTATGTAACAGGGTACTCGTTGTTCGGGTGCCAGGTCACAGCGATATTAGCGGAAATATATATGTATATTATATTATATTATATTTATTATATTATTAGTTTATATTATTTCGTGTTTAACTATATATTTGGGCACTGCCTGACATCGAGTACACGTAGAGAGCTGAATTTTGTTACGTGATGTTTTCATAGCTATAGTAAATAAATTTTAAAAAATTGTCAAATCGGGCAACCCCTTCTAGGTGTTGCCATACAGAATTTTGGTTTCCCACTATATATTTGGAAACTGCCTGAGAACGCGTCAATGTGGGGTGCTCAAATGTTATTCACGGCGTTTTTAAAATAATGTAAATCTATGTTCAAAAATGGTACAAATCGGGCAACTCCTTCTTGATGTTGCCATACAAAATTTTAGTTTTTCACTATACATTTGGACACTGCCTCACGCGTCGACGTAGAGAGCTGAAATTCTGTACACGGGCGTTTTAAAAAAAAAATGTTTATTAAGTTCGAAAAGGGAACCAATCTGCCAACCCCTTCGTTGGGTTGGCATTCACAAAATTTAAGACGTGGTGTTTTCATAGCAATGGTAAAAAAAATTTCAAAAGTCTACTAAATCGGGTTATCCCTTCATGGTGTTGCCATACAAAACTTTCTTTTTCACTATACGGGGCGTTTCCCACTAGGAGGTCAAAAGGGCAAGAGGTGATATATAGGCATATATTTCTAGAACGGTTTATCGGACAGGAAAAATGATTATAACCAATTTTATAGGATTTTGTGTTCTGAAGAAGTTTTTAGTACAGTAAAAATGTTTTGGACTGATCGTTTTCACAGTATACGTAAAAAACCTAAATTTTTATATAGCAACACCAAGAAGGAGTTACCCGATTTAGTCCATTTTTGAAACTTCATTTGCTAGTTCAATGAAAACATCATGTACCAACTTTCAGCTCTCTATATCGAAGCGTTCTCAGGCAGTATCCAAATATATAGTGGAAAACGAAAGTTTTGTATGGCAACCCCACGAAGGAGTTGCCCGATTTGTCTCATTTTCGGACTTAATTTTACTTTTTTTTTAGAAGTCCGTGTACAAAGTTTCAGCTCCCTAAGTGTACACGTTCTCGAGTTATCGTGCGCACAGACGGACGGACATGCAAAAATCAAAATAACTTTTAATATTAAGCGTGGGTGTCCAATTCATTTTGCTCTACCATAATTATTTCGAGGTGTTACAAACGGAATGACAAACTTAGTTTTCCCTATAGATTTCATCTAGGGTATAATTACTGTGGCATGACAACTTTAATATCTTAAAACACATCTTGGACTTGAACCAACATAAAATAACTCGTACAAGAAAATCCAAAACTACTTGGACTAGAACCATTCTAACAGAAATCCAATTAACTTGAAGATCATAGAGTGAGACAAAGATGTCAGACGAAACAGGATCTGAAACCGTATTTTTCCGGCATGAACGCTGAATTCCCTCGTTAATGCTTCCTCCAACATAAGATTTGCAAATGTTTAAAAATATTGCAAAAGGAAGTGAGTAATTTGATGAGGAAGACGCGGGCAGTAGTTATGTATTTTTTTCAAAAAACTGCTTGAATACTTCAATCATAAAACGCACTATAAAATTTGACTGTGAACGCGCTATAAACCACTAGTCATGGCAATGGCGACAGCTGCCTCCATTTTATGTGTGATTTTCCTAATTGAACTACCGCTGAACACTACTTTACGGAGCCAAGTTAAATGTTATCCTTATTATGGGTGCCATTTTATTGCAGTAATTTTTTGCGATGTCACGTTCTAGTAGTTACTCTCGGTTTTAGCATATTGCACTGTCCACAGAATCTGAAGTAGAAAGATATATGGATCAATAACGAAACTGTGGGGAGACGGCGTGGTCGTACTTCTATCACTTCTCAGCTTGCGTGCTATGTGAAAGGAAATAATATTTATTGTGCACATCAGCATGATACATATACCAAGACCGGGAATAGTAGATATACACGGATATGTAGTACCAGAGAAAGCAATTAAAGGCTCTCCCATCCTTAAATCTCCTGCAACAAAAGACAGGGTGACCTATCTGGTTTATATAGTGTCGGAGAATGTACATATGTCTTCACGAAACTTACACCCCCCCCCCTATACCTCTTCCAACTGAATGACAAATAATTTCTCAACTAATTTTTGCTGCACGCGTCTATGGAATTGAAGCAACAGAAGCCCGCCCGCTATGTAGCTAGAGCTGTGGTGCAGTAGTCCAGGACGAAGATACAATAATGGATTGAAAACTAATCCAATATTTATGAAGGGTAACATCTTACATGGAAGTAAAAGAGTCTAAGAGCCTGTGAATATAAACTGAGAATGGCATCTAGGGAATTCGATCGACCTGCCATTGCTGCCCGGCCCAATAGTTAATTTATTTGAGGATGTCGTGCCGTGTTGTCTCTTCTTTTATTACCTCTTTAGATAAAATTTATTTCTCTACTGTTGCAAAATTTACGAGTTTGGTATTGCGGGTTGCACAAGGTGGACTTAGACATGAATGACATCCCTCTGGCTGGGTAAACTCCTTCGCACCAATTCCTTTAACACTTTCGACTAATGGAAATTGCTACATAGGTTGTACTTCACAGGTGAACATATATAAGTGTGGGAGGAGGGTATTCAAGTCATATTGGTAAATGCAAATCATCCCTTGTAAACTGAGGGGGCGAAACGGCTTTAAGAGACTGAAAATAAAATTGATGAAGAAGAAAAACAACACCAATTCCATAGAAAGAGGTAAAGTTTCAAATACGAAAGACAAGCTTCTGCCACTTGTCACTCAGTCCGGAGGAATTTTATTAAATATTCAGTCACCTGACTACCCTAAACTCAATGAAAATGTCAGGGGTGGAATGATATGTCTGCAGAGAACCGCCTTTATATCTCATCCCCCCACATAATTGTGAGTCATTCCATTTACACTTTGTCAGTGGAAAGCCACAAATTGGAAGTGCTGACTGATTGTGTATGGAGTCCTGCCTGCATGAATGAATGGTGGTAGCTGCTACATCCTTCCCCAGGATGGATTTGGGGTTAACCTCGCATTTGCTTCGATATAAGAGGGACATCTGACCTGTGATAAAAAAAAATGAAAGCCAACACACAACAGCTTTGTTATAGATTCAAATAAAACAATTTGTCATGGGCAGTTACGACCAATACACGTATAGAGTTTTACACCTCACACCAGAAAGGTAAGTTCTCCCCCGCCTCTTTATTATGTTATTCTTGGGTTTTATACGATTTTCCTAAATGTGGACGTTCAGGTGGGACAGCAATCGTAAAAACCTGGCACTTTATTGTCACTGCATGCAGAATTTATGCATGTCAAGCGATTGTAATTCGTATTGATAACTAAATCGATACTGGACTAACTAAAGCGAAGCTTCTGAATAATTTATTGAAACTTTGATAAGGGGTTAGCCGGTTTTGGAAGGGTAACATGATTGTTTGTCGTAAGTGAGAATTCCATACTGTCCCAAAATTTACTGCAGTAAATTTATGTTATTTTAAAATTGTTAAAACTCCCTGGAATTTAGTATTTAAGTCATTTCTAGATTTTATATATGTACTTAGGTAGTATTTGTTGGATTAAATGGAATAAGAGGACAAAGTAATTTTGATGGATAAGTGGTACAACCCCGCCCATTTAATGAGGTAATGATAACTTTCTGTTTGTTATTTTATGAAACATGACTTAATTTCAAAAACATATTTACTATTAATAGGTAGGTACGTCATTACACGAAAACCCGTCTTTGAAAAAGACTGTCATAAAAAGGGTTTGCCGGAGTATTTTTATCATATATAATATCAAACCCATCTATCTAATGATTAGCAATTAATTCAGTTAAGGCTGAATAAATTTTCAAGAATTTTGTTCATCCATTTTATTTTCCACAATTTTTGTGGTATTGAGTTGAAAAATATACAAACTCTTCACTTCAAATACTGGCGAGCTTGGATTTTTGAAAAGGGTGTTGCGTTGTTTTTTTTTTCTAAAATCAAAAACATTAAAAACATTTTATTTTTCTCCCGGGCGGTCCTGAAAACTTTTTCATTTATACACCAATTTTTATTATGTTTCGTATATAGGTTTTCCAAATGTATTTGTAAATGCTTCCGGAGCTATTTTTTCAAATTTGTTAATATCTTTTATGTTATATTTGCTTTTATAACATTAAAATTGAGACCATTGTAACTTGAGTAACATTTATTGCTACACTGTTTTTTTAACACAAGAATAAAGATTGAGATAGCCCAAAATCCCGTGAGTTGTTTATTTTTGAGGCCATTCCCTTCAACTCGTATATTTCTTTTTTACTATCTTCGACACTCTCGTAGACCAAACTTTTCGTCATCACAGCGAACTGAAATTTGCCACACAGGTTCATGTCGCGTGACAATTGAATCTATCAAAATTTAAACTCGAAATTTCCATGGAATACCCGGAAAATCGGCAAAAATCATTTGAAAATTTGGTACAAATTTGATTAGTGATAAACCCGTTTCAGGAAAAATGCAGTTTTCCGATTTTTCCAAAAAAAAAATTCTGGAATTTTCCGACTTTTCCGGAAAATTTTCCTGTAAAAAAGTTTTCTAAATTATGCAGGATTAAGTTCTCTATCAACTGCCATCATTACTTTCTCTCCGACAATGGTGAAAACTTGCAGAAAAAATCGAGGAAAATTCATGTAAATCGCTTTTTCGGAGTTTTTCAGACCAAGAGAGCGTTCGAGCGTTTTGCAACCTGAGACAAAGTTGTAGAGCGAAATGAGTTGCATAAAGTTGCTTTTGTTGAAAACTCCGTGGAAAACCCGGAAAAGCGGGAAAATCATCGGAAAAATTTTCATCGATATGATTAGTGACAAATCTGTTTGCGGAAAGATGTATAATTTTCCAATTTTTCTGGAAAATTTTCCGAAAATTTCTGGAATTTTCCGGCTTTTCCGGAAAATTTTCCGACAAAAAAGTTTTATAAACTATGCGGAGTCATTTTTCCCCCGTCTTACTGTCATCAATACTTTCTCTTCAACAATCATGAAAACTAGCATGAAAAATCGAGGAAAATTCATGTAAATTTTAAAAAAAAAATCATAGTATAATTGGAAAAGTCTGTGGAAAACATGGAAAGCAGCACGTAATAACAATTTAGTTAACGTGTAAAAGGCAGAAAATAAAATAAGTAAAAAACGAGTTTTCAAACAAAACTGAGGCCAAGCCGCATGAAAAAGTAGAAAATAAACTTTTCTTCACAATCACCGATTTATTTCAGTATGATCAATCAGAGGTAATAAGTGATTTGATTCAAGAAGAGATTCATCAAGAGAAATGTCCCAATCAAAAAATCTGAGTCTACCTCTGTGTGTGAAGAAAAGTTTATTTTCTACTTTTTCATGCGGCTTGGCCTCAGTTTTGTTTGAAAACTCGTTTTTTATTTATTTTATATAAAAATCAATTTGTAATATTAATTCTCAAAAGCTTCTCGTGGTGACGATACGATCCAGTAGTCTAAGCGAATACTCGATTTTGTAATTTTGAATAGTAGGTACTTTATAATTAATATTGGTAGGCACTGCTAGATTAGATTTTGATTTCATTGTGGGGAGTGGCCTTCGAATTGCAGCGATCATTGGCTTATTGTGCACCGCTTGTTCCTCCAACAAACCCACTCTTCCTAGGAAGGGTAATATTTTTTTTGGATGAGATTACTTCGATGTCGGCAGGCTTTAAGAAGTATGCGCCATAAGCTTGGAGTCTATATGTGCAACGGCGTCGCATTCACACAGGATGTGCTCCAATGTTTCATCCTCTTCGAAACATAGCCCACACACATCAGCGTGTGAGATGCCTATCCTGTGCATGTGTTTGTTAAGTTTACAGTGTCCGGTTGGGATTCCTATAATGCTTCTAAATTGATTTCTAGATAGCCCTAAAAGATCTAGGATCTTTTTTGAGGAAGGTCTTTTGATGAATCTTTTGGCTTGTCTGGATTCTGTCATTGAAGTTCATCGCTGGTCCATTTGGTTCCGGATCCAGTTTGCATGGTAAGCTTCACGGTATTGTAGAAAATACCGCAAAAGGGCTCTGGTCCTATGAGGGGCATGGATGCTTCAGTAAGTCTGCATTTTCATTCCCATCAATTTCCGAGTGTCCAGGCACCCATGAAGCGTTAGCTGGTTGTATGTGCCAAGATTCGTTAATGCTTGAATACATTCACACATTAACTTCGTTTTGATCATCGGTGATGAGATGGCTGTCAAAACCGCTTGGTTATCTGTATAGATATAAATACTTTCATTAGTATAGGATCGGCTGAGGTTTTCGAGTGCACATCTAGTGATGGCATATACCGCTACCTGAAATTTTGAGGTGTATTTTCCTAGGCTTTGATAGATGTTAGCTCTTGCCTTAACGCCATATATTCCTACTTCTACCACTTTCTCGGATTTAGAATCGTCGGTGTACCAGATTAGGGCTCGATTTGCTCGATTTGTATCTATTTTTCCCCTACTGGTATTATTATCTTGAAGGGCAGACGGGGGTTGTTCTGAACAACTAATCTGTCTGGCATCATATCACGTATTGGATTTACTTAAATTGTTTTGGTTATAGTGCGTAGACTTTCCGAGTCCCATTTACTGTATCCATCTGTACGGGCTCTGTTCACCATGAATCCAGCCTCCTTTGTAACAATATCGTCGAGTGCCGGTAGGTTCAAAAATGTTTCTAGCGCTGGTGGATGTTGTGCGCATGGCAGCAGTAACACTTAGGCAGGCCATCCTTTCGAGCTTATTTAGCTTCCTGGTGGTTGTCTTTTGTGTACTTTTATTCCCCCATACTGCTTCAGCATATGTGACCATGGGTCTGACTACTGATTTGTATAGCCAAGTCATGATATTTGGCTTGAGTCCCCATATTAAGCCAGCTAGTTTCCTGCAGTTTCAGGCATTGTTAATTTTATTATAATGAAAGCTCACGCTACTACTAACTTTTGGATGCTCGAGTCGAGAGCTTGATGTCCTGCCATTCAGCCGTAAGATTTTGGTTTATTTGATAAATGCAATGCTCAGATAAACCAGCTGGATCTTTTAGAAAGAGTTGTACCTCACCAGAAATAAGACCAATGCAGATATCATTATATAAGGCACATAACTAATGTATTAAACTAAACAACAAAGAACCTAAGATAGAACCAAAAGGTGTACCACGTATGAGGTAAATTTGCTTCGAGAGAATTGGAGAAAATGAATTCAAGGATTAATTTTTGTAGAATTATTTATAGCATCTATTGAATTCGGCAATGCATCAGCAATAAAATTCCCTTATCATTCCTATCAAGAGCTTCAAATTTCATAAAAAATAAATAATTTTCTCGTAACTATTCCCAAATTTTGGGTATTTTGACAAAAGCGTTTGTGCCAGGGACTGACTGAAGATAACAGCTCACTCTATAGAAGTGATTCGTAGGCTAATATTTTGGTAGATAGGATTGTGGATATTATACATTGTGGATATTATATATTATATATATTATCCACAGCTACGGGTTTCACAGCACTTGCGAGACACCCTGTATGTTACGCAGACGAATTGGCGATCTTAGTCAACGGTAGTTATGAGTCTAAACTTGTGGACTTGTGGAAAATGCGAATAGTCATCATTTCACTGAAAAGCGATCTATCACTTCCTATGGATATACACTAGCGTTATCCGACCCATGATAACTTACAATTTTGGGGTATTTTGGTGAGCAAAAGATTTCGCCAATTATGGTAAGATATTGGAAAAGATTCAATTCAAAGACTGTACTTCCTTAGTGTGAGCAGCGCTCTTAAGTCAAATAGCACTCGAGCTCTCGAGGTTATCTTTAACGTACAGCACGTGCAAATATACATCAAGAAGGAGGCGTTATTGGCAGCGCTGAGGCTGCATCTCCATCAGAGATGTATTCACACTCCTCGAAACTATGCTAAAAAGCTAAAAAGCAACCCTACATCGAAAATTCCAGCTAGGGCGAAATGAGAATCACAATCTGTGCTTCAGCTATTGACAAACTTTATTATCTATCCAGATGGCTTCAAATCTGATGAAAATACCGGAGCAGATGTTTTCTGCGAAGAGCCTCATGTGGAAATTCCCATACATCTTGAAAATCACGTCAAGGTTTTTCAGGTGCAAGTCAAGGCCATCCGTGAAGCGGAAAGGTATCTCCATAACACCAAAATTGAGAAAAAGGATATTGCCATCTCTTTGGATAGCCAATCAGATTTCAAGGTCTTGTAAAAAACCTTTACAACCTCAGAACTGGTATTGAAGTGTAAAACCACCCTGAATTTTCTCTCTCGGTGTAAAGGGGTACTCGATCTGTGGGTTCCACGTCACATGGATAAGCTTGCTCGTATTGGTGCAGCCTTGAAGGTATCCTCCACCACAATTGGGATCGCACCAATACACCTTTGGTTAGATGACCTATTCGGATAGAACTACAATACAAAGAAGCTGCGGGGTAGTTAGTTAATCTAATTAAATAAAAAGTAATAAACTTAGTTCAATATTTAAGGAAATAAGCTTCTTAATTAATATTTAACCAAATGACTTCGATTCGTGTAATGTTTTTAAGAAAATATCAATTTAATCTTTGATTTCATTTTGCTTAGCGAAAAAATAACTTTTATGCTTTTTTTAAAGATTTTCAAGCTCATTTGAGTACCATGCTCTAAGCAGATTGGTTTTTTACAGGCCTTACAAGTTGGCTGGGGTAAGTACTTCTGCTTCAAGGTCGGAGAAAACTTATAATCAATTTCCTGAGTGCCAAAAGGTTCCACCATTATTTACGCTCAGATTCGTATTGTAATACCTACATACATTCTCCTTCATCGCTTTCATCCAAAGTTTCTAAGACTTTCAAAGGCGCAATGGCTATTGAAAGGGAAAGGGTTCCAACTGGTTTTTCTGGGCGGCTGTGGTCTTGGTTCCTCCTTATGCTCTAAACATTTGCTTAGTTTTCTTATCGGTTAATCAACCTGGCGCTTCAGTCACCTATGCATATTCCCATTTTGGTTAGGCTTTACCACGACTTTAAGATTTTAAATCTATCATTTCTGTTGCTTTAAGTGTCAGTATCATCGAAACTATCTGAATGAGTTTACCAGATTTAATTTTTTTTTCTAATGTCAGTAAACTAAAGTTTTATAACTGAACAGAAATATATAAAAAGAAAAATGATTACTTAGTTTTAATTGAAACATTACGTGACGCCAAAATGGGTTAGTGTTGTGTGGTAATTAAAGTTAAAATTTAAATTAAAGCCACTCCTGGTAACTTGCACGAATTAACGTGACAATTGCCATTAATGGAATCATAAGTGGCTTCAAAGTGAGTGATGACCGCAATATGCAATTTCTGCTAATTAATGGTGGTGGCCACTATTGTTTTTCAATCGTTTGAATTTAAGATATCAATTTCTGGGCAAATTTGAAATTTATTGATCATTATGTGTGTCCTCTTATTGGTCAGATCAGGATGATATTGGAATTGATAACGATCGAAATCAATTTGATCATTTCACGAATCTACCTCTAGATCTGTGTTGTTTTGTGACCATTCTTAAATTTATAAGAACAAGGACACCTACTATATAAAATACGATTGAATGCTAGTTTAACTGTGGTTGTATACGGCAACTTGTGACAACGCTGTTGCCTGTCTCAATGTAATTGATGAATATACCAAGCACATATTTAGTGGGTGATTTGTAACTTGGAACAAGACACCATTCTTGATAGCAGTAGTTTTGATGGATTTCCGCAGAGGATATCGTTCATTGTTTGCAGAATGCAATTTGTGGATGTGCTGTTAGGAGTTCTTAAAACACATGCAGGACCATTAAACTTATAGCGGCTAGAGAGCTGCAAATCCTTGAGCATTCTGAAAATTCCATCAGAGTACACCGTAGTGTCCCTGAATGGGTTCTTGCACATTTCAGAAGTTTCTTCAGAGGTATATAGCGGCGTCTACGGACGCTTAGCTCGGTTTTCTGGAGGAGGAATCTTCGGGATAAGGGGTACCTGTAGAGAACAAACTGACCAGCTGACCCGATGTCAAGCTGGTCCATACATATATGACGGTACGTCTTATTATATTTTGTCGGCCTGATCTTGAATTCAGGATGCCGAGAGAGTTGACACAGTACCGTCCTTCAGAGCCTGACGGCGCTTTGGAACAGAGACGAATCTTTGCGGGGCGAACCGACGACGTTTTTTTCGGCTGGTAGGTATAGAACCTGTCAGTACCTTGTGGTTAATGCAGCGAGGGAGCGACTCCCTTCAGTTGGTTATAGTTCGTCGTCACCTTCAGCAGTGTCTAGTGTCCCGTGATTCTTCTTAGTGCACCAGACCGTGATGGAGCTAAAAAGAAAGCAATGAGGAGAGAAAGGGGCAGTTGGCTCAGCGGGCCTAGTCGTGTATTCCCAATATCTATGTGGGGAATGAAAAGTCCTGCATTGAAGTTCTTGGTATTCCGTGTTTATTGGTTCTTCTATTTCGGCGGCCAAGCAAAATTAATAAACGTTATAAAAAATTCATAGTTTATCAAGAACAACTATTCTCATACAAATTTGACGTGGAACTCAATTCCCTGTTCTCTCGTTTTTTAGGCCTGGTATCGAGTTCGAGTTAAAAGTGAGATTTTCTTACAAATCTTAGCTCTTGTAAAATCGCAAGAGAAAACTTTACTGATGATTTTACTAGTGCAGTACGGAGTTCACTGGTAAAAAGTGAAATTTCAATATTATCAATAGATAGCGCTTTTTAATTCTCCACTCACTTTACTGAGCATTTTGACATTGCCTGTTTCTATGACAATTTTCAGATAGTTTTTTTGATTAATTGAAGGATTTCATTTCTATTCCACATTTCGGATTGGTTTTTAATTGCTTGAAGGATTAAAGTGTTTTATTCATTCATTGACTTATTTATTGGCTTACTTATCTAGATGTCTGTTCGTAACGTGTAAACTGTTTCTTGATCTAAAATTTACTTATTTTTTTATATCTATGGGCGATTCATTGAACATTTTCAAACCTCCTAAATTTAAGACTGTGTTGTATCAGTGTAAAAAGTTAATAGTCTAAAATTATCAAAACACATTAGAAAACGAGTTCTGTTCCCTCAGCCGCCAAAGAGGTCGGCTCCAATAAAGGGGAAAAATATACACAATTACAGCTTGCAGGTTTGGTCCTTGAAAAAGTAGCAATTTGGATATCTGACATTTTCTTCTCTCCAAACTAATAGACGTCAAAGTTTTACCAGTGATTTCAATTTGCCCGAACTCGACACTAGGCTTTAAAGTACAAATATTAGCCTCCTACTTATCTAAAACTTTCTAAGACAAGCAAGTACTACTAGCGGGGAACTCCGAAACAAATATTACCCGTAAACTCAGAGAAATGAAAATTCCAAAAGAGTTGGATTGTTTCGGGAACTGATGCTGCTGGCAATATTTTTCTGATCTTAGATAAGCAGTTTATTGAGATCCTGCATTTTAATATGTTGCTATGATCCTAAAGTACACGATGTTTTAACATAAAGGGATCCAATTTCCCAGGCTGAGGTTAACAAAAGCACACAATTGTATGACAAAGCAATGAGGGAGGGTGGCGAAAGGCGTTCTTTCGATGGGAGAGGGTCTTGTAATTGTTGGTATATTTCCCTTTTCCTTTAACAGCGATTATTACAGAAAAAATAAATTTATGACCCACATCACACGTGGCGCGGTGCGGTGCGGTACGGCACAGCAAATTAATTAACGCGAAGCGATTTTGGAGATTACTCGGCGGCAAGATTTCTTGTATCATTGGCAATAAGTCTATGAAATTTTTCAAATGTTGCCTTTGGAATTCTGATTCTGAAGTAATCGTAGAATCGATCCTCATCACTTTTCAGCTCCCGAAGAAATGATAATTACAAAACTTCTATATCGGAGCTAGAATAAATTTTACGGACAATAATTCAGGTAATTACCAACCGATTATCAGCAAGTACTCAACATGAATTTTAGTGTAAATTTACTAATAAAATAATAGGAAATTTGTTACCTCGTATTATTGTAGTAAATTTACCCCAAAAAGTAAATGCAAATTTTTACTCATTGGGCCATCCCAGACCGGTTTGCATACTGCATCAAGAATACTCGAATGGGATGGCCCATTCATACACCGTAAAAAATCATGAACTCACTTTATGGAAAATTACTATGGTTAAAATAGTCACTACCGCTTAAAATGTATGTATACACACATATTCGTTAAGAAATTAAATAGTTTTTACGTAATCTGCAAACTTCCTACTTTTAATTGCAAAAATAAGAAAAGTAAGTAATTTTTTAGGTATTTTATCTAATTTTACATTACTTACTTTTTCTCACTTTTTTCCACTTTTCCGTCGTTTTTTCAAAATTGGCTTTTTGCAGATAACGAGTTATTTGAAAAAACCACAGAAATATATCAGAGCACAACATCTCACAGCAGGCAGCACTTCTAGTTCCGTAGTAGTCAATGTATGTGTCACTTTCCCCACATCATGGCTTGTAATATACAGAAGTTTGTGGTACTATACATCACCAATCATAGCTATTATTTGATTACTAAAACTAGCCACTTAAATCTAAACTAACTATTTTACTACACACAACCCTTGTAGTTTAGTTTAGTTCACTCTTGCTCTTTCTTCCACTAGCTCTCAACTTGGAATGAGTACCAGGATTGATGTAGTTTTTTGCACATGCTCTTCATCTCCTTCTACTGTACTACATCCCAGCAATTTCTCATTTATCCTTAACTAAAACTACTATATACGCTAGTTTTACCTTACCAATTGTATGACAATAATAAACTAAAAATAAAAATAATAAAAAAATAAGTAAATAAATAAGTAGATGAATATCCGTATGTAATTTTGTACGGTCATTCATCAGTGCAAGTTTGATCGTTGAAGTGGTTTTTCGCATATATATGTATATTTCTAGAACGGTTCGTGGGACAGTAAAAAGGAGTATAACCAATTTCTAAGGAATTCATATTCTGAAGAACTTTTCAGTACAATAAAAACGTCTAGGACTGATCGAGTTCACAGTATACGTAAAATACCCCAATTTTTATGAAAATACCATGTAGAAAATTTCAGCTCTTTACGTTAACGTGTTCTGGAGCAGTGTCCAAATATGTAATGAAAAACGAAGGAGTTACCCGATTTATCCCATTTTCAGACCAAATTTTACTTTTTTTATTAACGACCATGTGCAAAATTTCAGTACTTTTAGTGAATGCGTTCTCGAATTATCGTGAGGACGGGCAGACAAACAGACGAACAGACGGACGGACAGAAAAAATCAAAATAACTTTAAATATAATGCCTAATCCATTTTGATCTACCATAATTTTTTCTATACCCTATAGATTTCATCTAGGCTATAAAAAGAATAATCAAAGCAATATTAAAGTGCTATGAACTTTTGGCACTCTCCCCTTATGTAATCGAAACCTATATCCCATTAATTAAGGCCAATTAACCTCACAGATGTTTCTTAGATTAGTCACTCTTTTGCATCATAACAATTTATAAATGAAGACAAAAGTTTCCTCATAAGTAATATTATCATAAGATCGGGAAAATATTCTTATCTCCTATTCACGACCAATAACATTATCTATATAATCTGGAGCTTTTTATCGACAATTTCTATATGACGTAATTTCAAGCGAACATGTGAGCTTTTTTTTATATTAATAATAAAAAAAAAGCAAAGTAATGACAGTAATTTAAAGCTATGTAGTCGCCTACGGTATGCAGCTGCAGCTTTTTTTCATTATCCACAGTTGTATTAAATTGTTTTAAGCTACGAAATTCCAGTAAGTGAGAGATTGTTGCAAAGTTAAGTTAAAAAAGATCTCGCAAACGCTAAAAAGACGATGATCAATATACTTGTGACATTGCTCGCGATCGCGTTTGTTGTGTATTTGTTTTTAAAGTGGGCAACAAATAATCACGATGTATTTGAAAAACAGGGTATAAAATATATCAAACCACTTCCATTGATTGGCAACAGTGGATGGATGTTTAAAAGAGTTGGTATTCCAGAGAGGATCTTAGAGATTTATAGAAAATTTCCAAATGAGAAGTGAGTCTAAGTTGTGTTTATAAAGTAATGGAATTAATCTAAAATCATCAGCACAATTATTATTTATTTAATTATATAAGATGTGTAGAAAGACTTATGTAATAATACATATACAACGTAAATGTTTGAATAAATGTGTAGATCTAAGCAATACATATTAAATAAGTAGTTACGATCAATTTGCATAATTTATTATATACCGGAATTACAGCTTGACGATTCAAACAAGATAGTGGATTTAAAAAAAAAACTAACTTAATTGCCACTGGGGCGGAACATTCTTAATTGCAATTACAAATGACGACTGCAATTACAAATGACGACTGATTTTCATAATCATTAGTAAACTATTTGTATAATTTTTTTCTTATGATAAAATTGCTGGCATGGAAGCTGCTGAGCAGTTTGTGAAATAATTTACAGATTTAATGTGACGATAAAATTGAGGTACCGGTCATCTCGGACTATACCCTACCCACGGCGCGTTGGCCGTACACGAACGGCAAGACCCGTGGAATCACAAGCCGTGGAAGTCAGTTTTAAAACACAGATTCAATCACATGGCACGGAATGAGAGAATTATGATATAAAAATACACAGCAGAGCGATAAAACCAATACACCGATGAGCATTGAAAAATGTCAAATTAAAACAGTATTTGTTTGCGTTTTTGAAGGATATAAAAGGACAACAAGAACCATTTTGACAGTTCAATTTTTGTTGTTGCGTTTAATTTCATGCGTTATAACCAGGGCCGTTTTTGCCAATATACCGTGTCTAGGACACAAAAAGTAGCAAATAATAACGCAGCTGTTTAAATTTTAAATAGAAAACATTTTGAGAAAAAAAATGCAATACATTTATGCAGTTTTTGAATAATTAAAAAGCGAACAAAATTATCGAATAACGCCGTGGGCAAAGCTATGACAATCCCCCGGAATATGGCTGGAAAGTACATGGTACATCAGCTTACAACCGAAAAAAGAAAAAAGATAAATCAAAATGTGCGCCGTTCGTACCATGCTTAAGTCATTCCTTAAATCTAGTAGGTAATACGGCAACTGAATGTTGTCTGGAAACGTTGCTACTTTCTGATTACGTGTAATGTTTACATAATTCTTCTCTGTGCTTACCTATAGCAGGAATGAACTTTAAACGTGTTTAAAATCGCAGTCATTAATAATTAAAAAAATGTTTATCCAAATGGTCCGACAGACTTGAGACCATTAAATCCATTGCACTTGATTTTACTCAAATTGAAATGGTTCTAATGCAATTGAATGAAGATTCACGTAAGAATATATGAACTAAAGATATTATGTAATATGTATTGGGACATTTGAGTTCACTTTTATTTTATGTCTATCATTTGGAACAAAATATTACGCAGAATTTATGCGACCGTAGTAAATAAATTCAAAATAGCCCTGTAGTGAAAGAATACTTTTGAGCATACATAGTGTAGGTTGTAGGCCTAGAGATTTTTAAAGTAGTGGCATGGAAGAAATTTATAATTATAGAAAAAACCAGGAACCGAAAATAACTGTTATTATTTTTTGTGAGCGAAAAAACTCTTTCATAAAATTTTCTAGGAAGTACCGTAGTACAAAATTGGTCTATGTGCAGCACTTAAACCAGCTGCCTAGGTTGAAATCAAGAAAGTTTTGATTTAATATATAAATCCAATCCTAACTGTTATTGTAAGACACATTTTTTATATTTCAATTTTAAATGTTAAAAAAAATACTTATATTATTTTACGGCGATATAAAACTCTTTGCCAGAGTTTTACATATTTCGTCTATTATAAGAATTAAAAATGCGTTTTATTTTTTTCCTCAAAAAAGTTTTTTATTTTTCTCAGGAAATAAAACTTATCAGTGGATGTTTTCTATTTTTGTTGTCATATATTTGATAGAACATAGAATTTGTAAATTTTTTAAACAATTTTTATAGCAACCGTATGAAACAGTTGCCCGATTGGTCCTATTTTTGAACTTAAATTTACATTTTTTTTTAACTCGGACAGGTTTATTTCTTGAGGGAAAAAATAAAACTCATTTTTAAATATTAAACCGAGAGAGAAATATGAAACTTAAGATAAGACTGTTATTTACTCAGAAGAAAAAAAAACCTCTTTTTAACTATTTCATTAAAAGATAAAATATAAAATATCAATAACAAAGTGTTAAAACCAGACTTTTAAAATATTTCTCATAACTCTTTCGGTCCCTGGAAAATACTCCTTGTATATAATAATTTATAACTGTAACATTTTTTATTTGATGTTGAATTTTATGGTATAAATACAGTAAAAAACAAGTAGAAAAATTAAAAATTGGTCTAAGACCAATTCTTATCATCCTAGATGAATGCCCGTATGAAATTTCGTACGGTCACCCATTTGAGAAATTTTGATTTTTGTACTAGTTTTTCGCACATATTTCTAAAACGGTTCGTCGGACAGATAAAAACGGTTATAACCAATTTTATAGCATTTCATATTCTGAAGATGTCTTTAATACAATAAAAATGTCATCGGACTGATCGTTTTCGCAGTATCCGTAAAACAATTAATTTTTGCCTGAGAATACAAAAAAAGGGTTGCTCGATTTATTCCATTTTTGAAAATTTATTTGCTATTGCTATATAAGTACCATCTCCATATCGACGCGGTCTCAAGCAGTATACAAATATATCGTGAAAAACGAAATTTTTGTATGGCAACTCCACAAAGGAATTGCCCGATTTGTCTCATTTTCGAACCTAATTTTATTTTTTTTATTAAAAACCGTGTGCAAAATTTCAGCACTCTAAATGAATGCGTTCTCGAGTTATTGTGAGGACGGGCAGACGAACAGACGGACACACGGACGGACGGATGGACAAACGGACACACGGACGAACAGATGGACGGACGGATATGAAGAAACCAAAATAACTTTTAATATTATGAGTGGGTGCCCAATCCATTTTGTTCTACCTTCATTATTTCTGTGCGTTACAAACGGAATGACAAACTTAGTATACCCTATAGATTTCATCTAGGAGGGTATAAAAATTATATGCCAACACCAAGACGGGATTACCCGATTAAACTCATTTTTGATTTTATATATACTAATTTACTAGACAACAAAAACTTTAAAAAAAAAGTAAATTTATGTTCGAAAATGAGACCAATCGGGCAACTCCTTCGTAGCGTTTCCATACAAAAATGTGGTCTTTCACTATATATTTGGACACTGCCTGAGAACGCGTTAACGTAGAGTACTGAAATTTTGCACACAGCGTTTTCATAAAAATTTCTAAAACAAGTTCGAAAATGGACCAAAAATTCGGCAAGCCTTTCTTGGTTTTATATGGCAATACCAAAAAGGAGTTGCCTTATTTATTTAATTTTTTTATGATTTTTGGTGCAAAACGCTTTGTGCAAAATTTCAGAGTTGTACGTCGACGCGTTCTCAGGCAGTGTTCCGATATATAGTGAAAACCCAAAGTTTTGTATGGCAGCACCAATACATCTACATCTATGTATACTTGGGCAGTGCCATGATATACAGGGTGTCCCGTACGTACCGCATTTTCTTTATACCACGGATTTCTCACTCAATTTCGAGAAATAAATTGTATGGGAGGAGAGCCGCAAAATGCTCGGTGTAGACGGTAGGGCGGGTTTTTGATTTTGGGTTCTTTTTATCCTAATACCATTTAACTTTCTTGTTATACACCCTATGAAGGTGACTTGCATCTCAGGTGATAGTAAACCCTCTACGGTTTCCAACAAATGCCCAACAACATATCTACTCCCTTTTAGTCGGCAGTTATAGGATGTCAAAGTCAAAAAATTGGATAATTTTGCAATTTCTTTTTCAATTCTAACGATTTTCCCGCCAAAATGCATGATAACTATTCAGTTTTATGACAAGATTTAAAGACCCCGGAATGTTACCTTTAGTTTGACAATGCGCATGTACCTACCTAAATGCTACCGTTATTGAGATGTTTTTATGGTGCATAATTTCATTAATTTTGATAATAATAATAGAAATCGCGCCTAATTTTATGCAATTCCACGCAAATTAGCAAAATTCATGAAATTATGCATCATAAGAACGGGAATATCTCAAAAACGGCAGCATTTAGGTAGGTACATGTGCAGGATCAAATGAAAGGTAACATTCGGAGGTCTCGTAGTCTTGCAAGAAAATGCTATCCTTATCTTGCCTTGGACTTGCCTTTTTTGACTTTGACGTCCTATAACTGCCGACGGTAGGGGCAAGTCACCTTCATAGGGTGTATAACAAGAAAGTCAATTAGCATAAAAAGAACCCAAAATCAAAAAAAAAACCCCTACCGGCCACACCGTGCATTTTCCAGCTCTCCTCCCATACAATTTATTTCACGAAATTGAGTGAGGAATTCAGGGTATAAAGGAAATGTGGTACGTATGGGACACCCTGTATAGCGAAAAACAAAATTTTTATATGGAAACCCTACGAGGCCCGGTTGATCTCATTTTCGAAACTAAATTTACTTTTTTCTAAGAAGGCCCATGTACAAGATTTCTGCACTCTAAGTGGAAGCATTCTCAAGTTATCGTAGTATGACGTAAGTTATACACATTTTCCGCGTTTGTATAGTTTCCCACCATCCAATGTATCTGCCATTTTTACCGTTGATTATGAAATATAATTGTCATCTGTTAAACCAAATTTCAGCCTTTATAAAATTACGTAAGTTAACCTGCTTCTTTAAGGCCGTCGACGCCATCTCGCAGCACCCTCCACCACTCGAAGCCAGGAAGACTTCCAAATAAGTTATCGAAAATGTTAAAGGAATATGATAAGATGGACAATTTGGTTTATTAAATGACGTTAGTACTTTGGTTCCCAGCTCTAAGTCTATAAGATATTATACAAAATCCGTCAAGTAATTTTTTAGAGCTGCTGTAAAAGAGTGAAGAAAATAAAAATTGCTGCATTTATCGAGTTAGACACGCCGTTCGCTAATCTAAGAAGACTCCACTCTTATAAACCCCTAGTGTAAAATTAACTCCTGATAAGATCTGGGAAAGATCTGAATATAGCATAAATTCGACGGCATGTGCGGTTGTTCTAAATGAAATATTCTTCTTATGGTTTTCGAAAATAATGGCAATTCGAAATTTTCGAATTTCAATCCTTTCTTTTTAATATTACTCCGTTAATGGATAACCTAGAAAATTGCTTGAATTGTCATTGGAAGGATTATGCTCGGTGGAATAATTTTTTTTTTATTCTTAAGCTTCTTTTCATAGCCCTCATATCTCGAAGTCTTTCCTCACAATTAGTATGACACACCCCGTACCTAGATTGGAGTTCGAAGGAGCATTTTTAGTATCTTTCGTATTTTTTATATCATAAAAATTGTATGTATAATAAGATAAAAATTCAAAATTGTTTGCTTACTTTCAGAATCGTGGGGCTCTTTGAATTCGTCGTACCAATATACTTTATACGAAGTCCCGAATTAGCGAAGCAATTAACTATTAAGGATTTCCCATATTTTCAAGATCACAAAAATGTTATAGATGTATCATGTGATGAATTGTTTGGAAATTTACTAATGTCAACGAAAGGGAAACAATGGCGAGACATGAGATCATCTCTGAGTCCAATATTTACTGGGAGCAAAATGAGAACAATGCTTGAACTGATAAAAGCGACGGTTAATCAACTAGCTGATTATATCCAAGAAGATTATAAGAAAAATGGCTTACGGTCATATAAATTAAAAGATATATTTTTCAAATACACCAGTGATGTTATTGCAAGTTGCGGTTTCGGTGTGGAATGTGATTCTCTAAAAAACCCTGAGAATGAATTGTATAAGATCGGAAAAGAAATTCAACTAATTCAAAAACCTTCTATTCTTGTGAAGATTATATTTATGAGATACTTTCCGAAAATTACAAAATACCTTGGCATAAAAATTTTAGGTGAGAAGACATCGCAAATATTTAATAGACTTATAATAAATACAATGGACGTGAGGAAGAGAGAAGGAATTATAAGACCAGATATGCTACAATTTTTAATGAAACTTCGTGAAGGACAGTTAATCAAAACAAATGTTCAAGAAGATGAAGAACTCAATAATGAGAGCAAAATTTTGAATGCAGATACAAAACATATCTGGACAGATAATGAATTGATTGCACAAAGTTTTATATTCTATTTGGCAGGAGCTGATGCGAGTTCGTCTGTAATGGCTTTCATTGGATATGAGCTTGCTGTCAATCCTGATATTCAATCTAGATTGATTGAAGAAATCGACGATATGTATGAGAGTTTAAAAGGAAATCCTTTAACTTATGAAGATTTGATGAAAATGAAGTACTTAGATATGGTCGTTTCTGAAGCTTTAAGAAAATGGCCAGGTGGATTAAGTTTAGACCGAGAATGTGGCAAGGACTATACATATGAAGATGAAGATGGCTTAAAATTCACCATAGAAAAAGGAAGCATTTTATGGATACCAGTTTATGGGTACCATAGAGATCCTAAATATTATCCTAATCCCGAAAAATTTGATCCTGAACGATTTAGTGACGAAAATAAAGCTAAACGGAATATTGACGCTTATTTGCCATTCGGCATTGGACCCAGAAATTGTATTGGTAAGTTCCGATAAGATATTGATATCAATAAAATTTGTTGAGAGATAGTTGTTTTTGCAGGCTTACGATTTGCGCTGATGAATATAAAACTGTTATTATATTATTTGCTGCTTAACTTCAAGCTAAAGGTATGTGAGGACACGCAAGTTCCCTTAAAATTGAAGAAAGCAGCTCTTATGTTAGTACCCGAGAGAGAAATTGAAGTAAATATAGAGCCACGAAGTGATAAAATAAAAATTAGATAAATAAATTTGCCAACAACAATTTTGATAAATAAAATAAATATTTTGCTTAAGAGTGTTTTTTTGTATGATAATTATATGCAACCGAAATGTGTATACTGTGTGAAGTTGAAGATTAAACCTCGAAGCTTTCAGTTTGGAGAAGCACTTATCACTTCAAATAAGGTTTGCAAATTAACCCCCCAATAGAAATAATCGAGCTCGAAAAAAGGCTAGATTCAGTCTAACCACTCAAGGGGAAGACATAGCAGATGAACTATGATCGCAGTTCCCACAAGGTTGTATTGGGCTAGTCGCCCCTGCTCTTAAACCTAACTGTGAGATCTGTGCTCAAGCGGTAAACTACTCCGTATATGTTGACGGCGCTGCTGCGTGTAGCTGCATTATGTGCTGCAGTGTGTAAGGCTGGAGTGTTAGCAGAATTGGATTTTTGTTTGCGAGGAAGCAGAATTGAAGTGTAGTTTGCCATGTAGGCGCAACAAAATAGAAGTTTCTGTCTGTGCTGCACGTGTAAAGACGGCAGCTGTAGCAGAATTAAATAATTTGGCTGAAGTAAATTTCTGTAGCTGGAGTAAGTTCCTGTTTAAGTAAAGGAGAAAAATGATAGCAGAAGTAAATTTTTACAATAGGAGTAAGTTCCTACTTAAGTGAAAACAAAATTGGATTTTTGCAAAACGATGTGAAACCGATTAAATTTTGGTGGAGCATACGTTCCGAGTAAATTCTGAGCCAAGACTGGGTGATTCTGCTGCGGCTCGACGCCTTTTTATAGCCGCCGTGGTAACCTACAGTTCTGCGCCATGATGGGTTGCCCTGGCAACGCTCGTTGCATTCCATTGAACTCTGACCACTGACATATATAACATGGACTGCCTGATTTGCTATTTCAGATGGGTCAACTTTTTTTTGGCAGGGTGTGACAATTATCTTAATTTCAAGTTTTTCTTTTGCTTTAATATCCATATTAAAAGTTCAACAAATTACAGATCCATTCGAAATTATTTCTATTCTTGGAATCTTATCTTCTACTATAACAAATATTTGTTAAACTTGATTTTTAAAGAAATAAAATTAAGCAATTTTTGTCTACCTGCCCCTAAAAGTAGCTATGGGGGACAGAGAAAGGATTACAAATATTGTATTGCCATCTATTTCTATCCTATATATTCATTTGGAAAACCACTGAACTGAAACTGGACTATGGTGTATTTTGTATAGAACTTATTATTTGTAGTTCAGCGGAATAACTTAGTTAAACCAAAAAGGGACAACTATAGAAAAGTGATCCCATAATAATGTCAAATAATGTAAGGAATTTCAGTAGTATCAGCAGTCCATTTTATATATGTCAGTGACTCTGACTGCGCCGAGGGCGAAAACATCTGATGTGATGTAATGCCATTTGATGACATTCCGAATACGTAAATAATGATTGGAGGAAAGTGTGAAAATGGTAAGTTTTCTGACGTTTCGAGATTACTAATATGTTTTTCGTTTAATTTTCACGTGGAAATTTATATAGGGGGGCAGCTGTAGGAATAAACTAAAGTGGAAGCGGAGTTGTGTTTAGATAAGTAGAAGCAATTTTTTCATTTAAAGAATGATTCTTTGTGGTTGAGTACAAGCCCTCGGACCGTACACTAAATGTACAGTGCTATTCTAAGACCTATCCTTACCTATGGAATCTTGGTCTGGTGGGATACTCTAGAGAACGTGACACACCTGAAAAGTCTTACTAAAATACACACAGCTGCATCTCTAGGTATTAAAAGTGCTCTTCGAATAACAACAACGGCAGCAATGGAGATTATACTTCGGCTCTTACCCCTTGACAACAATGGGAAATGTATTGCTGCTAAGATTTCTTATAGAGTCAGGCTGATGGTTAACAGCATATCATGGTCACAGCAAAATACTGACGCTCTGTGTTGAAGACTGTATACGCGGAGCTACGGATTACGTCTCTAGACTTGACTTTGAGAAAGCACACTCAACTAGCATTGCTAGTATAGAGGAATGAGATGATAATCGCGTGACAAATAACTCTGATATGTGTTTTTACAGATGGTTCTAGAATAAATCTGGGAGTTGAAGTCGGGGTGTTCTCAGCATTCCCTAAAATACAGGAATCGTATCGCGTACTTACCTTCGTGACCTTCCGCATAAATGCATAATAAGGTATTCCCTGATGCTTTTACAAACATATAAAGAAGTGATCAGAAAAAAATGCTTTATTCAGACATTGACTAACCTGCGAAAATTACATTAACTATTTGCGGATCATTGCGGATCATTTTGGAGCAAGGGAAAGCTTATAGGTGTGCCTGTGTATAACCATTGCCTAAATGATATATATTAAACCAATGAATGGAATAAATATACTGTAAGTTACTTAGGCGCCACGAATGTACAATAAAAAAAACCATATCTAAACTATTGCATATTCTGTGGCGTCAGGTTTTATATTCGTGTAATTGAACGCAAAGCTAATAGATTTCTGTGTACATACACACTAGTTGAGCTGAAAGATAGCAGATGTCAGACACAATGCTATTATCACAGATAAGAGATTTCTTATCTTTGATATAAGGTGTGTAGGCTTAATTGTGTGTATTATCAAATTGTGGTTAATATCAAATTGTGATGACGATTGGCGGAATTAAACAAAAAATGCAATTGTTGGATTATTCGTGTATCTTAAATATTTTAAAATGCCACTGCCAATCCAATCATAAACAGTTCTGCTTGTAAGGACTAAGGAATACTTGACTTGTGGAATGTCAAAGGAATGAACAGAATATAGAACAAATTTTAAGATAATGCTGAGAGACTGATTGTACCGTTTTTACTTATAGTTATATATTAAAATATTTTAAGTACAATTGGGAAAAAACTTCAAGAATGAAATAAGTAATAGCATGAATGGGTATAGTGTAAATTTTACAAATAAAATTCCATCTCATGCGCAGACACTTTGTAATAACAAAATTTTGTAGAGTATACGAAGATACTAAAAAAGTAACATACAAAAGTTTAAAGTTTATATGTCAGTGTAAAAATCTAATCTGTCATAAGCTTAGATTACATAGCAAAAGGGATAGGCTATGCAGTGGAAAATTCGTGTACGTGTGATAAACATTTCTTTTATTAACCCCGATTGTTGGGGGGGGGGGGGGGGTGACAAGAGGGCTGGGTGTATAGTTTTTGTCAGTATGATATTTCTGACATTAGAAATATTATCGTAAAATAAATGGGCCACTAGGAAAATTCTTAAAAATGAAAAAAAGTTATAAAAAAATTGGAAAATTATAAACTTAAAAATGATTCGAATCACTGTGGGACAGGAAATTATAAAACTTGTTCAATACTTGATAAAGTTTCAACCACTAAATTATTTGCCCGCTCTGAATATATCGTAGTTTACGACTTCCATGACTAAACAAACACATCGATGCGATTCATCTATATGATGAAAAATGCTTAAGTTTTTCTTGCTCATAGCTTATCCTCTTTGCTATATAATCTAAGGTAATAAATATAAGATTATAATGCAAAAAGAATAGGGTATGGTCGGCGAGCTTATACTAGCAAGAGAATTCGCTCGAACAACTGTTTTATAGAAGGAGGTAGAGATAGAGTAGGCGTCATTTGAAAAAATTAAAATAAAAAATGAATGCAAATTTTGAAAGAATGAATGGCATGCAGCATTTAAGAGGAGTCAGTACGAAGATTTGCAAGTTTCATACATTTTTCAATGCGAATTTCTGACAAACTATTTGTGACAGAAAAATGATTTATATCTTTAATTAAAGGTAGTGAAGAGGTCTAAATTAAAAAAAAAAAATTGTATTGGAATGGAGATATTAGCTCGGAAACTTGTAAAAAATGGTAAAAACTGAAGTTTTTAAATCAAATTCCTGTTAGTAGGTATTCCCATTTCTTTAGATTGTGACTATTTTGTGAAGATAAAGCTTAGATCTAGCAAATAGCGTTGAATTTTTTCATTTTTAGTTTCGGTGTTTTTAATTATTTGACTCTAATAGTGCTTGTTCTTCCTCCCGATATTTCACCGACGAGAAATTGAAATATTTCGTTGAAAGTGGTTGATATACAAATCAAATTAGTATATTTAACAATTATGTGCAAAAAAAATTTAGGAGAGGTTATTCAAGTTAAAAAATTTCAATTTCTTTGAACTACAAATTTTCACTTTTCGTCTTAAATTATTGCATGTTGGGTCTCTGTCTTTTACGCTAGATGTCTCTAATGTGCTTTTGGTCTAGGTCTAGGCTAATTTTATATGAATTTTCTCACTTTTAGGACACAAACCTACTTATAGTAAATGTTATTGCCTACAGGCTTGCTGGTATCTAAATTAAAACTTATGCTGAGTACTGACTCCTCTAAAGGAAATTGAGCATGTGTGTGACAAAGAGAAATATACTTGTTTTTTCTGAAGAAGAAGGGTTTACATTTATCAATAACCAAGCTCGTTGTTTTTAACACCCTGGCGAATAAAGGTGTAGTGGCTCACTGTTCTTTCTTTCACACTGGCGACTAAGGATGTATTGAAGAGCTGTCATAGAGATTTCTCTTGATAGTATACGCGCGCCGTTATGGAAATTGAAGCAAGGTATCGTGGGAACACAGTGTATATGTATGTGTAAGCCATTCAATGACAATCTGATTATAATTATGGTTTCACTTACTTTGACATATCTGATAGTAAATAGTTCCGGGAGTTCAGTGAAAATTTGTGAAATTTAAGGATTATATATGTATATATTGTATATTTGAAATTGGGTTGTTTCGGAAGCTTGAAGTGAATAGTTTTATTGAGGTGAGTGTTTTATGAAATTAATTTAGAGTGATGAATGGTCCGATGCAATGTTGTACAAAGAAACAATCGCTACTTTAGGTATAAGGTGATTTTAAAAATTCATATCTCAAAAATGAAGATAGATATGGTTCCTAGTTTCAAAATAAAAATAGAAAAAAAGTGCTAAAAGTCCTCTCTAGTGAAATATAATTTTTTGGAAAAAAAAAATAAAGATGGCGATTATTAGAGGATAGATAAAAGAAGGAGCGGAGCATATTGGAATGCAACTCACCTACTGACATATTTGCAATTTTGCAGGAAAATACCTCCTATCCAGTAGCGAGCCAACTGGGCAGTACCCGAATTAGACCTAAAAATTAAACTACAGATCAGATGAATAGAATAAGGATTTATGTTAATTAAAATGTTACGTTTTGAATTTATTTGAAATGGTATTGTGAGCCTAACATAATTAAAACACCGAAATTCGGAGCAAAATGTCATAAGAAACAACGAGCGAGCCCATTGAAAAAAAAATGCAATTTCCGGCATCTCCCAAGAAACGGTCTTCTAAAAAAAAAAAGTTTCTGCTAACGAACATATTGCTCTCGTTTTTTCTTTAAAATATCCCAGTATAGACGTGAAATAATTTTGTTTCAAGCGAATTTTTGATAAAATAAAATAGTAGTGATATTATTTGAAGTGATCTGTTTTAATTAATTAAAAGCCGTGCGATTCGTTCTGTTAGTTAAAAGTAATTTTCTTATAATACAATAAAGCCGAAGGTGGCCGAAGGGTTGAACATTTTTTTGTGCTTGCAAGGGCGTTTGAGTGTGTACATTTATAGACACATACAGTGATCTCTATTTAAGTGGAGCAATTTTTAATTCTCTAAGTTTTCTTTACAAAACTCATAAGTCCTCCTGGAAGCCGCTTTTGCTTTACAATAGGTGGGAAAAAGGCAGAAAAATAAAGGAATCGAAAAGAAAGGAATCGAATTCCAAAATAAAAAGGAATTATCCCCAACAAATATTTCTAGGACTCTTGTTTATTTATTTATTTTTATATAGAATTTTTCGTATCATATCATTTATTTTCTTGACACAAAACAAAAAAAGCTTTCTTTTGGTCCGCCAGTCTCAAAGCTCACCCCAAGGTGAAGCTGAATCTCCCCTCATGAGCACGAAAGCTCTTTTTGGACAACAAATATTTAAACGACAAGCACGAAGACTAATAAAACTATAAAACAAGAAGGTTTTTCGATTACTTACCATTCAAATAGATCCGCTATCTTGTATGGCTCCGTCGATCGTTGCTGGGAAATTTAGTTACGTTGAGGTATCAGCTTGGCTACAAAGCACCGAACGAGAAGTTATAAGAAATAATCAACACCCCATTGTCCAATTTGCTTCAATTGTCGCAGGACTACCCCCACTTAATAGCCACTTCACTGCACTTATGAAATAACTACACTGTACAATTGCGCGGATCAATAAAAACAAAATAAAAAATAAACACAAAACAGCAACCGTGACTATTATATCAGTCCACTCCACCATTGATGTTTTTTCACACCCGCTAAAATAGAAACCACAAGCAACTACAATACAAACTGCATATGCACAGTATTGTTTACGGAGACCCTATTCAGTCCCAATCAATTTATCCGCTGACAACCGAACGTTTCCTCTTCCAACCCGAAGAACGAACCGCATACGCTCTTACTGAAGTGAGTACTGATACCCAAATCATCTATTGAGAAGGCCAGCTGATCGTGGTGAACTTGCATTCTGACCCACTGAGCTACTTTCGAGCTGTGGTCAATTGATTTTGTTTACTCTTGTAAGCTTACGCCCCACTGGAAGCTGATCGCAATAAGCAAAGTCTCCCTCTCGACTTTATAATATCACCAGGGGCCGGATTCACTAACTCGGAGAGCTGTAGAGTTGTGGAGATGAGAGTTCTTTTGCCACTTAACTCTCCACTCGGAATTCTGTAACTCGTGGAATTTGTATTGAGATTTACCTCTGTTCAACTCGGCAAAACTCTCGGCTGTGTTAGCTGTGGAGAACCAAGAAAGATATTTCTCAACTGACAGTATTGGCTGCTTTTATTGTCTTTTGTGAACGTACCAATGTACCTAGGATTTTCAAATTGAATTAAGGATTCACTGCATATCCTGGCTATGATTGCAAAAACAAGTTATGGAAATCCTTGCAATACTTACAGAGAAATAAGGATTTTGGTGTCTCAAGGTACCCGCTAAAAATTGTAATTCACGCGAAAATGGTCAATTTGGTCGTCTTCCAGTAGAGAAGAGATGCTATAAAAATTTTAAATATGCATGTTAAAGCTTGTATGTAGGATGAAATCGCATCTGCATTTTGTCCCCTAATTAGGTATTTAATTATTTTTTGAGTTCGATAAATAGTTTTTGAGGTAACTGCAAAAGAAGTGAATCAGTCCTTCTTAAAATGAAAAAAATGGCCGTTTTTTTGGTACAAAAATGGATATATGTATTTTCAACTCATCATTATGAAGAACTGATAAGTCGTGGAAATTCACTTTTCAGTAGAAAAATATTCGCAGCAGAGTACTAATGAATGTGAAATAAGGAACGGAAGAAATATATGCAAAATATAGGAACTGGGGTGTATATGACCCAAGTGAAAAAATCCGTCTTTCGGCTGTAAAAAGTCAGTTATGAAGTTAGAATGATGAAAAAAAGAGCTACACCACTCGATTATCCGCTTCTCCCTCTTTAATTTGATACCAAACATGACATATTTTGAACAACCTCCATTGGGGGTGGTACGACCCCCAACCCCAAAGGTCCCTACCCCAAATATTTTTCATCTATATTTTTGTACTCTAGACCGTAAATCCGAAGGAAGAAACCCCAATGCTCTACGACCTTCCCACACAGAGTTAGCCGTCCTTCAATATTGCGATACTTCGCACGTTTTCCCTAACTGCTCAAGTATTTTAGAGAATCGCAAAAGGAGAGTTAGGGAGTTTTAACCGGGGAAAACGATAATTCTCATCTCCCAAACTCCCAAACTCTCCGAGTTACAGAGTCCGGCCCCAGGCGATCAAAATTGCATTTTGCAATTACAATATCGAGAAAATTTGTAACAATACTATTATTAACAAAAAACTCTTTTCGTTCAGTGCTGCTATATATTTTTATAAAAGACATCAAGCATTAAGCTTCATTTGGCATTTAAATCAGAAAAATCGGTTTCTCCGTTCTGGAGATATGACTTTTTGAAAATGACCCTTCATCGTAAAATCACGAAATTTGTACGGAAAGCGAAAAAATATAGGTGAGCTATTTTGATATTACGCACAAATTGTGATAAAGTTTCATCCAAATCGGAGATGGTCGGATCCAAAAGAGCCTTTTTGATGATTTTCGTGTGGAATGGCTGTATAAAAAAAAACAAAACAAAATATTAAATTAGCTCTCTCTTTTCTCTTACATATGAAAAAAAAAACATTTAAATCGACGTCAATGAAAATATGAATGATTTGCCATCAAATACTTCGCAGAACTCACATTAGACCTACCACCAATAAAGGTCGACTTACATTATGCCATTTTCTTTTCCAGAAATTGTGAGGGAAATAGTTTATTGAAATTTAAATGCTACCGAAGCTATCACTGCAATACACGACATCGCTTTTCTAATATGCAAATGATTCTCGGTACATCAACATATAAATAATCAATGTTCAATATACTAGCCTCGATAAATTTACGGGTCCTAAAAGTATGGAGACATTTTAGATATATTAAGACTAGCTCCAAAATCTTCCACATACGCTCCGATATGGTATAACTGAGTTTTATTGACTATGATAAGGCCTTGGTTTTACAACAAAGTTTAACTGAAACCGCATTAAATCATAGATCATAGAGAGTGAGTCCTGTTTCCCTTCAGCAATTACGGGAGCAGTAATTAATTTTCTTTTTCATAGAAATTATTATGAAAATTTCCATACCAGGCAGTTCTACTATAGAGTTTTATTATCAGAATGAAAAAATTCTGTTTTCATTTGCTTACAATTTTTTTTTTTTACGTTTTCATGCAGGACACGTTATCCTAATTAATAAATGTTTTTGAATAGTCATAGTCATCGCCTGAATTTAGCTGAAATTGAATAGCTTCCGTGTAGGTACATAATGAAACAAACCACATAAAACATAGCCCAAGGACTTCAAGCGTTCTGAGTTACGTCGAGTCATGAATAATTAATGACAATTCTGGCCCATGGCATCCCCGTAATGACAAAATCGATGAGCATTATTACTTTTCAACAATAGCAATAATTTTCTGTTATTAGATTCCGTTCTGATTGCTCAATTCAATTTAACTAATTCCCGTCAAGCATATGAGGTGGTTTTCCGGTAGGCAGGACAACAGGAGTATCGTAGACGACTACGGTACAGTCCAAACTCCTCATGCTACTGTAAGAAACCGTCGAGATAGTCAACATTGCAATAAAGGAAATCAATCACTTAATCACTTCTTAGACTCCTCGATGCTTTATTACCTCATATCCATAATGCTCTGTCGTCTTGGACTGTCCTAATCGATACCACTTGCCCAACGGTGGTGTTCCGAGGTCGTCGAAAGTTGAGGAGAAGTGGAGATAGAGTTGGTTTCACTATTATGATTGTAATATGGATGATGTGTACGAACCATTGTCTACTGCCCTGAAAGAGAAATATTGTGTACACGCATCGGTATATTATGTATATGTATGTATCTTCTCCCCCAGGGAAATGCCACTGTTTGCGCCTGAAGCCCATTAATTGACGAAGGATTATTTACTTAACGGAGCGTTTACTTATGTGACACACAGATCATCCTTCTCCACTGGTAAGGAATTGTGTTGATATACTGGACACAGGAGCTGCATCGTTAGGACGACAGCTGCCTCAATAATTTATGATTGGCTTGGCTGAGGCAAGAGGTCCTTAGCATTTTCGACGAACAAATTATGATTTGTTGGGCGGAGGGTGGCTTCCAGGCGGAGAGGAGTTATTGATTAAAACCGATAAAAGGGAAATTTTGTGACACAATTCACAATTTTAATGCAATTCATTAAATTGATAGATAGCTACAGCTATTGCGAATAAATAATTCACAGGTATTGAGTTTATCCGATTAATCAAGGAGATCTGGACATCTGAGTACCTACATATCTTAAGTTTTGCCTGAATTGAAAAATTTTTGATTATTTTATTTAGGATATAATTTGGCTCTGTAAGTACTCCTGTGATTAAAACATTATGTGAATTTGTTTGTAAAGGAAAAAATTTTGATTTATTTTTCCAAATCAATTACATCGCCTTTAAACTACTGCCCATCTGACGCAATGCACTTTTGCCAATATTTTTTCCAATCCTGGAAACAGTCAAAGAAGGCTTTTCCCGAAAATGGCCTTCAACAGCATCTTCGAGTTCGCTTTTATCTCCTCAATCGAGTCAAAACCATATCCGCGAAGCAGTTTTTTGAGTTTGTTTAAACAGCCAGAACTCGCACCGTACTAAATCAAGTGAATACGGTGGTTGTGGAACGATATGGCGAAATGTGCTCGAAGAACCAATGCTGTGTGGACGGTGGGACTTTATTTTTTTAATAAAAAATTGAATGTTTTTGAAATGAACGAGATTTGAGCGTCCTAGGCACAAAAATGGCTTGGTTTTAGCTAAGTCAAATTCCCACAGCATCAGCAAGGTCTCTAATTGTCTATCGGCGATTTTCGAGCACCAAATCTGTGATTTCCTTGATGTGGTTTTCATCGCAAGGTATTGATGGTAGTCCGGGCGTTGTTTATCGTGCGCTCCTTCTTGGCCTTTTTTGAAGTCTTTGTACACTTGTAAACACGTATGTTTGTGAGATAACAAAAGGCTTTCTGCAACATCCGCAACATTTCCACGGCAGAATATTCATTCGCAGATAAAATTTAATGCAAATTCTTTTCTTAACAAAATCAGACATGGAACAAATCGAAAACCTCACTTTGTGTGTTTACAAAACACGTGCAGTTCAGCAGCAGTTAAATATATTGACATAAAACTATGCATAGATGCCATAGACCCTACTACCAATAAAAAAAAATAATTTTATGATTTCCTAGTATAAGTATCGCGAAGCTTAAATGAAAACAATCGAAATATTATTAGTACAATAAGCACATAGCAGAGGATTGAAGCATCATTTTTTTACCAGATTAAAGAAGCGTTTACGGAATACCTAGCTGTAAACGCTGCGGGAAGGATAAGCGCCAGGCTAGAGGTGACAAATAGTGAGGTCATCTTGCTGGCTGGCCTCGCGAGAACCTATCGATATGCCGAAAAACCACACTTTCAAAATTTCGGTTTCTCCATCGTTCGGTTTGCACTCTGCAGACTAAGTATTTAGCTAAGTGTCATTTGCTTTTTGATTTTCAGCGAGGAAGCATTGGAACTGCCAGGAACCGGCTAGTCTAAGACTCTTCTTTTAAGTTTAATAGCTGCTTATTATTATTGTAAAAATGGAGAACTCATACAGAAATTCGCCTTCTTACCTAGTTACTGAGAACTTTAAGACCTTTTGTGACATTACCTATTCGAACTTAAGGTCTTTTACAAAACCTGTTACCTTCTTGTGGGCTATTTTTGGTATATATTCAGGCAATTGGAATGGCTTTTCTACATGTTTTAGTCTTATGCGGCCAAAGCTTCGCATAAATAAATTTATTGATGGCCAATTTACAAAGATATCAATATCTTATATAAATGCTTGTAATTTGATGTTATCGTTCCTGGTTCAAAATAAAAACGAACTAAAACAACTTAAGATAACAAAAAAAAACAAGTTGTAAAAGAAATATACGAGCATGTATAAAAACAAACTGAAACATACCATAAAAGCAAAAAGAAAAATAATAATAAAATAATAAATAAAGTAAGAAAACAAATTCCTATAAGAAGTGCGTGCCATTTACGTTCCTAAAAAACTTAAATCTTTTAATAAAAAAGAGAAGTACTTGCCAGAGGGAGTCCATTCGCTACATATTGGCAGGAAGATAGTTCCACTTTGGTATTGCCTGAACAAAGTATGAGTGCTCACCGTATTTAGAGGAACAGCGAGGGGGCTAGTAGGTGATACCCCCCTTTACGAATGCAGAAGTGCACTCTCTCATACAAATACTCCAGAAGCTTGTTATATACCAGTTTGTGCAGCAAAATGTATCCACGGTGGGATTAAGTATGTGTAAAGAGTAGTGCCCAGCAATAACAATGCATCCTGAAACACATGAGCATTCCGAGGAAGTCTACAAGTAAGTATAGCGTATTACATCACTTAAAGCAACATCAAACTTTCTCTGACACCAGTATAAAGTTTACTGAAGATGGTACTACAATAAGTAACAACAGTGGATTCGGCAGTGACCAGTCCTATATGCTACGTAGATCTGTACTAATGCGACAAATACAATCCACCATCAAACCTATGGGCCTACTCAAATACATCCGAACGTCATCCGCGTAAAGATAAATGGACGAATTAGTTACAACATTCGGTAAATCATTTACATAAGTATAAGATGAAAAGTAGAGGGCCAATAATGGATCCTTGTGGAATACCAGAGCGAAGATATATAAGATCAGAGCACATTTTTTTTTACTTTCATCATCAGCAACAAGCTGAATAGCGGAGGATGAAAAGTCCGATTGATTTTTCAGCTTTGAAAGCAGTCTTGGATGGTTTACACAATCAAATGCCTTGCTAAAATCAAGAAGAACTAGTACTGTCATCTGGTCCTTATTGAAAGCTCCACAAGTATCTGCAGATACACTCAGAAGTGCAGTCTCGCAACTATGCCCGTGATGATAACCAGACGCCACATAATCCAAGTGCTCATTAATAAATTTGATAATATGTTGGGACCAAATATTTCCCACAACTTTAGCAAGGAAACTAAGCATACAACTTGGTCAAAAATCGCTGGGATTGGAAGCAGGAGGGCATTTTAAGAATATCTGCTACAAGCGCTTTCTTCCACTGAGTTAGGAACTTGGACGTGGTTAACAAAAATTTTAAATATAAATATAAGTGTAATCAATATGTATGGATCGAGCACTTTAATAAAATCAGGTAGAAGTTAGTCTGAACCAGGACCTGTGGACTTATTAGAGAATATCACTGAAAGATCCTCAGCGCTATCCACACACACAAAGGCAAAATCTTCCACAGTATCGCCAATGTTACCAGTTTTTACAGCACTCAACGAACTTGAAGTATTACCTGCACCACAAGCAAAAACATGGTTGATAGTGTTTAAGTTTGTATTTATACTGGCAAGTTCACGACCATGTAGGCCTTAACTCCGCATGTTTTTCCACAACTTTTTAGCTGGTAGACACCTATCAAGCTTTGAACTAAAAAAAAACGCGCTCAGATAATCGAATCATGGATGTAACTATGTTACGCACCCTTTTATATTCCGTAAGGACCGCAGAATATATAGTTCATTTGTATCTCTTTAATGAAAAATCGCCTTCAGCGATGGCAGCATGAACCTCCCTAATTATCCAAATCTTTAAGGGAACGTGCTTGTCGTATGTCATATATATAAGAAAGTTTGCAGATGATAGTTTAAACTTTATTATCCAACGTATTATTAATAAAAACCTCATTCCATGACAATTCATTGTAGTCTGCTATCATCTCGCTCAAGCTGGTGTTTTTAAAATCACGATAGGAAAAGTTCATAACATTGGAGATTGAAATGAGATTTATTCTATAAGTTGTGAAGAGAAAATCACGATCAAAGTGTGTGAGAGGAGCAGTTTGATTATGGAAAAGGATATTAATTAAAATGGATGTAAGTAATCAAGCAGGGTTCGAATAGAACTATTAAAATAAGTAGGTATTTAATTCATCGCTTTCAGGTCCAACGTTTGCAATATACTATAAAACAGATTCTCTCTAGACCAGCTAGCATTAAGAGCGTATAACATGTAGGTCACCACAAACCACAATATCATGATATCGTACAGTAGCAGAACTTAATGCTGTAGTCAGTTTCGAAATATTCTCCAGATTTAAACTGTACGGAGGACAGTAGGTGCTAAGCACAACGCACTTGAGGATATCCGAGGATAATTCAATGCCAAGAAATTCAAGACTTTGTTTAGGAGAAGAGGTCCACACAACCGAAGGTCTCAGAGAATTATGAACATAGATGGCAACACAACCACCACCGGTTCGATTCAAGCGGTCATTTCTGAGTATGTAAAAGTTTGGAATTGAAACCAGTCCAGAATTAACATTAAGCCATGTCTCGCATACCATCAATATATGAACCCTGGTACCAGCAAACATTACTTGCAATTGATCCGATTTATTTTTTACACTTCTGGTATTCAAACTGACAATTTTCAGCCCTGAAGATCGAGAGAAAAATACGTTACACATTGCTCTCACCAAGGCCTTATACATAGATCACGAATGGGAGGGGTGTAAACTAATAAGTTAATACCTGTGACACACAGCCAGTACAAATACCATAGTCCATGCATAAACCACGTGTGTGTCGTTGAATTCCAATAGTGAGTTAGTATAAATACTTGGGTTTTTTCCATGGTGTACGGAACTCTTTAATGGCTTCAGCGTCACTTTGAGGTAATGACTTTTTGAGAAATCATCAAATATTAAATATATCTGACGTTTTCTTCAATGGAACAAATTACAAGTTTCAAAAGCTGTCAAATGAAACTATTATGCGATCTGTCACCTAGCATGGTAAGAGAATACAATGGCATCCGAGCCATGGTACCTATACTAGCTGTGCGTCATACCCTCCAGAGACGAAAGAATAACTGAGAATTAATGTGAATTCAATAATCGGAATGACATTCCAATTAAACTGAAAGTTCTATTCATATATAAGTTCTATATTTAGATAACTGAGTTCACGGTAATTCTCAATTAATGTTCTGTGAGTCTGCAGTGTGAAGCTTCCGAAATTTAAAAAGTTATGTTCGAAAACATGTTGTATAATACTATTTTTATTACATATTATTTACATTCCAAGAACATAAATATAAAGGTCCACTTGTTACAAAAAAAAAAATGCAGATATGTGAAGTGGGAAAGTCCTTCACTCATTACAATTTTAAAATTTCGATGAACGATTTTATTGACGGGGTCAAGAAAGAAATTTAAAAAAATTATTAAGAAAAAAATACATTTTATTTTTTGGGGCATTTTAGATATATCTATGTAATTACCTAAAATGCCCTAAAAAGTAAACTAATAATTTAAGCCATTTAAATAAAACCATGGGCGGTCATGGAAAATATTAGTTATCATGTTATAATTAGTTACAACAAAAGATGTTGTTTTAACGATGAAAAACAAGTTAGGCTAAAGGCGGATTCACATTATGATGGCATGCATTTTTTTTTTCAGATAGTGTGAGGGAGATAGAGTATTGAAATTTCAATGCTACCAAAGCAATTACTACAATACCTCAAACATACACTACACTGCCACTACTTTTTATGGAAAACGGTCAAACAGTCAAATTGTTAAAAATATCTATTTCCAAATTATCTGAAATAAGTTTCGAAAAAGACCACTGCAACGAATCTATGGATGCTCTGCTTCCTGTTTCTAGTCGAAGGACTACCTCCGAAATAATTTTAATCCTTCCCATAAAAATACATTTAAACACTTTCAATTTCACGATATTTAATTACAAATTAAAAACGCATTTTTACTTTATTATATTTTGACAGATATTTTAAAAAATATTTGCTATAAAATTATAGTAAAACGTATCGCCAGTAGTCAAAATTGACAGATTAGTGTTTGTCAGTAACAAAGTTTTAGTTCCAGCACTCTAAAAAACCTTTGTATGCTTGAGAACTTTTTATGGGAATAAATTTTTCCGGCACGAACATATTGACAAAACGAGATCTGAAAAAAAATCAGAAGGCGTCCGCTTCTTTCGTCACTTATAAATAAGTTTCCGTATACGATGTACTATCTCGCTCTTAATATCTGGAAAAATGCATGCCATCATAATATAAATCGTCCTTTAGATTTAATTTTCCGTATCAAATGTAAACAAAATTTAAGGTAGTCTATCAAAGTAAGCTATCATCTACTGATGTACATATTATACATATATACAGGGTGATTCAGATCAAGATACCTTCCGGTATACCACGCGATTCGTTGCGGTAAGTTGATCAAAAAATTGCCCCACCCCCAAAACCTTCCTTAGGACTTGTGGCCAGTTGAAGATTTCGCCAATATTCGTGAACCCTGATGGCAATAAGTGAGTATAACTTTTGAACCACCCTATAGATTTTCGCTATTCTTGGCTTATTGAATAGCCAAGAGTAGTAGCTGTCAAAAAGTGTATTCATCTGTATTTGTTAATTAAGCATCTTTATATTATTCTCAAATATTTCCAAAATTTTAATTTTTTTTACACACAAATTTCATAAATACCGTTATTTATTTCAAAAACTTTCTTCCGTGTAACCCAAATTTATTTCTTCTTATTAATGCCCATACTACCCTCTATCACTAAAAAAAAACGCATGTCAATGCCTAAATCAGTTTTAGCACTGGAGGTTTATTGGCAGATGCAAGCCAGATCATAAAATTAATTCAGGTATTGGCCTGCGGGTTTTTTCCAATGATAGAGAGTAGGGGCGTTAACAAGAAGCAATAAATGACGGTATTTATGAAATCTGTGTGTAAAAAAAATCAAAATTTTGGAAATATTTGAGAATAATTTAAAGATGCTTAATTAGAAAATACATAGTAATACACTTTTCGACAGCTACTATTCTTGGCTATTTAATAAGCCAATAATAACGAAAATCTATATTGTGGTTCAAAAGTTATACTCATTTATTCCCATCAGGGTTCACGAATATTGGCGAAATCTGAAACTGGCCAACTTACCTCAAGGAATCCCGTGGTATACCGGAAGGTATCTTGATCTGAATCACCCTATATGTATAGGTACTATACATACCGTACTGTTTATTTTCTTTCTCCATTTTGCATACCTTTTTCCTAAAGTTGCTTTACTTAAAAAAAAATATAAAATGACAAAACTAATTGTTGTGAACCGCTACATATAAAGAATTGTGGGCAAAAATTTGATTAACAGATTAAATCAGATTAACAAAGGTATAGGCTGCAACGAATGGAGGGGGGGGGGGGTTTGAACCCCTTAAACCCACCCCATAAATACAACCTTACCTCACCTTGTCCAGGGATAAAATGTTATTTGGAATCTACAATTAGTAGTACAGAGAACAGGCTCCAGCAAGCGAAGGCAGCTACATATTATATTAATGCATATTAAATATTAAAAGAACATAATGGCATACAGCTTAATACAAAGGAACACTAACATATTATGAACAATTTCGTCATCTTTGACATAGACATGACAGGTCTGGCTATTAACCTTACCCATCTTTTTGACATTACATCTGTAGTAAGTAAGCTGTGGGCCTTAATTCGTTCCTTTTCATTTTTACAATTATAAATGAAATTATTAAGTTAGTTAGTTTTCAATAATTTATTTTAGAATCTTAAAAATAAAAATTCTAAAAAATTCCTCTAGTCCATCTATGACCGATTCTAAAAATTGTTGGTTCGAGTCCCATATGCTCTTAGCTCATCTATTTTTCTGTTTGCTTGTTTTACTTTTATAACCTTACCAAAGCCTCATATATGCAAGACAAAAAAAAAATATTATTAAAATCCTCATCTTACATCTCACAGAAAATTGAAAATCTATCGCCACTGTATCTGATACAAACCCCATTCGTATTCTAACATAATTGGCAAATACACAATTCAAAGTTTTACCTAAATAACCACCTCTCAGTGTTCCTTTAGGACAAAATCTGTACTGAATATACATATCAAGTTTAATTGATCTATTAAGGTCCGCTTTATATTAACAAACAATCTGTAACTGAAATGATGATTGGAAAACTTTTTCACAAAATTCTGCCAAAGAATGGAGTTCTACCCAACCAACAAATAGAAACATTTTCCGTTTTAATTAAAACCCTAATCATCAGCTCAATTGGTACAAATTAAATGGTTGCGGCTAGAGATTTGCGGATTATTTACATGATTATCTGTAAATATGAACGGAACTCCTCATTTTAATTAGCGAAATTGAAATATTCTCCATTTTTATTGGTGCTGCACTAACTATCATTCTAAACCGAGCCTCTGTTCAAATTAATTTCCGTACCTATATTTTGGTAGATATGAATTCAGTTACTCTCTCTGGTAGAACGCAAATTAAGGTGGATCTTTTTCGTTATTATTATTTGAACAAAGCACAAAGCTATGAGCTTTTCGTATATGTACCTGTTTCATTTCAAACTTCTATTTCCATTGCAATTATTGAACTATAAATGAAAGTTTTCGAAAGTGTGCATATAAGTAAACATAGCAATGAATTTTTTTTATGGAAAATGTACGCAGGAGGAAGTTCGGTTTCTGGAAGCCTGGAGCGCACAGTTGTGAATGTGTATTACTGGAGGTAGGTAAATACCTGAGCTACGTTAATACCCTGATGAGGATAATTTAATTTTCACTGCTATGTTTGGTTCTTGAAAGGCAGATATTCAACATGGACTGCTTCTTCCCAAACTACTCTGCCATATTACTCTTGCAGAGCTTTCTCAATGACCAACGCCAAAGTGTAAGCTGTTTTCCTCCCTACCTCCAGTGAAGTATGTGGTGTCCTTCAAGCTTCAATATTAGGATCTTTACCTTTTCTAGTTTCTACTCGTATGATTACTGTTATATACAGATGACGTTCAAATAATATATTTAAGTTACGCTATTTGTTTGATGGAAAATTGTGTGGGAAAGTAAAGTAAGTAAAGTTGTTTAACTTCTTATCTTGAAGAAGATTTTCTTAAGAATATTCCATTGCCATATAGTTATGTCTGAAGTAAGAAATCTTGATAATGAAAATGAGTTGCTGCAAAAACTTCAAAGCAGTTGATGTTATATTCAAAGTTACATGGTAGGCTTAAGCGGCATTTACATGGAGCACTAAATACAACATATTAATTACTTCGTGCTGTAAAATCATGATGTAAGTGCTCAAAATCTCTTTTCAGTTTCACACTTGATAGTGCAATGTGATACATATATAAAATTTGATGAAACTGAAGTTTAGTATGATGTGAGAGTTGTCGAAACATATTTGGATGGTGGTCGTATGGATAAAAAATGTAAGTCAGCTGATGCCAAATGATTTATTTCCTGAAGCTAATTAAAATTTTTTACCCCTTAAATACACAATTGCCAACGCAGATAGTAGAGAAAAAAAATAAAAAATAAACCGAAACAATTCTGGTCTGAACTGACAGACTAAATTCTCTAAATAATATACGTTAAATTCAGAAATAGTGATAAGTGGTAAATACATAATTTATTTACATATGCATAAGTGCAAATTTGGAATAGAATTTTTTCTTGGTTGGGAATAGAAATTCTTCCATTAAAAAAATGCATGTATTCATTCTATCTATCTTCGTCTATATTTCATTGATTTACATCTTGGAAGATTTTGAAAAATCTGTTAGGTGGCTATGATCGCCATGTATTCAAAAACAAAGCTATAAAAAGAAATAGTAGTAGTAATGTAGACTGCAGGCAGTTCATGGCTTTATTGCTGTACTGATGAGATTGCACCGTGCTGCTGATCAAAACACACAGAATACTCTCAGAATGTCTTCATGAAATTTTGATTTGCGCCTTTAAACCAACAAACTGACAGTACCTCGGTACTTGTTTTTTAATTGACTGCTTAAAGCAGTATGTGGAAAAATTACCTGTAGACTCAATATGGGTCTCGGAACAGTGAAACTCAATCCCCCTTTCTGTAAAAAAAGAAAATTCCTTTCTTGAGTACCTTGTATTAAAGAAGGTTTTATGTAAATATTTTGTTGCCAATATTTTTTTGCACCAATTATGGACCCAACAATTACTTTATTAACTTTTTTAACTGTGAACAGTTTTAATGGAATCCGTTTTTCCAATAGATAAAATTTGGTAGCTAGAAAATAGATTTCAACTGAGACTGTTGGTTTCTTCAAGTGGTAGTTGAAGATTTTTTTAGTATGCGTAAATTATCACAATATTATTATTTCAAAAGAAAGGCTTCATCAGCAAAAAATATTGTAATATGTCTACGTTATATTGCGCTTTCTGATGGTGTCCATATTGAATGGACATTTGGTAATGATTACAATTATTATTATGTTTTATTTGTCCCTGACGGGAATCGAACCTTACACTTTTATTTTTAAAAGTCTAAATCAAATCATAAATACAAGAAAAAAAAACTGGTTAATGCTAGCTGAAAGCAAAACGTGGCTTAGTAGGCCAATTATAAATTAAGAAATGCAAGAGGAAAAATCATAAGTCTCGTTAGCTCTGTGGTAAGAGCAGTCGCCTGGCAAACGGAAGGGCCCGGTTTCACACCCCGGATGAAGCGTTGCTTTTTCTCTTGTATTTATGAATTAATTTAGAATCGTTAAAAATAAAAGTTCTTAAAATTCTCCTATTCTTCAATTATTATTACTTAGATGGACAGTTGCCAAACTTACTTATGGATTGCTAAGGAGCCGCTGTGATAAGGATTTCTACTGGTTTTTGTCAAAGTACAGAGTATGCAAAGAGTTTCCTTTTTATGGCAGAGTATGCCGCTGTTTTATATTTACTGAAGGCAAAGTATGCCAATGTTGAGTAAATGGCAGAATTTGCCGATGTAGGAGAATTAAAAGTCAGTTTTTCAAGATCAAAGTTTAATTTGATTTATATTGAAAAGTCTCTAGTTATTTATACAATTTCATTACAAAGGAATCGATATGTCTAATTATTCTATAGAGGGGAATTATTGCAGAAATGCAATAATTAAAATTAGAAATCATTATTATAGTCTCAGCATTTCTGATCACGAAAATTCTATATGATTCGCATTGTATTAATTTGGTAAAGCAATGAACTCAGGTATGAATATTCTCACAATTAAAAATTATGCTTGCATAGTTGAATTTGCCTGTGTTGCAAATTCTTCTTAAGGTCCAGCATGGTGGTCATGGCTTTTCATTAGGAATTTCAAATCATTTATTGTCTATTATATCCTTAGGCGATCGAATGATATTTCAGCTGTTCCAATGTCTGTATAAAGAATGCAATAACCGCTGCCTACTAAAGCTAAAATGCCGATACTATAAAATTAGCTGGATACCGTATTTGGATAGGTTTTTCATTCCATCCAGTGACTTATCAGAGTTTGGGAAATGCCATCTAATATTAGATCCTTTGATGATATTCGTGGTGCCTGTAATTTAACAGAACAAATTGCTTATCTATACATTTTCATGTAGATTTAATGTAACATATTAATTTTTTTCTAAATTTTAATAATACAATTTAAGCCCAAATCCAAATTCTTTATTAACTATTTTATACACATTTATCAACATCCACCAAAAAGTAAATATTACATTAAAATAAAAAAAAAAAACAAAAAAAAGTCTGCTCTTAATTGGTAAGTAGGAGTTAAAGTAAAAATGTATGTAAGCACAAAAATATTGACTCAATAAAGTATAATAAGTTTTGTCCTCGTACCTCATAACAACCTCCATAGGGTAAAACCAGATATTTCGTACGAAGGTGTGGTTTCTATCACTTACTCGGATACTATCACTCTTTTTAAAGTAAGTATATAGCGGTGATATCATCCATGCTAAAGAGAAGACCATTGCCAGATCTAAATTACTTATTATGAGTGACGGCATTTCAACTCATTTGTTACATTTGTATACATTAAATATTACTACTACTATTGAGGTGCTAAGGAATGTTGCTTCAGATTATAATATATAGCACATAAATAGCTACAATTTATTAGATTTAGATGCAAATGAGTAGAAGTGCACTAATTTGAATATTTTTAAAGTGCTCGGAGATTTAAGCCCTGAGAGCATTTGTACGTTTTATTCCAAGAGGCAGAGAGTTCCAGAGATGAGATAATCGTGTGAACATAGAATGATCTTCAGTTCGGCAGGACAGTATGTCTGGGTACGATTAGTGACCTTGATCTGAAAGATATGGCCAAATTAAGTTTTTCTAAAAGATGCAGAGGCTGATTGTTGTACATTAGGCAGAAAAGTAACAGTACTGTTCGGTATTTAAGATATTGATTCAGACTGCAGCCCTAAATATGGTTGTTAAAGGAGGATACATACATACGAAGATCATACATACGAAGATCACACACGAGATAAACGCAACATTAGGCTTGCGCGAGCGAAGGCAACAAAAGCTGCCATAAATTTTACCCACCAGTGAATTTACACGTTCGTTTTAAGTGAGCATTATGTTCATATGTAAACCTAGTTTTTTTTAAGGACACCTGAATATGGAGTAATCATATTCATAATCACTTTTGCAAAAAAACTTCACTTGGTTAAGAACCAGGCCATTCGGGAGTACCCAAGATGAGACGCCTTCCAGATCTTCATTTACTCTACAAATAACTCTAGTAACTCACATGGATCGCGACAAGTATAACTGTACATCGCTTGCGTATAAGAGTCCTTGAGTAATATCAGCAATATAGCAATATCATTTATAAACAGCGAGAAAAGAGACGGAGCGAGAGTAGAACCTTATGGTACCCCGCAATAATCTTGATCGGGCTAGAGAGAAGCCTGTTCACTCGAAGTCTTTAATCTGGATTAGAGAGATAACTGCAATGAGTTTAGTCTCTAATATAATTAAGCATATGATCATCTGAATGAAAAGCCTTTCCAAAATTGCAGCGTTCCAAAATTTATTCCAGCAAATCGCCGAATCCGCAACCTCCAATCTCAAAACTGATCTCTAGTCAATACACATCACCCGATCAAAATTGCGAATATACGTGACAGTACCAATAGAGGCCTTACCGAAATTCGAAGATTGGTGGGGGCTGACCGAGGAAATTCTGCCTCCTTCTTCTTGCAAAGTGGTCCGAGGGTAAAGATTAGAAAAATCAAATGATTGTTAGTAATTGCAAAGGAAATAGTAAGTTTATTTAAATAAAAACAAAAGTAATAAAATAAAGTGTGTAACAACTAAACTGATAAAAAAAAGGAAACAAGAAAAACTTATACAAAATTACAAGCTAATGACTGTGCCGAGGCGTAAGTAGCAAATTCTAAAAGAAAACCCATTAGCATATATAATAATAATATAAATGCTTAGCCTAAGGGTATGGGAATATGAAAATAACCATAGACTACGTTCGGCAAACCAAGGATTTAATCAAAGTTGTTCAAAGAAAAAAAGTTAAAAGGGAAAATAGACCACGCGGAAGCAACTGCGGCGACATTGCCGGGTGTAGAGATAAGTAAAAATAAAAATAAAAGGAATTAATTGTTAACCACTTATTAATTATTTCCATTGCTAGATATTAATTTAATTAACTTTTTATTTTTTATTTATTTACGCATATCCATGATGCATTCTAGTTATATGTCTTAAATACGTAGACCTTAAAATTTAGTCAACGATAGTATACAGGCGGCTAGATAAGCAAAATTAGACTAGGGAATTAAAATTGTAAAACACAAACAAAAAGAAATCAATCAAATAAATAAAAAAAAAATCGCGTGTATAAAGTGTTTCAAAGAAAAAGGAGCAAGAATTCATCCCGAATCAAAGAGCAACATAACACGCAAAGAACTTACAAGAGGGCAAAAGAGCCACCGATTTCGTCGTTCTATGGACTAACGAATTGTTCTCAACCGGGTAAATTTGCCACAAAACCAAAAATAAAAATACTACAAAATTAAGAAGCAGCAAGATGGCGGCGTGAGAATACTTCTTTTAAAGATGTATATATATGTATATAAAGTGACGTCCAAAGGTAAAATTTAGGTGCCTCATATTTAGGGATATCGCAATCACCCCGATATAGCGATTTTGCGAAATTTTCTAGATATGATTTTTTACCAAACTACTAATTTGAATATATTTTACATAGGTCATAATGACTTGAATAATTGAAATAAATTCCTGATTTTTTTCCAACTTAGCCGAATATTAGGCTCATCCAATGCAAATTGATTTGATTTCGTAGCTCATATAATTGAGCAAAAGGAAATTTTTTAATTCCATTAAGTTCAGAACAATAAAATGTACGAAAATCATTGAGGGCGGTTTTAAAAAAAATCAGAAGTAATTGGAAATATAGGTAGAACTACAAAAACAAGTCTGCCGTGAAATTTATTTATTTCCACAACTAATAAAATAGAAAAACTATAAGAGAAGTGGGTATTTGAAAAAAATAACTCAGTTTTATAAAACCTTCTCCAAGGGCCTTATTAAACTAGCACAGTATAATAAGGCCCAAAGCCAGAATAGCTTTTTCAAAATCTTAATCAGAGGAATGATTCCCTTTATACTTTCTAAAACTAAGAAAATCTACAAAATTCGGTTATTTTTAATAATTTCTAATAAAAATAAAAATGGGCCTTTTTAACCTCAGGCGGATATAAATTTCTTAATGTAGAACAGAGTAAATACAAACATTCTTCATTCTTTGGAACAAAAATAATGTCACAATCATAATCCTATATAGGGAACATTAGTTTCATTAAGAATTTAGGTCAGGTACGGTAATAAGACCCACGGTCTACTCCTGTGGGCCTTATTACACCTATGACAAGATTTTTCAAAATTACTCATTAATCAAATAAACACAATGGTAGGCGAAAATAAACACGGAAATCATAAGCTAACATGCAAAGTACACAAGTTACTACTTGTGGAAATAGCAATTAAACAACGGAACTTATGATTTTGTCTAAGGGAAAATTATAGTTCCAAGCAGCCATACTCCTCCCGGTGACGTACAGTTCGCTACTGGCAAGATGGCACCGCGAGCTTCCTGCAGCCCCCTCGACGGCGTTCGTGTCGATTTAAGGCATGTGCGCATAAAGGCCGAAACACAATGATGCCGACACGGCAATTACGACGACACTGTCGTCGTAAATGTCGCCGAATTAACACAACGACACCGACATTCTTATATGTTCGTTGGCATATCAAAATATGTGGGTCGTAAAATTATTTGTTGAAATTTATTAACAAAATGAGAAAGATATAAAAAAAAATTGTAAAGGTCTAATAAACAATGATTAACGCCGAATTTATATGGATTACAAAATATCATCTATCACTTATTTTCAACTTTTCTCCAATTTCTTCTTTATTTTTTTTCTTTTAAATATGTATTTCGATATTGAGGATTTCTTTTGACATAAAAATACTTCATTTCCCTCACTAAATTAATTAATTGCTCCTCTAAAGTGATTTTTTGCTTATTACTCTCAGCTGTCAAAATCAAATTACGACGACAACGACGACAAAAGTTGAATTATTCCCAACTCTGGTTACGGCGACAAAATCGGTCGGCGCCATTGTGGACAGCAACATGGTATTGCCATTTAATTTGTCGTCGTAAATGTCGTGTCGGCATCATTGTATTTCGGCCTTAAAGTATGAGGTTGCTGCGATTCATTTTAGTAGGAATTTTTAAATATGGGCCTTATTACCATGCGGGCTTTATTTGCCGCATGTACAACTTTTTTCACCCAAACCTATTTTAAAAACTTCTATTTAACGTGTAAATTAATTTTATTGAGATATCTTCATGGTATCTATGGTACCTAAAATTCTGTTCAAAACGTACTAAGTCTTCAATCCATTCGAACTCAAGAATTAGATTTTTCGCTCTTTTGATCGGCTCTAACTCGGTAGGGTTATGTCCGATCGGAAAACGTGTGTCATTGTTCACCTCAGCTCATTACCAGCTATAATTTGCAGAATAAATTTTTTCTCTGGATACTTTTGCATGAAAATGGGTTTTCCGATGACAAAAACGTCCCAAGAAAGTATCTTAAATAAGGAAAAAAGTACTTCACCCGATCACGAAAAAAAATCATAACTCGAAAACTACACGCAAACTCGCATTGCATGCATAGAGGTGATTCAGGTACCGCTCAATATGAGGCACCTAAATTTTACCTTTGGACATCACTTTTGGGGCCACCATGCATATTGGAAGGAAAAATGAGAACAATTTCCATTAAGTCGGCAAGAAGAAGATGTCCCAGCTCAATGAGCCGTGAAAGAAAACATTAGTAATGCAGCATCCGCGATATGTTTAATAAATAAACACAAGACGATATACGATACTTAAAAAATACGGTTTTAGCACTCCCGCTCAATTTCACATGTCTCAAAAAAGAAATTGAATTTAAGTTTTTTAGGCGTAGTATGACAAATCAAATCGAAAGACTCCCTTCAGAAATTTTATATAAAAAACCGACATACGATAGGTTATAAGCATATATATAAAAACACTTATTATTTACATACCTAGTGATCGAGATGTCAGTATTTGTATTGATAGCTAAACAATAATAAAAGTTCTGGATTCGAACAACATTAGATCGAACCTTGTCCAGTCGTATCGCAGTGAATTGGAGAGACTTGATACCAACCATTGATTTATTCATTCTCTATTGGTTGTCTGGCTACAGTGATAGTACAAGGACACAGCTGATGCCGTCCTTGGCTAAAATGAGAGCAGTTATGAATATATGTTTTATGGGAAGGCCCTAGAATCAGCGAAGAGAATTCTAAATTTAGAGTCCTATAAGCTGGCTAATCGCAGAAGGGAAAACTACCCACACGCATGAATTCAAGTCAGCTATGGCACAATATATTAAGTTCTAGGAAGACAGAAACTCTGCTAAGGTGTATTTGTAATGATGTACGTAATTTAGCTGCAGCTATCATGGGACATTGGTTTTTTGACAAATATTCGGAATGCATATAAATTTCATATATTAACTTTTGCAGAAGCTATATGGACGAGGAAGAGGTTGAGAACATTCAATACCTTCTGTGGGAATGCTCTAACATTACCAATGTAGAATGAATAGATTTTGTTGCTACTTTTTCTGCGATTTGCGTGATATATCAAAGGACGGGTTGATGGGGCCTAGTGATGAGGCTTATTTATTATTGTAGCTAATTATAAAGCACCCCCACTATCTCCTATATTGGATAACTATCTACAGGTAGGATTAAGTATGGCTGATCGTAGGTATTGCTCATAACTCACTATATCGATCTGTTATTCTCTCCAGCGGGTTCAATGTCTCCTATAATTCTAGTAATTAATAGTTCAATGAATATTCCTACTGAAGATATGGAGTCGGAGATAACAATAAATACCCGGGCTTTTATACCCTAGATGAAATCTAAAGGGTATACTAAGTTTGTCGTTCCGTTTGTAACACCTCGAAAGAATGATAGTAGAGCAAAATGGGTTAGACACCATGCATAAAATTAAAAGTTATTTTGATTTTTGCATGTCCGTCTATCCGTCCGTCCGTCTATCCATCCGTCTGTCCGTCTGTTCGTCCGTCCGTCTGTCTGTCCGTCCTCACGATAACTCAAGAACGCGCGTACTTAGAGAGCTAAATATTGTAACACGGTCTTTTTAAAAACAGCAAATTTAAATTCAAAAATTGGACAAATCGGGTAACTCCTTCGTAGGGTTGCCATACAAACATTTCACTTTTCACTACATATTTGCACACTGTCTGAGAACGCGTCAACGTAGAGCATTGAAATTTTGTACATAGTGTTTTCATAAAAATAGTAAATATAATTTCAAAAATGGATAAAACCGGCAACCCCTTCTTGGTGTTGCCATATGAAATTTAGGATTTTTACGTATCCTGCGAAAACGATCAGTCCTATATGGTTTTAATGTACTGAAAAGTTCTTCAGAATATGAAATCCTATAAAATGCCCGACGAACCGTTCTAGAAATATGTGCAAAAAACCACTTCAAAAATCAAACTTCCACAGATGGGTGACCATACGAAATTACAAACAAGCATTCATCTAGGCTATCATAACAATTGGTCTTAGACCAATTCTAACTTTTGACTTGTGTTTTTGTTATAATTGTTTAACTTTTTTATAGTCTCGATATATTTTGTGTTTCCAGATTTATCTGTTTCCAATTTAAATTTTGAAGGAATCACTTCAAGAATTCTTTTCTTATTTAATAGATTTCGACTTTTCTCTAGCAAAAAATGAAACACTTAATTGTCCATTCTTAGTTGATTTCAATATGATTTCCTGCATTTTCAAGCTGAACTTCTTGCAAAACATTACTCAATGATCCCTCAGCCTTCTTTTTCTACCAGTAGTACCTGTAATCGCTTTTGCTGCATCTGTTCAATTTTGCAAAGAAATATCTCAGAAATAACACTGACCGATGCTGAAATGAGTACCTACTCATTCAATTTAGTAATGTGAACAATTTTAGCATTAAGTGCGGTGGCCTTAATCCTCCTTGCACTTACTGTTTCGCATTTAGTGCCTTTCTGTAAAGGTCGCCTAAAGGTAGCCGCACACTAACCGGTACAGCACGAACCGGCGCAGACATGCATCGACCGCACGGCATTTCATGTGCATATAACGACATTAAACTAGTTAAAATAAAACTTTCAATTAAGGTAAGTATCTAAAGAAAACTATAGAAAGTGACCCCATATTAGCTTTGAAACTAGACCAGCAACCGACAAGTGCCGGGCTGGTTACTAGTCACCGATAGCGACCGGCAATGAAGCTTCCGTTACGTGCCGGTATCTGCCGGTGCCGGTTGATGTGAATTACCTAACTTCTTTTCATACAAAAATATTTTGCCTGTCTGTGCCGATTCGTGCTATGCCGGTAAATATGCAGCGACCTTTAGGCGGCCAATATCAGTAAGCACTTCGTTAGGTGGATTAAGATTATATGTATTTTTCTTGGCATCATAACGGTTTTAAAGTTTATACATACTTACACTAAATAGATGAAATGCATTAACTACAGCCGCATAATTATCTAAATTGGTAAAAAAAAAGAAAAAACATATTCAACTGATATTAGTATGAAATTGTATAAACAAAATCACTAATGTTTCCAACCTGATTCTGTATGTTTTTAGATCTACAAAGTACATAGGAACATGAGCAATAAACACCAGCCCATGCGGAATGGCCAAATATTAACCTGTCTAAACAGATATTGAGGATTACTAAAAAACAAAGTGCAACCACTGCGAATGTCAGTTCCCCACAATCCCCTGGATAAATACGAAAACATTTCGCTTGTAATCCCCGGACATACACATCGTTATTCTGTCATTTTCATAACAAAGAGGGTATATATGCAGGAGGATGCAGTTCAGTGTTATGTTGGATAAAATCGGAAAGTCAAAAGGGGCGGGGGTTGGCACGTGCAGCGATTGGGGGTGAAATTGTTATTACTGTAATGAAACAAGTCTGTAAGCTAACACGATTCGATTGTCGGCAATGAAAGGGCAATTTGCCTTTGAACAAATAAAAACTTCTTGCTCCACTTGTTTCTAATGTCGACAATGGTTACCATCACTGAGTGATTTTCAGTCTTTCCTCCCTGATTTTATGATTCATATGGGAATATCTGGCATCTTTGGAATATTTGCATTAGTATTGTAGTAAGTCCCTTCATTCAACTATCATGATTCACAGTCCAAAGGATCATATGAGGGAGAAAATTGTTTTCGTATCCTTGCAATTTTGCCATATCTTTTTCTCTGCACAAGTATTTCTCCTATATCCTATTTTCAATTGAACAGTAAAACTACCCCGTATCTGTAGCAAGGACCACATCAAAAAATCCGTAATAATATTTCACCCTCATTCTTGGTTATATTTTATACCATGCATATTGCCAACGTACAGAAAGGATTCAAGAGGGGAACTTGAAATCTTACTTATAGCACCCTTAGTCCTTGGTGTGCTTCCGACCCCTTCAGTTATTCTGTTTATTGTTTGAGCAGTTAAATAGCTATGAACTTTATTAAAATTTTAATTATCGCATATTTTTATGAGAGCTGTTTATTAGGGATACGTTTACGGTTTTCAATTGATTAAGCTGTTGTTGTTGAAGTAGAAGAACGAAATTGAATTAAGTAGTTAAGTGGTTAAAGGTACGAAAGTTGACGTGATTGCTAATTATATATTGCTTATTTTTCTCTGTATTTATTTGTTCAAGAAGGAATTTATTTGGATTCTCCGGTATATAGCAAAGGCTAAAAAATGTTTTTAATTTGTTATTTCATCACAGATTTGTATATATTGGCATTATTTGAAAACACAATTTTAGTAGAATAGAATAGAATATTCGTGTATTTGGAAGCGATATTAGAAGATATAAGCTACCTGCGGCAAATAGGGCCAACCTAATATGAAAATGCAATAAAACAAGTATTTGGAGATATAGAACAATAAAAACAAGTCTGCCGTGAAGTTTATTTATTTGCACAACTAGAAAAATAGAAAAACTATACCAGAAGTGGGTATTTGAAAAATAATGCAGTTTTATAAAACCTTTTCCAAGGGCCTTATTAAACTAGCACAGTATAATAAGCCCAAAGCCAGAATAACTTTTTCAAAATCAGAGAAATGATTCCCTTTAAACTTTCTAAAACTAAGAAAATCATCAAAATTCGATTATTTTTAATAATGTCGAATAAAAATAAAAATGGGTTTTTTTTACCCCACCAGGGGGATAATAAGGCCCCAACAGCTTTAGTTATACATTTCTTAACCTACAACAGAGTAAATCCAAAGAGACTTCATTCTTTGGAACAAAAATAATTTCACAATCATAATCCTATATAGGGAACATTAGTTTCATTAAGAATTTAGGTCAGGTACGGTAATAAGACCCACGGTCTACTCCTGTGGGCCTTATTACACCTATGACAAGATTTTTCAAAATTACTCATTAATCAAATAAACACAATGGTAGGCGAAAATAAACACGGAAATCATAAGCTAACATGCAAAGTACACAAGTTACTACTTCTGGAAATAGCAATTAAACAACGGAACTTATGATTTGGTCTGGGGGAAAATTATAATTCCAAGCAGCCATACTCCTCCCGTTGACGTACCATCGTTCGCTACTGGCAAGATGGCGGCGCTAGCTGCCAGAAGCCCCTCGAACGCATTCGTGTCGACTTAATGCATGTGCGCACATAAAGTATGAGGTTGCTGCGATTTATTTTAGTAGGAATTTTTAAATGTGGGAATTTTTACAATCCGGGCTTTTTATTTCCCGTAGGTACCTTACAAATCTTTTACTTAGTATAAATTTAAGTGGAGTATAAAATAATATACGAGAAAATGAAAATCTTAGCTAGATTAAATTTTATAAATATACAATAACAACAATAAAAATGGAAAATGAAAAGCAACTTTTACAGAAAACAAAGGTAGATTTATTTTATCTACTTAAAAGTCAGTAGAGGAGGGGGTAGAAATAAAGATATGGTAGCAATTTGAGACATCGGAGTTTTGGGCTCCCTACGCTACTGATATCTAAAGCGTATATAGGCTACCAATGCTGTTAGTTCTGCAAAGGTCTTGAAACAGCCGACGGGCATTTCGTTATTAAGCTGGAAACACAATGCTACGGTCATCAGAGTTCATCACCTCAAATCTCAATTTATTCCTATATCTAATAATAGAATAAAATAAAATCTGAGCTGATGAACGCTGATGGCCGTCCCATTGTGTTCCCACCTTTAGTCTTGACGAGTGCTGAATGTTCACAGTTAGGGCATAACTGAAAGGTTTTCTTTCACCTGTTTTACTTTCCAGTTTTTATCTGTATATTTTCCTAGTTTCGATCAAACGAATACGGTAAGTTACATTATATTTACTTAAGTTTTAGAATATTATTAGATATTATAAAAAAGCTTGAGTTTTTCTAACTAAATTGCTAATTTTACTGAAAAAAACTAGTTGGTTGCAATATGAGACACGTGGTTGGTAATAAAATGAGCCTATTTCATATTTCTACCAAGTATTAAAGCAGGGTGATGATGGCTTTTGAAGGCGTATAATAGCGTTATACAGTATATTAAAAATGTTATATAATATTAACGAGTTAGTATCACTGATACTGGACATTTTTTGCCACAATTTTTCGTCTGTTTTTGATAATACCGTCTCATATTACTACCCTGCATTGGAAATTCCCTAATTTTGATATCTTTTGTTTAAATAAATAAATTTTGAGCGTGTTCTAGTCTACATTATTTATGATAATATCACTGATAAGTAAACCAAATTTTCTATCTTTATACCATTTATTTTTTGGAAATGTCTATTTTGGGGCCTGTTATCATTAGAACTATAATAGGTATGCCATATTTCTACCCCCCCCCCCCCTTTCAACTAAGATAATATAAAGAATTAATGGTGAAAAAAAATATATAGAAAAATATTGCAAAAGTCATGAAAAAAACAGGTAAATACGTTTTTTAGCAGTTTATTCGGTAATTCCTCTGGTTACATATTTGCCAAGGTAAACTGCCATTTTTATTATTAAAGTAGTCTTGAAAAATCTCGCGGATTTTAATTGTAAAACTCTCTTCTACAGACTGAGTGAAGTTTTTATTAACGCGTTTGGGTTTGTAGGAAACCACACTATGCTCAATTGCATCGCGCATATCCGACGCCCAGTTTCGTCGGGCAATTACGCCAACGCATTCTCTAGGAAAACTGGTAACCAGATCGAGCCAGAAGTTCATTTATCTTGTGGAAATTAATGTAATGGATCCTGACAGAAAAGCTTACATTGCTATGTTGTATATATATAGGGGTTGTTGACTTGCCACTCACAGGCTGTATATCCAAACACTGGTGATCTAACAATAGTCCAGAAACAATTCGTACTGCATCGTATGGAATTTCACCGAGCCGACCACTAGTTAACATTTTTTTTCCTTTTCTTTTTACTTTATTGTAGTATCGTGGAATAATCACGACAGCTTACACCAAGATCCTGTATTCAGAACCCTCATTTAAAACATACTGCTGTCGATTTACTTTTTTAAAAACGATCAAGTCCTGAAAGTCAAGGGTAAAAAAATGCTTATTTTACACTTGCTACTCTGAGAATAGTACTCACGTTGGACATGTTTGAATATGCCCACAATTATCGCGACGGAAGATGGCTTGAAGTGGTAATTTAACACCTCTAAAAACAGGAACTTAAGAGCATAAAATAATCACGAAGATGGTTTATATACGTCATTGTCACTTATTCCCGATCTATTCGATGATGCGATCTTTTTAAGTTCTTTTCGATAATTATACCGGAAAGTGTTTTTTTTCTAACATCTGCGCGTTTAGAATCTGGTTTTATTTTCATATAAAAGCTTAACAGTTTATCTGCAGGCAAATTCCCCTTTGTTTGGATTTGAATTTGTTGGATTCCACAATCCCAGTAGACCTTCAAAGGCATCAATGAAGTTCCGAAGAAGCTCCCTCTATTTTTTATTGCATTCAGCCTCAGCACATTCTGCCGCAACAGGCTGAGTACAAAAAAGCTCGCTGTCACTATGACTATACATCTTTGAACAAATCATACCTCTCCAAAAATTAGAAGTGAACTGAGATGTGAAGGACCTAATGAAACGCACACCCTACACTGTCATTATAAATGACAGTACCCCCACTAGCCCAGTAATGATGCCTAAATATCAGAAAATCCGGATATCATCATTACTGTCACTACAGTTTCTGTGAACCTAACGTGATCTTTATTAATGTCATTCCGATAAAGTAATGACATTATTACTGAACGTATAAGCAGGCGCATATCCAGACCTGCAGCCTAGGGCGGGTCACAACTAAAATGTTCGAGGGGGAGGAAAAGTCGGAAGTAGTCGCTTTTAATTTTTTTTTATCATATTTACATTACATATTACAAAACCCAATTTTTGTTTTGATTTGGAAAAACTGTCGATAATATAATCCACATCAATGTCGATCTCAGAGTGGACAGACATTAAGGACTCATATCGAGATACTCTTTCTAGTGCAAAGATTGTATAAATAGATGTGACGCAACCGATTCTGACACGGGTGAAGTAAATGATTGAGAGTGAGAGCTTGCACCTTGATTCACATTGAAAGGAATAGGAGTAGAAGTGCATGATATGTCGCTTACTATTTCTTTTGATGGGAGCTTAACTGATCTTGCTTTCTTCTGGAAAACGTTATCAGTGGTTCTGCTTTCCACTTTCGCTATTCTTTCTACCTCCTTGAAATAATACGAAAGTACAAGCAAAGCAACGACAACTACCGCAGCCAGAGGAAAGCGAATGAATGTTAATTTATATACTTTCCGTAAAAATTGTGAAGAAAACTTGTAGAACCAATTTTAGTGGCATCATTACAACTGATCGTTTTCAATAACCAATAGTGTGTAAAAAATCGAAAGAAAAATGTTCAAGTTAATTTCTAAGAACAAAATGTAGATATGCTTGCCAACGCTCATAAATATCTTCAGCGACCCAGATCAAGGCAACTGAATCAATATAACTCTTTGGAACAATTGCACGCCGCCAATGGTGCATAAAAAAATCTAAAGAATAATGATCAGATCTTTCTAAGAAAACTGAATGTTTGTGCCCCTGTCCGATAGAGTAAATCGCCAAGAATCAATGAACCAACTCGTTTGGAGCCGTGTCGGTCATTCAAATTCTTTAGAACAATGTGCAAGTGTATTTGTAAGAAAAATTAATGGTGCCCTACCAACGTAAAAATTGGGAACAACTCAGGCTTGAATCAGTGTCGCTATGAAAAATCAACGGGTGGCTAGACGTTGATTGCATGGAACTAGGGTTCTTATGCGAATGTCCAAATTACGGTGGGTGACGGTCAGTTGTCGACGAAATTGCCGTCGTGATTGATTAATTTCTAATTTTCCCCGTCGTCGCTGCAGTACTACTAAAAAAATCAAATGAATGAAATTGTTGTGGCATTAATTTTTGTCAAGGTTGTAAAACAGTGGATTTTGATGAAAAATGTAAAGAGGGAACTGCGAAATCAGAAAATAATTTATGATATTCAAGTCAACCAGTATAGACGAATTGACAAAAGAGACATGGTTTGGATTGATATTTCGAGGCGCGGTAAAATTGTGATATTTTTGGCATTTAGTTTGATTTTAATTTAGTTAATTCTGTATTTTAAATTTTTCCTTTCCACACTTGGTCCATTGCAATTCTTTCAAAATAATATGAAATATTCTCGATAAAAATCTGTTTCAAAACGGACAATACGATAACAAATGAAATTTCAGTATCTTCTTCCTTCACAATCGCCGCTCACTGCTTGTCGTTATAATTGCGCTCCAAATTTTTCGATTACCTGTTTTGACAGAGAATTTCCTGCTGCCATCTACCGTCGGAAAATCAGATAGATAAAAAACATTCTGATCTCTGACTAATTCCTTAGAAACAATAGCACTTTTTAAACATTTTAATCGGCGAAACAAAAATATAAAAGCATCTTCATAACTGGGCTGCTAAGCATTACGTGCCATTTTCTAAATAAACAATCAAATAATAAAATAAATATGTATTCTAAAATTACTTACTATCCTGTGATATGTATGATACCTTTTGACACTATATAAAAACGCATCAAAATTCTAAAAAATTTGTACCCGTTTAAAAGACGAAGATCTTCGAGCGAATGACTATTATACCCACTCCACTATTACTACTCATAAAAGGACTAATAAACTAACAAACAAAACCGTACCATACTAAAATCATCATGTTAAACTTTTAGGGGGAGGGTCATGACCCCCGTGACCCCCCCCCCCCCGTAACCCCCGCGACCCCCCCCCCCCCCCCCCCCCCCCCCGTGACCCCCGTGACCCCCCCCCCCCCGTGACCACGTGACCCCCGTGAACCCCCCCCCCGTGACCCCCGTGACCCCCCCCCCCCCCGTGACCCCCCCGTGACCCCCCCCCCCCCGTGACCCCCCCGTGACCCCCCCCTCCCCCCCCCTTGACCCCCCGTGACCCCCCCCCCCCCGTGACCCCCGTGACCCCCCCCCCCCCCCCCGTGACCCCCCGTGACCCCCCCCCCCCGTGACCCCCCGTGACCCCCCCCCCCCCCCCCGTGACCCCCCCCCCCCGTGACCCCCCCCCCCCCCCCCCCCCCCAATGTATGCGCGCCTGCGTGTAAGGTCTGCATAACATTTCACAAGTGAGTATTAACTTGCAAAAACCAAAAATGTAAAAACGGTCAGAAGTGCCACATGATACGGCACCCTGTTTAGGGTGATATGGGACATTATTTTTTCGTAAGGATTTTTGCGCCGTAAACATTGCAAGTGTTCACAACTAGTGAGCAAAAGTTCTACAATCATTTCTTGCATATAATGCATTACATTCATTTATCTTTTTTTGCTGTTTGTCTATAGTCGTCCCGACAACCAGCGGAAAAATTTTCTTCAAAACTCTCAAGACCATCAGATCCGTCATCCGGTTGAACAACTTCGATTTTTTGTTCTGATGAAGCGTCTTCCATTTCTGTAACAGCCACCTTCTATTTCTTTCTCTTTTTATCTTTTTCCCTTCGTTTTCATTTGATTTACCTTTCACGCTTAATTGGTCTAAGTTTTTGTGGAATCACGTTCTCTAAAGAAGTAAAAACTCGTGCTTTTTGCTTCCTGGGATTAGTTTTTACTACCTGTAATAATGATGGAACTGTTCAAGAATCACAGCTGAAGTAATATTGCTGGATTCAGGAATAGAATCATTGGAGGCCTATCCTGTTTTGGTCGAGTAATTGGCACTTCACTGGAAATTTCCATTCTTGATGCTGCTTAATTAGATTTTTGACATACTTTTGATATTTATACATTATGAAGGCATAATCAGGAATGACATGAGGATTAAAAGAATGCATTGCTGATTTCCAGTGTCTATATAGCATAAAGAAAAATTCCGAACTGAAGGTTAGTTATTTACCTTGTAGGATTTAATTCCATAAATAAATTTTAACGATCCTTATAGTTGACGTACATGAACGTACTCTTCACAGTGGAGTTAACATCGTGGTATTGGATAATTAAAGGACGCCAAGGCGTAAAATCGGCTATTAAACGATGCAAACTGTGTCAACGTTACGAAACGATGGGTGTGGGTGTTGTAGGCCCTCTTTACGTTCGGGTTAATGAACGAGAATTCACTCAGATGGTTTGTGTAATACTTTTAACTTGTGCAGTCGTTCGAGCAGTTCATATTGAAATTGTGATGAATTTCACAATGGAATCGCGTTTGGTTGCTTTAAGACGTTTTTTTCCGACGTGGGATTCCCAGTACCGCATCATTTCAGATAAAAGACATCTTGAAGTTGGCTATTGGACGAAGTATTCTATACCTGGAGCAGCTCTATACATTTGTAACTAAAACTGAATGGATTGTTAACACGAGACCCCTGACGTATATCAGCGATGATCCATTTGATCTTTCACCATTGACACTTAATCACTTTATAACAGAATTTTTCTCAACATCATTATCTACCGGACTCTTAGTTGCAATTGATAGCGAACTTCGTGCAAAGTGTCGTGACATAGGCTACGATTTACCTTCTCATTCCTTAAGCGCTTCAAAACGGAATATCTGTAGCGATTGAGATTTATCGTTATGGTCTATGATCAATCATAGCCTAGGCTTTTCTGGAAGCTTGCTAGAATTGAAAGAGTTTTTCCTGGTCGTGATGATAAAGTGCGTTCATGTGAAGTGAAACTCCATAATGGTTTGAGAATGAGAAGACCTGTGCAGCATCTATATCCATTGGAAGTTCATTATCCCGCCGCCGCCCCGGAGGGTATTGCAAATGCTACTCTCCATCTCCATGAAAGTCGCAGCTTCCCCTAGTTACATACTATAATCAGATGAAATCATTTCTTCCAATACACATATAACTCCATAAGGTTACGAACGCTTACAACCAAGGGTTTTGCAAGTGTAGAAATATAAGATATTTAGACAGTTGTTCGCTAGACCTCGCATTGTCAAGATCAATCTAATTAGCTCGCAATAAATCATTAAAACAAGTATAAATCTTTGAAGTTTTTTTATTTAGAAGCTCCCAACTACTGCTTTCGACAGGTTCCAAGACTCTACCTGGTTCCTAGAGACAGTTTTAGCATTTATGTCTACATTTATATATCTTTAAAATTACCTACGTACAGTCACATTCTTAACAATGACGCTCCTAACATATAAATTCTTAAATCTATGCATAGTTACTAACTTAACAAAAAAAAAAAAAAAAAAAAAATCCACCAATAAATTGGTAAGGCATTGAGCGAGCAACAACTAACTCCTTTTGTCCTTTTGTCTGAAAAGTAAACAAACTCAATGCCACGCCATCCAGGAACATGTAAAACTCCCAACTTTCTTCGGTTTTTACTTTTACTTGCATTCATAAAGCTAATAAAACTCCATTCAGAGTCTGTTGAATAAAAGTTTTCAAAAAGAAGGGAAACATTTTAAAATAATTTTTTTTTTTTAGTGAGTTAACTCGCAGTACACACTTTGTTCGACTTCGTGACTTGGGCTTTTCGTGGAAATATTCAAAGCCATTAGCAATTTCAGTTTGCAAATTGGATTTTCTCCTTCGTCATTCCATTGTCAATAGGTACGGCAATGGTTGGGTTATAAACTCAAAGTGTGTTTTTTTTTTTTAATAGATGAAGGAACGGAACAGCATTGATGGTGAACTTTGAAGTTTTAATAATAGTTTTGGCACATATTGAGGAAAAATAAAAGAGTTTTAGATAGATGACTTCTCTATATGAAGAGGTTGTTAAGAAAGTTTACATTATTACAATATGAACTCTGAGGTTTTGGTTTATGTGATACAGGGTACTTCATTTTATAAACTGAGTCATTGTTTTGTTTTACGCTTTTCCTCATAAAGTGAAACTTTACTTTAGGCATCGCTTTAAATCTACTATTTGACAGTTAGGCCAGTTTCACATGGGCCACTATTGAGTCACAACCAGTTGTCACAGAATCGCTTAAGATACCCGCCTTATTTAGAGATACATTCCTCATAACTGGAATTTTCATACAGTAATGCGACCATAATTCAGTGGCAACTTAATCGAAATTGTGGCAGAACTGTGTCGTGTCCCATATAGAATTGTGACAGCAATGACCACAGCTAGAAATTTATTTGTTTGACGAAGTGCTGGCTCACGAATCAGATTGGCATGCTTCAGTTCAGTTTTGGTTGGCTTGAGTGTGAAGCCGCGCTGTTTTGTAATTTGACTATGCAACAAGGCGATTAGATGCTTCACTAGAGTGAACGTTTCACCCCTGCCTGAAGTAGTCAACTTGGCGCCACTCCAAGCTGTGGCTTAATGAACAACTTGGTACCTGCCAGGCGCGGAAGGTCTGCGATGCAAGAAACTGCGGCACCACCTTATAAGGTCTCAATCTCTGAAATATAAAGGAAAGAGTGAGTCTATCCGTAACAATACGTAGAATGTCACACTGTGTGTGTGTAGCGTGAGTTAGTCAAATGACCCTTCTACATACATATATCTAGTCTTTTCAGATGACAGGGAAGAGTTTAAGCATAGTCAAATCTATATCTTCTTGAATTATAATTGGATGACGAAGGTGACTGCAAATTTCACACCGTTCTTGTTCACAATATTGTCGGTTGCAGTAAATGTACAACAGACTTGTCAAGACAACCCTATGTCGACACGTGGGAGAAACGATTGAATCAACAACTCGGAAGATGAAGGCCGCTTATGAAGTCGATATTCGCGATGATGACAGCCTCTTGCGGTCAATCCTACACTGTAAAAATTGTGCACAATTGTTCCCACAAAGCTTAGGTATTTTTCTCTAAAATGTAGGGAATATTACCTAAAATAGAGTGAATATTCCCTACATTTTTGGGAACATTCCCTATATTTTAAGGAATATTTCCTATATTTTTGGGAAATTACCTAAGCTTTGTGGCAGAAATTGTGCGCATTTTTTACACTGTATGTCGGCACTGAGGAAATGGACTTGTCCTCATAGAAAGCTAGATGGCTTTTTGTTCGCTATGCCACCTTGTGGTGGTGGCACCCAGCGGACAGACTTTGGTACAGGAACTCTGTAAATGAAGATACAATTTCGGAAAAATGGAAGCATCAACAACTAGACAGAATCAGTAAATACGAGGGAAACTTCAAAGTAATTTCTTCTTTATTTAAAAAGAAATCGTTCTTCTAAATGACAGATGCATGTTGGGAATTTCTCCTCTTTTATAATATCTCGTTTACATATTTCTTCCTATTAGCTGCCTGAAAAGATTTCTGACTTAATTGATACTACAATGTTTTACTTTTATTGTATTTTTTTAACATCTTAAACGTGGCCTATTAAAAGCACACTATCCTATCCCAGTTCTCAAAGTGGCTTTCGATGTTCTTAGCGCAAACCCTTCAATTGTGGTGTAGTCGCCCAAGGTAGTTCACAACGCGTCGTCAGGCCGCCACACAGTGGTTATCGATAAGACAAATAATAAGTTTCGTAGAAGTGAGCATTAATTTTACAAAACACCAAAATTAAATGTAAATATACACTTCAAGCTTTATAAACAACGCTATTTCAAATTTCTAATGTTTCTTTCAGAGACGTCAAAGCAAGTCCAATTGAGTTCAATACGGCTGTCAGTGAGTGGCTAATTCACTTACACTATATTCGGTCGATATCCCGCTTTGTTGTCAGTTATTTATTCAATAAAGTGAATGTTTATACTTCAAAAGTGGGTGAACTTGAGGCATATAAATTCATTAAATAAATGGAAAATAGATCCGCTATCTGTAATGCAGGTTCTCCATTACACAAGAATAAAGTCACTCAAGCATGCTTTTAGGATAAAAGCAGCTCTCGTGAGAAAAGCCACTGCCGCTCGATTGTGTCGCCAGTGCTTGTAGGGCGATAGTGACCCGTGTGGTGTGAAACAGGTCTAAGCGTTGAAATTACAGCTACTTCGCAGTCATAGATGGTTTTTTGATCTCTTAAGTGTATACCGGGCATAATTGTCATTTAATTTGTCACCAATGATCTCCAAAATTTAATTTGAAATGCAAGAAAATAAATTCACTGGGAATAACGAGTTTGTGACTTCCACCTGTTGCAGCTAGTTCAGTGGAAAAGAGCGGCTGTCGTTTTTGAAACTCTTAGGCACCACTTAATGGTTGGGTTTTTTGGGGAGATTTGAGAAATTCCAATTATAATATAAAATAAAGAGTTAGAAACATTTAAAATTTAATAAAAATAAAACAAAAAATTAGTCAGCAGAAAATAAAAGAATTATATTAGTTTTCGTATAGAAAGGGGATTGAGTTTTACTCTTTCGAGACCCATATAGAGTCTACAGACAATATTTAAACCTACTGCATTAAGCAGAAAATTAAAAGACCGTCAGTTTGTTGGCTTAACGATGAAAATCAAAATTTCATTAAGAAATTTTGAGAGTATACCTACTGTTTGTTCCGATCAGCAGCACGGGGTGATCTCATCAGGACAGCAATGAAACCCTGATGTCTATGTCTACACTACAGAGAACTCAGATGGTTAAATGTTAATGGCAGATCATATAAAGATTTTTTTGAAAAAATAACCATGAATATATTAGTTTTATATGTAAGTTTTCTTCTAGGTTTCCTACGCTCACTAGGTACCTATTCTGTACTCCACAGGATCCTCCTCTCCTCATACTATTAGCCAGCAATTTCAATACTTCCTAACACTACTCATGACCTTTTCAGAAACACCATGGCAAAATGTCCCTCGATCGAAGCTACAATTACGAACGATCCCTGCAGGCAATAGATCTGTCAATTTGACATTTATAATTTCACTTTCTTTACGTGAAGCGTGGACTAGTTTCAAATCATATGCGTTGACTTATTTGTATTGCACAGAAGCTTTGGAAACTTATTTGGTTACTATGCAAATATTCTTCTGTAACTAAAAAAAAATGAACACACTGCCATTCGTTTAACTTGAATTCCCATTCTTCTACCGATATTTAGTAGCATTAATATTGTCGGCTAACGATCGGTACAAGAATACTAATTCGAGTTAAACGAATGAAGGTGTGCCAGAATTCCGTCCTCGGAGAGTGAACCTCTGAAAGGGGAACGCCCAGTTTTCATACAACTTTAGGCGCGACACCTGCAGATATGAGAGATGTCTTCAATCATGCATTATTATACTCTGAACATATTTTATTAATAAATGTTTATTTCTATGTATCAGGGGAAATCTTTGGCGATCGGATGTAGCTTGGGCGACTTTCTTGGATAATAGCGCAGATTTGGTGCCTCATGAAAATGACTTCCTATGAGAAAAATGTTCATATGGAAGAAAGGACTGTAAATGGGTTTTCCGGCGGCAGAAATTTCCCGAGAAAGTTTTCTAATCGGAAAGAATATACACCACCCCGAATAGTATTCGGAAAGACCTTTAATTCGGTATACAACATGCGCTTTTGGAACCCCTATCCGGGGGTTCGTACCCCCTACCCTAAAAGAATGCGAAGAAAATTTTTTTTCTAAGAATTATAGCTAGTAAAGAGCTGAGACAAATAGCGAAACCTGTTTTCCGATCAGACATAACCCTACCGAGTTAGAGCCGATCTAAGGTGCGAAAACTCTAGTACCTCATTTCGAATAAAAAGAGGGAAATACTAAAAAACTGAGTACGGGTTTGGCTATAAATAGCTATTCAAGCCTCCTAGTATAGAAGTGTGAGTACTCAAACTTGTTCTCAGAACCTAAGGAAAGCTGTTCTGTTCTAGATTTTCCAAAATGTACTAGATCAAATTGTGACCCCTTCCCCCTAGCTTTCCAGCGTTAGATAGAAAGAAACATTGTTCGTAAAGAATGTTCAGTGCGCCATGAACGCCATGCATTTCAAGACGTTGATTGCATGTGATTAAATGGATGTTAATTTAAAATTAATTGTCATTCTACTGTTTTTTGTTTTTTAGAAAAGTCTTAATGATTGTGATTAGATTTTGAGTGCCGTTATCAAATTTATCCCCAAGTACCTACTACCTTTTAGGAAAGATCCGTGGGCTAGCGAATAATCCCGAAGATTGCTTAAAACTTTAAATATTTGACAGGAATATAATTAAAAATAATTGCACAGTATTTGTGACGCTTTTTATTCTAGATGTCAGTTAGGCATTTTGTCCATTCATTTTTGGTATTTGGTAATTGCTCCAAACATTTCCAGAGGAAACCTCACATTCAAAAGTTACTCTAGAAGAGATCTGCTCAGCTACCCTATTTAATAAATAATTATGATATTTAGTGACATTGATCAGTTGGATCTTGAGATTATTGACAATATTGATAAGGTCGGAAAGCTGAGCTACTAACAAAGGACTCAGAATCAACAAAGAAAAGCCTACTGTGGAATAGTCTTCGCAGAGATTAGAGTTTTTAGAATACTTTAAAACTCCAGAAAAACTATTCAAACTTCATCAATAACATAATTTCTGATTTACCGACACCTCATAGGGTCATAATGTAATAGAGCCGTCCCTTCGGTGTTGTACTATTATTAATGATTTCTTTTTTCATGAACATCAAAAAAAGGTATTTATCGAGTAGTTTTAATTCGAATTATGACAAATGAGTCTTCGGGCTGGGTTTAAATAATGGGTAGTATATATTAGAGCAATATGTGTAGTTAAAGGTGTTAGAGCATAGCTTTCCTGATTAGATTAAGAAACATTACATAGAAACGCACAGGTAGTAAATGAATTTTTGCAGTCCATGAAATATTTCAGTTTATTGACATCTACTAGTAACGATACTGTGACTATATTCCGATTCAGGTTAGAACCCTATGTTCAATGTATGGTAAAATAAAATGATTTGCAACAGAAAATGCACACGTTGTATATATTATATCGTGAAGGTGTAGCGACAGCTTTAATCGTCTCTGACATTTGTAGGTTTTTATTTTTTTGTAAACTTGTCGAAAGTTTTCGCAGGGCAAGAATAGTAGGCCAATCGAATTTAAGAAAAAATAAAATGTTTTAAAAATGTCATTGTTCTTTTTCTGTCGAACTCCAAGCAACTTTTGATGAGAGATTTTTGATACTCAGACAACTGAGAAATAATAAAGATATATTACGCATCATATTAAATTTTGCAATCAAATATTGTTCAATATAGTGCAAGGACGAAGATGATAGTAATCACGTCCTTTTCACACAACTTACAGCGTTAAAATCAAATATTCTTTAACTGCGAAATTTATAACGTTTATCATCATAATAAATAAATGAGTGATGATTCAAGATGTTTTGAGTTTAGTATTATATTTTGCATCTTATTAACCTCCTTCTCTTTGTATGTGAGCCAATATTCCCTCTGAAGAAGGAAAACCTGCAGAAAACTATAAATCCATTTGAAGAAAGAAAACCTACGCGAAATTATATTCCCTCTGAAGAAGGTAAACCTGCCGAAAACTATAAATCCATCTGAACACTATCGCCGTTGAACGGAACTTAAGATCTCAAGTCTGACATCCACTATTACAACCACCAAAAAGGTACAACAGAAAAAATATGAACTGCGAATAGTATTTTTGATTCGCATTTTTAATTTAAATTGTGTGCAAACTAAAAACTTTCATTATTAATAACAGAACTGAATATGCACACATTTATCCCTAGACAATATATTCAGAAATCCCAATGATAAACGATGCCAATTTAAAACAGCAATTCTCAAGTAAATTCGACCTTAAAAAAAAAAATTCACCGTATATGGACGACGATATAATGGGGAAAAGATTAAAGACTCCTTAAGTCCTTATCGGAGCTTCTTAAGTGTCCCACTGAGTGCAATTGACAAAAAAAATGTTGTCAACAATGTGTCCAACTTTTGGTAGTGACTTCGAGCTTAATAGAGGAAATTTGTAAGAATATCTACAGGATGGAACGAATCAAGCTCTCCCCCTCATCCGCTGCCCCGTGGAGCACGTCTTATGCGGTCTTACAAATTGCTTCTTTACAAGCGAAAAATTACGTGACAACAGCTGAGGAAGCACATTACGTTCCGAAAGACCCGACATAAATTAATGTCACTGTTTTGTGCAAGTATTTGCGTTTGGTTTAATTAACTTGAAATGAATGACTTTAGCCGTAACAGGCCAGTCAACGAGAATTTCTTTAATTTACTCCTTAGGTGAAATATGGGAATTTGTTTGTTGTAGTAGTCAAGAAGCAGATAGAAAAACTGTAACTTAGAATTAACGTTGAAAACATCATGGTAGTGCTATCCAACTTAATTCTGCCATGACAAGTCAACAGTTCTCTTGAATTCAACATAATTTTTGAAAGATCCTGATTTAAGTTTTTTTATTGGGGATTTTTGCATAAAAATGGCGCTAATATTGTGTAAATTGCCAATTCATAAATTGGATATTTTCAAAAAGAAATCAGTTCCGAGAAAATATTCTTTTATAATAGCGTGGCCTTAAAACCTCTGAGGACTTATTTATCTACTGTGACTGAGAAAAGGTCAACTCCATGATATAAAGTATCCTTCCGAAGCTACTTAGGCAAAAATACTCAGAAGTGGAAGCTGATTTGGCGGTTGATGTGGATAAGATATTAATCGCAGTCGACCAAATTTTCGCTCTTTCCGCTATTTTCCAAACGATGAACTCTCCTGCAAGTGACAAACTTGAGACCTTTTTATAAATAAACTTAGTTTTCGTGTCCGTCGGACTAAAGCTCATATGACAGCTTTCTGCTTAGTTCATAGCATGCCTGCTAATTCAGCTTCAGTTGCTTCATGATTGACTTGCAAGTAGTTCTGAGTGATATGATCAGTTTTTTTTTACTTCAACGTTAATTTAACTAGAAAGTCTATTGTTTAATATTTAGTCAGTCCAGGGAATAAAAACGTAATGATAAAAATATTTGGAATATGAATTGGATGATAAACAGCAGAACTTTTTCATATTAGAATTGAAAAGTCGCAGTTTTTTTTTGACTGTAATTTCATTGTGTTCCATATCCAAGATAGTTGCAGAAAGGTTCTATTTGATTTGTTGGTAAAGAAATTGATATCATGTCGAATTCAGCAATTATGCTTCCGATTTGGCAGTAGCTTTCCACTTTTTTACTCTTTGGTTATATTTATGTAAGTGAGGTGATGGAATCTTTGTCTAAGTCACACCTATTCATGATATAGCAGGGTTGAATGATATATAGTAAACAGGTTAATAATGTCCGAAGAATGCAAAAATAAAATAATCGTCGAAAGTAATGTAATAAATGACGGAGCTTAATCACTCTACTTCCTACTGATACTACCAAAGAGGGAGGGGCAAATGTACAGCGATCACTCCGTTGAAGCATACTGAGTAGTTAGTTCTTCTAATGTCTAATCACACTAGACTAGAGAAATACAGAATACTATTAAAAATCATCAATTGATTTCAGTGAAGTCAGTCATGTTCACACCTGTATAACTCCAAACGGACAAAGAATTGTAAGAAGGCGCCATAGTAATTCTTATAATACAAAAGAAGACCTTTCTAGTGATATAAGAATTATTGTTATTAGCGGTGGGTACCAAATAACCATGAATTTCGAAGAATTCGTAGTAAAATTAACTAACATAACTTTGACATTTTCAATTTATTTGAAAAGAGGAATTTGTTGCTTCAATAAAAATTTTTACTAAACTAAATTTCGCTTATCGGATGCAATAGTGGCAAGATTTAAAATTCGCGAAATATGTGCCAATGTCTTAAACTTAAATTAGAATTTCAAGCTCTATATTCCTACGAAATCGGCGCAATATTAGTCTGCTTACATTCCGTCAATAATGCATTTTTTCTTATCTGAGATATTTTTATTAAAACTATTGCATTTCGTTTCTCCAATAATGGCACATCTCAAAAAGGGTGAAAATTTCACCCCATCTGATGAATATGGTCAAATCAACCCATATCAGTATAATGCAGATCACAAAAACCAAACGATCTTTATTACAACAAAAAACTTTCGAGACTGTCGCAGCACATGAACACCTAAATTTGTAACCGTACCATAAGAGAATAGGTACCGCATAGAGCCAAACACTGTTAAAACAAAGAAAAACCTAGTCAAGTCAAGTGCTTTCGCGCTTTCAAATGTCTTCGTTGTCTTCCTTCTTTGGATTTTGTTAGATGATTTTTCCACATCCTTCAGATTGTCTTCTTAGGGCGTTGGGGCTTATCTTTGGCCCTCAGTACGGTTAGAAGTTTTGCTTTTTTCTTCTTTTTGATCCTTGGTTTGGTATTTGATCACCTCTCGTGTTGTTTTTAGTACTTTTCCTTACAGCTGCTGCGCCACATCAGCTGTAGTTAATGACTTTCTCGCAAGAGTTTGTTGTTAAATTTCGGAGGGACTGGGAGGGAATGAGGATTGGATATGTTGGGGATCTGTTGGGGAAGTTAAGGACTGGAAAGTTCCTATATTGGCAGGTTTCATCGGAGACATTCCCGGGTTCTTGAGGTTATTTGGACTTACCCCCTGTAGTAATCTCCTTTGGTGTCATAGAAACTTATTTTACCTTCGTGGCGGTAGATGTTTCTAGCATCAGATTTAGCCAAGAGCAAGGGTGACAGGTATTTGAAATTTTCTGGTATTAGAAGATCCGGCAAGTTGTTTATGAGTGGGTTTGAATGGATAGGGATTTTCTCAACTTGTTTTTCAGTTTGACCGAACAGATATTCCTTGATGGGAGTTATATTGGCTGCCTCGTACAATACTTCGTTGCGGTAGTATTTGCCGTTGGCTCTTCTATGGAGTCCTGTGCAAGCTCTAAGAATCTGTCTTTCGAGCTTGCTAAGGCGGTTCATATAATTGGGGGAGATTGTGTGCCATATGGGAAAGCAATAAGTGATGACAGGCCTTATTAGCTGCTTGTACATGAGTAGTTTTGTCTGGGTTGTGAGTCCGTCCCTGACATTGATCATAGGGCCTATAAGGCTGTATGCGAAATTGGCTTTGCTAATGGTTACTTTAGCATGGTTACTGAACCGTAGGAGTTCATGGAAATTTACTCCTAGATATTCCGTTGTTTGTGTGGGCTTTATTGCTCCTCCATTATAGACGGCCGTAATTCTTTTGGATTTTGCGACTTGGCGGTTTCGCCCGGTGCTAGGTTTCCGAATACAGATAAGTTCGGACTTTTGGACGTTAATTTTGATCCACAACTTTTTGTGATAAGAGGCGAGCTTGCTGAAGTGTAGGTTGACTTTATTGACCGCCAGGAGCGGGCAGCGAGATTGGGCGTATGTGAGGGAGTCATCGGCAAAGAGAAGCGTTGTGCCGCTTTCATTTTGAGGTTGGTCTGAGGTGTAGAGGTTGCAGAGCATTGGGCCCAGTATGGAGCCCCGGGGGACTCCTGCTGCGATTGTTTTGATCGGGGTTTTGTGGTCATCAAGTTCCACACAGAATTTCCTAGAAGTTAGGAAACGTGGATAAGTCTGTTTAGGTGTGGAGCAATTTGTATATTAGCCCTGCCGTCCAAACTGAGTCGAAAGCTTTTTCAACGTCGAGAAAGCACCCGACCGTGTATTCGTTTCTGTTTAGAGCTCTTGTAGCATCCCTGTGGAATTTTAGTAAAGGATGGAATGTAGAATGTTTAGGCTTGAACCCGAATTGAGAATTTTGGTGGATGTATTTTCTTCACAGGTAATTGTTATTTGTAGCTGGATAACTTTTTCAAAAAGCTTTCCAAATTTGAGATGAGGGAGATTGGTCTAAATTCCTTGATGCATTTAGACGAAGATTTTGTCGGGATGGGAGATTTTCCATTTTTCCGGAAAGTAACAATTATTTATGCAATTGTTAAAAATGGTTGGGAGGAAATCGAGTGCTATAGGAGGTAGCTTTTTGTTAATTGAATTTGAAACTTTATTAGGGCCGCTCCATTTTTTGCTATTTATTGTCTTAGTTAAGACATAGAGTTGGAGGGGGTTTGCGAAGGTGTCTTGATCTTCTGGGTAGATTGCTGAATTGTCCACAGGGAAAAATGTTTGTGGTATGGATTCGTTTGCACTGAGAAAGATGCTAACACACCTATCTACTTCAAAAGAGAAGGTTAGGTCTCTGAGGCTTAAGTTGTCTTTGAAGCTGCTTTGGAAAAATGTTGCAAAGGCATGGCACTTTTCCTGTGGAAATGATAGAGTTCCTTTGCTGCTGGTTATGATTTTAGGGAGTTTCGTCTTCCTAGAACAGACTTTGTTAATATAATCAAAGGTCTGTGGGCCTATTTTTATTTTCTCGAGTCTTTTTCTAAACTGTGCATTGCAGAACAATTTAGTTTGCTCATCTATAATCACTGATAAGCACTTGACTTGAGAAAGGACGGAGTGGTGAGCAGAATTGTGGGTATTGAGGGTTCTATGGTAAATGCGGTTGAGAATTTTCCGCAGCTTTTGTCTATATTTATATAGATTCTGAAGACCTGAGGGAAGGTTCTTGAATTGGTAATTCTTTACCGGAGTTGTTCGGGAGAAATCATCAATATTCATCTGAAAGCAGCTGGTAAAAAGCTTAGTTTGGGAGTCTATCTCTGAATTTGAGAGATTTCTACTGTTAGCTGGGAGATTTCCTTGGTAAAAAAACTTAGAATTGGTCTAAGACCAACTATGTCGATACCGTAGCTAGATGAATGCTGTATATAATTTCGTATAGTCACCCATCTGACCAGAACCAATTTCATAGAATCTTATATTCTTAAAACCTTTTCAGTAAAAAAAAAACGTGTGGGACGTGTAGGATTATTTTCACAGAATACATAAAAAAAAACAATTTTTGTATGGAAAAACCAAAAAGGTGTTGCCTAATTTAATATATTTTTGGACTCGCATTTAAAATTCCTATGAAATCACCGTACAGTGGGGGAATTGACTTACAATCTAAAAAATTGTTATGTAAAATTACTAGTTTCATACAGTAAAATTACAGTAATCATGAAAATCAATGGCGAAATTACCTTCTTTAATAATTTTCTATTATTATTGGTAAATTTACTACTGTTTGCGGTTGATTTTTACTAAATGTCTAGAAAATTTACTTTGAATCAGTCAATTTACAAAATCCCATGGTAAAAATACGCGTTACCGCTGTAATATCACTCTAGCATCGGAATAATGCTTTATAAGTATTAATATTAAAACACACAAAAAACTGGAGAATACAAATAATGCAGTAATTTTGTTAAGGTAACTGTAGTAATTTTTCTGTGGTAACTGTAGCAACTGGCAAAAACACACGCCACTGCATGATGTTATGTGTAAGTACGTATTGAAGCTTAGTAATATTCCGACATTATTGAAAACAACACTAGAAGTGAAAAAAAAATGTGAGTAAAATTTCCTCGTATTTAAGTCCAGCAAATATTATTATAATTAGATCCACTTGGGCAACAGCTATGTAGCAAAGTTTTAATAGATATCTTTCTCTAGCCCTATCAACCTATCCCTTAGATCTGGGAGAAATATGTGCATGATTTATTACTCATTATAGAAAAAGATTATAAGTGCTATATTAGAAAAATCCTAGTATCGGTGGAACAAGCGATTATTGCTGTGCCGCATTTGGTCGTTATTTATTTTTCTCGCAGTTATTAGTTAAATGATTGCTGCACGTTTAGTACAAAATCTAATATATGAAAAATTTAAGCTAGATGTTTGACTTAACAACAAAAAGTCAAAAGCAAGAATTTGCTGAACAGAATTTATTTCGCCCTAGTGCACCGAAATAAAATTTCTACCGTTTAGTATAGTTCCGAAACTGCAGTCAAAATAGATGCCTTAATGGATAAGTTACGTATGCAGTAAAATTACAAAAGTAGAGCAAAGATAAATTGCTATATTTAGCAAAATTCTTCATGGTTAAGTAATTTTACTTAAAACGAGTAAGGGGCGTTTTCTCTCTGAAAGGAAACTTACTTTTGTGTAATTGTTTTGCCAACCAAATAATTGAATTTTACATACTAAAGGTAGTGCAGAACTCCGATTATAGCAGGCAACTGCGATGGCTCTGTATTTTGTAGTAAATTTCTTCGAAATTTTTTCGAAGTTGGCTATAAATCAAAAATGAAAAAGCACATGCGCGATCGTTTTTATTATTTTCGTATACATTACTGCCTTACGCACAATAAACCAAAATCGTACGGTCGTCAGCTCAGCTCCTTCCTCTTCAGGATTACTCAGTCAAAGCCATTCGTCTGCGGAGATTACACGTGTGGTATAATTGTTTGTGTTCTTACCTGTTCTTGTGCATTTATTGTGAGCTTATTTACTGAAATATTGCACCCTTTCGTTCTGGAACCTACAGGTTCAGGTAAGTCATATCATTTTAGTAACCATTACTGGCAAAAAAGTGTATGTAGTTTTGAATCATTACAAAAAATGGTCATGTTAATATTAGTTCTTTTAAAGTGTTCTCAGAAACACGGAGTTTATAAGTAGTAGACCTTACGTATTGATTACAAATGGTAGCTATAAAATCCAAATGGTGAATCTCGAAGCCTATCCAGACTTGAATACGGGCATATCTTAACTTTCACGTGGTCCTCTCTGACAGCGCCTATTAAGAGTTGTACTGCCTTATAGGCTAGATAAAATTCTTTTTAGACGATGCTAATAAGATCTAGGCCCGAAGGGAGTAAGCAGTCCCGTTACAGAAAGGATATCTTGCATGGTGATACCACTGGTAGTATTCGTGGTCTGATGATTATGTTTTACGAAAGCCATACCAAATGGGTAGGCCTCCTTTAACTAACTTGGTACCACGGGGTTGAGGAGCCCTTAGTAATTAGAATTATTCATCTCAACTTGGGATGGCCCCTTTATGGGAGCATCGTGGTGGCTGTGGTGAAGGGTGCCGTGACCCTACTAGATTGGCAGAGATTGGATAGGTCTCTTTTCGACCAATAATGATACGTCATTTCATGTTCTATTGGCATACTGGTACTCGTTGTTATGCACATGAGGACGTTGATTGTCGATAACAATCCGAGAATGCCGTGAGATTAAGCCTTACTTGGTAGGTGCTCACGTAAAACCCCAAGGACTCTCTGTCCACTTCTTCGATCTTGATTTAAGTGGCAAATTGTCTTCGCTCGCCGGTAACAAACTCACCCGACTTATTACGTCATGCGTTCAATTTATTGATAAAAAAAAATCATTCACTTCCAAACACTTAATTTCTTGTTTCCAAAAATTCAACTCTTAACGGTCTTCACAATTTAACTACTTATCTACTTGCTACCCAAATTCCCAACAGACTGTCACGATCTGTTTTTTAAGCCTATTTCTATTTCGGTGGGGAAAAAATACACGGAAGGACTATTTTCGAGTGAGCTCGGGCGTTATTTTAGTAGGCTGTAAAATTAGTGACATTGGGCCCTATTCTGTCGGTAAAATTTTATCATTTTTTGTTATGTTATGCCTTAAAATAAAATATTTCCCTAAAATCCTATTCTGTACCAGAAATTTTATTTTCTTTTCGCATCATAACATAAAATATTTCCTGTTATTGAGCATAACATAAATGATCTTAAGCAGCACATTTTAAAGCTATTTTGACACATTATATGAAAATGACCTGCGTCAATTAACATTTGTTGTGCGAAAATTGTTTTAATTAAATACTAATATGTCCACCGCCATACATAAAAAGTACAATTTTGTCAGAAATTGTAGAAATTTGCACTGGTGCGGTATGGTAAAATATAAAAAGTTAATTATATTTGCCTAGGTTTTAATTTTATGCAGAAGAGATCATAGGATACGATATGTTCGCGATTCCTACGATACATGTGAGTTGCCCAACCTTATGCTTCAAAAGTTCTTTCGGCTGGATAATTAATAAACTTCTTATATTGTTGTTTTGTAAACTAATTTTGCAAACTTATGAATAACTCCAATTTATACCCAAAATGTTTCGTTTTAAGAAAACAAAATCAAATACTTATAGAGTAACTACATATAGCCTCATACCGGAAAGACATCTATTTCGTTCACTTTGAGTTAGGAATCTAAAATTGAACGGAATGGATGTCTTTCTGCTGCTTTGCATTTCTACGGACATGGTATGTATCAAACTCCAGCTAGGAGTTGTCATATTTTAGCACTTTTACACCCAAAGTATCTCAAGAGCTATTAAGAAAGCAGCTGCTTTCATAAATGATTATTTAGTGGGTGATTTGATAGAGTATCACGCAAATGTAAATTGACCAGCTGTTCAAAAAGTAATAGAAAACATAGCGGAATGTACTATATATTTTATGTTACGTGTTGATAAAAGAATTCATAAAATAATTTTATGGAACCACGTCAGAATACGAATTTTTAAAATATTTTATTTTCATTTTATGAAGAAGGGATTTTTTCGCCATAAAATAACATAAATATTATTTTATGAAAAATTACAGAATGGGGCCCATTTACTCTTATATTTCTACTAATTTATTTTCTAATCACATACAAATTTATAATTTTATTTCGCTACTATAACTCTAATAACATTAATTACAATTTTCTATATTCTAATTTCATTTAACCTTGGATAGAAGAGTACACATCGATGGAAGCTAAACGTTACGAAAGTGGCATAAATATGAGTGTTTCTTTAGTCTGCTCGTGCTCCAATTTTGTAATTATATTCCTTTTTCTTATTTTAGATGGTTTCATCACATTTTTTATTCTTTATTAGCAATCTTATTTATTTGTTCTTAAACAGCTTATAATAATTAGTTTTAAAAATTCCTTATTTCTTGTAGATTCTGAAATATTTAAAATTGATAATGTCCTAAGTAAGGATTCGCCTTTCAAATAACCGTAATTGCGTTCAAAACTAACTTCGAAAGTGGCAGTTTTTTTACATTTCAAAATAAAAAATAATAATAATACTGCTTTTCTCCACAAATGTTCCACTGTCCCAGACGCAAGGAAATATTTACACAAAACATTGTCATAGTATAAAAAAGGACAATTTTTGAATTTCAATAAATTAAAAAAGATATCAAAAACATCTCTAAACTACACATGCATCATTGAATTTATGAAGCCATGTACTTACCTGTATTGGTTATAACATCGTAGAACAACATCATGTCTTTGTTCAGAACTGAAATGTACAGACCAAATTACAACTTAAGATAAAATGGCTTGCTTTACACAAAACGCTCCACAAATTACGGAAATTATTTTAAGCAATCCCATCGCTAAATTAATTCGCTTAAAAACGTACAAAATACAATAAACTTACATACATTTCCGCAGAAAAATACACCTCGAAACGTTTGTTTGCAGATATATGACTGTATATAAAACAGTACCTCCAAGAAAAACCATTTCGACCATCGTAGCCTCTAATTGAGAGTAGCTGAGGTGGGTTCATACATAAAACAAAATGAATAAAAAAATTCAATAAGAGACAAAGAAATAGCAGAGAAACAATACCCATAAAAAGGTTGAAAAATTCTTAACCCTCTAACTTGCTTGCAACGGCGGGACTTCCCATAAGGGAATTGTGAGGTTTTTGTACTGCTTTCTGCAGTGTGGAAGAATCTCCTTGGCTCTACTGAGAAGAGCCAATTTATTAAATTCCTCATCTGCTCGGCTTAATTGCAGCATTCCTTCGTTTTCTTTCCTTTAAGCTAATTAAAAAGGAGAATGCATTTTTATGGGATAATATCCAAGCTCTGATTACGTAGTTTAAGTCCTTGTTAAAGTAGGTTTGTGGAGCAAAACGAGAAAAAAAATGATCCCTTTATAAAAGTCGTGGAAGAAATGAATTTAAGGGGAAAGTGGATATTTTAATTGCTCACAATGAATTAACGCGCTATTAAGGAAGAAAGGAGTTTTTTTCTTCTCTGTATCAGATTAACAATGTTGGTTTTGGAAAATATCGTCCTGTAAATGTTAATTTTTTTTCTGGATTTTTGTAGTATATTATGTTTGTGTACAGGACTTTAATGTGATGATCAAATACTCGAATTATTCTCAACTGTAATTTGGATGGCGTTTTTATATTTATTTTGAATTGAGTCACTTAGAAAGCAAACAGATTAACTGATTTTCTAATTTTTCTGGTGTTAACAGTATACGTAAGGACTTGCTTAGACAAATAGAAGAAGAACGAAAGAACGACAATAAACTCAGAATTGATTTTGTACTGAAAAGCAGTGACATTTTGAACTCATTTTGCTTACTTTTCCTACTTTCTCAAATGCAACAAGTCTGTACAAATTGTGTTTTTATAACGAAAATTTAGAATTGAGATAATAATTAGAATTTCATGCATTGGGAGGATAGATAGAGAAAAATGTTGCTTCTATTTTCTAATGAGACCATAATCTGTCTAGAATTATGTGTTAGCATTGTAGTGAATTTAATCTTAAAATTTCATAGACAATATAAAATATAAGTAAGTGGCTTATACCACGAAAACCCAAGTAAATATTTTTTTGGCTGTACCTACTTACAAAGCTCTAATACGTTCTGTAAAAAACTTGGTTAGGTTAGGTTAGGTTAGAGTGGCGGCCATCTTAAAAATATGTACAATTAGCTTCACTTATGCTATTTTTGGGCCATTGTGATCTCATCTTATTGGGACCCTACCTGGAAAAGATTCGTCAGATTTAGAGAATGCGTTGAAACCATTGACAAGAGTTTATAAACCTTACCATGTCCTCCGACACATTTTGCTAATTACCGCGATTTGCGGAAAAAGTAGCTACCAAGCGTATTCGTATTACACTTAGGGCGTTCACATAATAGGTGCTGAGCGCTCTTAAACTCCTCCTCGTCCATACAGCTTCTGCAAAAGTCATTGTATGGAGCTTGGATGCGCTCTGCATGTTAGCCAAAGAGGCCTAGTCCCGTAGTAATTGCAACATATCATTCCAGTTCCTCCTCAACACAGATTCAATCTTCCCAAGACATATTCGAGCAACAACAGTTTTGAGATCACCCATGTGGTCAGTTTTCCCCATCTGTGATTTGCCAGCTTACAGGCCTGTAGGGGCCGAACTATGGATTCCTCTGTTAGATATATATTCATAGCGGAACCTGGTCAGAGCATCAGCTGCCTTGTTTCCAGGTATGTCGCTATAACCGCTGTGCACCCAATAGACAATAACTCTGTGGTCCGTTCCCAGTTTCCTGAGCTCACAGTGACACTGTTGCTCTAGGTGCTCGAGCTTTGAATGCAGCCTGGCTGTCAATACAAATTCTGATAACTCGATCGCTAGGTACATTCTATGTTGTTAGTCCGGTAGGGGAACGGTTCCTATATTTGAGGGAAGGTTGACTAATACTCGGTGCCCACTCCCAAATCCATTCTGGAACCGTCTGTAAAGGCATATATATCATATGCCCCGCGATTATAACCCCACAACTCTCTATTAGGAATTCTAGTTGAGAATGTTTTCTCAAAGTCTAGTCTAGGGACATTGTAATCCGTAGCTCCCCGTATACAGTCCCCAAGACAGGTCTCCCTACTTGATAAAGTTTCAACCACTAAATTATGTGACTGCTCAGAAAATATCGCAGGTTCAGGATTAAACAAACACATCGATGTAGTTCTACTACATAACGAAAAATGTATAAGTTTTCCTTACTTATAGACTATCCTTTTTGCTATATAATCTAAAGTTAGACGATTTATTATCATTTGAGCTAAAAGTCACCTTCATTGGTTGTATAACAAGAAAGTTATTGAGTGTTTTGTAAAAAAAACTAGCAAGATTTCTTAATCACCCCTGTAAAGCCGAAACGATTGAGAAACCCCTCTAGATGAGTACTATCAGCACCTTCCATATCGGCTTCTGAACACTTTATGGATATATAAAAAAAAGTTAAATGAATTCAAGCAGAGTAAAGCACCCGATAATTGCAAATTTTATGATTTTTCAAAATTCTTTGATGAGGCAGATGATATTGGCAGTGATGAAACATCCCACATGAGCATACCTGATGCAGCATGCAAGCAGGTTTTCTGGGGAAGAAGAAGCAAAGAAATATCTCTCCAAAGTATAGAGATATCTCTTTGCTATTTCTCGGCTCTTCCCTAGAAAACTGGTATGCATACTACATCAAGAATACCCGTGTGGGATGGCCGTATCATTGCCAGTCAAAATTTGAGCTATATATTGCCGATGGAGACTGATTCTGATATTTTGTCGAATGTTGATGTCAAAATATGTAGACGACAAAATGAAATGAATTTTTAAATACTATCAACATATAAGTACCCTTTCAGTAATTGTTCGAAGGACTCTAAGTGGTCTACATAATGTGAATAAAATTCATCATGCGCGTGCTGGTTTGCAATATCTTTTTGAAAACATTATATGAGCTAGGACATGACATCAAATATGTTTCCATGAATTTTTCTTTTCTTTTAAATTTTCCTTGCTTATATACCGAAATCACAAATCATAGCCCACGGTATGTAGAAAATTATATCTGTACCTATGTTTGTATAAAATTAAAATACAACAATATAAAAACGATGAAGATATTTTATCTGCCAATCAATGTTTTTTTTTCCTATGTATTTTATTTTCCATTCTATTTATTTTGTCTCCCTTCGAAAAAATCATATTTCAAAAGAGTTTGATGAATGACACGGTAACAATTCGCAGACATCTTTATAACTGAATTTCAAATACCTCGCACGTACGTGAACTGAGAAAATTTGACATTTGACTGATACTCCTACGTGTCATTTAGAGGTATACAAAATAGCGAGGGGAAAATCAAAACGTTACGAGTTTGCCAGAATCTTAAGTATATGCGAACAAAATTTTTGGTACATTAAGGAAGAAGAATCTTATCTCTTTGAATAACTGTAGAATGCAAAATATGAAAGGAAAGGTTGAGAGATCTTTCAGAAAAACATTACGTAATATTCTGTGTTGAAATTCCAGTCGGCTTTTAATAGTCATTAAAAGTTTTGCAAAAGGGGATAATATGTAGCTGCCGCCATGCCATTGGCATAAGTTTGTAACTTCACTTTAGTTAGTGCAAACACTGTTGCCAATTAAGGAACTTTGCCGTTCCTTCTGCCGACTAAACGAATTTCCTAACGACAAATTATTTATTTATTGAATGGCTAGCGATTAATACGGTGATGAATTCTGCTCTCTTTTTATAATTGCATAAGGAAGAATGTAACGGAAATCATGAAATTGCATAAGCTAAGAGATGGGGAATGTGTCTTTATTTATTTCTTAATCTTTTCTGACGAAACAAAGTGCGGAGGAGTTGCTTGTTTAAAGATTTCGTAGCAAATTTAGTGTGGTGTGACGTTTTAAATGAGACATTAAATTCTTCAAAACAGTCGTCAGAGTTTGTTCAGAAATGGGATGGATAATTATTGAATTGTTTAATAGGAAAACATTTTGTTTATAATGCTAATTAATAAATCAAAAAATTTATGGATAATATAAAAAAAGTCTTTGAATATTTTTTTGGTAGTGCCTGCTTAGACAATTTTTGTGCACGTTTCTCTGAATTTTAAAGAATTAGAAGGACTTGTGGAAAACTTTACATTTCATTGCCCACAAAAACGAAAATACTTTCAAAACGTTATGATGAGGAGCTGAGAATACTGAGGAAAGGATGTTACTGGTGTGGTACGGCCTTGTTAAAAGACCTATTACACAGGTCAGACGAATGCCTCAACACAATGAATTCCATACCTTTGCTTGAGGCTGACAGGTTGACTCCTAGAAGAATAGCTTAATTGACGTTTTCGTTTTTGCTTCGGGGTTAACTGCTGCCCTGTGAAGAAGCAAACGCGTGTTCGAGTTTGCGGTGCCAGTCTTGGAGTCCTGATACATTTGACTCTTGGTGCTAGCTCTGTTAGCCCCTGCTCTGATGAGGGGCAGCTGTAGCCCTACTAATCAAGCGCAATTATTGTCAATATATGAATCTCGGAAATGTAATTTTTTAATTGTTTGTCGCTTTCGTTTTGACAAAATTGATAGCTCTGAAATGTTTTTAGTTTTTTAATTTAATTTATAGTACTTTTTGCAGAAGATAATAGCTGTTTGCAGCCAATGCTATATAGAAGTGCTTTTTATAAGGAGAAAAATGTGAATTGAGTGATATGGAGTGATAATACGGAAACTTCATTGGAGATTCAAGTGCGCGAAAATCCAATAATCACAATCATCACATTTCCACAACTTTCAAAAGGTTATTATTTTCCTCAAAATACTCTATTTGCTCACGGTAACGCTCTAATAATTTGATAACTGCAAAAACTGCCCGTTTCTTATTTCCAGTTATTGTTGTTGAAATTTGAATGACAGCTTATAACATGACAACATAACATAACATAACAGCTTATGACACTTTGGTGCAGGGTTACGGTAACCCCAGTTGTTCCCGGTACTATGCATCGGTAGCAAAAATGAAAACACGAAATGTTGACGGTAGTAGCAGTTCGAAGAACTACCGGGACCCCTCATCTCGTCTTGATCTCTATGGTAATTTTGGAGCGAAAACCGATGAGCCCTTACGGTACTATGTTTGCAGCTAGGATTTGAAATGGGTGATATGCCAGTTTATTGAGAGTAGTTCTCTGGGGTGCCACTAAAGTATGTCACGCTGATCAAATCAACCGTCGAAGTCAAGATACGGTGAGGCGACACCAAAGTGTGTCACGCTGATCAAATCGACCGCCGAAGTCCAGACTGTCCCGATGACAGCTCGGGTCAGCGTTTGCTCTAAGCGAGCCTTCGATACTTTTGAGGAATGACGGGTCGGTTTAATGACCGTATCCATCGAGTTACGGCCCGACGTGGTTTGCCGATGAAAAGGAATTAGTTTCGCCGGGTCGATCCTATGGCGACGCAGCAGAGAGATGTTTAGTCTTTTCGACCAATGAGATTGAATCCTGGATAAGTGCTTCTGGAACTGCAGGTGCTAATTAGGTCCGGAAGATATTTCCGGCGAACTTAGATACGGGAACACTGAAAGGAAAATTTCTTTATGCTGACACAAAAAGGCATGAATCGAAGACGAAGCTGTTGAACTATTTTATTTTGTAACACGTAGAACCGTAAATAGTACGGTTGACAAGATAATAGATATTATCGTATTTTTGTTTGGAATATTTTTCAATCACGTCCCACTAAGATACACCCTTTCCAGTTCACAAAGTGGCTTTCTATATGCTTAGCGTAAACCGTACAAATGCGGTGTGGCTGACCAAGGTCGTTAAAGCTCGCTGCACACTTACCGGTACAGCACGAACCGGCACAGGCAGGCAAAATATTTTTATATGAAACCAAGTTAGCTAATTCACATCAACCGGCATCGCTAGATACCAGCACGTAACGGAAACTTCATTGCCGATCGCTATCGATGGCTAGAAACCAGGCCGGCATTTGTCGGTTGCTGGTCTAGGTTAGAAGCTCACATGGGATCACTTTCTATAGTTTTCTCTTGATACTAACCTTAATTGAAAGTTTCCTTTCAGTTTTATGTCGCTATATGTGCACAAGAAATGCCGGTGCCGGTCGATGCCTGTCTGTCCCCGTTCGTGCTGTGCCAGTAAGTGTGCACCGACCTTAACGCCGAAATTTTGTACACGCGCTTTTAAAGAAATGAAAGTAAATTTGCGTTCGAAAATGGAACTAATCGGCAACTCCTTCGTAGGGTTGTCATACAAAAGCTTCGAATTTCACTATACATTTGGGCACTGCCCGAGAACGCGTTGACATAGAGAGCTGAGATTTGGAATATGGTATATACATAGCAATGGTAAACAAAATTTCAAACACGGATTAAATCGGGTAACCCCTTCTTGGTGTTGCCATGCAAAAATTTGGTATATTTCGACACTGCCTGGGAACCTATTGACATGGAGACGTTAAGTTTTTACACAGAATTTTCATAAAATTGCAGATACCAGTTCAAAAGCGGAATAAATCGTGCAACCCATTTTTTGATCTTGCCATACCAAAGTTTGATTTTTCACTATATATTTGCGTTTTTATAAAAATAGTAAATAAAATTTAAAAAAATAAACTATATCGGGCAACTTCCACTTGGTGTTGCCATACAGATCTTTGAGTTTTCACTTTATTTAACTTTTATTTTCATCTAGCCTGTAATATTATTGGTCATAGACCAACTGTAACTCTTTGTTTTTTTTACAGTAAACAATGGACATTGCTAATAATTCCGATTGCATTTCGATATTTTTTCTGCTGCTCTTATGATTCCCTGGGAAAATTTGTGTTAAATCTTGGAGGTTCCAATAGAAGCAGAATATTTAGTTAATTATTTTTTTCACGCGCTGCATATTTACCAAACAATGAAGCATTTATTTCTTCACACATTTTCTATATTATTGTCGATATGGATTTCGAAGTAGACACTTTTGGAATATTTCGAGTGGTTAGTTAATTGGAATCAGAGCTCCTGGCATACTGAATTTATTTGAAGTAATTTTCTTTATATAAAATGTCTTTTAATTATAAAACCCAATTCTTAACAATAATTTTACAAAAATATTGCTTTTTACCTACGTGTATTTATAAGATGGCGTTATTCAACAGATTTTTCTCATAGTCTATTCAAGAATTTGTCCTTCTTTTATTTTAAGGCTATCAAAGACTCCCTAGATGTATTGTATTCAGGGTCGGGCTGGATCTTAAAACTGTGCCGGGCAAATGTCGACTAACCAGCCCCTAAAGATCTCTAAAAATTAATTTTTTATAACAGGCGAACAACCCAAATTATTAAGCTGATTTCCTCCTGAACCGAGCACAAGGAGAGCAAGATACGTTTTCTAAGATTATTAGAGTCCTTTGGCATTTTTTTTTGTAGAGTTAGCAAGATTTAATAAAGAAGAGCAAGCAAAAAATTTAAACAGGAGATATGTAGGTATACACAAAATACGTGTTAGAGCGGTTGGCTTTTTCGACCTTAAAATTAAAACTAACACAGAGTTACTCTGTAGAAACATTATCCGAAAAACGAATAATTTTACCCGTGAAGCAGAGCTGTAACAAGATGAGGCAAGTAGGCAGACGTTGAAGCGGAGGACCGGACCCCGTTGAAAAAAAAAGTTATTGCATGCGAAACAATAATATTAACAACATTTGCATTTGACAAATATAGATTATTTTTGAGTTATAACCGTTGATTTAAATAATTTTTTGCTGTTGTAGTTGGTTCGTGATCCTGACAAAATTTCCCGAAGATATGAATATACCAACAAATGTCAAACCGACTCGAACGTTTTGAATCACAAGATGATGACCCCAGTATGTCAATAACACAAAAACTTCGTTCAACAATTTTTGAATCGATTGATGTTCGTTTATTCTACCTAATGTTGAGATATGATTTTAAGGAATAAGTTTTCGAAGATTTTGGAATCCTTCACAGCGATCTTCGTAGCAAAATGGACGCTATTAGTCTGGAAAAAGCCGCTTATGGATTTTCTTTAATCGTGCATTGATTAATTGACTATAGCCTCTAAATGTCCTATCCAAATGTTGAAATCGAGCTCTGAGTTTTTCGGACATTGCCAAGAACGTAGGTCAATGTGACCGAAGTTACAGCAAATTGAAATTAATAAAAAATCACCTCTGACCTATAATGGGCCATGAAAGATTGTCGAATGTGGCTGCTTTGTAAACCAAAAAAGAAATGACAAGCATTCCGAATATCGATAATATTATGAACTAGTTCACTTTGAAAAACGGTAGAAAAATCCATCTATAAAATCTTGCAAATATTTCTATCAAACTAATTCACCCCAATGTTTTTAAATGTACGTTACTCGTAAAAAATGAACATCCCATGATCAATTGTTACTTTGTTGAGTCAGCTGATAGAACACGTCAGTATAGGTAAAATTAGCTAAGGTTATCTTGAGAAGTATATAGATCAGGGGCGAAAATTTGCCTCGGGTGCCAAAAATAGTTGTGATGGCTCTGCGTGAAGGAACTGCGGAAAGAAATGAACTTACACATAGTACACATAGTGTGAGAGCTAGTCTCGAACGTGGGGGGGAGTGCCGGTTTTTAAAGGACAACTCAGTCATACCATTCAAATATAAAATTTATTAAATTTCAACAGCTTAAAACTAAATATCACAGTGGTTCATTTAAAAGAAAAATGAAAGCTAAAACTAACTATACAATTCAATAAACTTCAAGCAAAAAAAGTAAAAGTAATACAAAATAATAAAAAAGACAAATTAAAATTAAAATTAAAATTCAACGAGCTCCTGCTCAGGCGCTTCCAATGTTCACCTCGTTCTGAAAAAGGAGAGAAGATCAGAATTATTATCTGTCATCAAAACGAAACAAAAAGAAAATGATGATGCTGCTAGTGCGTGAGGGCACAAGGGCAGCAAAACTACTGTTGCTCGTACGTGAGTGCACAAGGGTAGCAACGTGCTATAGTCGAAAAAACGAGTCAGATTAGTCTCTGACAGTATTTTGCGCGTACGCAGAAGTGTAGCAATATGCTATTAGAAACAAGAAGTGCAGATTAATCTCTGCAGCAGAATTATTCTTCTGCTTAGATGTGGACAGGAGATGTTGCAGAATTAAACTTCTGCTTAGGTGTGGGACGGAATGTTGGAAACGATAGGATTTTCAGATTAATCTCTAAAATATAGAATTAATCTTCTATAATGAGGTTGGAAATATTCTTGTACTTAGATTAGTCTCTAAACCAGATGAGCTCTGAACCAAGAATGATTTTCTGCTGTGTCTCGCCGGCTTTATATAGCCGCCGCATCCAGTTATGAGCTCTCGCCTCTCGGTGTTGCCCTAGAGACGTTTGGTGTTGCCCTAGAGAGGTTTGTTGGATGTGATGACTGAGGCGAAATCAAATGATTTGACGTAATGTCATTTAATGACATTGCAGAAAATGTAAATATACGGACATAAGTGGATTATAGGTGAGTTTGTACTATTTTTGTATATTTATTTATTATTGATCGGGTTTAATTATTTATTTTTAGGAAGAATGATGTCCAGATGTTTACAGGAGGTATTGGAGGTGGTAATAGTGCGCTATTAGATAAGTATCCTCATATTTTATATTCTTGGAAAGAGGATTGTTTGTGTTTTTGTTTTTATCTGTTTAGGAGATATTGTTTTGCAATGTAACGAGGGATCAAGATGTTATTGATGATTTGACTGGGAGATTCTACGAGGGATAATATGCTTGTAGGTGGACTGAAACCAAAGGTATAGGAAAGCTTTGAAAGCCTTGTTGAGCCCTTTTGATAAAAAATAAAACTTAACTTTCCATGCGTTTTTCGAAATGCAATCGATATGACGCTAAACATAACTCCAAATGCTTTATAAAAAAGTGAATGCTTTTGAAGCTGTCTTGGCAACACCCGAAAGCTATCTTGGCCCCACGTCCTGTCAGTTGCGGGGCATTTCTGACTATTTTTAACTCACAGCTCTCCTCTCACCGAAACAGCACAGTTCATCCAGAGTACGTGTTAAATACATGTGGCTGCGATTAGGGCGGATACGACCGGCCCAACGACCACCGACCCATCGGTGTAGCACCCAATCGCCCATCCTCCTAGATCGGGTCTGATTGTATTTATTCCAGTTTCATTCTATCTCTTTTAAATACATATATTACAAACATTAAAAAAATAAAAAATAAAATATACACATTAAGGTCGCTGCACACTTACCGGCACAGCACGAACGGGGACAGACAACTGATAGGAAACTTTCAACTAAGGTAAGTATCGAGAGAAATTATAGAAAGTGATCCCATATTAGCTTTGAAACTAGACCAGCAACCGACAAATGCCGGTCTGGTTGCTGGTCACCGATAGCGACCGGCATTCAAGTTTCCGTTACGTGCCGGTTGATGTGAATGAGCTAACTTAGTTTTATATAAAACTATTTTGCGTGTCTGTGTCGGTTCTTGCTGTGTCGATTCGTGCATCGACCATTACCCGAATGTTTCAGATTAATTAGGTTAGATTAAGTTAAAGTGGTGGCCATCAATCCAACTATACGTCAACTCAATATATATGATAGACTACGTTCTGTTTTGTTGTAAAACCGTGGGATGTCACCTAGCATTGAAGCTCTTAGTATTCTAGGATGCTAGATCCTTAAGATCGCAGAAACTTCATACAGAATTTTCCCCTATTCGTAATAAGTTCGAAGAATAGCTGAGGGAGTGTAGAACTTATATTTTTCTTCATTTATCCTTCTTTCTACCTAGTTGAACATTTCTGACAGTGATACTTTTTGATTATTTCTCGTTCCGTTACGACATCTTCGTTTACGTCTTTCGATTTTCCTCTTTTTAATCCTCTAATTTATTATGTTCATTTTTGAATTTTGATTTCTATGAGCTTTCATCAGATTGAACCCTACACTTTTCAATGCATTCTGTTTTATAAATTAATTAAAATTGGGTCCCAAGGGGTAATATATAATTACTTTAGCCTCAATTTTCATTACAAAAATATTACATTTTTTTCATTTTTGCTGCTGTCTATGTATATTCAGAGAAATGTTATCTGCTCTGGTTTTTGTAATCCTCTGTAGCAGCTTACTTATTTGCAACGAATATTAAAGGGCAAAATATGGAGTTTCCAACGTGGTTGATAGCATAGCTGTCGTGATACCCAGATAGTTAGTTTTTCAATGTTGGTTAGTCTCTTTAGGTGAGGAAGATAGGCCTTACTACAAGGGTGTTATGGCCCAATATAAGGAAGATTCTTCCAGCAGCCAAGGGCGCATTTTAGTGAAATAATTAGCAATTGCTAAACAGTAACCTCGCATGGTACTGTTCTGCAACTGTCGGTTATTTTGCTGATTAGCTCAACAGTTGGCTGCGATGAGCGCTTAGTGGATCAATCGACGATTACAATAATAATTAACCTAGCATGGTAATTATTATGTAAAGCGATTGTTTACTACTGAGCGACTCAGGTGCTGCAACCGGTAGAACAAATGGCAAGGTTGTTGTCGTTTGTTTACATCCGCGTTGTTAAGTAAAGTCTACTTCCGAATATTGGGGCATAAAAGACCAATGACTGGTCTGGCGAGTGCCGTTTTATTATCAGTCATCGCAGTGTCAAGTTTCGGTTCGGATTAGATTGTTCAAGTTGTTAAGATAGGTCAGTTTCATTGTATTATAATGAAGAATTAATGTGTAAAGAAGTTGAGAGTTTTATTCAGTTCGGTTCATAATTGATATTTTCTATAGTTACTTAATTGATTGCTTTTGGGACACGACAAGGGTGTAAACCCACTATGAAAAAAGGTACTAGTTCAGTATTATAATTAAATATTTGACTTGAGATTGCAACGCAATGCAATGCCAATGGTGTTTAGCTTATTGAAATTAAGCATACCGATTTGTTCTCCTACAGTGAAGAATTTTATCTCTGTATGGTACACTGTCAAACTATTGCCTAAATGTTAACATTTCGAAATTTTCTATCTGTTATCTTGTCAGTGGGCCCAATAAACTAATCCGAGACTAAACTAACTCATAACATCTGAGATGGGCACCATCTTATTTCAGTTTCCATTGAGCAAGATAAGAATAGCGTTAAGAACCATTTACAAGAGTAATCAGACATAAAAGACCTCTTTATGGACTTCCACTTTGACAAATTTATCAGTCCGACTAAAGCCCAGCTTTTGAATATTGAACAAACATGTGGGATTATGCGTATATGGTGTAATGATTGTTTCATACTGCTGCGTCGATAGTCTACAATTATACAATTTATCGTTTCCGAAAATATTTTCCAGAAGATAATTATTTGTTTTTAGCTTTAGACTTGTCTTAAAACTGGCCCAGTCTTCAGTATTACTGCTTGAGTAGAATAAGACATAGTGATGTAAGGTGTAAAGGTTGGAAAAGCTATTCACTGAGTTTCTTATCTCTGATATGTTGATGCTTGCTTATAATAACTACATGAATGAAGTAGTTTTTAATATTGTTTATATCCGTTATATTGTTATAATTCAGCTGTAAGCATTGTTCAACACGACCAGTTAATCCTAATATACCCGTGAAGGAAATAATACTGCCTCTTTTAAGCTACTACTTTTGGATTCAACACAAAATTCTACTTGGTACATATTCGACATATTATCAATTTCTAATTTGAATGAATCTATACAAGTATTTGGACAATACCTGACCTTAACTAATATCCTTCCTGTAATTATTTGTGTTATATCCCCACATACCTAATTAATTCTTCTAATTTCCAAAGAACCGAGAAGAACTGGCAAGTAATTTCCATTACAGTAAATCCCTGGATTTAGTATTTTATAAAGAGTAAATGGAATAGCACAGTCTGACAGAACAGACAGGATTTCAATGTGGTCTACATTCCCAATACAGATTTTACCTCGTCTCTAGTTATCTCTTGTTGAGCTCTAGATAAATAGAAACCATGACCTTACCACAAAGCGAAGCTCTCAAAAGAGTCCGACAAGAAAGAGCACAAAGCAAGGATATCTTAATGTTATGATGAAGGAACAAATTAAGTTGGATTTCAAAGCCCATGCATATATGAGGTCAATGCCGAGTACTGTTCTATACTACACACTCAGTTCCCGGAAAGCTTTACGTTTTTTTTTTTCATTTTATACATGGTTGAAACGAGTAATCCCAATCACAATCCCAGCTATACCGCACTAGTGTACTTAATTTCCTTTTTGTGACAAATGTTTTGCTGAACGGACTCAAGAGTTTCTATCTGTCTGCATGTAAAAAAAAGGAACAAAAATAGAATCCAGGACTCTTGATACATTTTAAGGTTTGTCGGTTCAATTCCTGCTGTTAAGCTTAGCCAGGCTGATCAGAGCTACGACTTGAGGCATCAACAACGTAAAAGTAAAAATAAATCAACTTTGTAGTCAAGGGAGATATGACTGAAATCGGATTATGATTGATAAAACGAGGATGTAATCATTTTCTACGTTTGATTTAGCCATGTCCTCTTCAATCAATACTTTGTGAGATAAGAGATAACAGATACACAGTAGAAAGCTGAAATTTCATACAAACAACTCGCTATAGAGATCTTCTTCCCTATTTCTAAGCTGAGAACTTGGTATAGGAACCTACTTTAACGTGGGATGATTTTGTGGGAAATGTCTCCATAAACAGAAAATAAAAAAAAAACTTCTGCTAAAGAGCTAACAAGGTTTTCTCGGCACACCACAGGCTTTTGTGGGATTAAATTACCAACTTTATTTCAACTTTATTCCAGATCTTTTATATATTTTTCTGTGTGGAGAGAACAGAAGGATTCAGATGTATATATATGTATATATATATATATATCTACATGCACACACGTACATGGGCTCATAATCGTCATTAATTATGAGAAAAACTTTTTTCTTAAACTCGTATAAAGAATTCAGTAGAAAATAGGCAGACAGCCTTAAGCTTTCTTTGGAATTTTTAATCTATGACAGTGGAGCATTCTAGTATGAACTGTATGATATCGAGGCTTTAGTTTCTTCCGTAGTTCCATAGTTAATTTTAAGACGGAGTGAAAAAAATCGTCAGTTTTACTTCAAACAGGAACTCTTATTGGGATTTCGATTGGGATCAGTTTTTGCGCACTGAGAATGTTCCATCGGACTGATACTCTAGCAGAACTCCTATAATAGTAATTGCACTGGTTTATGTTAGTTTTTACAAACTTGGTTTTCATTCGAGGCATTAGCCACATAAGAATGGATAGGCTTTTACAATACCAACTTCTATTTGATAAATATAATCTTTAGATTAATTCGACTCCAGCAAGATGGATATACCTAGATATTATGAAGCATGGACACAAATTTGCTGGGAATATTTTTTCACAATAGCCCCATGAATTTCTTTGAGTTTATCAGCATTATCGCAAAATAAATTTGGGATACAAAATTCTTGAGATTTTTTTTTTCTAAAATGCTCTCAAATAAAACGCGATATTTTTTTGATTTCATATTAAAGTTTGTAGAAAGGAGTTGGTAAATGCTAGTACGAGTTTCGAAAAAAAGCAACGAGCTAAGATTTTGTGAATATAGAATTGGCCTTAGAATTGATATGTTTAGTTGGTAGGAAGAAATTAAGCATTAAATAAAATTCCTCGCAAACTTGGCAAAATTCCTTGAATTTATCAACAATTTCTTGAAATCTCCTAAACATATTAGATGGCGACAAAATAGCCAGTGCTGTGCCGAAATAAAGCTGCAGAATGTTAATAAAGCATTCAATTTCTCTCCTTATAGTAAAGGAAATTAAGGAAATTGAGAGCATTTTTTAGCATCTATACGCACCATCCAGTAGATATTAAAAGTTTCATTCAATGTTAACCCAACGTTATAAAGAAAATCGGATCCCACTATGCATAGAGGTACACATCATGCGTTAGTATGTGTGGGTTGATTTATACGAATAAGAAATGCTTTTCTTTAGATGGACCAGACGATTTTTATTATTTATTTCATGATCTACCAACAGAACTTTTATTCAGGATGCATAGTCGAGGTTTCATTATTTGAGCGGCTATCTCATTTCATGGACCTGAAGACTTAGTTTTATTGTAGGGCAAACAAACTGGGATAAGTATAGGGATCTGGTTCGTGCAATAATGAAAAAATAGTGATTGAGAAGGTTATGGTTCCAAAACGAAAAAACCCAAATATTGTACGAACCTTCTCTATCACTTCCCCTCAGACTTAAGATGGCTAGCAGGCGAATTTATATTAAAATATCACCCTTTTCAGAAATTTTTTCACAAATTTTCACATAGGGTTAAACAGTTTTATATTGGAGAATTTAAAAATAAAAAATTTAAAAATACCAGAAATTTTGTATCGCAATGCAAATAATATTTAGGCCGATTCTCTTACTATAATAATTTTAATACAAATTGACCATAGACTTCGGACATAATCGTTTAGAGTCATGCCTTGGCAACATGCGAACGGGCTTGTTGCAGAGCAAGGCGCTTCAGTTTAACAATTACAGTATTGTCGCTGTATTAAAAAACCCATCAAAAAGGATGGACAACTAAATATGTCACACCTACCTACCTATAAATGAAAGGCGCTTTTTAACAGACCAGAGAACTTTAAGGAATATGCTTATTGACAAAATTTAAAGTAAAGTAAAATGCTTGAAAAAATATTAGAGCTTAAAACGAATGCTGATCAGAGAACGAAGCAAAAATCCAAAGAGGACGATAATATTTGTCAAGTAAAATCGAGTGCCCTCAGTGTTTCGTCTAACGACAGTATCGACTTTCAAGTTCCAAGAAATGTTGAAATCTTAAACGCGTCTTCTACCTCTCAAATGAGAACAAAACTTTCTTCTTTGGTACAGGCTTGTGATCGAATAAGAGTCTCAGACAGATCCGCTAGAATTATTGTTAATGCTGCTCCTTAAAAGACATGGGAATAATAACAGTGGAAGTATCATCCAAAATAATACACCGCAGTAAAATTAGGAAGAAGAATTTAAAAAAGAAGCATGAAGAAGAAATAACCTGTGTCTATGAAATATATTTGGAAGGGAGAAAGGATACAAATTTGATTCAAGTAAAGGAAGGTGATACTTTATCACGGTCACATAAATCCGTCATCTGGAAGTGCTAAAAGGAGCTTATTGCTTAAAAAAAAAAAAAAACAGATATTTCCAAGATGCAAGCAATTGGATGCGACGGAATAGCGGTAAAAACAGGTTATAAAAATGGAATAATACGGCAACTTGAAAATTATTTGGTGCGTCCTCTGCAGTGGTTTGTGTGCTTAATGCACACTAATGAACTGTCATTGCAACATCTATTAAAGCATTTAGATGGAAAAACACTGGACCAAAAGGTTATTGCGGAAAAAATGGAAAAAATAGAAAACTGCGAAAAACATCCGGCTGTCAAGTTTACAAAAATAGATGTTAATTTTCCTGATATTGATCTTACCGAGCTAAGTACAGATCGAAAATATCTCTATGAGATCTATATTGCAATTGCCAAGGGAAAAATTTCGCCAAGTCTAACACAACGAGAATCAGGCAAAATGGTACACTCAAGATGGTTAACAACTGCCAATAGAATTTTATGATTGTATATTTCTACCGAAAATCCTTCATGCATTTTAAATATAACTAAAGAATACATGTTGAAAGTCTACGCACTAGCCAAGTCTGAATTTAAAGTCCGAACGTCGTACCGACACTAAAGTTGTCATTTTCTTCGCATTATAGACAAAAGTAGAATTTGGCCTGAAGAGCTTAAAAAGGTAGTAGATCCAGTATTGCAACGAAATGGTTACTACGGTCACCCTGAAAATTGGTTATTGTCACTGCTAGATGACGAAAGAAAACATATTAGAGAATTAGGTCTTCGGAGGATATTAAAATGTAGACAAGCAAAACATAATGAAGGTCAAGTTCGTCAATTTTGTATTCCCAATTTTAATTTTAATGCAGATGACTACTTTGAACTAGTTAACTGGCCGTCAATAACAGTTACAGAGACGCCTCTGACGCCTTGAACAGTGATTTCCAGGAAATGATCTCTGACATTCCTGCTGAAATTGATATTTTAAAATTTCCGTGTTATTCCCAAGCCGTATAACGCTGAGTAAAATTAGTAACAGCAGCATCAACGGCAGTTTGTGGCTATGAAGCAAGAGATGGATTTATTAGATCGAGAAATACCTCCAGAATATCCCTACCAAAACTCGAGACAAAATGTCAATATCACCAAATTTTTAAAGACAACTGAATGTAAAGAGGCTGGGTGGGTGGTGGAACCCGACTTGCAGCCACCTCCACAGGGTAAGTTCTGGGTTATTTTCACTCAGGAAACAAGTTTTCTGGTTATTTATTATGAAAATAAGCGAAGAACTGCATAAAAGTATTTTACTTTTTTTTTTCTTAAATTGAGATCTCAAATTGGCAGCCAAGGATGAAGTCTCAGCAAACCAATTTTCTGTACAGTAATCACTGACATGTATGTATATAAATGGATTGCTCGTTGAAGCAAAAATGCATGAAAGCAAATGGCACCACTTTCATTTCATGTTCCTGTCTTTTTCCATGAGAGCATACTTTCCCACTGAACTGTAACGATTCAGTGATATTTGCAACCAAAACAGCCTTATAAAAAACACTTTCTTCGTCTTATAATTAAAATTTAACAATACAAATTATTTTTATGGCAAATTCGGTAAATCCCACTGACATGTATATAAGTAAATTCCCAAATAATTTAAATATAGCGGCAGTGAGAGCATACTGAAATCAAAACTGATGCCACATGAAACAGTAGATCAGTCAGTTCACTTATATACATGTCAGTGACAGTAATTCACTTCAGAAAGAGGCAACTATTCCATATATAGGCCAAGTGATTAATGGATTTTTTTTTTCAATTTACGCTCCACCCTAAAAAATATATGTCCACATTGTCCAATAGTTTTACGTTTAGATACAGGTAGGAGTTAGCATATAAATTTATTACCCTGACTGAATGATACACCTTGTAGCGAGAACTTTAAATTGTCTAGAGCTAGAGAATAAAATTTTTCAATTTGATTCCATTTTACACCGTAAATACATATACTCAGTTTGTTATTCCATTTGTAATGGATCAATATAATGAAGGCAGTGAATAAGAAATTTGAATTTTTTAATATCCGTCCATTTGACTGTGAAGTTATAAAACTATTTACTGATCCGTTCTAGAAGGAAATGAAAAAAATTACTTTAACGACGTAATTTACTTTTTTCAAAACAGGAGTCGATTTTAAGTAAAGATAACGAGAAAAATGAACTTAGACAATTAAAACTTCCTTTTAATTTGTTTCTAATTATTAATCGAAGAAACTTTTAATAACATTTTTTCTATATTCGAATTCAAGTTGGGCTGCCATCACTAATGGTCAGAGCAGTCGAAAGTGAAATTTTCAGGTTCGGTGTGTGTTTGATATGATTCTGTCGTGTGATTGAAATACTAAGTTAACAGTACAGAAAATGGCACAACGATCGACACTAGATAAAAATTTAAAAATTTCTAATTTCTAATGTATGATAAAGAACGCATAAATTCGTCATCTGTTTTACCCTTGTGTGATACATTGTTTACATTGTTTAAAAAATAACTTACTACATATTATACAAATAAATGAAACATGTAGGTATAATAAATTCAAATTTAATAGTAGGTATTCATTGGCGTAACTGGGACTTTTTTTCTGGGTTGGGCCAGGTCCCCCAACTTTCGTACATAGGTTTTAACAAACATTCTGTTTGCGAAGTATACCAGCTCATGTGAATTCCCAGCTCTTGACTGACATTTTTTATGCATTGCTCTGAGCATTTAGAAGATTTTGATATGTATAATGCCTAGAGCCAATGAAATTGCATAGATTAAAAAAACCGCAAAGTTTCTAAAGTTACAGAGAGTAGAGCAAGTCTATAAGTTAAAGAGTTCACAAGAAATATAAGTTGCCTTTGTGTACCTTGTTCTAGAAGTTCCTTATATTGGAGAGAAGAAATTGTTTTGTCAGTTGAAGCGAACTATTTGTTCTGTTCGCTTCAGTTGTAAATCTTCGATGGAAATGTATGAGGCGTTCTTTTGTGTATCTTTTGTTCTGCTATAATCTAAATTCTAGAATATATTTTCCGCTGCACACAAAAAATAAAATAATTCTCATAAAAATAAAATAATATTAAATAATTCAAAAATAAGTCTTTCTCGAGGTTGCGATGTTAAGGTCAGAAGAATAAAGAACAATTTTCAATTTTTTCCCATTCTTTATTATAATTCTCGTTGCTATAGAGTACCCCAAGACAAAAAACCATGGTTGTATCGCTTATCAGTTAGTATAAGTCATCAGCATTCAATCCATTTTTGTATAACTAGTTAGTCAACATTCGGCGATTGGGCTACATTTATTGCTTATCGAGACCAACGGCGTCGCATATTTACGAAATAGTTTTATTCGGACATTTAAATTATTGTGAAAATAGATTAGTACATAATATAATTGGCTAATTGAGAAAGACTGCAATCTTTTCTTTAATCCCAATGAACCCAAGCGACACTCATCTATTTCCTACAATCCACTACAAACATCCAACGCGATTTAGATTTTTTTTAAATCATAGGAAGTACTTTTATTTTGAAAAATAAAATAAAATTTGTATTTTACTTTTAATAAAAGAAAATGGTGTCGTTTAATTAACAGAGACTTTTGTTTTGCACATCCCCTCATTGGGTTTTCTCACGAAATAAAATAAGGAAAATATATCAGAATCCTCAAGTTCCATATATGAAACTGATATGATAGTGACGCCCTGCCTAATGCCCAGTATTTATTCCAAGTACCATTCCTAGGACCCATGCATCAAATCTTTTAAGTACAAGTACAAGTTCCGGTACTGGCACTTCAAAATTTTCAAGTACAAGTCCAGGTACTGGTTCTTATAAAGGTCAAGAGCTTTCCAAACCTCAAATCAGAAATTTTGAAAAACCTATAGCTTGTTAATTAACTGGATGAGATTTCCATTATATCATAAAATATTGTACAAGCTTTTGCTGTTTTAATTTCGACATTATTTGGAAGTTGTTCAGACAGAATTTGACTTTGCCTTTAGCAAAACAAATGTCACATGAGATATTGACTGCCAACAAAGGATATCGATTCAGCATGTGAATTTCTATCCTACACTTACTGATACATATATTGCGCTAATTTTTTTTTTCCTATTTTACTGAAGGCGGTAAGATTTCGTGAGGCACTGTCGAGATGCAGATAACCTCTATTATTAGAAGGCGTATTTAAATAATTTAGAAGAGCTGAAGTACTTCGCGTTATGACGGTATTTGTAGTAATTACGTTAAGTACCAGTATCGGGACTTTTACTTGAGAATTTTTAAGTACCAGTACCGGGACTTATAGTTGTACTTAAAAAACATTTAAGTCCAGGTCCTGGTACTAGTACAAATATTTAAGTACCAATGTACTTAAGTACTTTACAGGTCTGAAGGTAGATAAACATTTTAGATCAATTATTTATGTTTTTATTAAGCACTAATAAAGAGATAGTTAAAGTCTGTAAACGCTTTAGTTTACGGTTTTTTTTTGCTGTAAACTTATTTAGCACATGCTGTGCTGTCAGTTTGTTTTTAATTATGTTATTTTCACTATTTATGAGTGCCATGTCCGAAAACCTCTCCTAAAGCAGTTGTTCTTAACCAAGTCTTAAGTCGAGGAAAAAGCTCCGTTTACATCCGTCCAAGCTGACAGGGAGACCCAGAGCTGCTTGCAGCTACTTGTATTAATTTACGCAGAAGTCTTTATTAATTTCTGTTTTCAGTCTTTCCAAATTTACAGCAATACTCTTGTTTTGGAACATATTATTTATTATTTGTATTTCAGCCTATAATGTGGAAATGTCTACACTGTAAACATTTTTATAATATTCTACAAATGCCTCTCCATTTTTCAGGTACAACTTTATAAATGAGTCAAAGGTTGATTTTCAAAACTATTTTTGAAGTTAGTGATAATGATGTCTATCATACTTGGTTGTAAATATGTATGTTCCAATATTCGAATGGCCTTGTGTCTGATGGAAAGTCTACTAAATTACTTTTACCTAGATCGGATTCTAATCTTTTCCTTTTTCAAGACTCGAGTAGGTTCTAGACAAATTGAATGTGTTTCTGTGTCTACCTTATTACTGAATCCGTTGGTATTAAAATCGAAAAACCTTAAGAAAGTTTTTTCTCGGGAAATTTAAACGAAGTTTTACGAAATTTTCAAAATTCCATTGATATCAAAGGTTATCAATTATAATCTCCGCACAAACTGTTAAAATATTTCTGCATGATTTCTCCTACGGATCACGTCTTTGTCAAAAATCGGTGGAATCAAAGCAATCTCAGAATAGTTTTTAAAAATTTTAAAAAGATTTTAATAGGTTTTCTTGAAGAAAAGAACTCGTTAAAGTCTTTTCGATTCCGATCCGAACGGATTCAATTTAATTAGGCCTAAGATTGTACGAGTTAACAAATGTTTTTTGGGAAGTTCCATAATTTTCTTGAGGCCCAGTCCGCATTCTGAGGGGCGGGGGACCCTGGCCCCTACCTAGTTACGGCAATGTAGGTATCTAATACAAACAGCAAACTTCTCCAATAATAATTTTCTAGTTAAAAACATGTATGTATATACATATGAATCCATTATAACTTTAAAGATTGTTTAATTTCACCTAGCAATAATTTGCTACAGATATGTCAAACTGAAATAACAAAATGTTTTCTAATAATTTTAGGCATTCACTAGCTCGGACTCTCCCGGAATCTCATTTCATTCTTATCCTTTCACAAGGCACTTAAAGTTTTCCAGGAAATAGTTACACAAAGAATGTACAAAACAATAGAAAAGCCATAGTCACCACTTCAAAGGGGAGAGGAATGTAATATGTAAACAATGTATCACAAATAAGTACGAAATTAATGTGTGGTATAAATCAGTTTAAGAGGTCAATCGAATATTACAAAACAAGTAAACGCAACCTAGATAAATAATGGTCACACAATTATGTTGCCATTAGGAAGCGACTTGTAATTAATCGATGACAAATTGTTGAAATCACAAATCAACAAAAATTAATTAAGCAATGCCATGAAAGTAGGTGAGTGTCAGTATCGCGAAATGAATGGGAATGTTTCGGAGCAACCTGAGTTCTAGGAAATGGCGAGTTTTGAGTAAACTTTCAATAAGATAAGAACGCGGCGTAATTTTATAAACTAAACATATAGAGTAACTAAAGTAATGTTTTTTTTATTATTTCTGTGATTTATTTTAATAATTCGATCCACAAAATATATATTCATAACACTTGCACGAAGCGTGAGAAGGATATGAATTAACGTAGCTAGAAAATACAGTAGGAAGTTCTTAAAAAATAGGTAGCACTAACCGGAAATTTCCAGGTTGACTAACTCAGTATTATTGAAGACTCGAAAGGTTTCACTTGCACACATAAAGTAATAATAAAATGTATAAAAAAAAAATCTTAAAATAAATAACTTTCGTAAAAAAATTGCACTAAAAATAAAAAAATAAATTTTCTCTCTCAGTGATATATCCAAGAAAAGTTTCGTTGCAATATAAAAAAATTCTACAACTCAGATTAAATCTTAAAAAATTTGGCATCCATAACTGCATACAATCACAAGTGTCTAACTGCAAATGCTCAAACTTTTAAAATTTTATTTAAGTTGTAGCATTTTTCATTTAGCAACGAAAATTTTCTTGTGTATATCACCGAGAAATTATTAATTAATTAATTTTTCGCGCAATTTATTTACGAAAGTTAATTATTTTAAAAGTTTTTTTGATAATATTTTATTTTCTACTTTTTAGTAAAAAATTCTACACGCTCAAATCTCGACTCTGGAATATCGACCCACCACTCTCTACTCATATCATACACGACCCAAATAGGACAACTCCAAAGGGGTACTTGCCACCCCCACCCACCCGCCCACCACTCTCTTCACCAAAAGGGGAAGAAAATTGACCCCATAGGAAAGCTATCCACTCACTCATTCTAAATAAAAAAAAACCCCGATGTAAATCCATCCACGCTTCGGCTTAAAACTCTTTCGTTACGAACAGCACACTCAGGCTCTCAGGCGCTCGGATACAAAGTTTTTTTGTCAAGGGTTTGTGAGTCGATGAAAGTTACTTAATAAAAATATAAAATAAAAAGGATTTTGGCTAAGACGGAATCATTGACGCGATCCTTTCCTGTTCTTTCCTAGTCGGTTAAAAGTGGTTAGTGCGCGCAATTCGATTAAATATATGATAAAAATAATAATTAAGGACTAAATTGCTTGACAAGCAGAGTGAAACATCAACATGTTTGTTAAATTTAAATATAATTGAGTGATCACGTGGATTGTTGGTCCACTAGATTAGAATGTGTGTAATATTATTATTAAGTCGGTGCTTCGTCGGCGAATCGTAGCTAGGTCCCGTGTAATCAAAGCATGCGTCACACGCAGTGTATCACGTAGGTGGGTCCTGTGTTTGAGTGATGTTTAATCCCTAATTGAGATCCAGACCGCCCCTTAAGAGGAAGAGCCTTCTGCGTTGGTATATCCCACCACCAATTTTCTTTTTCTTGCAGACCTTAAGGTGACTTCGCGCTACATATTTTAACATTTAAAGAATTAAATATTGTTACGAGCGTGGCCTTAGTTCGTTATTTAAAACACAATATTTCAGATATCATCAACAAGTTCTTTCTTTATTTAAGTTTACTGTTTACTCGCACAAATTCACGAACAATCAAATCACCTCTTTATTTATCGCTATAGTATTGTACTTCTAATTATCACAATCCATTCACTTCACTGTCTGAAATTAGACTCCGCCTCCTGGATGTGAGTAGCGCCGTATTTATACTCTACAAATTATACTAGAACCTTCCTGAATATTCCGTTTTCCGAATCCAAGGTTTACAAGACGGCACTAGCCTAAAGTTGCTTCCATTTCCAACAGATGTCGCTTGTGTCACTTTGTGGCACGTAACAATATATATAAAAAAAATAAACTTAACTGGTGAAAACATACCTATATATATTTTGTTTTGCTTTTTTTTCTACTGGCTCGACATTATACATCCATATAAATAATGATGTAAAATAGCTTTTTTTAAATTATAAATGTTCTAATTTGTTATTTCATCACACACTAAAAATTCTTTCTTGAACAAAATTAAGTTTAACGCGGTAAAAACTCCAAAAGAGTAATCTTTTTATTTAAATTATAAAGTCTACAATTTTTAGTTGCCATAAGAAAATGCAGCCAGGGGCGGATCTAGTTAGGGGGTGCGCGCCCCCTGAAGGCAATTAAAAATAAAAATACAGTAGATCTTCTGAAATTTTCCTAACAAAATAATTCACTGCGCAGTAAATCTATTCTACTGCACTTTTTGAGAAAACCAAAAAAACATCTGAAAGCGTTCAATTTTATAAGTTTAAGAACACAGCCGTTATGGCTAGCGGCTTGGTCTTCGCTTCATGGCTGTTGAAGCCTATAGAGAAAACAGGAAGTGCTGATACCTGTAAAATTCGTGTTCATGAGCGTGGCTTTTCTAGGGGTGTGCGATTCTCAATTAAGTCATAAACGCAAGAGGAAACAACAACTGCCACCTCCGGGGATTGAAACTGGGACCATCCGCTTTGCGGCCGACTACACATACCTCTGGGCTAACGAGCTTTCTGTCTTCTATCTGTCTCGTTAGCTCAAAGGCAGAAGCAGTTGCCTGGAAATCGTATGGTACCGGTTTCAAACTTCACATGAGGTGGTTGTTTTTTCCTCTTGTATTTATGATTTAATTTAGAATCGTTAAAAACAAAAATTCTTAAAATTCTTCTATTATCTATCTTTAACTAATTCTAAAAACTGTGCGTTCTATTCCCGCATGGGAAAAGTGAATAAAATCGAAAGAGTCTAAGTGCAGAAAGAAGAGGGTAGTTGTGAGATCTAGTTTCGGACGTGGGAGGGAGTGCCGGTTTTAAAAGGACAACTCAGTTTTAAAAATTCAAATATAAAATTTTTATTTTTTTTATAATTCATTTGCTTAAACTAATATCACAACATTCAATTCAAAAGAACTCCAAAACTAAAACTAACCTACAAACTACTAAACAATTCAATAAAAACTTCAAGTAAAAAAAAATATAAAAAAGATAAAGGAAAACAAATTAAAATTAAAATTCAATGAACTCCTGCTCAGGCGCTACCAATGTTCTACTCGTTTTGAAAAAGAGAAAAGATCAGAATTAGTTATCTGTCATCAGAACGAGAGAAAAAAAGGAAATGTTGATGCTGCTAGTGCGTTCGGGCACAAGGGCAGCATAATTACCGGTGCTCATACGTGAGTGCGCGAGTGTAGCAAAGTACTATAGTAGGTAAACGAGTCGGATTGGTCTCTGACAGTATTCTGCGCGTGCGCAGAAGTGTAGCAATATGCTACTATATAGAAGAAGGGCAGATTAATCTCTGAATTAGAATTATTCTTCTGTAAATGTGAACAGGAGATGTAGCAGATTAATCTCTGCAGAAGAATTATTCTTCTGCTTGGATGAGGACAGGAGATGTTGCCGATTAATCTCTGCGCAGAATTATTCTTCTGCTTAGGTGTGGGCAGGACTATTGCAGATCAATCTCTGCGCAGAATTAATCTTCTGCTTAAGTGTGGGCAGGAAAGTTGGAAACGATAGGATTTTCAGATTAATCTCTGAAATTTAGAACTAATCTTCTATAATGAGTTTGGGAATATTCTTATACTTATATTAGTCTCTAAGCCAGATGAGCTCTGGACCAAGCCGCCGCATCCAGTTATGAGCTCTCGCTTCTCGGTGTTGCCCTAGCGACGTTTGTTAAATTTGATGACTGAGGCGAAATCAAATGATTTGACGTAATGTCACTATGTGACATTACGAAATGTAAATATATGAGATGGTGGTATACTTTTGAGCTAAGTTAAAGGTTTTGTTAAATTGTTTGTTATAAATAATAATAATTTTGTATGTTTTAGGTGTTAATCTGTTTGTTATAGTGTTTGGACATCGCTGGACCAAAGGAAGGAAGTTCCCAACTATCAGATGAGTATTTTTTTATTGATTTATTTTGAACTTGCATTCTTTGTGTTTCCTTTTTTTCCTTTTCTTTAGGAGGAAATATTTCGTCGTGGGAAGGATTGGGAATGTGGATGGAGTTTACAACGAGGGACCATCGTCATGTATGTGTGGCCTAAACAGTAGTGATACCTCAAATTATCGACCAATTACAATTACTTTGACTCTTTCAAAGATTTTTGAATCTATCATTAACTCCAATATAATGAAGTATCTAGAAATCATTAAACTCATCGCCAATTTGGCTTCCGCATTGGATGCTCATCTGGAGACTTGGTGACTTTTCTTACCGAACGTTGGAATCGTGACGTTCACAATTTTTGTGAGTCCAAAATCGTTGGCCTACATATTTTTAAAGGCTTTTGATAGAGTCTCTTTTAGCCAAACTGAACGCACTTGGTCTCTCCCCTCCTTTTTTATTATGGATTGAAAGATTTTACTCTGATCGCCTAATACGGGTTGTGCTAGATGGCTATAAATGTCGGTGTGCCCAAGGGCTCTGTAATCTCTCCGTTTCTCTTCTTAATTTTGATTAATGATATGCTTTTCCTTACTTTCAATTCCACCCATGGTTTTGCCGATAACAGTACCCTTACTCCATTGATACTCTTCCAGACCCCAGAGGGAATGCCAGATGTGTTAAACTAGATTGAATGATAAAATCATTGAATAAAGACCTTGGGGCAGAGGGAATCACGTCGAATTCAATACTTACATCTAAACCCCAAGCTGTCCCCTCACTTTCAAAGAAGATCATAATTTCATAATTTTTTCACGATACACCGCCTTTATGCATTTTTGTCATTAACATTTCCAGTTCGTTAAGCTGGACAGATCATTGCTTCTCTATTGCCAAAGAAGCATCCAAAAGTTGTTGATTTCTGAAAAGATGTAAGAAATATTTCAGTCCATCGAATCTAGTGCTCCTGTACAAGTCCTACATCAGACCTAGATTGGAATACAATTCCCATATCTGGACCGGGGCTGGTCGCACAACCTTAGCTTCATTGGATATTGTACAAAAGAGAGTCTTCAAGCTCATTGGCGATTTGGCAATAACTTATCATTTCGACTGACTCGACCACCGCCGACATACTGGATACCTTTCGCTCCCTTATCGCTACATGCATGGGCATAATGAAATATCTAGTCTGATCCCTTGTAGAACTATTCTTGCACATAGTACTTGCGCAGCATACGCCACAGATCCATTTACCATTTAAATTATTTTCGGCCGTACGGTTCTGGGATGCTTTTATATCCTGTCCGAATGTGAACAGTCTACCATCTTCTGTCTTTTCTCCGGTATACAATCTTTAAAAGTTTAAGTGTGACATTTCCATGAAATTATATTCGTACAAGCTATGTATTGCATCTGTTCTGTGACTGCTATTTTAAATAGACGTAATGGATATACGTAGCGTTTTAATTCCTGTATATTTCCTTATTTTTACTAACTAAACCGCCATTTACATACCAAAACCAAATAAATAATTTAACACCTCGTTTGACCTTTTGAAGTGGCAAAAGTTGAACGTTGAGCAACTCTCTTCGTTGCGAGTGGTAGCCGCTCATTTATCTGTTGGACCCGTATTTTTAAAATGATATATTTTGTGTATTTTATGGTTGCGAGGGGTGGCGAGTGTCTCTGAACTTTTGACCTATTTCTACCTTATACCGTTTTCAACCATAGTTGCCAATATTCTTTCTTTTTTATTAACAAATTAAGATTACTTCTAACCACCATGAACTTCACATTGAAAATGAAAAACATCTTAGTTCGTAACATAGTGGAAAAATCCAGAGCTTAGATTTGTGGAAAATTAGGTGAAGTCACCCCTTGTTGCAATTCTGCTGGAGCTCATCAAATAATTTTCTATCTTGCTTCCACGTGATGGCTACAAAAGCTCTTGAGTTACTTCGTTATTTGCGTCTTGGCTAATTTTTCTGGATAGATCAGTGAACATTCTTCTAAAGATCTGCCAAATGATTGATAGGGAAGCGCTGGTTTCTCATCCCAATTGGTATTGATTATAATAAGCCTCAGCTGTGTCATTGTCTGGATGGTTTAGCAGAGTATTTGCTTTTTCGCTCACAGATGTAAAAAAGTAGTCAGAGTGAAGTCCAACTATAGGCTTAGATTTAATTCAGCCAAAACTAAAATAATAATAAAATGGAGGAAGGGGATAACTTATTTTCCTGCCACGGTATATTATTAGCGAATGGTATAGAGGAAAAAAAAACTCCTTTCTAAACAAATCAAGTAGTGCTTTTTTTGTTAATGCCCTCCCAGATATGCAAGTACAATAAGTTTCAATTAAATCAAAGATGCAACTTTTCAACTCAAAATTCAAAAGCAACACTGCTGTATGGCTGCAAGACGAGAAAATCTATAGCACAAGGATTCCAAACTTTTATTAATAGGTGGCTACGTTGAATTTTTAATATTTACTTAATTGACTAATTTTGTTCAAGAAAGAATTTTTTGTGATTCTCCGGTATATAGCAAAAGCTAAAAAATGTTCTAATTTGTTATTTCATCACACAACTCATTAATTTTTGGTGACAAGTTTTACGGGAGAATCCCAAAAAATTCTTTCTTGAACAAAATTAAGTTTAACCCGGTAAAAAGTCCAAAAGAGTAATCTTTTTATTTATTTAATTGACTAAGTCTCAAATGAAGAAATTATAAGGCTGGCTTCAGAATGAAACCCACATGGAAAATATTCTACAGAGACTCCTAGAACCACCTGACGTTGAACTATAATAACTAAAGTGGGATGAACAGGAAAATGTGTGGTGTGAGCTGGAAGCTATCAAACGATAAATAGTTCAATAATGGAGTGCTACTGTTTCCATCCCAGGTCCAGAAGCATTAAATAAGTACTTCCATCTATTCGTCATACAAATCCGGTGACATGAGTGACCCATTTATCCCAAAATAGAAACTTCATGAATTATTACAGCAACCTGACTAAAGGGGAAGATATACCAATGACGCATTAAATTGACTGCAAATTTCTTGGAGAAATTAGAAACAACTTCTCTCAGCAAAGGTAAACGGCTAGTTTTAAAGGTAAAGCAACATCATCGACAGAAAGTCACACACTCCACAAAACTCCAAAAGTACTGAATAACAAAAACACCTCAAATAAAATCGAACAATTCTACTATGTCAGCCTCTGATGTAGTGCTTAGAGTAATCCCAAACCGAGGCCACTTCTTATGGTCTTCTGTCAATTGAGATAAGCAAAATCTAAACAGGAGTCCATTAGTAGCAGACCAATCGTACAAAATCCAGATGAACTCCAGCATGGAGTTTTGTGTGCTTTAAACTCATCATTACTAACGTCACTTATGATGTCTGTTATAATTTGTTATATCTTCTTTAGGGAGCGTTTAGCCAGCGTAATGGGTGTCCAGCGCTACTATTCTCGGTAATCATATGAGCAGAAGCTTAACTTACCGTAATAGCAGCTAGCAAAAAGCCAAAGGAGATTTGCGAACCTAATTGCAGTTATGTAAGCCGCATAAGCCATTAATGCAGTCAGAAATGACAGGACCAGACGCTTCTGGGGCATTTCATGGGAGAAGAGGATTTATATTCTGAAGATTAATCATTTCAGAGTGAAACTTTGCCTCGACAGGAGATGAGACTACTACTGCTGTTTGCCTATACCTTATCCGCAGGGGCACATAAAATTCAGAAATAAACCAACGCAGCCCCGTTCAGCTGAGGTTATTTATTTATTGCTTCAGATTTAGGGGATGCATAAAAAAGTATGCCCAAAATTTAGATGGAATTTCGGTGTTGCGATGTGTTTTTTTTTTTCATTTTATTCGTTGTTTGGATAATTGCCATTGGTGGGATGCTGATACTATTCCCGACAGATAGGTTCAGTTAAAAATATGATTTTTTTCCAGTAATTCGATTATTATGACTCATTCGTTTGAAATTTGTTAGTATCACAAAGTTAATAATTATAGTGAATGGTAGTGTTTACTGTAAAGTTGCTTTTAATAAGTTCGTATCCGGTTGTTCTTCTCAAGAAGTTTTCTATAATATAGAAAGATTAATAGTTGGGTACCCATCTAGTCCAGCAATTGAATGAAGTTTTTTTCCTTAGAAAATATTCTATACATATAAATGTAACAATCAGACAAAATGTTTACTTACAGAGTCTAAGCGGCCTCAGATCTAAGGAGCAGGTAAGGGTGTAAAATTTTTTGGTAGCACTTTTTCATTTCAAATGATTTCAAAATATGTTAAACGTTTCTCAAGGAGAACACTCTCAACCTTTATCTTATAAGAAAAAAATTAAAACAACTTTAGGATTTTTTTTACAGAGTTATTCCGAACATTGCGCCCCCAAAACTGGATAGAATTGCCATTGAATTTAGAGCTGACGCCAAATACCTAGGAGTGTTACCAGTTAAATTGAAGGACTAATATGAATAAGCTCGTCAAAAATGCAGCCTGCACTATATACTTGCAAGAAAACTTTTGGAAAAAGCTGGGGTACGCACCTTGGCATCGTGCATTGGATGTATGCCGCTATTGTAAGGCCCATCCTCACCTGTGGAATCTTGGTGTGGTGGAACCCTTTAGAGAAATCGACTCACCTGAAGAGTCTTACAAAAATACAGCGAGCTGCTCCTACAACCTCAAAATGACAAAAATAAATGCGAAATTAATTGAAGTCGGTTGATTTTGTTGATAGTACTGCAGCGGCGGTCGACGAAATTAAGCGTGAAACACAGTGTTGGCTTTTCCAATTTGGCCGACCTCACGAATTTTGATAGTTCTGTAGAATTTATGCGGTCAGGTTATCTAGCTCCCAATGGCAAAGTTATTGCGACCGAGCAGGTTGAGGTTGAACTCAAGTAGATCTACTTTCTACTCTGTTGTAACTTTGTCAGCTTTGGCAGTTAATTTTTGTTATTATTTTATGCCAGCATTGTTTACGGGAAAAAGTGCACTGGAATTTTTTGAAGAAAAAAACAATAATTGGCAAATATATTTAACGTCAAAAGCTAATCCTGCTGTAGTAAATTATAATAAAATAATTTGAATTTTCAAGTCAACAACCCGATTAACTGCTATCATATAGAAGTTGTCAAAATTTCTATTGTGAGTTCCGAAAGTTTGCAAGGTTCACCAAGTTGAGGTTCTTGATAATATACTGAGCTCGAGGTTGGAAAAGTTAGCACTGTGTCTCACTTTAGAATTAGCTCAATCTCGACGTTTAGTTCGTTGGCCGGCGGCAGTTGGCTGTCCTAGTTTGGAGCATTCGCATACGACGCTGTGATTTTAGAATTTTGACAACGAACTTTTCTGAGAGTTTGCCATCCATCGTCGCACAGGTTTTTAAGCCTTAAGATCACTCGTGAATCCGTCCGTATGACTGTCACAGACGATATTATGTAGGAGTTTGAAATTTGGAAGAATGTTAAGTCGTCATGACGCGTACATATTTCGACAGTCAAAGAGTTGTTTTTAATTTTTAATGGGGTTGGGCTACCTCAGAAAGAAAAATATAATTTTTTGTATCTTAAGGGGTATCATTTGAGAGACCTACTTCCAAGGATTGCAAAACAAAAATAACAAAATTTGTGGTGATTTTCTTACAAAGATATAGCCCAAAATGTACGAAAAATACCATCCCATATTCTAATATAAAGCTAACATTTTGATACTAGCAGCGTTAGAGGCATTCAATTATAAACAACAGGGGGAAAACTGCAGCTTTTTCTTCAGTCTCATAATTGCTGAAAGTTTTTTTTTTAGTTAACTTATAAGACAACCTTTAGTAATTAGACCAACCCTTATAAAACTACTCTTCCGCCCGTCTATTTGAATTTCATTCAGTTATCATATGCAATACGCAACCAGCTTACTTAAGAAGCCTATTTTTCTCACTAAACTCTCTCAGGGGGATCAAGCTAGCTTCCCAAGATTTTGGCCATGCTTTATATATAATGCGACTGTGGAGTTTCTTACCATAGGACATATAAAGGGCAGTGATATTTGGGAAATATAAAAAACTAGTTTGCAATTTCATGGAATAAGTTCTTTTTATAACCCTATAGATGATGAAATCGCGTGGTATAATAAGTTATCATTCCGCTGATAATTCATAGAAATAATGCTCTTAGAGCAAAACGGATTGAACACCCACGCATAATATTAAATACTATTTTGATTTTTGTATGTCCGTCTGTTTGTCCGTTTGTCCATCTGTCTGTACGTCAGGCCGTCTGCCCGTTCGTCCGTCTGTCCACATGATAACGCGAGAGCGTGTGTACTTAGCTGAAATTTTACACATGGGCTTTTAAAAAAAGCTAAAATTAAATTCACAATGGAACCAATCGGGTAACTCCTTCGTAGGGTTGCCAAACAAAAATTTCCGATCTCAATATATATTTGAACGTCGACGTAGATAGCTGCAATTTGGTACATGGTGTTTGCATAGCAAACGAAAATAAATTTTGAAAAATGAACTAAATCGGGTATCCCCTTCTTATTGGTGTCATACATGACTTTTGGTTTTCACCACTGACTTATAACAACGGACTGAACGTTTTGCTATTGCATGTGGCACAAATATTGTGTTTCTGTATTTCACCGTTAGAGCACCCTTTACTATATAAAAAAACATGTAAAACTCAACCAATCAGATGAAATTTTACACCCGTAAATCGAATTAAATTGAAAACAAAATATTTTCTTTTGCTCACTTTTAATCGCTTATAAGGATTTAAACTCATTCCGACTTTAATTTTCAAAAGTTATTCTTAACTGAATCCTGCGTATGGGCAAGAGAGACGGATTATGGTAAACACTACCTTTACCTTATTTTTTCTGCGGTGATTGCATCTGTAGCCAACATAAAAACATCAAATGTTGTAGGAAAACTTTCAGTAGGCAATATTTTGCGTTGGTAGCTCGAACTCTGGTCTTAGACCAATTATAACTTCTTCTCTTGTTTATTATAAATTGGTTTCTAATTACAGATTGTTTTTATATTTTTTTGTTTTGTTTATTTTTTTATTTTTTTGTATAATATTGAGCTAATTATTATATTTTAGAGTTATTAGTGTTCGAACTCCACTCTTAGTTAGTTTCTAGTACTGTGTAGGTTTATTTTTCCTATAAATAAATAAAATAATAATAAATATAATATTATTCTCGGATATCGTAAGAATTGATCTTATGTAAACTAATTCTAGCTATTGTCCTTGTATATACTGATTTTGTTCTATTGACGAAAATTTATTGAAGCGAAAAATAGCATAATATAAATTTAATAAAATAAGAAAAAAAACGAGTTTTAAAACAAAACTGAGGCCGAGCAGCATGAAAATGTAGAAAATAAACTTTCCTTCACACACAGAGGTGGACTCAGATTTTTTGATTGGGACATTTCTCTTGAATATTCTTTCTCTTCATGAATCAAATCACTTATTACCTCTGATTGATCATACTGAAATATATCGGTGATTGTCAGCGAATAAAATCTGAGTCCACCTCTGTGTGTGAAGAAAAGTTTATTTTCTACTTTTTCATGCGGCTTGGCCTCAGTTTTGTTTGAAAACTCGTTTTTTACTTATTTTATTTTCTGCCTTTTTCACGTTAACTAAATTGTTGTTACGTGCTGCATGGAGATATTTTAAAACAATTTAATGACGGCTAAAAAGACAGTGATTTACTGAATTTTCCCGATTTTCCATGTTTTCCACAGAGTTTTCCTATTACTATGAATTTTTTTTAAAAATTTACATGAATTTTCCTCGATTTTTCATGCAAGTTTTCATGATTGTTGAAGAGAAATTGTTGATGCCAATAGGACGGAAAAAACGTGATTCGGCATAGCTTATAAAACTTTTTTGTCGGAAAATTGTCCGGAAAAGTCGGAAAATTCCGGAAATTCCAGAAAAATTGAAAAATTCTGCACTTTTCCTGAAACAGATTTATCACTAATCATATCGATGATAATTTTTCCGATGATTTTTCCGCTTTTCCGGGTTTTCCATGGAATTTTCCACAAGATCAGCTTTATGCATCTCATTTCGTTCTACAACTTTGTCTTAGGGTGCAAAACGCTAAAACGCTTCCTTGGTCGGAAAAACTCCGGAAAAGCGTTCTACATGAATTTTCCTCGATTTTTTCTGCAAGTTTTCACCATTGTCGGAGAGAAAGTAATGATACCAGTTGATAGGGAACTTGATCCTGCATAATTTAGAAAACCTTTTTACCGGAAAATTTTCCGGAAAAGCCGGAAAATTCCGTAAACTTTTTTCGGAAAAAACGGAAAACTCTGCATTTTTCCTGAAACGAATTTATCACTAATCAAATTTGTACCAAATTTTCAAGTGATTTTTCCCGATTTTCCGGGATTTCCATGGAAATTTCCAGTTCAAATTTTGATAGATTCAATTGCCACGCGACATGAACTTGTGTGCCGAGCTTCAGCTCGCTGTGAAGACGAAAAGTGGGTGTACGAGAGTGTCGAAAATAGTAAAAAAGAAATATACAGAGAGATAAGTTCGTGTACGAGTTAAAGGGACGCTCAATAATTCAGAAGCTAAGGTAGATAGAAGAAAGCCGACTCCAGTTCCGGCTAGAGCGCACTAAAAACCATTGGTAGCATGGTTTAACTCAAATTGTAAAAAAATGGCGGATAGAGCAAATAAGAACTCATTGTCATTGTCGAATATGGACTAAATTTAAGAAACACGTAAGAATTATTTTTTAATTGATATTTCATCTTCGCACAGTCCAGCATCTGTATACCAACAACTCTGAGTAATTCTGGCTGGACTCGGTCGAGAAAGTAACAGAAAAAAAAACAAAACAAAGATTAATGTCCTCAATTAGTAGCTAAGTTCCTATTCGATTAGTCTGGACATTTGCAGCTATAAATATGTTTGTAAATACACATTCAAAGCATTTAAATCAAATTAAATTGATTGAAATATTTATCTGCGGTATTAAGTAAAGCATGAGAATCTTAACAAATGTTCCACGTTTAAATCGACGCAATAGCTCTCCATGGAAGAACTGCTATAGGCGGAGGGGGGCGGGGGAAGCACTTTAAATAAGCAATCTTTTTTCTTCTACTGTGAACTCTGATTAATTCTTGCTTTTTTCTACGCTTAGGAAATGTGCCTCTTCGTTCGAATAGGTCACCCTTAATATAAAATCACAATCGTCAGAGCTTGTTAAAAATTAATTCCATCCGAAAACGCGCATAAAAAACCTATCGTGAACATTACTTACTTCTGCTAGACACTAATACAGCAACGCACAACAAAGTTTCTTTAGGAACATAACACAAAACATCAAAATGTTGGATACGGGGGAGAAATATAAATCAGGAATCGACTTTTTAATTGTTTGTGGAGTTCCCGGTACTGATTCCTTGTAATTTCGATTACAAAGGTATAAAACAGGAGTGTGGCTATGTTGCCTTGTATTAAGCAATTACTGACTGTGGGAATCAACATCTGGCGCGCAGTATATTGAATAGGAGCGCTCAGGGACAAACCTGAATTATTTATACAAAAGAAATGTGCTTTGGGTGAGAGGGGAGGTGGAAGACTTGGAGATGGAGGAGAGGGGAGATGAGTGAAGTTTGCTTTGAATAAATTTATTGTTCGGAACCTTTTACAGGAATTTATCGCAGTATTTACCCCTCCGTTTTTGTTCTGTAGTCCTTTATTATACTCGGATTTTGTTTTCTTTTATTTATTTTTTATTTTTAGTTAAGTTTTCGATCTTCGGTAAATTTTATTATGATAAATAAAGAAGACACCCTTTTTTTGTTTTTTAAGGATCATTAAATAACGGTTGAGGGTAGAGATTACAAATACGTTCTTTTCAGTATAGATAACGTACTTAAAATGGCATTTAAAGTGTTCATTGAAAGAGTTATGGAAAATTCTATTATTCTTGTTGTAGTTCATTGTAGTTTGAGGGGGAGGAGGTGGGGCTGACAATTAAGGCGTATTTTCTGTGGAACTTAATTTACAGAAATCATTGTAATTAATTTAAAACAAAATAAATTTCCATGTCTAATATTTCGTCTTTGTGTTTTTTCTTTAGTGAAATATATTGGGTGATCGTCGGTGCATTTTGCAACTTCAAAGAGACAATTGTCAAATGATCGGTGTCTTTTGCGTCAAGGATATCTTCAATTTAAGCAAGACCAAATGAATGACGAAGATTCTTGAAGTCTTAAAAAAGTTTTAATTCTGATCTAATTAATATACAAGATAGTATTTAATAATAATATTCCCATTCAAAATATCGTGTAGAGCCATGGCCACAGATAATAAAGATAAACAAAAATAGAAATGATAAAGAAATAAAAACAAACATGAATTGCTTGACTTTAAAAGAATTTACTTTGCGACATCTTAATAACTATATAAAAATCCCGTGTCACTGTGGTTGTACACGCTAATCTCCGAAGCCGCCCAACCGATTTCAATGAAATTTTGTGAATGTGTTTGGATGGCTCCAGCTTGAAAGATAGTATAGTTTTGCACAATAGATAGATGGCGCTATTGTCGAAGTCTAGAAAACTGCCTGAGAACGGTTCGACCCGGAAAGCTCACATTTTGTACACGGAGTTTTCATAAAAATTTCAAATACCAGTTCAAAGATGGTTTAAAGCGAGCCATTCCTCCGTAGGGTTGCCATACAAATATCACATTTTTTAGTATATATTTGGACACTGTCTGATAACGAGTACACGTAAAGAGCTGAAATATGGTACGTTTTGTTTTCATAGCAGTAGTAAATAAAATTTAAAAATTGGCTAAATAGGGTAACCACTTCTTAGTGTTGCCCTACGAAATTGTGGTTTTTTAAAATTTTGGAAACCAATTAAATAAAAATTTAATTTTTTGTGTATGTACGGTGTAGTTGATAATGCCGACAGTCAGACCGACTCGACTCTCAAACAAGTACTCTCTTCTGGTCCCAGCCAGTCTTGAGGCGGAGTTACAATGGACGCAACGGAACGCAACTGAACGGTGTGAAATGTCAAATTTACGCAGTAAAACGGACGTCGGGGTTAGCTGCTTACAATGGACGGATGATTAATTGAAAGTGACAGTGATGTTTGACCCAAAATTTATAAACAAATATGAATAAAATCAAAAAACTCTTTTCATTCCATTTCCTCTCTGCTTATTACACACTTACCGCAGCACAGTTTCACGTGACGGAACAAAATAAACATTCCAAAAGCTAATTTGAGGTTATGTTTATCCGTTTAGTTGCGTTAATTCCAGATTTTATTAACCTTGCTGCGTACGACTGCGTTTTCGTCCGTCCACTGTGCGCAACTCCATTTGAAAAGCATACAAAGAAGACCAGTTTGACGTTTCTCTCCGTTCAGTTGCGTTCCGTTCCGTCCATTGTAATTCAGTAGTTCAGTAACGAAGCTAGCAGTACGACAATTGCTTGTGTAACTTGTACCTGTGTGTCTTTATGTACCCCCCCCCCCCCCCCGTTAAGCCAATGTAAAATCTCGATCCTACAGTGCGTTAATTCACGTATGTAAAATAATTGTAAATGGGACCGTACAAATACGGGAAGTAACCCAAGTTGGGGACACTTCACGAGAGAAACAACAAACATAAAAATTTACAAAAAAGCAAGAAAACAAAAAGTATGTAAGTAAGTATGTAAGGATTTGTATAACTTAAAAAAAGGTAAAACTCATGTTTAAAAGGAGGAAAGATCGGAACTTTTACCGAAAAGGGGAAGTGTAGGTCTACTAAGATCATGCTGTTCCTCGGCATAGTGCAAGTGTATAATTTTTACAACAATTTAACCAGTTTTACTGGATGTTTTTGCACTCCATGCACTGTAATTAAAAATACGGTACAATTTTTATCAGTAACCAGACAGAATTCATTCTTGTTCGAGTCGTATATAGATAAGCATCCTACTTTAAATTCGTGAATAAATCTTGTTAAATTCAGTTTGGTGTTTTCTATTAATTATTATACCCCAAACCAGAAAGGTTCGTAATAAAAAAACCATTTATTATCGAACAACTGTGGATGAAAGAAAGAAACTCACTGAACATATAAACGGCTTCGTCACTAATCAAAACAAAATTTAATTTTAAAGATTTTAATTGTATTAATTTTTATATACTGTTGCGATCAAGATACACGGTGAGAGGCTTTTGCTCTTTAGCTTAGTCTGGTTTACAGAATCTAAAATCTTCAAAATGTTTACATGGCAAGAGACTCTTGTCACAGATCAAAAAAATAAGGTTTTGAAGCCCATCAGAAAAAGTCTCTAGACACACTTCTTAAAGTGTATACACGAAATTTATACTTGGTATCCAGAAATCTGTCTTAATTGTCAAGAAAAACATTGTTAGAAAGAAATTGAAAATGCTTTAAAAAAATGTATGCAGAAATTTTACGGGATAAAGGACAACACAACAAAGTGTGATTTATTTTTTTTTATCAAAAATAACGAAAAAATTTCTCTTCTTTAAAGCCATTACTATCCCAACTTAAGACTTCCGTCTGTTCGTCTGTCCGGCCGCCCGCGAGTCCGTCCGCACGATAGCTTGGGAACGCGTTTATTTAAAGAGTTGAAAATTTGCACACGGGCTTAGAAAAAAATGGGACAAATCGGGTAATACTTTCCTAGGGTTGCCATACACAAATTTCGTTTATTACTATATATTTGCACACTGCCTGAGAGCGCGTCAACGTAGAGAACTGAAATTTTGTACACAGTATTTTCATGAAAATAGAAAATGCAATTTCAAAAATGGACTAAATTGGGCAACGGATTCTTGGTATTGCCATATAAAAATTTAAGATTTGTAAGTATACTGTGAAAACGATCAGTCCTAGACGTTTTAATTGCAGTGAAAAGTTCTTCAGAATATGAAATCCTATGAAATTGGTCATCATAATGTATACTTTCCAACGAACCGTTCTAGAAATATGCGAAAAACCACTTTAAAAATCAAGCTTGTGCAGATAGGTGATACGAAATTACATACGGGTATTCATCCACAGCATCATAAGAATTGTCCTTATACCAATTTTAGCATTTTTATTTGTTTTTCTTATAAAAGGCATTCTTCATATAACATTCTCTGAAATAATTTAAGGAATGTGCCTCTGTGATAGGTATTTGGATTCAAAGTTATCATGTACTATCATAAATTCCGAATTAGAAAGTATATTTTCAATATCCCTCCATTTTATGTATTGTACCAAAATAGCCCTTAATATTTGAATATATAAAGTAGTCCGAAGTGCGGCTCTATTTCATTGTAAGTGAGTATAAATCGAGTACTGAAAATTTTATTTTCAATTATATTGCAAAAATATCCACAAGAGTAGTTAAAATGAAATATAATAGAAGGGGGAAATTTGGCAACAACAACAAAAAGGAGCTCATCTTAAAAATTCCTTTGATGCCCCCACTCGCTCTTCCCAAGCACTCGTTGCGATCCTTTTACATTGCGAAATACCTTGGCCCGGTAAGTTGGTTACAGGAAAAGTGCTTCCTCCATCACAATGAAAGGTACTTACGAATTCTCTCTGCAGAACCAAAAAATTTCGTTATATTAAATATGCAGAGCCATTATACTCGAATATGTGTACATAAAAAAAAGTTGCCAAGGAAGGGAGAGTTGTTCTGAAAATATAAAAGCGAGCGTAGTGTTCCCTGAATTCCCTTACCAAATATTATATTCACTGCCAACCTTATTGATTTTACTTAAAGCTCTTTACTTCGTTTATACCGTGCAAAGTAGAGCTCATGGCAGGGAAGATAGAGGAGAGATGTCAATATGCCAACTATGGCGCATACATTATCGGAGTTCACATATTACGTGGTCCACAGACTCTATGGAATCATATCATATGCATACTATATGTACCTTTCTACCTACTCACTCAACTTTGTTTTATAACTTTTCCTATATGCCAAGCTAAAATATGTCATTGGTGTGGGTATCCTTTATGCATGCTATTGGAATACATCAAAGTTTCAAAGTTCCAGGACAAAACTACGATCTCATCTGCAACAAGTCAGGTGGTGAAGCTTATGCGAAAATATTCATTTAAGCAGGCTTGAAAGAACTCCGGACTGCAGGACCTGGAGACAATTTCCGTAGGTAATATAAACAAAGCTCTGTCAGGTGACATACTTCTTTCTATTGAGGAGGATATTGTCATTCGGTATCCATAGATCCATAGATAGAATGGCACCTATTCACATTTATGGTGGTATGGAATCTAACTTGGAAGAATATACTTCCTCTTGACACACCTTGCTTTCATGATGACAACATATGCAGGGAAATACTTTATTGGCAAACATGATCCCAGACCAAATTTCAATATATATTTGCGTGGAGGATATAAGTCCCCCACCACCTACCTAAAGTTTTGCCATCTTCTATGTTAGCCCAATTCTGGTGTAGCAAAAGAGGGTGGTGCTTCGTTTTGAATCTCACTCCAACCAAAGTACCAAGTACACGTAATCCTTATACATATATTACTCTATACTTTCACAAAGCTTATAAAGGACACTTCACGTGTAAGGACTCTTTTAAGCTTCCTCCAAATATTTTGGGGCGCTAATATTATCTACGGGAAAATTGATACCACAACACTTCCAAAATTACCTCTATCCGGAGCAGGCATTCATGGCACTCCTGCACATTATATAGACACTCAGTCGAGATTTCGCCTACCCCACAATCTAATACACGAAACGTGATGATTGCAGAGGTGATAAGTTTCATGCTCGAAGAGCCTTCTACGACACTTTCACCGATATTTTTAGCACCCCTGAATCCTATTTTTCGGATTTTTATACACGAAACTTTGGATCAAGTTCAGGTAAGTTTTGTGGAAAGCTACTGTGAAATTATGAACCCTTACGAACTTCCTGAGCGACTTAATCCTCTATTCGGATAATGCTTTACTGTTCACGTGGCGGGCCGGGTTGTATCTGTGTAACATATGGGCCCACTTAAAGGTGAGTACGTGGTGGAATTACGAAATATTGTGTTTAGATTAGCTCCCCTTGATTATAGGAGGCCACCTGAAAAGATTCCCTTTCAGTACAATATTGTGTGACGCCAGTTGATATTAATAAGATTAGTGTCATGATTCGAGTAGACTTATGAATTGTGAGAGGATTTTTTTTTTTAGATTTTTAAAGTGTCTATGAATTCTTTAAAATTGGAAAAATTAGGTGGTTTATTTTAATAATAAACGTAGACCAACTTTAAAATGTTCAGATTACAGCTTATCTCAAATTTCTGCGCAATTGTATATTATGCGTATTAGCGGGTGGACTTCATGCCTTTCTTTTGTGATGCATTGAAAGAAATTTCTATTGCAAAAAATACTGTCCAAAGTTATCTGTTTTCATTTTTATTAAATTTCTTTTATAGAGTGTATTACATATTTTTCTAGAAATGAAAATAAAAATTACTTAAATTACCAAAAGCTTCTAGACATATGTACACTGAACTTGAATAACAATAATACTTTATGTTGGCCAACTGTATAAAGATTACAAATCTTATTGAATACATATCTACAGGTCAAGGGAGTGTTGTTATAATTCGAAAAAAACAAGACTAAATAGGTATATTGAGCAATTAAATTAAATGTGCTAAATTGAAAAAATAAAAAGACAAAGAAAAAAAAAGGTTATGCACTAAATAAAGATAAAGATTAAGAACAGCCATGAAGTGTACTTAATTAATCTCCAAAGAGCTTAACAATTCAAGAAAATCTATGCCTGAGTTCGTGCGACGAATATTAGAGGGTAAGCTTTTCCACTTACGTGTAGTTTGGACAAAATAAAAGCACTCCTCCGAAATGAGGATGACAGCGTGGCAGAAGAATGTTTGTTCAGTCAGCACATAAATAATCCTCAATGTACCCTCCTGTCTCATATAGTTAATCCGCCTATGTTATCCTAGAATAAGAGAAAAGGAACACAAAGTTCCAGGTATACACATATGAACAGAATACTTATCTGAAAACCGACGGATTATTCCCACCATTACTAACAGCATCATCCACGAAAACCAAGTAGAATCAATGCAACCTGCATCACCTCAGCAAAAACCTATAAGGCTACCGTAGCTCATTTTTATCATCTAAAAATAATCAAAAGCAAATCATTAATAAAATGAAGAATTAACAACAAAAATGCATCAGAGAATACTTACCCCGGTATATTTGCATTTTTTCCATGTCATCAAATGACATTACTCCAGTCAGCTGATTTCGCCTTCGGTTCAGTCAGAATGCAAGCAATTGTAATAAGCGTTGTTAGAGGCGAGATGAACATAACTGGCAACCACGGCTATATAAAGCTGACGAGCAGACGGCTCAGAGTTCATCTGATTCAGAGTATAGTCTGAATAAAGAATCGTGTTCCCAATTTCCATACAGAAGTCTAATTCTGTTCAGAGTCTATTCTGAAAATATTCCTTTCCTTTTTACAGAAGTCTAATCTGAAATTATGCGGAAGATAGTTCACGTGCTATATCGTGTACTTACAGGCTGAAGCATTCACATTGTCCTACCTATATATCTCGCACGCTGCAGCACAATTATTGGGCTATTTCCTTTGTTCGGTCTTACACGCTGCAGTACGCTCCTATTATTTTCACAGAAATTGGTTCTGTCAACAGAAAATTATTTCTGTTCTTCTTCTTCTTTTCAGAACTAACGAAACAGACCACGTCAGTGTGATTACTTTGAATTTGTGAATTGTTTCTTGAATTTCCAGTTTTTAAGCTCATTTTGAATTTTTGGGAATAAGAGAGTGTCCAAGAGTTCAATTAACTTGCGTGTTAAGTCGTAAATATATCTAAATAGTACACGGCAGAGTGAATCTATCTTAGGAAATACTATTATCAGCACAAATGTATGATAAAAAATGAAGCGAGTTTTGATCACATTATTCGCAAATCCAAACAAAATTATTAATTTCAATATCTCTATATTATCAAAATATATGAGGAATTGGGACAAAAACCGAGGAGGTAAGACTTAGCCTACATGGTTTGTGGTTTGTCTAACCAAAACTTTTTTACATCCCGGAATTAATAGTGTTGAGATTTTCGATAATCGATATGTTGTATTCAGACATGATCGGCACAACACGTTTGATGCTAATATTGATGGTGGATGCTTAATTGCCGTACAGGGGTGCTTCAATCCGCGAACGATTTCTGCAGAAGCTGTAAGGACTCGGAGGAAATCGAATCCGTTCAACACGTGCTATCCGAATGCCTCGCTCTGATGACCAAAAGAAGTAGGCTTCTGGGCAGCTACTTCTTTTTAAGTCTGGGGGAACTGCAAAGCAATGAATTTAGATGTGTCCTGAGTTTTCTGAGAAAAGCAGGATGGATATAGGTAAAGAGTCTTGGAGATATCTTGAGTTCCGCAAGGGAAGCAGGATTGATCTCATGGGGTCTAGGGGCACAATGGGCCCACTAGAGGTCTAAGTGATGCATGCTAGTTGTATTGTGGCAACCCTCTTACTTAACCTAACCTAACCTTAGATCCAATAAAGTTGCGTGAGTTTGAAATATTTCATGAGATAGTTTGAAAAATTGAAAACTATAGCCATTATATATGTTGTCTTTACGTTCCAGGGCAAAGTACATTAAACATATACGGGGAAATTATGAATACCATTACTCTCATTCTCAAAGGGCTATAAGCCTAATTCAGAAATCATTGCGTTAGGAAATTTTAATGTTCCCTCCATAGAATGACATTTATACTTAAATATGTACTTTTTTTTTAAGGATATCAGTAGCTTAAAAAAAATTTCTTCAACTCTAATTTGTCAACGCCCATTTGACACCTCTAAATATATACGCGAAAATATTTTCCCAAGCAAGTTCAACAACTCATTTGTTAACCCCAATATTTAAAGCAGCCGACCCAAAATTAATTACGAACTATCACGCAATAAGTAAATCAAATAACTTATCACTAGTTTTTGACAAGATCATTTACGATCGGATCTTCTTCCGAGTTAAACACTTATTAAGTAATTATCAATACAGTTTTTCCACAACGTTCAACTTCTCCCAATTTAACCCTGTACACTGATGGTATTGCAAAAGTTTTAGATAAAGGCTAACAAGTCGATACAATATACACAGAAGATTCTTCTAAATCCTTTGATATGATAGACCACCCGCTTACCTTAAAAAAAAATGAGTAGACTTGGCATCCATACAGTGGCTTGATTCATATCTAAAATAAGTGAAAAAGCTAGAATTGGTCTAAGACCAATTCTTATGATACCCTAGATGAATGCACGTATGAAATTTCGCATGGTCACCGATTTGAGCAATTTTGATTTTTTGCATTGGTTTCTCGCATATATTTCTAGAACGGCTCGTCGGACAGAAAACCTGATTATAACCAATTTTTTAGGATTTCTTATTCTGAAGAAGTTTTTATTACAATAAAAATGTCTAGGACTGATCGTTTTCAAAGTATATGCAAAAAACCAAAAATTTTATATGGCAACACCAAGAAGGGGTTGCCCGAATAAGTCCATTTTTGAAATTTTATTTGCTATTAGTATGAAAACACATTGTGCCAAATTTCAGCTTTCTATGTGGACGTGTTCTCAGGTAGTGTCCAAATATATCGTGGAAAACGAAATTATTGTATGGCAACCCCACGAAGGAGTTGCCCTATTTGTCTCATTTTCGAACTTAATATGACTTTTTTTTTAATGGCCGTGTACAAAATTTCAGCTTTCTAATCGGACGAGTTCCCGAGTTATCGTGCGCACGGACGGACGGACGGACGGACAGACGGACCTGCAAAATCAAAATAACTTTTAATTTTATGCGGGGGTGTCCAATCCATTTTGCTCTACCATCATTATTTCGAGGTGTTACAGACGGAATGATAAACTTGGTATACCCCATAGATTTCATCGAGGGTATAAAAACAGGAGCTTGTTTGTAGTTCTTAACGGATTTAAGTCATATACCTTCACCCAAACATCTGGTGTACCCCAAAGAACAAGGCTTGGTCCTTCATTTTCTTACTCTTTATTAATGATCTTCCATTAACAATAAAATCTCCATGTACTCGTATGCTGAGGATACCAAAATCTTTAAAATGTTTCACTTTATTGATGATTGCATAATATTATAAAATGATTTAAATAAACATCATGATTGATGTATAATAAATAGACTTCCTTTAAATATAAATAAATGCCTTTGCTTAAAGTTTACCAAAAAACAAAACACACTCTTCTATGAATACCATATTTAAAATTCTTCCTTAATACGTGTCACAGAAATAAAAGACTTAGGAGTTACCTTCGATGCCAAATTACTATTTGATAGACATATTAATACGATAACACGCGATCTTTAGCTGTAAGTCTTTCAAAACACTTCTTGGTCTGTTATTTGGAATCCATTCTATCAATTCTATATAAATACAATAGAAAAAATTCAAAAACAATTTACAAGGACCCTTAGTCACAAGTTCGATCGCACGTATATAGAATACCCAGAATGACTTCTTAGGTACTCATTTTTAAGCCTCGAAAATCGTCGCGTTTATATTGACTAATTATTCCTCCTAAAAATTTTTTTATAACCTCTTAGATAGCACAGATATCAATGCACAATTAGGGTATAATGTTCTACCAGTTCTTGCAGGACAAACATTAAAGACAAATCACGTATTCTATATAGAATCCAGAAACAACACAATAAGATATTTAAATCCATTAACATCTTCGGTAATAGTTTTTGTTCCTCAAAGCGTTCTACTTTGGATAAAAAACTCCCTCTCTCCGTCCTTGAAATTCATTATCTTTCCGTTTTTCGCAAAAAAATAAAATTTTTGCTTTAATATTTACCCGATAATATGTAAAAGGATTTCCATTAAGTCTGTTATACTATCGCTTAAACTTTCTAAAATAAATAAATAAAGTGGGGAAGAATCAAACTACGTACCAGTTTCAGTCGCAAATCTGTAGAAAATATATACCCACTATCTCTCAACTGCATTAAGGGCCATATACTTTGACAAAAATATTGATAACATGACTGTAGCAGGTAAATTGTATGTTCAGGACTACACCTAAATTTTTTACAGAGCTAGAGAAGGCCAAGGCAACTTTATTTAAAATAACGCGTTGTAGCTCTGACGGCTCAAGGTTGTTTTTATAGGACGGCACATACGCAGACTTGCTAGGATTGAGTAGCAGCTTATTAGCTATCGACCAGTCATAAATTATCGTTACGTCCTCATTTACACGAACAACACAATCTTCTTGTAACCCGATTGGTCTGTTTAAGTAAATCTGCACATAATCAGCATATAGATGAATATTGGCATTTTTAATTACCTCAGGCAAATAATTGATATAGGGAGTGTATAGGAAAGGACCTAGGATTGATCCTTGGGGTACTCCACAGGTGTGGAGGGTCGAAAGTTTGATACAGTCTCTAATTTTGACTGCTTGTTGTCTAAAGGTAAGAGAACAGCTTAATAGCTCACGAGTCAAAATTGAAGTAATTCGAAAGGAGCCGATTATGATCTACTGAGTCAAAAATCTTACTAAGATCGAACATGATGAGGATAGTTAAATCATGTAGATTTAAGGATTCCATAATAATATCCGTTGAAATATTCAGAAGGCCAGTTTCTCAGCTATGTCCACTTTGAAAAATTGATTTGTAAGATGATAGAAGCTGATTGTCGACTTTTTAAGGAGTTTTCGAGGATTTTGCTAAATTAACACAGCAAACAAATAGGCTTGTAATCATTAATTAGGTTAGGGTTAAGTAAGAGGGGTGTCGTTATAAGTACTTAGTCTGTTTTACTTAGACCACCAGCGGGTCCATTGTGCCACTTGACCGCATGGTATAATCTAAAACTTGCCCTATATGCATCCTGCTTCCCTTAGAAAACTCAGGATTTATCATTGCTTTGTAGCTCCCCCAGTCTTGAAAAGAAGTAGCTACCCAATAGCCTACATAATTCTACTAGGACGAGGCTTTTTAGGAACAGGGACTATGAGTGCTTTTTCAATAGGGACGGACATTGAGAAGTTGGCAGACAATAATTATAAATTTGTACTAGAATGTCAGTAATAGTGGAAGCATATCATGCCCAAGTGCAATAGATTTTACAGCACACATTGCAAAGAGGATGTCATATCATTATTCAATACGCCTATCATCTACTGATGACTATTAGGAACTGTAGAAGTAGCGTATGCAAAAAACTCACAATGTTTTGAACTCTCTTATAGCGATTATGAATTATAGGGTAGCGTGTGGCTTTTTATTGTCGTAGTAGTAGTAGCAGAACCCTTTCACCGATAATTGAATGTATTTCTTCGGTTAACCACGGAAAATGCTGTGATAGTACCTTTCGCCTTCGCGATGTACATGTCGATTAAAGAGCTGTTATAGTAGATTGCTTATGCTACTGACTTTGAGAAAATATCCAATCCAGGTAAATTAAGACAGATTGCACATATCAGGTCCATATCAATATTCTTGTAATGTCTATAGGAAAGTTATTCAATAACTCAAAATATATATTAAACTCTTTTTATATTAGAAAGGTGAATACTCTAAATAGTTTCATATATTTGTTAATGCATTATTAGATTTTAAAGAACCCCATGTGTCGAGATAGTAGGCACTATATACCTAAAAAAGAAAAGAAACTGAATTACGTAATAGAGTTAAGTTCAACAGAAGTGAAAAAGGTATTTAAAGCTGAAAATTTCCAAGCGCAACATATTTCGATTTAAACAAAACAATTTTGTTATGGTGCACTCCCACGAAAAGCAGCAACTCTAATATGGGAACGTGTACGGGGTATACATGGAGTGCAACTGGGCATGAAATCGACCTGCAATCGAAATCATGCTCAAAAACTTTTTGTTGGCACTTGCAATTTCGGGAAACTAGCATCGACGTTCTATCACGTTTTTCCTGCCGAACAAATTTAAATCGTTGGGAATAGACTGAGATATTGCGAGAATTTTAATACCCATTCAGAGGGTTCCGATCCGACCCAAATGATTCAAGTTACATATTTGCAGTGACTTTTGCACCTTTAACTAAGTTTATTCATGAATTTCTGCGGGTTTTGATTTGTTTGATTTTGGGTTTTCGGTTTTAATTTCTAGTTTTTTTTTTTCTAAATAATTTATAAACTTCTGTTGGAAAATTTATTTATTTATATTTTAAAATTTTCATTTCAATTTATTTGATCTATGTAAAACAGAAAATGAGTGAAAACATGAGAACAGCGTTAAATTAAATTTTTGGGAATTCTAATTATGAAGGAAAAAAATAATTTAGAAGATAATTAAAGAAAAAGAAGTAAAAACAAAATTATTTTTGGTAATTTTAACCCCGTCGGTTGTTATTCCTCTTCACTAAAGGACTTCTCGATCAAAATCTGTCTTAAAAATATCTGACACAAACAGCAAATCTGCAATATGTAAAGATTCATATCCACATCGATTATACATAGAACTTTCCGGATTTCTTGCGAGCTCCCCCCTTGAGTTTGAGTAGTACATCGTTTTTGGAATGCATCAAAACTATCTTATCCTATAAAGTCCACCGGATTTAATGTAGTTTATGTTGCTGAAAGCGTCACCGATAGTTCATCTTGACCACTACTTAATCCAGGGTATTCCAAAAATAATGTTCTGTGGTTTCCCATTTAATTCCATGAAATTTGCAGATCAACTTTTTCCATCCACCTAAAAATCACCCATTTCGAGATACTATGGGTTCAAAAATATTTTCTCTTGTCATGAAATGGATACGTTAAGGCATTTAGGCCAGTTCTAGGTCACCCACAATACTATGTAGGTGCCCAATTGTATGAAACAAGGCATTGAAAAAACGACAAATGAAGTTCTAAATTATGTAGGAAAAGGGATCATCTGGACAAAATACAGGATAATTCTTCGCGTATACGCATCAACTTGGGGAATAATAGCTTATGATAAATAAAACAGATAAATAAAAGAATGACATTTTTCTGCGGCATTAGGTTTGGCAGTAATTTTAGTAACTATCATTGAGTAGGGTGTGGTTCTCAAGATAACCCGCGCTTTGGGAGGTAATATGAGTGTCAAAGTACATTTTGTACATAAACATTTATACAAATTGCCTGACAAACTTGGTGCTGAGCAAGGAGACTGGTTCCACTTGGATATCGGAATAATGGAGGAAAGGCACCACGGACGGTGGGGCCGTTATTTGATGGTGTACTATAGACCTTACAAAGGGACTATCCTGACTAGAAACATCATACAAAAATGTTTTTGTTTTTAATTATTTTTCTATTTTCTATTTTAATCTAATCTATGAAATATAATACACCATTTATAACGCAGTTTGATATTAAAAGGTCTCACTATGCTCACACTTCTTCCGTTTTTTTTTTTTTCATAAATACAAGAGGATAAAATAACCACCTCGTCCGGAGTTTGAAACTCGGACCTTCCGCTTTCCGGGCGACTGTTCTAACTTCTGAGCTATTTATTATTTTTTATTATTTGTGGGGGGATGCGGGCAGAGTTTTAGCCACTCATCTAGTGACCGCGACCTATAAGATCTCTTGTGGCTTTACCCTTGAATGCCCTAGGGCGCCCACTCGAACTTAAGGTCTTTTATAACGTCGATGACAATCATTATCATTATCAATTCTTGCTTATTGATTCTTATTTTAAATGATTTTATAATTTCTAAACTAATTAATTTTACAATCTTTTCTTAAATGGATAGAAAAACTTCTTCCAGTGGGTTTTACCAGTAACCTCTCGATGGGTTTCTTAGAAAGACTTTCCAAGAGTTTCAGAGCTGTTGCCCACAAGTTCCCACGATAATTTGAAAAGCTTTTTTAGTTTTTTTTTATTCTTTTCTAATGACGTTGAAAAAACTTACCTGTGAAAAGACAAGAAAGTTGTTATGCAGTAGGATTACATCTTGCATGTAGAGAATGTAACCTGATATGCCTGTTGTTGTCATCTTAAAATATTAATTTTAAGACGGTAAAAATAATTGCATGTGTGTACATGCAATTAGACTGGAGGATTTAAAGAAATATATGTATGTACTGTGTAGATGCGAAAAGGAAGAAGACATTGTGCATAGGTAAGTAGGCATACCGTGTGAGTGGAATTTGTGTCTTGATAATAAAATGCAATTTATGCTTAATTGAATTTTATTATAATGTGGAAGTGTGATTTAACCAAACTAAAATGGTATATTCATGTATCGACCTATGGTTGTCATTCTGGGCAAGTCAAAATAATAGCGATAAATTATGTTAGCCTGAGTAATTTCTACATGGGAATTATTGAAACAGTTTCAGAAAGCACTTTCAATTTGCATGACTATAAGTGGGCTAGAAGATACGATTAAAATATATGGCTGTCATTACTATATACTCTAGTATCAGAAATATTGCAATAGGGCACTAGAAACAAGAAAATAGTAAGCATTGCTAATCACTCAATAGCAAGAGCGGATACAGTGCGGTTGGATCGGAGCGATCCCCCCCCCCTCCACACGTAGAGCATAAATATATCAAAATTTATACGCTAATCAAATTAAATTTTGTTTTAGTGCTGCTTCTAAACCAGTACAAAAAAATAGAAAATAATTTCTTCCTTCACTTACCTAGATCACAAAAGTTCTCTAGAGTTTCCCTTCGTTACATATATATTGAAATTATATTACATTAGTGTATAAATCTTAAAATTGTCAAGCTACATAGAGAAATCAAAATATGGGCAGTTGAAATTTTAATACTTCAGTGAATAATAATTTCCAAAATTTAAATTTGGAGCTCCTAATTTTATCAAAATACTTAATTAAATTACTTCGCTTCGACTTTGTTCTCTTTCAGTATCTCGAAAATATTAACTTTTATACCCAAATGTAATATAATTCAAAACTTAATTAATTATAAAATTAAGGGAAACTCTAGATAAATTATCCTCAAAAAATGCCAAATTGTATCATTATGGAATTTTCAATACAAAAAAATGTTTGCATTTGTTTGTGACCGAAAGTTTACAAAAGCCGGATACATTGATGAAAAATAGTATGTTGGGAAAATCATCATAGCCGGGGTAATTAATAACAGATTCAGTTTTTTTGCAGATATTTAGTTTAAAGCAAATAGGGTTATACATATATTAATCCTACCTAATTAGCACTCCTCGAAAATTACTTTAACAAAATGTGTGTTTGAAAAGTGTTTTTTTTTTGTTAAAAACGTTGACTTTATTTTTTGTAACAAATTGCAGCGCAGCCCAGGAAAGTATGGTGTTTGAATTAAATGCAGGCTAGTTGTTTGGCCCACACAGATCCACAAGTTCTCGTTCTAGAACCTGTTTTTTGTTCTGAAGATATTTGTCCACATACAAGTGCCTAAAATGACAAAAGAATGAACACAAAGTATCGAGTTCAGAAAATATACAAAAGAATTATGTATATAAAAATAAATTAATATCCAAAGCATGTCTCCATTTCCACAGTCTTCAAACAAATTCCTGGAACAACTTGGACTTTTACGATTAAGACTAGCCTGTTCGTCTCTCTAGTATACTTCATGCTAAAATATAAAAAAAAAAGTATTATTAATTCGAATAATAGCAAATAGATTGTCAACAGACCTACTTGGAATATACATCCCTCCCGTATGTTTTCAATTTGAAATTACATTTTCACGATATGATTTCGCAGCAGTCAGAGTTCAATGAAATGCAACTTTTAGATCGATCCTCCACCAGAAAAAAATCTAATATTTGCTTCCATCTAAGTAGCAATTTACTCCAACTGCAGATATTTACTTCTGCTATAATTCCATCCTTCACCTAATTTGGAATTTACTCCTATTGCAGAAATTTAATTCTGTTTCACCTCCATCCTACATCTAAGAGTAATCGAGTCGATTACAGATCTATTCAGAATGTTTGCCGGCGATAACAATAATGCTAACTGTACCTACTTAACTGGCTATGATTACATATACATGTAGGAACTGAACGAACCACACACAGTGTAAACCTAACCGAACCACTGAACTGACGGCGAGCGAAATGAAGATGACAGTGGAGAATCAGCTGCGAGCGCATATATCAAAAGACGGGGACACCATCCATCGTGAGACGAGAAAACCAGATTCCAAGTCATCCGCCACAATAATTATAATATCCATTTAACTCGTTTTATCAAATTGTTAGTGTTTAGTCCATAGTAAATAAAATCGATTGAATTTATCACGAAGAGCGCGTTTGTCTAAGAATTCCTACATACATATACGTACTACATTACTGAAAACAGAATTCGTTTGCTGTTTAAATTACAAATCAGAAAAGGCAGATATTCTACATAAGCAGAAATTTACTTCTGCTGCAGAAACTTACTTCTACTTATTTCCATGCTTCACCTGAGCAGGAATTTAGGCCGTTTGCACATCGAAAAACGAAAACGAAAACAATAAACCGAAAAACACAAAATGTGTCCTACACTAACACATATTTGCCGCAATACATGTAATAAAATATTGGATATTTATTCTAAATACAGTTTTAATTAAAAAATATCCATATTTAAAGCTTTATTTCAATTAAAATACATTTTTATGTTTATTCGTACGAAAAACCATTTTTCGTTCCAAACTGTCAAGTATATTTTCGTTCCATACTACGTTCCACACACGAACGAATATTTTTTTCGGTCGTGCATAACCTCATTCCCGAAAAACAATTTTTCGTTCCAAACTGTCAAGTATATTTTCGTTCCATACTACGTTCCACACACGAACGAATATTTTTTTCGGTCGTGCATAACCTCATTCCCGTTTATTTACATTTGATACAAACCCAAGCCAACTTTTATTCGTTCGTTTTTGATGTGCAAGCATAAACGAATTTTCGGTGTGGAACTGCTTATTCGTTCGTTTTCATTTTTCGATGTGCCAACGGCCTTACTCCGGCTGTATATATCTACTTCTGCTTCTATTACCATGCTCACATGGGCAGCACAGAAAAAACTTCTATTTAGTTACGCATTCACGGCAAACTACACCTCAATTCTGTTTCCATACAAACATAAAACAAGGCTGAAATGTTGCCTTACACACTGCAGCACTCATTACAGCTACTTGGTGCAACGTTTCCAATTTCCTTAGAAAGGTTCACACTTTGTAGTATAATTTGATTAATCAAATTCTATTGAATTAACTCACGAATTTAATTGTGGAATTTCTTCTTCTTCTTCCATAATTGAACAGCGCCCACAAATACAGTAGCGGCATTGAAGTTATCGTTGAATTTTAAATTGTTGGATGAATTGAATTTTAGTTTGAATTATAAGTTTTTTTGGTTTTAGAATATTTTTGATTTTAGTTTAAGGAATTGAATTCGTGATATTAGTTGTAAGGAATATATAGAATAAAAATTTTATATTTAAATTCGAAAAGTTGAGTTGTCATTTTACAACCGGCACACCTCTTCGCTAGAACACAAAACTCACACTAGTTTTATGTGAAAAACACAGGTGGTACCAAATTTTACTATGTTTACGGGATCAAAAATTGTTATTACCTGTATTCTTTTCTGTTTGCAGAACAGAACAGAACAAAAGATAAACATAAGAACGTCTCATACATTTTCATAGAAGATTTATATGAAGCGAACAGTGAAAATAGTTCACTTCAATAGATAGAACAACTTGCTCTCCCCAGTAAATGGGAGTTCTAAAATAAGGTACACAAAAGAACACAGAGTTACAGAGACATTAAGAAATTATGATAGCCTTTCACAAAACGCCCTGTATCTTAAAAAGTACAGGGCATACGGTCGCAGTCAAGAGAGAGTTGTATGTAGAACTTCATGGGCTTTTGACGATGATTGTTCAACTGCCCCCATACTCTTCTCCTCTCAGGAGTTCTGGTGGTTTAAAGCAAGAATTTCGGATTTTTTAGCATTTTTTTCACGTTGACATATTGTTTTTTTTTATAAAACGTTAATTAATATAACTTTTTTATATAAAAAACTGAAAACTGTGGACGCTCATCTTTAATTTGACATTTACACCCTATGTACTATCTTAGCAGTTAAATAGTTATTAGCTCATAACAAACTTACGAACTTATGGTACTGATATTAGCTCAGAAAAATGTATATTAATGAAGCTAAGCGCAATTTTTAATAATAATTAAGGAAGAAAGGTTTTTTAATTAAAAATATATACATTTATAAACGATGGGTAAAGGTCTACTTTTCCGAACGTGGAAACAATTTTAAAAATATGTTTGACGATGCCTATGCCTATGTATGTGCTGAACGCTCATTTCCGTGTTAAAACAAATAAAAAATTATTTACGAGCTAACTTACATCAAAATAAAACAAGTCACCTGTCGCTATTATGCATTGCATCAGATGTAATGGACTCGATTATTTATGATGTCATTATAGACTTATTTGCTAAAATAAAAGCCAGAACAAAATGTTTAGTTATTATTTTATTTTTTATTTAAAATCGACCTGATTTGTTTTTATACCTCGTTTTAAATACCAATTTCGTGTTACTTTTATATTATTAAAATGCTTTATTATGGAAATGTCGACTCTTGTTTTCAATAAACTAAAAAAATGCAAATGTATATTTTATTAACTGAAATAGGTTAATTTTTTTGAGGCCTCAAAATAATTTTGCGCCTAAGGCCTCCAAAAGTATAAATGCGGCCCTGGTGATGACCGTCGAATTGTGTTTCCCGCTTAATGTTCCAAGTGGCGATACAGCACCACACAGTATTGTGAAAAGTAATTATATATCTTTACCGCAATACATCTCGTAAAAATATCCATACATATAAGTATTATTTTGTTACTGTACCTGCTAAAGAGGCCTTCCCTTGTAAGAAATAAAGATGGATTGCATCAGAAATTTGTTTGAAGAAGTATGCAGTTTTATTAAATTTTGTCCCTTTCACCCACCGAAAACTGAGCATTTGCCAGTGTTAGCAACAAAACACTGAAATTTTTTGTTCGAACCGAAAAAGACATGATAAAAATTTCCCCGGAACCAATTGTTTATTTCTAAACTTTCTTCACCTAGGAATATTATTTTTGATACTTACATGCTGTCGAAAAGTCAATTTGCTCCTTTTAATAGTTGAATTGAATAAGGTGAAATAATTAAAAAAAAAGAACTAAATAAAAATCGAAATATAGTGACATGGTTAGGTTAAATGAATAACGGGAACCATAACTATTTTTCTGTGTATTCCATAGTTTTCTAACTACCCCATATTTTTAGAAATAATTAACTTAAGTTAATTATTGTTTCTCTCATTAGATATGTTTTAAATATATAATGGAATTTAGTGGGGGGGAAAATTCTATTAAAATTTACATAAACAACGAAAATTGATATTCCATGGCCGCGTTCAAAATTTATGCTCTGGAGCTGCTCAGGAGCATCTTATTTGCAGGCAAAATAAGCTAGCATCTGCACGAAATAATCTTGAATGACCAAATTAGCTTCTCCAAGGTACAGCATGAACTTTTATTCATGAAACATCAGCAAACGATATACAGAGGTCTGCAAGCAATATCATATGAGTTCTCTGCTCAAGCGAAGGGCGGGGCCGGTTGTAAAAGATAACTCAACTTTTAAAAAATTTCAATATAAAAATTTTTATTCAAAGACTGCTAATACTAATATCACAAAACAGTATTCAATTATAATAATTCAGTTCTTAAAACTAATATTTCAAAAAAACTTTTAAAAAATTCAATAACAAATTCATAACAAGAACTTCAGTGTCGCTACAGTGATTCTTAAATTCACGAATAAACGTAATACAATATAATTGTGAAAGTATAATGCAACGTGTGGGCCTTTCCAGAAAAATTGAAAACGTTGCAGCAAGTAGCTGTAATGAGTTCTGCAATGCTTAAGGCTGCAGTGTGAGCAGAATTGGCTTTATGTTTATCTGGAAACAGAATTGAAGTGTAGTTTTCCATGTAGGCGCAACAAAATAAAAGAGTCTATCTATGCTGCACGTGTAACCACGATAGCAGTAGTAGAATTAAATGATTAGGCAGCAGAAATAAGTTTCTGCTTAAATAAAGGATTGAATGAAGCAGAAGTAAATTTTTGTAGCAAAAGTAAATTCATGCTTAGATGGAGGATGGAAGTGAAGCAGAAGTAAATTCCTGCTTAGATGGAGGATGGAAGTGAAGCAGAAGTAAATTTCTGCAGCATGAATAAAATCATGCTTAACTGTAGGATAAAGTTGAAGCAGAAGTAAATTTCTGCAGCACGAGTAAATTCCTGCTTAGGTGAAGGATGGAGGTTTCACAGAATTAAGTTTGTATATAATGGAACCAAAAATTAGATTTTTTGCAAAGGATAGGAAACAGAGTAAATTCTGGTGGAGGATGTGTTCAGAGTAAATCTTGAACCTAGAATCATATTATATGTATATTATATTAATTCCTGTTAATTATGCGATGGAATGAATGAAACTTAAATTGACCAATCGATTTTTTGTAGAATTCTCGCTACTTACTATAACTTCGAAATCATCATGGAATAACTTATGACGGATTTACATGGCCTTAGCCTAAAAGAGACAATGGTAAGTTTATATCTGGAGTCAATGGTGAGTTTTGGCTCGTTATTTATAGATTAAAACGATTTTATGACTCACAAAACTGACTATGACTTGCTAAGCGATGCATTCAGCAGTGGCGTATCTAGGGTGGGGTGGTGGGGGTGATCCGGCATTCTTTATATTTCTGTCTAAATTATGTAAAAATAAAAATTAATAACATAATAATGTTGTAATCCACCGAATCATTTATTGTAATAAGTATTTAATTTAAAAAAATCCATGCTAACCCCAGCAATCCTTACCGACGCGACGATGTTGAGATTTTTAAGCTTAATCACGAATGTAAATAAACATCAGTTGTTAATACTTTCCTTAGCGCTATTGTTTTTATTATAAATGGAGCCCCCATCGGTCATGGACATCACCAATACGTAAGAGGAAGGCATTTGTTATCTCATGGTGGTAGAAGCAATGTTACGAAGTAAGAAGAGACTTTGTATACATGATTATAAATGCATTTATTAATAGTTATGTTTACCTTCCCACCCGCCACTTTGTTTCTGATATATGTATGTGTTATACCTATATTCCTGAAAAGCAGTAATTTTGACTGCTTGGGAAATTTTAAATTAATTAACACTTAGCCAACCGATCGGGGAGATCTCCCCACTTTAAAGTAAATCGGTGCATGACAAACCGGGGAAATCTCCTCAATTTAAAATAAGTCGGTGCACGACCGATCGGAGAGATCACCCATCTTGACTTTAGTCCTTGTGTATAGAATTATGTAGTTATTTCGAAAATGCTTCCTTGTTATAATATCACATGGCTGCACTTAGTTTTAAGGGGATAGTAAGTAAGAGGGTACAGCCATTCCACACGAAACCGATTACCTTCGAAGCCGACCATCTCCGATTTGAATGAAACTTCCACAATTTGTAAGGAATACCAAAATACCTTGACCATATATTTTTGTATTCCACTACCACCCGGCTACCTCCCGCTAGGGAAGTTAGAAATTTTGTGATTTTACGATGAAGTAACATTTTCAAATAGCATATCATGTCATATATAAAAAAAAAGTGCTAGAAGTCCTCTATCTATCTCACTCACACTTCATGGAATGACTCTCCGTCTCACTCAAACTAAAGTTAGGAGAAGTATTAATTTTCTGTTCTTGGTTCGGCAAAATGTGACTTTTTCTTCCAAGCTGGAGCAGTTATTTGGGATTACATAAGAAAAATAGAATTGAACAAAGTAAAGATTTGTAGCAACAGGAGCTAAAAAACCATCACAGGGTGTACATTTTCTCGAAAACAAAAGAAATGTCTATAATTAAAAAAATACACGACTTAGATTTTGTTTTATTTTTTTCTGGTAACTATTATGATTTCACCTATCACCCGATTCCGTCTTGAGTTCGTCTTCCGGGACACCCTGTATGTAAATATATTCAAAACTGAGTTTTAGAAAAAAAGGTCCAACCTATTGCGGATGATTAGTGCTCCAAGTTTTACTAAATTCCCATAACAAATTAACGGACTCTCTCGTCATGGAATCTTATGGACAGAAAAAAGGATGGTAAAAATTAATTTCCTTTTTAAATATTCCACGAGAAGGTATATGGTGCTAATTCATCATTTCGTTCCACTGCAAGTGTAAGCGCAACTAGACCTAATAAAGCCTGTAATTTGAATAAAAAATAAAATTCCCTAGTTAAATTTAGCCTAAGGTGAATTTGTGAAAACTTTGGGTTAAGCTCAAAGGTTCAGCCTTAAATGAAACACGTCTATACATACTAACGTCGTTGTAATTTAATCCACGAACTATGTCCTGTCTGTGAGTAGAAAGGCTAAAGGGATATCCATCACGTGATAAAGACCAATAGGCTCTGCACCAGTTGTTTTTGTGCACACCTCACTTCTATTCTAGTTTCGTTCAACGTTCGGTACTATTACGCTTTAAGCTTAATGGAACTTGCAGCAGATCCTGAAGACTCATTGAATGGAGGATTACTGAGGAGTACCCAAAAGGCAAAGTCCGACAAACCGTATTAGCTTAAATTGAACAGGAAGAGAATCAAGATAAGATTAAAGAGGTAAATTTGTGGGGCTTAAAATCGGCGTATTCACCATTCATCTGGGTATTTTGCAGTATATTTAAGTAGTTCATTTAGGTGTAAAGGACAGGAGGGCCTTTTGAAGAATCTGATCACGATCACAATGCGCCAAATGTAGGCGATATACATGGTAATACCCAGTTGATTACATTACATATATTCAAATTTGGTCCTTATTAGCTAATTAAACGATAAATGGAATCACCAGGAACCTATATAATAATCCTCTTTCCCGAATCCCTCATATTGCCCCATTCCTACATTCTATGGCTTATCACAGCCATTACTCACTTTGTAATTCTCGACTTTGAGGTTTCAGTTGAAGTCTGACCCCGAAAACATGGAACAGCAGGTTTCCATGACTTACTTACTTGAAAGCGAAATTTCAAGCAGAAGATAGTCTCCAACCGTTATGCGATCCTTTTTTTATTAAATTAGTTCCGACAAGGGCTGCTCCGCGGAGTCATGTACTTGGTTAGGCGTGTAATGTAATTGGATCGGACAAACCCTCGCCCCCACCGACTGACACAACTGCTTAGTTAACACATCAACGATGAATTTTTAATACTCGGATTTCCTTGACGAACTTTTCCAGCTGGATTAATTGGAGATTCATTCCCTGAGGATTGGGGGCGGCGGCGGGGTGTTTGGGTGTTGTTTGTAAAGTGGCTCGTGGTCTCTTAGGCTTTTCTAATTCTTTGGTGGATGTTTGAATCTTTCGAGGCTGAGTGGTCGTTGAAGGCAAGTACTATTTGGCTATTTTTTATTTTTGGCGCAGAGAGAAAAATACTGTGATGACGATGAAATTTATAGCGGGGCAAATGAAACTCAGAGCTTCGTGCCGCAGATTATACGAGGATAGCGTGAAGAATGAATATTTCAAAGGATATAAAACAGACTTTGTTAATTTTAGGGTGCGGAAAGGCTTTTTAATGCTTATTTGCCTTTTAATTTTTAATCACTTGTGGAGCAGGAACTTTTATAGTTCGTATATATACTTTATGGGGAAATACATAGGTGTATCAAGGCGGATGGGTAATATTTCATAGAGAATGAAATATGTATATGGAAAAATATTATGTATTTGGGCGTGGATGTAAAATATCTTTTACAATAGAGGAAGCTGTGCTTTTATACTCTAAGGGTAGTAAAGATCTTATGTAAGTATGTCGAATGGTTGCTATGTGAACGTTTCGATTTTTACGAATATTAGGAAGGGAACCGTGAGATGCTGTGCTCAAATTTGGGACCAGTTTAATATTATTATCCTGAAGTTGATTTTATGTTAAATGGAGAAATGCAAACTATAAATACTAACGAGGATCCAATTAACATAGAATTTTATAGGGAGGTACCACAATAATGGTAGACATTCATCTCATTATTGTGAAACACTGTATAGTAAATTTTACATAGAATTTACGGTGGGGTTAAATATTTTTAAATCGAACTTCGTACATCTTCCACCATACAAAAAACAGAAAAATGCACCGAAAAGTAAGATATAGGCCGGATGACGAAATTCATCTCTTTATTGCCAAATTCTGTGATTGGCCTCGAAATATCAGATGGGCTCCCGAACTTCTGAATGATCACAACATCTGAGTGGCTCTATAGTAAGTAAAAGCAAAGAGCTTGTAACTTAGGTATAACTTGTCTGTTAGATGTTCTTTGATAAAACATTTTTGTGAGTGCTGATGGGTCTGAAACCAAATCCACAAAATCACGAGCCTATGCTTGCAGGACAGGCATGACGAATTAAAAAAAACCCAATTTTAGATTCCTTGTGCTCACCTAAATATGCTGATATTTTGTGCTAAAATTCACCTTGATGTGAGACATCGTGGTTGGTTACAGTGATGTAACAGGAAGGAAAAACGAAGTAGCAAATTAACTTGTTAGAAAAGGTTCACCCATCAATTTGTTCTTTAAAATTGGTCAAAATTATCTGTACGAATTCACTAGAGAACTGAAAAGTGCACGATTCTCAATATCTCAAAATAGCAATGGACAAAAACATGTCTAAGGAAAAACGACTTCATTAGAAGTCTTAGAGACGAAAGGGAAGTGAAAATCATTCAGTATCTGCAATTGTGTTTCAATCTGTCCAAACGAAGAATAAACTCCTCATCATCTCTTGTTTCTAGTTTTAATTTCCCAACTTATGGGTGGAATCCGATGAAGCGGTATCAAAACAGATCATTCTAAAGTCTAAGTGTAGGAGGTTAAAACTACCTTAGTTGACGCCAATCTAGCCTTACCTAATTTTGTATGAAATTATGAGATATCTAAGGATGATTAAGAGAAGCAAACTCTCTCATCCCGATATTACTATGTAAACTCAGTGTAATGCTCTCTATAAATGTATTGCGTCGTTTGCTTGAGGGCTGACTTGAGCTAGCTGACTTCATATTTATTACTCATTTGCTTACCTAACATAAAATATAAAATGGTTAGTTTAGATTCTAAAATAACTTCTTTTGATTATGATATACAAGTAAAAGAAGGAATGCTTTCCATTTCCATTGAACACGTACCAACTAGTGCTTTCAAAAACTACCATTTGTTGTACACACGCTGGAGGCTTATATTTTTTTATATACGTTAAACCAATAGATCTCCGATCTTCAATTTCTTTAATAATGAACATTTTTTATTTCACATACAACCCGGTTCAATGCAGAGCTCTCTTTACTACACTCTACTGTTTACTTTTATCAAATTCACTAACAATTATAAATGAACACTACTTAGCTAGTACTGTACTTCAAATTATCGCAATCCAGGTCTTTCGCTTGTTTACTACAAATTGCCAATAACCTCCCCAAAGTTTTCATTCCAGGACCGTGAATTCTCTGAACTTTGTAATAAAGTTGTTTACTGTCCAAACCAATAGATGTCGCTTGTTTATTAACTGTTTATATCAGAACCAATAGATGTCGCTCATCCTTTTTTATTGTACGTAACAGCGCAAATAAGTAAATATACAGATAACGAATCGAATAGGAAAATTGAAAACCAGAACTCAACGCTCATCAAGACTAGGCAAGTTACTTGCACAAGTAAAGACTCTCTTCACTTCCCTATGGCCCTCGTAAGTCCAAATGCTTACTTGCGACAAGTTGGAAATCTTGTTCCACTCTTTTTTACTTTTTAGAGCAAGTTCACACTTTTAACTTAAATCTTATGTGAATTTTAAACATGGGGATGGTATAAATTGTCAGATGGATATAGATTTGTGGAAAGTGTCAACTTTGCACCACATTAAAAAAAATAAATAAATAGTTAGAGTTTGTATTCCTCAATATATGTAGAAAGAGGTTGATCCAAAAAAGTATGATGGGAATATTTGATGTGATGAAAGACAAAATTGCGGACACATTAAACGATTGAGAAAATAAACGTGTTTGGGTACGAAAATGAATTAATTAGGTGCTTTTAGTACTCTTCTCAAAGAACTAATTCTTGAAGATAGGCAAGCCTATCGGAATCATTTACGGCTATCTCCGGAAAATATTGCTGTTAATGTAATTTTGAAAGGATTGACAGAAATCAGCTATTTTAAGTTAATGTACCACTTCAGGCAAATTCCTGCAAAAGAAGTTCCACTTCAGACAAATTCCCGCAAAAGTACTTGAGGAGTGTGAACATGAACTTGCTCCTATGTAGCAATCTGCAATCTAATTGTGCAAGTAAATTGCAGAGTCTGAATGAGCCTTCATCAGATACATGTTGCAAGTCAATTAAAAAAATTTGCAACTTTTCGCTCGAGTATAAAATCGACGATGCCTCGACCTGATGTAGGAAGGCCTCAATTCTTTCTTAGAAATTTACTGCAGATTTTTCTCAGAAATTTACTGAAATTTTTTTCTTAGAAACTTATTGGAAATTTGTTCTTGCTTCATGCATTATTGGAAGCCGACAACGGGAGTAACTTTCTAAGAAAAAATTGAGGGCTTCCCTAGATCAGGTTGAGGCATCGTTGATTTCATTTTGGAGCGAGGCATTGCATTGCTCTGGTTCTGGTAAGATAGAAATTTGGGTGTGTTCCGGAGCATTAGGAACGTTTTCTGTTAATAACAATATTGCTTATATCGTATTCTTTTCAACGAGCTCTACACCGGTGCAGTGCATCTCTACGTATTTTTGTTGTTGCATTACAAAAACAAAAACGGGTAAAGCTGCGCTGCACCGGTGTAGAACTCGTTGAAAAGAATTCGACATAAGCTACAATTTTCGTCGTTGCTAACTAACTTGGTTACTAGAAATGTTTATAAGGTTTTTATTTTTCTGATATGAGTTAGTTATCTGTATATTTACTTATTTGTGCTATAATGTTACGGATATGATTTGAGTAGAGTAGAGTTTTTTATTTTATTCTTAAGCAGGCATTCGAAATAGCAGACAGACATGGGATTTATATCTATTTCTTACTTTGAATCTTTGCCGAGGCACTGAAATTGAAAAAGGCATAAAAAAGTAATTTTATAAAGTCCTCTTGTAATATATGCCTTTATGCCTTTAAAGCATGGGCTCTAACATAAGATATCGTTAAGTTGTTAGGTCCCTTTTAGTGGAGACTCATACTACACTGATAAGACACGCTTATAAATTACGCTAATTATGGGATCCATCAATTCATAATATTTAGCAAACTTTTAATTCAAGCAGGCTTTGTGAGGATGAACAGCCGCAGGTCCGCGACTAGATTATCGATGAAATAACAGCAACTCTTTAGAAATCTGCTAACAGACGAAGACATTTTGGGAACGACGAAGTTGTGCGGATAACGAATAATAACCATGGTAAGGGCCAAAACTCCATTTCGTATTTGTCGATGTTCGAAAATATGCAACTAAATTAAAAACACGCTAATACCAAATTTAACATTATTTTTGACAGGAAATCAAGTTGAATGGTCAGCGTCAGGGTCCCTTGAAATACATTTTTCATTGAGCGAAGATGTCAATCACAAGCACAAAATAATATTTGCATAATTATTTCACACTTTACGGAGCTCCATTCCTGCAGTAGATCCATTCGTATTCAATATTTGTTCTTTAACTCATTAAATATTCACAACAGAAACACAAATCTTGTTTATTTTGAATCAAATAAAGGATAAAGTTCAACATGAAATCATTCGTGTATCAAAAAATCGCTCAAGAAAATCTATGTACAAGGGTCGACATAAAGCTCAAATTTCTGGAAGTTACAGCGTCATTCGCAGAGAATGGTTACATTTAAGAAATAACTCATACCAACGTATAATTCTGGTAGGTATCGTTGCTAAAACTTATAGCCCAATCTTTGATGAGTATAGGTATACTTGAACCGATGAAGAAAAACAAAAAAATTGGATCCTTTCTTGTACATAGTAGGTATCGTAAAATATAAAGCTAAAGCGTTTTCTTGTTAGCAATCAACATTTATTACTCGACCGCTATCCAGAAAATAGGCTAAGACCAAAACCATCGTCCCAAAAGATATGAATAAATTTGTTTTGACATCAAACCTTAAGTGAATGTTGTTCATATTAAACGGACCTTAACAGGTGGGTGCTCCTCTTTCATTCTTCCAGTTAATCTTTGTCACCGGTTCATCTTTTCTACGAATAATCGATAATTTCGTGATGTTGCTGTAACTCTTGAACACGCTCCTTGGGTGTGCAACCAACAACCAATTATGCCATCAACTGACCTGATCCTTGGGAAAAACTGTTGATATATCAGTCGGAAGTACTCACACGTGAGCAAGAGAATACATCCGGGATGGCAAGCAGCTTGGCATGATATTTGATATAATGCTTGAGGGTGAGCTAGCGCCCATCCTAAATTGAAAGCGTGCGCAGTATTGAAAGCTCAACAAGTAGTCGTTCCAGAGGTAAGTGGATACCATTTAAGTGTAGATGGCACTTATAGCTTTAACAAAGCCAATCTTGGCATACCTTCGCGATTCCATAGCGTCATCTCGTTTCTCAAAGGTGTAAATCGCTATTCTTACGATTATATAACGGGAGGAATCCTTATGCGGGAGTCTACTGCCATGTTTGCACCCTCTTCAAATAAATTCCTTTGCCCCGAAATGTCTTCCTTCTGCGTGTATAAATTCAATTTCTCTTACTAACTAGATGAATTCGTTTTATTCCTTTGGCGTGGTTATTGCTTAAAAAATGTTCCTAATTAACTTGTCGACGGGTATTGATGGGATGCGGTATACGTTTATGCCAAAAGCTTAAAATGGTGGGTTGCTAAGGCATAGCATAGCGTAGCATAACATAGGTAATTACTGTGTTTAAATAGAATTTATGCGAGATTTGATGGAATTAAAGCATGCTGGCTAAAGAAAATTAATTCTCTCATAAAACTTCTGTGTGCGCGGGCGGTACCTACGTCCAGACCTTTCATAAGATATGGAGATCGTCATCCAAAAATTTACCTTCCACGCATTTTACGAAATTTATGATACCGAGTGCAGATGGAGGTTGAATGTATTCTCGGAGTAAAGCAGAGGGGTGCTTACGATGTTTGCTTGAAATGTATAGACATTGAAGGAATTTTCGCAGTTGTTACCACAGACCGATTAATAGCGCGAAATTCACTTAATAAGAGAATTATTATGGAATTAAATATTCAATTAATTAATTGACAATTATCCGAACAAAAAAAACATATTTTTAAACTTAGGATGAAGTGCTTTCCAAGTTTATTTTTTATTGTCCTCCATATTTTATTATTTTAAAGACTTTCATCATATTTTACCATCTCGAAAAATATTCGCATTATAAACGATTAGTATTTTTGGAATCTCGCACATACATATAGCTTTCGATCTATTTGGTTGGTCTTCAAATGTCTTCTGCTCATTCACCCAAAACTACCCATTAAGTTTTCAATTATTATGCTTTGTCACGTCAGTTTCCCACAGCAAGTACAGTAAGTCTTAGGAAAGTGAGAAATCCGAAAATAGAGTCAATTATATACACAGGAAATTACTAGTGTCTGTCTCTTGTGATGTCATTTCGAGTTTCTAATTATGCTTCAGATTCTGTATATATTCAGAATATGATTGACAGAAACATGGGTAGTAATGAATTCTTATATACACGGACTTTATTATATGATAGGGAGATCCAGACGTAGCTCCCGTCACTCATCTTGGTACCTATTAGAGCTTTTGTAACAATATACTCCTAAGTACTCTAGGATGCCCATTCTAAGGTCTTTTACAAGGTTACGATTAAGTTAGAGTGATGATCTTCGCGCGAACTCCTGCCTCACTTAGACCATTTGCAGACAATTTTGATATTATTAGGACCCTATCTGGGAAAGGAAAGATACCTCAAGAGTCATTCTATGGGGCTTGTATGCGCTCCGCGTGTTTACCAAAGAGGCAGTGCCCGGTAACAACTGCGATAACATTACGCATATAACTAAGATTTCTCCTCATTAGAGATTCAGTCTTCCTAGGACAGAACTCGGGACACAGCTGGCTTGAAATCGCACATATGGTCAATTCTCCCTATCTGCGATTTGCCAGCTTACAGGCTTGTACGTCTAGAATCCTCCTCGCTAATTTTAGGGGCTGATATATGGGTTCCTCCGTTAGGCAAATAGACGCAGTGGAGTCCTTTATTGCCACAGCATCAACTCGCTCGTTTCCAAGTATGTGACTGTGACCACCCAGAAGAGAATAACCGTATGGTTAGCACCCAGTTTCCCGAGCACACAGCTACACAGTTTCAAAAGACGCGATCTAATGGTGCTTCCCAAAGCCTGATCTGGGCTGAGAGACGGGTTTTTGGGTGTACAAAAATAGGCTCATGGACAATAAATACAATGAAATACCTTTCCTAATCATGTCAAGGGACTTGACAGGACCCATGAATTTATGTATTTCTTTCAGGGCTCGAAAATAACCGGCATTTTCAAACGAAAAAGTCACATTTAAAATGGAATCTACAACGAAATATATTTTAATGGTGTGTATACATTTTTGAAAGCTCTTTCAACTGGTGGCATGATCACGAAAAATTGGACCTTTTTATAAAAGTGAAAAAATATAAGTAAAACTATACTTTTACATTAAAAGTTTTTAATAACCGGTAATCTTTAGCGTATATTTTTCATAAATAGTCCAGTCAATATGGACTAAATAAGGCCCATGCCTTACAAAACGTGGGTCAGCTGTGATTTTTATTTATGTTATTTAGTTCGGACTCCGATGAAAAATCCAAGTTGTCACCCATGGAGGCGGTCTGCAAGATCCGCCATCTTGGGATAAAAATACAGAAAAATATTTTTTTTTCATAATAATTCCTCAACGGTGGATTCTACGACAAAAATGACTGATTTGAAGAAAACTAAATTCCCACATTTTCTGTGCAAACCCCTATAAAGGGTGTTTCATACATGGGGTTCATAGGACAGAAAGTGATAGTATTCACCTAGTCAAAGAAAATTTGTAAGGCAAGGGGGGAGCTGCATTTCAACCGTTTCGGAGTTACAGAGTGATTAAGAAAATATGCAAGTCTTTCACAAAATACCCTGTATTTAAAAAACGTTCAAGGTGTGCGCCAATTACAGAGCTCATTGTATGCAGAACTTTATGGCCTTTCAAACGATTGCTCGACCAGCCCCGTACTTCTCTCCCCCAAGCAGTTATGGTTGTCTAAACTAAGAATTTCGGATGTTCTTAACTTTTTATTGATTTTGACCTCTTTTATTAAAAAAAAAGGTGCTTAACGTAATTTTTTTTATACACAAACTGTAAGCTGTAGACTCTCCACTTTAACTTGACCTATTATACCTATATGTGCTCACTGTAGCCGTTAAACAGTTATTCGGTCATAACTTATTTGGATCATACCGAAATTAGACGATATTTTTTTGAAAATGACGTATTTTTAGTTACTAAGGGAACAAATTATCTTTATATTTTTTATATTTTTTAAATAAATCTTTATATGATCACTACAAACTGTTAGACATCTGAGTTCACTGTAGTGTAGACAGCAGGCAGTTCAGGGATTCACTGCTGTGCTGATGAGATCGCCCTGTATTGCTGATCGAAACATGCAGTATGCTCTAAACATTTTTTATGAAATTTTGATTTTTGGCTTCAAAGCCAGTACCTCGGCAGTAGGCGGAAAATCGCTTGCAGACTTGTATAATATATATATGGGCCTCTAAATACTCAACCATCCCCCCACCCCTTCAAATTATTTTTAGTTTAAGCAGATATAATTCCTAAGGAGAGAAGAGTCCGGGCTGGTCTTGCAGTCGTAGGAAAGGCCATGAAGTTCTGCAGATAATGAGCTCTGTAAGTGACCTTACATCTTGTGCTTTTTACGGGGTATTTTGTGAAATACTTGCATATTTTCTTAATCACCCTGTAGCGCCAAAATGGTTGAGATACCCCCCCATGCTATATAATTTTTTGTTTGACTAGGTGACTACTATCACATCCTGTCCTATGAAATATCATGGACGAAACTCCCTGAATAAGTGGTACTATATGTATACTTTTTTTTCGCCGCTGTAACTTGTTACACATCAGACTTACAAAAAAAGTGTTTATACAAAACATATGGGGAATTTAGTCTTCTTCAAATTTGTATCAGCCATTTTTGTAATAGAATCCACATTTGAGCAATTATTTAAAAAAAAACAGTAATTTGTTGTACATTTAATCCAAGATGGTTGACTGCGGAGACTCTCTCTTTAACTTTAAATTGATAGAAGCTATACTGACCGATAATGTTCCATATAGTCGTGATTTAGTTGTTAAATTTATTTTAGCAATTACCAAACCAAAATTTGAAGGCGGGACTCGTGATGGTCCTGGGGATATTTATTTCGACAAGTAGCTGCGGACTATCCAGATAACCATGTAAGATTTTTTGCAAAAATATTTCATCCATGTACATCCAATGCTTTTCAAGAGATGTAATAAAAAGCATACTTAATCTTATAGGATATTCCATTGGACCAAACAGTTTAAAAATACAAAAATTTTGTGAATTTCCATAATGGTCGTTTTAGCTCTTTGTTAACTCTGTTCTTTTGTGTCTCGTACACTGGTGCAATCATACATTTCAGAGTGCAAGCTACACTATAGAATGTATAGTGCAATGTTGCACTGAACAGCTAAATATAGTTCTATTCGTCAAAAGGGGTCGCTAAATACACTAAAAAATGTGTTGGCATCTTTATATGACCTCGTTTTCCTTTTTCCTTTCCTGAAACTTACTCAAATTAATACTTTTTCTTTTTAATTAACGTTTTAGATAATATTTTCTGTGTTTATCCTCCAATTTTCATAGATCCCAAATAAAATTTTTGATATATGTGTGTGGAAGCTACTAAGTTTTAAAAGTAGATACACTTCATTGGTTGTGTGAGGCGTTCTTGTGTAGGAGCGGTACAATAAACTGGACAGCGTGCACAAAGTATACAGCTAAGATAATGTTACCAGCCACAAAGTGTCAACAACAACATCTGTTGGAAATGTATACAGCTTTCGGTTAGTGACATCTTAGTATGCTTTGGGTTCGGAGAACGGAATATTCCGGAAGGTTCTAGGATAATTTGTAGAGTATAAATACGGCGCTTCTCACATCCAGAAGGAGGAGTCTTATTTCAGACAGTGAAGTAAACGAAGTAAACTATTTGGATTGTGATTATTAGAAGTACAGTACTAGCGATAACTACAGAGTTGATTTGATAATTATTTATGAATTTGTGAGAGTAAACAATAAAGGTAAAAAAAGAAAGAAATTTTGAATTATATGTGAAATATTGTGTTTAAATAGCGAACTAAGACCACGCTCGCAACAATATGTTTTAGAAAAGGGTTTGCACACAAGAGTCGCGTATTCTAGTAAACGCAATATGGGAAAAAGATGTTTTAAAGGAATTGCAAGTTCTAAAAATGAATACAAGCATTTGAAAGGTTTACTTACAATATAATTAATATGGAAAAAAAACAAAAGTTTGTCATCAAAACCACTCCCAGAACATTAATTTCAAAAACCTGTTCCATTGTGGTACTACGTAACTTATACGCAAATTTTATATTGTCCTTTTACGACTCAAAGAAACTTTCTGACATTTATTTATATTTAATGGAAAGTAGTTCTCACGCATCATTTTTCAACCTTACTTGTGTCTTCTTGCAACCGAGTACAATTTTCACGATTACTAATAGCACGAATAATTTTTGCATCGTCTGCGTAGACTAGGCAATTGGAATTTAGATTTATCGAAGGTCATTTATGTAAATCACAAATATAAATGGTTCGAGAATAGTACCCTGGATGACACCCAAAGCTTGTTCAAAGACCAGCGATTCGAACAATTTAAATACGAGGCAAACCATGGAATTGTGTTCCTACCGAAGCCTATGGAAGCCATTTTAATGAGTACCTTATTGTGTTGAATCTTACCAAAGGACTTAGAGAAGTATGTTATATATAAGTAGAGTCCAGTTAGTTGGCCTCATCGAATGCTACAATATCGTCCAGGGGCCGGATTCACTAGCTCGGAGAGTTTGGGAGTTTGGGAGATGAGAATTTTCGTTTTCCCCGGTTAAAACTCCCAAACTCTCTATTCGAGATTCTCTAACATACTTGAGGAGTTAAAGAAAACGTGAAAAGTATCGAAATATTGAAAGATGGATAACTCTGAGTGTGAGGATTATAGAGCATTACGCTTTTTTCCTACGGATTTAGGGTCTAGAGTACACAAATATATGTGAACAATTTCGGAGGGAGGGGCTTTTGGGGATGGGGGGTTGTCCAAAATACGTCATGTTTAGTATCAAATTAAAGAGGGAGAGCCGGGTAATCGAGTGGCGTAGTTTTTTTTGATAATTTTAACTTCATAACTGACTTTTTACCGCCGAAAGACGGATTTTTTGCACGTGGGTCATATACACCCCAGTTCCTATATTTTACATATATTTCTTCCGTTCTTTGTTTCACATCCATTAGTGCTCTGTTGTGAACATTTTTCTCATAGAAAGTGAATTTCCACGACTTACCATTTCTTCATAATGAGTTGAGTTTTTGTACCAGAAAACGGCCATTTTTTCATCTTAAGAAGGACACATTCACTTCTTTTGCAGTTATCTCCAAAACTGTTTACCGGAGTCAAAAACTAATTACATATCTAATTAGGGGACAAACTGTAGATGCGATATCATCCTACATACAAGCTTTAACGTGCATATTGAAAATTTTTATAGCATCTCTTCTGTACTGGAAGACGACCAAATTGACCATATTCGCGTGAATTACAATTTTTTGTCGGGTACCTTGAGACACAAAACTCCTTATTTCTCTGTAAGTATTGCAAGGATTTCCATAATTTGTTTTTGTAAACATAGCCAGGATATGCAGTGAATCCATAAATCTATATGAAAATCCTAGGTACATTGGTACCTTCATAAAGGACAATAAAAGCAGCCAATACTGTCAGTTGAGAAATATCTTTCTTGGTTCTCCACAGCTAACACAGCCGAGAGTTTTGCCGAGTTGAATAGAGAGTTTGGTAAATCTCAATACAAATTCCACGAGTTACAGAATTCCGAGTGGAGAGTTAAGTGGCAAAAGAACTCTCATCTCCACAACTCCACAGCTCTCCGAGTTAGTGAATCCGGCCCCAGGAAAGAAACCGTGTTGATTCTGGTTGATGAGATTTTTAGAGTGAGGGAATAGTTGATTGTATGCAATTTTTTCAATTATTAGCGCCAGGCTGTCGATATTGGTCTATAGTTAGAGATTAATTTAGGGTCTCTTGATTTGAATATTCTTGTAACAAGACACTCTTCCAGAATCGTAGGATATATCCTTTGATTAATAGGTGTATTAAACAGTTCACTAACAGGTTACGCAAGTATCTAATACATGTTTTATAAAAAAATTTGGATATTCCATTAAAACGAGAGTTTTTATCCATATCAAGTTGATTGATTACATTTGCTATACTTTCAGGCTCAACATGATAAATTGTATGGACCTGAAATTGAATTTAATCCTTCGCCATAATACGAATCAGCACAAGACCACGTAGCAAAACGTTTAAAAAAACCATCTACGGATAACTATCTCGTTATGTTACTAAAATTTTGTAAGAAAATTAACCACGAAAGATTTCAAAACTCTAATTTCAATATAGCATTTCAAGAAATAAATATTAATTCGTTGCCGATTACTTGCCTTCCAAGAAGGGTTTCATATATGCCCGGCATATACATAATTTTCTTTTTAGTTAAAAGACTTCAAAATGTATCTTAAGACCGAATATATGTAGGTAATTAATGTTATCCTGTACTATTTCTTCATCCATTAAATATTTTTGTTGTTCTATTCGAATTCCTCGCTCCATGTATCATTCCTACATACCTGTACCTGTGTACATACATTATGCATCAGCTTTTTGTTTATTGTGTTGTTGCTGTTGTTGCTTTTAAATCTATTTATTTTGTTTTCGGTTTCAGCACGGTAGATACAAAAAGTAAGTATACGACACTCACTAGGGAAGCTACTGAATGATAAAAGACTTAACGTTTTTCAAGGAGCCGTATCTAGATTGTCAAAAGGAAGTCGAAAAGGTGATAAATTACAGGCATTGTTGAGGTAAGAAGAACTTGACACCTCTGTTATATTCACATTTAAAGTCTCTTACTTAATACCTTTTTAAAGTTCATAAGAAATGGATGGAGCAATGTCTAAGAAATGTTACGGGAAGGTATATGTTTAGCAATAATTCTGATGTATGAGGGTACCTAAGTATACGCATACATTGTATGAAATTAGGAAATTACTTTATGTTCATTTTTACTGACATTGCACGTTCAGAGAGAGTGTTTGAATAGGTATATGATTTAACTGTACTCTTACTTGGTACATGTATAGGAAATGGATTCTGTGTTTTACATGGTGTTCTGAATAAATTGATTTTAATGGAGAACAATAACTAATTGTTACGTGTATTATTAAAAACTATTCCATTTTCGTATTTATATCAACTCACTGCAGCGTCTACAGCTCGGACACCAAACGACCTTTTACCATCCACTCTGAGCTATCGACTCTATTCGTTGAACTTTTAAAAGTCTTATCCTTACTTTCACATATTTTAATGGAGTTATAAAACCCAATTGCTGGCGGTTTCTTTTGTGCAGGATATACATAGACCTTGCACTACATCTGCATTGATCTTTATAACATCTGCAATTAAACACTCACCTCTAGGAAGAACATTTACCTAACTCGGGGGTTACCACAGCAAGTACAGCTTGCATGTAAGCTGCACTGCCATACTTCTTGCACGTGTAACCTCTACTGCCATCCTGGCTGCTCAGCTTTCAGTGATCTTGGCAGCTGAGGTGACGAAAGAAATGAAAAGTTTGAGAAAAATAGAAAAAACAATTTTTTTATTTATTAAAAAATTTTTTAATTTTTTTTAAAGAAACAGATTCATTCGACTTTTTACCGGGTTAAACTTAATTTTGTTCAAGAAAGAATTTTTTGGGATTCTCCGGTATATAGCAAAAGCTAAAAAATGTTCTAATTTGTTATTTCATCAAGTCCAAAAGAGTAGTCTTTTTATTTATTTTTCCTCCTGGGCTTGTATTTTGACATTATACAGTTTTCAAGATGGCGGAAAAGAAATACTTGAGAGAATTTGATAAATTTATTCTGAAAAAAATTACATTTTCTGGGATCATTGCATTACATCATTTACCAACACCTTATTCTTCATTTTTTTCTTGGTTTTTTATCATTCTGCTACTTTCTTTATTGCTATAATTTCCCAATATACGCAAGACTTTACGCTTCAATGCCGTTTTTTGAATGAACTTGCATGCAAGATGATAAGACATCAACCGAACTGACTTCTGCTGTCAAGTTAAAAATCGCGTTGGAAGGGAGGCTTGCATGCAAGCTGTACTATCTTATGTTATCCCTGGGTAAAGTACTTGTGATCACCATACTGCCGGAGCCAGGCGCTCAACATCATTACACGTGGATAAGTATTTTCCTAAATTTTTTAAAATTCGGTGAATAGATTGTGCTCGATAAAGAGATCTAACGACACTACGCCGTAGAGTAACGGTGAATTCTTTTCACCTGAACTGAACCGTTAAGGCCGCAATACAATGATTCCCACACGACATTTACGACGACAAATTAAATGTTGACCTAATGGCAATTCCATGTTGCTGTACCCAATGGCGTCGACCGAATTTGTCGCCGTAACCAGAGTTGGGAATAATTCATTGAATAAATAACTAATAAGGAAGCGGGGTTTCGTGCGAATACAGTTTACATGAGTAGGCAATTCAATGACAGTCAAACCCAGAGGGCTGGTCGCTATTTAAAAATTTGCTTGATTTCCGACACTTCATTGTGACAAGTCCTCCAAATTATCATAGGCAACGCCAAAAGATATTATGTGAAAATAAGGGGGCACTAAAAATTTGTTTATTTTACACAGTAATTTGGATAATATAAAATATCCCCTTCAAAATTTCACGGTTTCACTACTGCCATGACGAAGCGAATACAAACAAAGCTCACTAATACATTTCGCCGAGTGGCCTAGGCTTTCGCCCGATATGCCGTTTCCTTATTAGTTATTTACTCAATGGAATAATTCAACTTTTGTCGTCGTTGACGTCGTAATTTGATTTTGACAGCTCAGAGTAATGCGCAAAAAATTGCTTTTGAGGCGCAATTTATTAATTTAGTGAGGAAAATGAAGTATTTTTATGCCAAAAGAAAACCTCAATATCGAAATACATATTTAAAAGCAAAAAAAAAAAAAAATGAAAGAAATTGGAAAGAAGTTGAAAATAAGTGGCAGATGATGTTTTGTAATCAGAAATTCAGGGTTAATCATTGTTTATTACACTTTTACAACTTCTTTTTTCATATCTTTCCCATTGTGCTAATAAATTTCATCTTGAAATGTCAACAAACAAGAATGTCGGTACCATTGTCGTGTCGGTATAATTGTATTTCGGCCTAAACTCGTTTGATTCCTAAACCTAAAATGTTTTCTTCACCACACTGACACAGAAACGGTTCTGACAGAACGTATTTTTTTTTCGTGCGGCTCTATGTTCAGTTTCTGCACCGGTTTTGAGCTTTCTTCTTCTATGACAATTTGTGGTTAACGGTTGGGAATAAACGTCAAATCAAAATTATTTGTAATCAAAGTGTGGATGTGTGGATATTTTGTTAAGGTGTTTTATTTATATACCCCACTAAAATATATAACTTTTTTTGGGAGGGTGTGACAATTATCTTAATTTCATGTTTTACTTTTGCATTAATATTCACATTAAATTTCAACAAATTACAGAAGCATTCGAAATTCTTTCTATTCTTGAAAGCTTACTTCATACAAGATTAAATATTTTTTAAAACTTAATTTTTAAAGAAATAAAATTAAGCAATTTCTGTCTACCTGCCCCTAAAAGTAGGTATGGGGGACAGAGAAAGGATTACAAATATTGTATTGCCATCTATTTCTGTCCTGTATATTTATTTGGAAAACCAATGAACTGAAACTGGACTATGGTGGATTTACTATGGAACTTATTATTTGTAGTTCAGCGGAATAAAGTAGTTAAACCAATAAGAGACAACTATAGAAAAGTGATCCCATAATAATGTCAAATAATATAAGAAATTTCGGGTGTATTTGCGAAGCGCACAAGCCATAAAAAAACACTTCTAATAGCGCACAAGCAGGAGTTTGCGAAGCGCACAATTGTTAAGGGATTGTTTTGGAAACGAGCGGCTATGGTTAAGGTCAACGCATTGTTATGGCACGTATCTTTCCCTGATCTATGATCATTACCTGATCTATGTAAGTTAAATTAAGTTTTTTAAACCACTAATATCAATATGAGGAGTACGCTCCGCGCCAAGCGCAAAGAAACCCACGAACAGGCAGGCACACACACACACACACACACACACAGGCAGGCTGCCAGGGGCACACACACACACACGCGCGCTCCGCTTCGCTCCGCGGAGCGATATGTGGGTGTCCAATCCATTTTGCTCTACCATCATTATTTGTGTGCCTTACAAACGGAAGGACAAACTTAGTATTGGTACCCTATAGATTTCATCTAGGGTATATCACTGACATATATAAAATGGACTGCTGATACTACTGAAATTTCGGGTATATGTGCGAAGCGCACAACCCAAAATTAATCTAGTCAAAAATAGTTTGCGAAGCGCACACCTATTGTTAAGGGATTACGCATTGTTTTAGGTCGTATCTTTACCTGCCCTAAGTAATATACCCACGTAGGGTGTATTTGCCAAGCGCGAAGAAACACATGAACAGGAGCGCGCGTGTGTGTGTGTGTGCCCCTGGCAGCCTGCCTGTGTGTGTGTGTGTGTGCCTGCCTGCCTGCCTGTTCGTGTGTTTCTTCGCGCTTGGCAAATACACCCTACGTGGGTATATTACTTAGGGCAGGTAAAGATACGACCTAAAACAATGCGTAATCCCTTAACAATAGGTGTGCGCTTCGCAAACTATTTTTGACTAGATTAATTTTGGGTTGTGCGCTTCGCACATATACCCGAAATTTCAGTAGTATCAGCAGTCCATTTTATATATGTCAGTGATATACCCTAGATGAAATCTATAGGGTACCAATACTAAGTTTGTCCTTCCGTTTGTAAGGCACACAAATAATGATGGTAGAGCAAAATGGATTGGACACCCACATATAATATTAAAAGTTATTTTGATTTTTGCATGTCCGCCCGTCCGCCCGTCCGCCCGTCTATCCGTCCGTCTGTCTGTGCGCACGATAGCTCAAGAGCACGTATACTTAGAGAGCTGAAATTTTGTACACGCACTTTAATTTCGTTTTCTTCTATATATTTAGGCACTGGCTGAGATTGCGTCCTAATAGAAAGCTGAACTTTGGCACATGATGTTTTCATAGTAATAGCAAATAACATTTCAAAACAGGACTAAAAAAAAACCCCTTTTTGGTGTTGCCATATAAAAATTTAGGATTTTTACGTATAACATCTTCTGAATGTGAAATCTAATGAAGTTGGTTATAGCCATCCGTACTGTCCTACGAGCCATTTTATAAACATGTATATGCGAAAAACCACTCCAAAGTCATACTTGCACAGAGAAGTGACCATACAAAATTACATACGGACATTCATCTATGGTATCATAAAAATTGGTTTTAGACCAATTCTAGCTTTTTACTTGTTTGTATTAAAATCATAAGGGAGGAACATTTTCGGGTATTCTACTATCTTGCATTCTTTTCAGTTTATCACCGTTCGGGACAGAGCAAAGTTCAGTGTAGATCTGACAGCTTCGCCATAAAAAAATTTTTGAACCAATCCCTCAACTGGCATCGTCAAGGAAGACTGAGCAATAACCAAAATGGAGAAGCAAAAATAACAATGACATACTAGGAAATAGACTCCATTGGAGAGCAACCGCTTCTGCTCTATATTTTTAATAGAGAATCTAAAAGGTGTTTACAACTAACATAATCATAAACAATGTTCTCCTAATAATTTTTAATAAATCTTAAAAATCATATGATTTTAATACAGGTACTATTAAAGTATTCACATCCCTAACAACTTCCTATTTATTCAAAAGTTTTACTCCTGGATCTATATCGCCTTCGTGATTTTTTGTCAAAGCTTTGTTTTGGACTTTACATCCATCCATGGCATTGTAATTTCGGTGGTACTTCAGGGCATCCCAAGGTGTATAAAAGACAAGGTATTGCCATTAAAATGTTGACACATTGCAGCTAATAGTCTGTGACGTAGTTCTGTGACTAATGTATATACATTTATATAGGAAAGACAGCGAGAGGAAGGAGAGTATTGTGTTCTCTGTACCGAACTTTATTATACATTTTCACGATAATTTATCACTAATGGCGGAACGTAGTTCGTCATGGGAATATCTTGTTTTCTATATTTGTTCAAGAAGGATTTTATTTGGATTCTCCGGTATATAGCACAAACTAAAAAATGTTTTTAATTTGTTATTTCATCACACAACCCATTATATTTTTACTTTCTATATACCTTGACAGCATCCTTCCACGAATTGTATTTGATGCAGTTGCAATGACGCCAGGAGTTATTTACAGATTTTTTATAAATATTTCTGCTTCTCGTTATTCTGTCTTAACACTTCTAGAATTATTAAATTCAGTCAAAAAAATAGGGACAATTATTGTTCTCCTGTATATTAAAAACAATTTTTGTGTAGTCCCGCGATGTCAAATAATTATGTACCTACATAAACCCTTTCAGCGTTCTGGACACTACACTTATTGCGAAAAGGGATTGCAAACATTTACACCTTAGCCTCTGACTTAGTAGCAGACCATTTGAAAATAACGGAGGAACGATTACAGAGATCTGCAATATTTGCATAATTAAGATATATCTATGTAGGTTAGGTCGGGTAGGAGGGATACCGCTAGACGTGCCTAGTCTGCTTCACTTAGAATACCAATACGTCCAGTGTGCCCTTTGTCATCATGGGTAATCTTTAAAATCGCTCTAGATCCATCCTGCTTCCCTTATGAAACTCAGAATACGTCTGAACTCCTTTCCTTGCAACTCTGCCAGACTTGAAAATAAGTGTCTACCAAATAGCCTACCTATTTTATTCATCGAATCGGGACACTCACAAAGTACGTGTTGGACACATTTGATTTCCTCCGAATCCTTACATCTCCAGCAGAAATCGTTCGCCGGTATTCCCAGTCTTCTAGCATGGTCTCCTATGGCCCAATGACCCGTAATGAGCCCGACTAGATTTCTGCGGTAAATTCTCTTGCCCTCTTCCTGCCAAAATTCCCTCGTGATATGACAGGTTTACCAGTTGATACATCGGAGGTTTGCCTTAAGATAGGCGCCCCTAATGATCTCCTCCATTTATTTCATTTCAGAGCCCTTTTTGACCAACTCATTTCCCATCATTGGGTTTCCCTGTTTCCAGGTACCCAGCATAGGGGGTCACTTTGTGCGTGTAGGTAATTAATTCCTCACGGCTGGTCTTGCATAGCTGCACCAATTTCGATTTTACCAGCACAGAATCCAGCGCCATAATGGCTGCCTGACTAACAGTGTATATGCAGATGTGCTGTACGGACTCCTTGCACATAGATGCCAATATTGTCACCTGATAAAACGCTACGAGCTCTGCCTCTTCGGCAGTTCATAAGACTCGTGCCACTGGCAATCCCTGGTGTACCTTTCAAACCCTGTGCCCGCACTAGTCTTGGAACCACTTGTAAAAATAAAAATATAGAATGTTAGCACCATCTCATGCACTCATCTTAGCATATACACCCTCACCAAAAGTAGGGAAAGGTAATCACTACAGTCTATCTTCTGGGGTATATTGGAATGCCCAAAACCCCTCTTTGTCCACCAATCCCCTGCTTTTAGTCTGACAGCGGTACTCGCTTATACACTCCTGCATAGCTTCCAGTGCTGCTATCGTTATGGTGCGCAAACACTCAGTTATTCCCAGTCAAGCGGCACTCTGGGTTCTTGGCAGTCCAGATTATAGTTCCTCATTAGTGCCGTCCACCAGAACGGCCGAACTATGGCTGTGTACATCCAACCTACCACCCTATGCTTTAATCCTCAGTTGCTACCAAATTTTTGTGTAAAGATGTGTTTAATCAAATTCGCCCCTACCCTGATCCCCACAGATTCACTTAGTGAATAGAGTGCGAATTGTATTTAGTAACAGAACAATGTTTGTTTTTTTCTAAATTAGTTTTGCTCTGCCATTGACCGTTAAATTATTTGCATTACTTTTAATATTATTTTCTTTATTGAAAATTTGCTTTAAATTGAAGCTTTACTTTGTAAGTAGACAAATACATAAATGAAATAATTAAATGTAAAAGATATACGAGTTTATTCGTGCAGTTAAAGTATCAAAGCTTTTCGTAGTATGCTCACATTTCAGGAAAATATAAAAACAACTTCAAAACTTCTTATGTAGATTTAAGGGCGAACGACGAAAGTCTTACAAGTTCTTAGAATTTTCAAATTGAACAAACAAAGCCTACAGACTTCCTCCCGAGAGCAGTATACTGTGCCTGAGGACAGTGCTGGCTGGTGAACTTTCAAGCTGTCTTGCTGTTATTTATGGTCTGTTTATCATACCTGGAAGCTAGGATATAGCACTTGATTGGAAAGCGGCCAATATTTGAGGCACTTTAGATATTTTTCTCTTGATTTATGTTTTCTTTATCCAAACATTTTTGAAACATTCCAATAAACATGTCTAGAGGAAATGTTTTTGTTAATCGAATACTTAAACTCTTATCTTGTAACTTTATAAAGTGTCCTTGCGGAGGACTAATGGAATTATGTGTACTTTTATAGATGATAGTATCTACCTATACTAGCTGTAAGGAACAAAAGGTAAATCGCTTGGAACGGAAGTCTATTTTATGTAGTGTTTCTTATAATTTAATTTTAATTTAATTTTTACTGAAATGTTTTGTTGACAAAATAGAAAAATTTTGTGAAAAAGCTTTAAACAAAAACCTACTATTTTCAATACAAATTAAAAATTAAATTCCATTCATAAACACTTTATTCAACGAAACTATTTTCATGTGTTACGTAAATTACGTCCAGCAGACGTGGCGAAAAGTACAAGATTCACTTTTTTATTATAACTGGACAATAAAAATTCCCCGGATGATTATCATATTTTTGCTGTGATTTCTTAATTTCTAACAGGAGAAAGTATTGCCTCGGTTGCTATATGGAAAAACGATTGTATATCTATTATGTGATATAAAGAAGAGGAGTTAAATCAATTTTCTAACGTTTCCTTGAAATTTTTGTATTGTATATGAGAGATAAATTCATTTTTTAAAAATATTTCGCTCCCATTTTTATGACAAAGAAAAACGTTGAAGAATCGTCCAAAAGAATCCTTTACAAATATCAACATAAGAAGGAATGACGCCGTGAGGAAAATTAATATCCAAACTTATCAACAAAACCGGAAAAAAATATATATACAGCAATTCCATACCAAACCGATCACCCATTGGACCCGAGCCGCTCCGATTTCGCTGAAACTTTCAGAATTAGTTATGTATTAAAAAATATTGGACCCGTATTTTTTTTTTTGTTTAGCCTGCCGACCTCCGGTCTTGGATACAGGGTGACTAAAATATTAATGATTTTACTATGGACGTATTTTTTAATTTGCTGATAACTGGGGGTTGGGTTATTCGATTCTTTTGTGTGATATCTCAAATGAAAGGTATTAATTGGAGCTTACCAATGAAATAAAAACAAAAATAAAAAATAAAAAGTATCGAAGAAGAAAACACAATTTTTATTAATTTTGGATTTTTGACCCACTCCGGAAGAGAAGGCCCCCCGTAACTTTTTTTTTTAAATCATCTAATATTAATACATAACATATCAAAAATTTGCGGATGTTCAGCTCTACGTTTAGGAGATACAATTTTTTTTATTAGTGTCTCTGCAAAATTTTATAGGTAAATTTTAGAATTTACTTCAAAAATGATTGTTTTATAGTTTTTAGATACCTACTCAATAAAATAAGCGTTTAAAAAATATTACAATAATAGTTATGTTTTATTGTTTTAAAATTTATTTATTTTCATTATTTTCATTTAGAGGTACAAAACTGTGGTAATTTTGGCACGATCATATCTATATTTAATTTTTCTTTCATATTAACTATTTTGCAAACTAAATTTAACTAGTTCTTTAGACTTATCTTCAAATGGTATCTTAAGAATATCATTACATTATAATTCAGAAAATTTTCTTTAGATTTATTATTCGTCATAAATTTGGAAATATTTGCAAAGATCATTCAACTTAATTTTGTATTTCACTATCATAAAATAACTCTAATATAACTCTCATATATATAAATCCCATCCATTTTGTTCAATCAGCATTGTTTCTGTGCGTTATGAACGGTATGATAACAATTAAAAATCTAATATTGGTCTAAGACTAATTCTTATGATATCCTCGATGAATGTCCGTATGAAATTTCGTATGGGCACCAATTTGAGCAATTTTGATTTTTGCAGTTGTTTTTCGCATATATTTCTAGAACGGCTCGTCGAACAGAAAAAATGATTATAACCAATTTCAATTTCATATTCTGAAGAAGTTTTTAGTACAATAGGACTGACCGTTTCCACACTATCCGTAAAAAGCCAACATTTTTATATGGTAACACCAAGGATTTGCCCGATTTGGTCCACTATTGAAATTGTTTTTGCTAGTATAATGAAAATACCATTACCAAATTTCACCTCTCTATATGAACGCGTTCTCATGTAGTCCAAATATATAGTGGGAAACGAAATTTTTGTTTGGCAACCCCACGAAGGAGTTGTCCGATTTGTCTCATTTTCGAACGTAATTTTACTTTGTTTTTTAAAGTCCGTGTATAAAATTTCAGCTCTCTAATTATTCGTGTTCTCGAGTTATCGTGCGCACAGACAGATGAACGGACGGATGGACGGACGCACAGACAGACGGACGGACATGCCAAAATCAAAATAACTTTTGATATTATGGTGAGTGTCTAATCCATTTTTCTCTACCATAATTATTTCCAGGTGTTACAAACGGAATGACAGACTTAGTATACCCTATTGATTTCATCTAGGGTATAAAAATAACCTCAATATACCATATGCTAGGTATGAATAGACGGAGGGGAGGGGTCTTGTCCAGGGTATTGTCTGGAATAGGTAACATTGCATATAACTTTTGCTCATCAGCTCTTAAACGCGATTGTTGATTTTCTGTTCTTACTTATTAAAATATCTTTCCGTGATAGCAGGCACAATTTGAGAAGGTTAACTCTATTGCATACTAACTCCTCAAGATCTAACTTTATTATGTACGAAACCATTAATTGCATGTGCATTAATGTTAATAATATGCCTGTGAATTTTATTGTTAAAGTTTCTAAGCATATTTAAAAATATTAATTTTCTTGCATGTTATTTCATCCGGTGTTTGGCTTATGTTTAATTTAACATACTAACACCGACCAAGTGACGAAAAGCATGTATTTTTGACCGTTTCTTCAGTAAACGTGTCACTACAGTGACCTTGCATTAAGCTGATAGTCATATAAGACATATTGAAAATTTGTATTTTTGTATGGCAACTCCAGGAAGGAGTTACCCAATTTGTCCCATTTTTGAACTTAAATTTATTTCTTCTTCAAAAGCCCGCGTGCACAGTGCCATCCTTCTAAGTAAACGCGGTCCGAGTTATCGCGAAGACGGACGGACATACAGAGAAGCGGACAGACAGACAGACAGATGGACGGACAGATATATGGACAGACGGACATGCAAAAATGAAAATAACTTCTAATGAGTATTATGCTTTGGTGTCCGATCCGTTTTGCTCTACGATACTTATTTCTATATGTTACGAACATTCATCATGTAGTATAATAATGTAGCCCACATCCTGTAATCACTGAACTAGCTGCACTGTAAGGTCCTGTGTAGGCTATGTGTTTCGGAATAAATGGAAATTGTTTCAGTGGGTAGTAGTACGAGTTGGGATATTCTAAGAACTGTGCGGATGGTGATTGTACTAAATGTGCCATCTGGTCAGGAGGAACGGGGGGGGGGGGATAGCTAAGTCTCGAAACTTTCAAAAAATATGTAACCACTCCTTCAAACTGTAGTTGTCTAGTTTCCCTCCAAATGCATTTTAAACAAGAATTTATTTTCAAGATCTAGAAATCTAAAGTATGAGACGGTGTTACAAGAAGAGGTATCAAAAATACATCTCCCCATTCCACCTCCCCTAGTTCCTACTAAAAGATGAATTTGTTTAGCATCCCAACTTCCAACACAATTTCTTGTACATCCCGACCGGTATACTAGCACCTCCCAAAATAATTATTATTTATTCTGAAACACCCTGTATACCGGCAAATTATTCTTATACATATATAAATAGTTACATGCGGTCGTGAATGTTACGTGCCCTATAAAGACTCAGTAAGTCTAATTCAGCACATATGTAATCTAACGCTGTCACCACCTCGACTCGAAGAGCGTTACTGAATTAAGTTGAATAAAAAAATGTGATCGCTCATTTCTTACCCCTATAAAGTTTCACATATTCATTTATATCAAATAAACTATGTAAAGGATTTTGGGTTCATAAATCAAAGTCGTTCAGGCTTCATTTTTATGTTGACATGCGCATGTGGGGCAATAAATTTTCTTGAACTGAAAAAGATCTGAATTTAATATAATAAATAAAACTAAAGGTACAGATTTTTGGTCTCTAGTCTTAGGTTTACAGAGACTAAAATCTCTAAAATGTTTGCACGGCAAGAGAGTTTTATCTCTGGAAATCAAAAAATAGGGTCTCTGGACTGGAGACTAAAAGAAAAAAGTCTCTAGAGACTCGTCTCCATAGTGTAGGAGAGAAATCTCCAATTGCCAAGAAAGAGATTGTCAAAAAGAATTATCTGAAAAATTATTAATAATTTTATGTAATGCGAAATGTGAAAAAGCTTATACAAATTTATATGCTTGGTACGTGTTACGGGATAAAGGATAACACAACAAATTTGAGTGATTTATTTTTTTTAAATAACCAAACCTCTATTAATGAAAAAATTCTCTTTCCTAAACCCATTACTATCTCAACTTGAGGTTTTAATAATTTACTAACAAAATTATTATTATTTTTATTTAAAAATATTCAACGATAAACGATATTTATATTATCCTTAATTTTTGTTTTCTTATAAAAGGCATTTTTATTCAGATGAATAAAGTCGTAAGTTATACTTAATTTTTAATTCCATTTGTAACGGATAATGATGGTAGAGCACGATGGATAATATAATAATCGCATAATATTAAAAGTTATTTTCATTTTTTCATGTCCGTCCATCTGTGTCAACGTGGATAGCGTCAAATTTTGTACACATCGTTTTCATAAAATATGCAAATACAAGTTCAAAAATGAACTAAATCGGGCAACAATTTCTTGGTGTTGTCATATAGAATTTTGGATTTCCACTTTATTTAACTTTTATGTTAATTTGTTCATTTAGGATATAATAATATTGGTCTTAAAACGATTGTAATTTTTCTGTTGTTTTTATAATTTTCCCGGAAATGTTGTACTTTTCTCTTCAAAGTAACCTGCAGGCCATATGCTTCATTGATTATAAGAACTAAAGTTATGATTTTATTAATACTACACAAAACTCGGAGAATTTTACGAATTTTAAAGTCCTTTAATTCAGGCAGCAAGGATCGCAGGACAAAAGAGCTTAATTTTCAAGAAAATAAGAACGATGGTCGGGTTGGGAAAGTGTGAATATTCTTCGATTTTCTGCGGATTGATCTTATAATAAATTAAAGACCGGAGTCGCGCACATATGAAGACACGCTTGTTTCGAAATACACGACGAGAGAGCGGAGACCAAAAAAGTTTCCAGAAAATTGGGCTCTTTAGAGATTTTTTTTGCATTTCCGAAGTGTATAAATGGGGTCTCCAGGTCGAGAAATTGGTCTCTGGAGGCCAAATCCTCTCGCCCTAAGTATGTATAAAAAATCGTAAAATTTAATGTGTGTATGTATATGCAAAATATTATAGCGTAGGGAGATGAAACTTGATATATACAAATACCACTTTGTTGAAAAACTTAGACCTGCTTTAATTTGAAGTAATCAGTTGCTAAGATATTACCGGAAATTTCTAATCAATATCTTAGAAATTAATGGAAACGAAAACACTATCATTCACAGTTTGCTCGTTTTCACTTGGATTGATTTGTCAGTAAACAAAAAAGTGATGTTACCCAGCAAACAAATTGAATCGAAAATAACTCGAAAGTAACTTGCCATGTTCAAGCATAACCCTCGAAAACGATATTGCCAAATGCTCGTTTGTAATTTAGACGGCGAACTAAACGGACATACGAAAGTAAGCTAAAAAAGGCAATTTATAAGTAATTCGCATATTCCTTACCAAAAGCAAGTATATATATTTTATATACTTATGCGAGGGTTGAGTAAATTACTTTTAATTTACCAATTTAAACTTATTTTTAATATGTCTGGATTGACATTTTGTAATTCACAAAAGTAAGGGCAATCTTTTTTAAATATTACAATATCTTATGATAATTTTATTATTGGATAATAAAATGCGTCAGAAATTGTAATAAATTGTAAAATGCATTGTTGAAAAATTTAATAAGAGCGATTTTGATAGAAAAAATATTGCAAGTTTTGCACGAGGCTTACTAAAAGCGTGAAATAGGCAATAGTTGAAAGAGAAGCAATCATATACACACTTTATTGCAATAATGCTGTCCCTGTTTCACAACTATTGATCATTCCTTACTTTTGGCAAAACCTCGCCAAATTGTTTGCTGGGTAAATACCAATAATTGAACATGTGTTGAAATCAGCTGTTGAAAATGATCCGCAGCCATCATTCCAATAAACCAGAGTGTATGCTGCGAAGGACAATATGGCACTTATGCGGGAAAATTTTTGAGCGAATTATTTTTAATATGTGGAACACTTTCCAATTTTATTTCACCTAATTGAACATATTCAAAATTTCGAGTACATGTTAATAAGGAGAAAACCATGCTCATAAATCTTGGGTAATGTTATTGGAAATGCCATAGAAAGAACCGAAAATCATATGATTCATGATTAGTTTATTAAAATTCCCCATTCACGTACTGATAATGATAAATAAATATGAAATTATTATACAAAATAAATAAACTAGTATTACATATGTAAGCCCCTTCATTCTTATTGCGCCACTCTATATATAAAAAAAAGTTTAAGCTCTCTATTTGAAATTACTTTGAATGATAGTTAAGCATAGTATAACAAAATACTAACCGGCCAAGTGCGAGTCGGACCCGAGTAAGAAGGGTTCTGTACCCTCGTTCAAAATTTAACACTACGTACTTTACATTTATTTTTTCAAATGAGAGTAGGAGTCATGTGAATAAATAATGCTGTCAATTAAAAAAACAAATCCCTATTTATGATAATAATAATGAATAAGAATAAAACGAGGAAAAAAACGCTGAAAAAATCGCATTTCTTTTATTGGGGCTCCCTTTAAATTTATTTTATTTTTATTATTTTTTGTTATAGCGGCAATAGAAAAACAGAGTCTGTGAAAATTTCAACTGTCTACCTATTACGGTTCATGAGATACAACTTGGTGACGAACGGACCGCGAAGTTTTAGTAATAGGGTTCCCGTTGTTACCCTTTGGGTACGGAACCCTAAAAAGATTAATTAGAATTATATGTACAATGTCAACTATAATAATTGTCTGTACATAAAGTTTGTATATAAAAAGTTTTCCCAAGAAACTAACTGCAACTGGGAATCTGCCACTTTGCTTTCTTCACCCTCTGAAAAAAACAAGAAATAAAAAAATCTTCCTGAGTAAAATCTCTCCTCGGATCGTTCTTCAAGCAGAAAGTGGAAAAAATTAATAATGCAAATCTTTTGATATAAGATTCAATCTAGAAGGTTTTGAAATTTCAGCTTAAAAGAAAAATGCGAACAGGATAAGGCAATTGGAGATAAGGATATCCACGTAAATCCGGAACCTTTTGTAATGATGACCCAATAACAACGCCTTCTCAATGACTTAATCTCTCTCGGGGGGAAACTGTTGCCCTGGTTTCTCCGCACTAATTAAATTCTCGCTTTGTAATCTGGTAAAAACATCTTTTGCACGGCCCGGGTGGGTAACGTGCAAAGAGCACCGGGAAAAGTTTGAGATGAAAAAAATATATATATTTTCACAAGCCTGATTCACAGGCGGAAGGCGATATTCTTGCGAATTTAGTACTGAGAATAAAGGGAGTCCCAACTGAGTAAAGCAATCCAATTCAAAGTGAGCATTCTTTGGTTTTCATGGATCTGTCATATATACAAAATTTACCATCTTCTAAATGCTACAGGTAAATATACGCAAAAGTCTGGATGAATATTGTTCTGTTCCTTTTGTTTTTTTTTTGTTCTTGCAAATTTTATACATATGTATCCTATCTCGGGGGAATACCTCAGAAAGTATATTGAAAACGAACAGGGATGAGCATAAAATGTTCACATAAAATTGCCTTGTAACACGAAAACATGTTATTAAATATTTATTGCACCCTTTGTAGGCTCCTATGGATGTGTATTTATTCATGTACCTACGGACTGCATACATATAAGTCAAAAGTGTACACGAGCGCGTATCCCATGAATCACTCACTTTGTCTGGCTTTGGTCTGGCCCGGTCCAGGTTTCACCTGTACGAGTATATTACCTCTGTGCGAAATGAAATTCAAAAACGCTTTTATGCCCTTCATTCGTCGCTTTATTAACGGGCAACTTTTAAGCTAATTTTCCGAGCGTTTTGGAGGACCAAACCTACTATTGAACTCCAATTTGCCTTTCACATCCATTTACATGGGCGGGCTTGGGCCTAGAAAATAATCATCGGAAAAGCAAATTGGCTCCAGCCTTGGTGGCACCAGTGTGATAATAGCTTTTCGGGTTAAAAGGCGTAAAGCGAGTAACTCACATTAATTGATACTCCGTGGATACATAGGGAATATTTCAGGCTTAATTCAGAAATGTCCGCCTCAATGATATGCACGTGAATGAAAATTAGGACTCAGTTTTACCCGAAATGGATTTTAAATTTTCAATTTAACATTAACGCGGTAACTGTTGATTGCATTGAATTTAATAACTTCTAAAGTTCAGAGCTTGACAGCTACTACTTACTTAGAGTTAATTAAGCTTAGTATTATACCTAGTTGATTTTAATTAATTTTCATTTAGAATTTTGACTTTGATCTAGTTATCATCCGTCATGATTAAAATTTCGACATTTTGAATATTTCATTTTAGAGATTGACTAATTGGAGAATATCAGTAAACCCAGGTATTTGGACCTAATGAATTTGTGACCGAAAAGTTTATCCACAATGCAAATTTATAAGGGTTAGAAAATTTTATTTTGACCATAAATATTTCTGCTTATGCTTGGTCATTAAACAAAAAACAATTTAGTAAATTTAAAAATCAAAGTCTTTTCTTGCAATATTCCCACATGCAAACCAGAATTATTTTTAAATCGAAATTAGTAATAAATAGAATTACCGGTGACGTTGCGGTTTTCAATTCATATGTGGTTTAGTGTAAATTTACGTGGTTTAGAACAAAAGGGCATTTAATTTCGTTTGGCAGTTTAATAGAAATTTTATCTTGTAAATTAGTGACAAAATATTTGATTTTGAATTCATTTGTCATAATTAAAATCCAGAGAAATACATACACTGCAATATAATTCTGTTATTTTACGCAATGGGAAATAAAGCCCTAAAGTGCATAGTGATAAGTTGTGCCACCAACTGCTCTGTTCGTTCTTCATTCCACACACTCAGTGAAGTTTTAGATCAAAATAATCGACTTGAATATTTGTGCTATTTGTCGAATTATTAAAACATTTAATAAAATTTTACTCATCACGATAGTTTCAGTCAGAACAGGAAATGTAAGAAAAAGAAACCAGCTTTGCAGCTGTTAGCGCCAGTGTTTGATTGATAATTGAGTTTGGGACACCCTAACAGAGGCTCTGGACTTATGAGTAATAACTCCTAGGTCCCAACCGTACGATTTCACGAATTTGAGTATTGGCCCCCAACCCTCCTTGCCAGCTTCGTCCCGCTCTTCGGGGAGGTGTGAGCCAAGGAATCTGTAACGCTTTCCCGAGAGGGCCGAACAATGACAAGGGAAGTGAGTCACTGTCTCGGATTCCTCTCCGCAACCCTTACATACAGTATGGCTTTGACGTCCACCTGGAAAACCGTAACATGGCTTTCCAGGAGTATGGCAATTTCTACATGAGGCTCTTCGGAGAAGACGCCGGCCTCGGTGTTTTCTTCTGATTTGGAACCGTCTGTAAATATGATAGGGTTTGTTAATGGCTAAAGCACGGAATGTGATTCCCATTCAGCCCTAGCTGGAATTTTTGTTTTAAAATTACTTTTCAACATAGTCTCGACGAGGCGATGACTGTTCCTGTCGATTTCAGGCAGAATAGACTGCACAAACTCAAAGATGTATTCATGTGGGACTCGTGTGCCGGTATACATCCAACTCTGACTGAGATGTAGCCTCAGCGCACGTTAAGGATGACCTCAAGAGGCACAGCGCTGGTTGATTTGAGAGCGCCGCTTACGCTAAGTAGGCACAATCATTGAATTTTATCCAATATCTTCCGATGATTGGCGAGCTACATTGCCTTCCAACACACCCCAGAACCATTGGTTAACATTGGGCGGATGACGCTAGTGTAGATCCATAGGATTATCCGCGGCTTAAGCCCCCATTTCTTCCCTATAGATCTACGGCACATCGCGAAGGCCCGAAGAGCTTTATTCGCTCTGTCCTCCAGGTGTGGCTTCCAGCTTAGTTTTCTGTCTAATGTAGTACCTATATATTTTACCCTATCATTCAGTTCCAAACGTGTGGAGCCAATAAGGGGCAGGTTTAATCTGGGAAGGTTTCTTTTCTTAGTGAAGAGGCATAGATCTGAGCCTTACTGTTTCGTAGGTGTCTCAAATATGTTAGACTGATCGCGAATTCGCTTTCGAATAATCCTTAAATTTCCCCCCTCCTCTAAAATAACAACACTTGAATATTTTTCTGAAAGGAATGAACTCATCACTATGACAATTGACAGATTAACAGAAAATCTATTATATATCGAGTTTTTGTACTAGATTACTTTTTTTTATATGGTAATGCTTTACATAGAGTTCGTTCGTATTCAATCATAGCTCGAATATAGTTTCTCCTACATAAATTTCGAGAGGTCCGAAATTTCGTTTCGTGTTCAATAATAGACGCCCGGTTTTCAATGGGTTGACGCGAAGTCCGAAATCCGTAGCCCAGTCTCTGACTAGTCGAATTGCGTTCTGCATCAGTTCACAGAGCCCAGATTCGTAACAACCGGTAACGAGGATTACCAGTTCACCTACGTAACAAATGGCTTTATATCCTATCTGGGTGAGTGTAAGAAGAATGCCATCCTTAATGAGCACCCACAGCAATGGTGATAGGATACCGCCTTGAGGGATGCCCCTTTACACACTTTTTACTCCAGTGTTTTGGGGACTGATTCACTCCATGTTTTTAGCGCCTGTGTTATTTAAAATGAATATGTCTCCATTCATCGGAAATCTTAGCAATTGGGTATTTCACAATTATCAACATGGCTTATTTTGCGTATAGACTTGGGTTTGTATCCTTATAAGATTGTTTCGATTCAAGAAGTAAGATGTGGTGATTATTGTAAACTTTGAATATTATGCTGATTTTGGGAACAAAATTACATATCTGTAGCAATACAGCATACTTCTGGTTGAGTGGAGAAGATTCTAACAAATATTCTGGATGTTGCACTTAAAAAAATCCGATCATGTAAGTGAGGATATTAGAATATGCGAAATATATGTTTAAATGGAAAATTTGTAAAGCAATTTTATATACCTGGATAAATTATTAGCATTGACGAATACATAATAAAATTAAATGGAAAAATATGTTTCCTGGCTTACTACAATTCTAATAAACCTATAAGTGTGACATATATAAAAATATGTATGCTTGGAAAATTCGGAAACAGAGTGCATTTTTTTTCTAAATGGTAGTATAATTATCCAAAAGTCTTATAAGACCAAATTTATCAGCTACCACCTGAAATCTTTTACATTTATACTAGGCAGTGCTGTAAATAAGTGCGTAAAAAATATAAAAATCACAAGAATTTTGCATAGTAAAATGTGGTTACTCTGCGCCAATTAAACGCAGAATATTTTTTTGTAGCAAAATATATCACTTACTTATAAACAGAATAGCTTATATTTGCTTTAAAATTTGAGAAAGGATTATGAATTATTTTATTTGTACTTTTTGCATGAGATACTCTCTGTTATAATATTGCTGCTCACGATTTTCTTCCGAATTTTCTTCTGATTGAGGACTAGTATCATGAAAAGCTCATGTAGAATAGCATTATTTTGATTGGTTTGACCAACTTCAGAATGTGTCTCCGGGTAAATTTGTCCATCCTTATGATTCTATGAAGGATGAATGAATGCTGGATAAATTTATGTTTCCTCCAGGGAGCTTCCGAACCAGTTCTTCTTGATTGCACGGATATATGTCGTATTTCTTAAATCCAGACTGCATATTCTGCTTAGCATTAGTCAAACTACTCATAAGCTGACTTAAAAGTTTTGGAAAACAACTTGCTTTTGTCCACTTAAGCACGTCTTGTAGGTCGCTAAAATTTTTCTCCATGCAATCTTCATGGAATTAAAGAATGCAACACCAAGGGTTTGTGTGATGTGTGTGCTATATGGTGGAAGGCACACGAAGTCGATATTACACTACTTCCATTTTTGTATAACATATGGTGATAAATGTGAGGAAAGATTGTCACCTAAAAGAACTTTTCTGTCCTCCTGCTTTTTAAGTCGAGGTAACATTAAGGAATAAAACCAATCGCTGAAGGTGTTGGTATCGAAACAGCCACTTTTTGTGTTGCTGAATCGACATCTTGTTGGAGCGCCTTCTGCAGAAGTGATCCACAAATGGGATGATTTATACATGACATAAGGTGGCAAGATATCATAAATTTACTTGTATTGCCAATCTTTTCCGGATATTTTACTCCCCGTTTAGTGATCACTTTTTTTTTGCCCCATTTTTTTGAAGATCTTCAGCAAGGTTAGAGTGATAACTTTTTAAAGTGAGTTCCGAATGTCTAGTGGCCCATTCAATACTGGGGAGATTATCCTTGAATTCCCTCACAGTTCTACGACATCGATTCAGATCTGATTTAATTATTAATCGCAGTTTCACCTTATACACTGAGAAACCATAATCTAACATAGCTAGGATGCATTCAACAGAATTCTTTTCCTCATCATCGCAAAAAGTGCTAGAATGTCCTGCCTTTATATTGTGCGCTCCTTGTAAGTTATATTGAATAGTACGTCGAGGAATATTGAACTCTTTTGCAGCCAATCGCTGAAAAATATCGCCCTTCCTTATCTTTTCTAACCATTCCTCCAGCTAGCCTTTCTTTAGTGTACTCAATGTATCGTCTTGCTCCAGGCTTCCTCTTATAATTCTGTGGCATATTTTGGTAGTAGACGTGCTAAAGAGATCAAAAAGATAATGGACAGTTTATTAAGGTATCACTGAAATTTGTTTGCTGCACTCCTTAGGAGCAACTTTGCGCCATTGACGCTAAGAAACCCCAAAATGTCATTATATTTCCCAAGAATAGAGATATGTTTACATCAATATCATTCCAATATGACTTACCTCCAAGAGCCTACCATATGCGTTGAGCTATGATTCGGAAGGAAGTGTGTCGTGCTTCCAGCGTGTTGAAGTCTGGAGTCTGCTACACTAGTTATCTTCCTCATCTGATGGAGGACTGCGGTACCGTTGCGAGAACAACACCCTACCAGGAGATCTTGAATTAAGGTAGGTCTGTGAAGATAACTAGCCAGTTCCACTGTTGAGTTCGGAGCGCAGAGACAACTTCGGGCATCCCTGGTATGTCTCCAGTATGCGGGTAGTTAATACCTGTGGACAAGTAACAATGCCTGAAAACTCCGTATCAAATTTATATAACACAAATACAAATATGTGCGATGCGTCCTGGCGGACGAATGTTTCTTGAAGGGGACTTATATAACTTCAGGGAAAGTAGTGTCGCTACTAGTCTGGTCGAGTACTTCTGTACGTTGTTGACGAACCAGTAACACCTGTTTAGATCAAACGGACTAGATGACCCTATGTCAAACTGGTCAAGGCGGATGGACTAGTCCTACCGTTGAGGCTGAGTGAACCAGGGCTATGATGTAGATGCGATGAATTGCTGACTTCACTAATTATTTTCATCATCCACAAACTAGCTGCGGTGTTGTTGTAATGCAGTACGAGTCGGGCTGTTCCAAAGGAGGTACCTAAAACGAAATGAAACGCGATCGCTATTTGAGCGGATATAAACATGAGCTTCCCTGGGGATTGTTCCAGATTAAAAGTCGGTTTTGGTTGGTAGTTTCAATCTTGCTTCCTTTATTATTATTTTCTTCTCAACCAGAGTTTTTTAAAACGTAACAATAATCCTGTTGGAAAAATCCAACTTCATCAGAAACAATTTGACATCAGACTAATTCTTGATGGACCTAATAGGATTTTCTCTGATTTTCTCTTAGGGCCCGGAAGGAAACACTGTTGAACTGTGGTTGGCATCATCACCGGCCACTGCTCACTTCACGCTCCACAACGATGGGGATTTTTGATAGCCTGAGTGTACTGCCTGGAAGGAGAGACAACCGAATACTTTCTGAGTGCTTGTCCGGCCTTCGCCCAGAGCAGGATTCCTCAATAAGACCTGATGGGCCTCATTAAGATGACAGGAAGGCTTTGGTGAAAGGGCTTCTATCCATGGCTGCCTTTAGCCAAGTGGGGGCCCTGGGCATTGTAGGATATGGCCCCCCGTAACAAATTATTTTCTAAAACACCTATGGCGCACTAGGGACTTTTTGTAACATGTCTATTTTGTGATCACCGTCACCTCCATGTTAATGCATGCAATAAAATGACCGGATAGCAACTTTTCTGTGTCGAAAATATCACCGCGACTTCACGTTTATATGAATATGCACGGACTGGTAACATTTTGTCGCTGCTTGATAACCATTGTTTTGGGAGACGTTGTATAGCTGGGAAAAAACTTGTGCATCTTTTTTTTAAATGTCTGCTGCAACGATATCGGGAGAAGGAGATATCAATAACGATACAAGAAGTACAAATAAGACCACCTCAATACAACAAACATTTCAAAGAATACTCTAAGAGCAATTTGAAGGTAAAAATGTGCGGAGAAATATCCGTGAAAGTCCCTATACTCCTTAGAGTTAGAGCAAGTCTTTCTTCGGTTTCAATTGATGATCACATTCTGATACTTTGATAAGTTATATCAGGTCTCAAGATCTGTAGGAAGTTTTCAAAGCTTTCAACTTTCATACGGAAATATCCAGAGAATTTTTCAGGATTGGATCGCATTTCATCAAACATTAAGTGAAATTTTCCTTTAAGCACCCTTTCGTTCCATAATGGAAGAACCCAATAGCCTTGATATTTTCTACTATATCCTTATGACAAATATACATATCATAGCGGTCTCCTTGACATTTATATTGATAAAACAAGAGTTTTTTGTGTGACAGTTATTTACTTTGTGCGTGCTAAACTAGTATATACGGCGACAGTGACCAAGAAGTTGTATGACAAAAAATCTACAGAAATGATAGGCACAAACTTTCGCTGATCACCGAATAAATTGAGTTTGGTTAGTGAAAGTGTACCATGAAAGAATTTCGGAAATTAAAAAATACTGGGACCGCAAACGCAGTCACTATATGTAATTTTGCATGAAAAATATTTGTCATGTGTATATAAATCCCACGGTCTACTTTCAATAGCCAAACTCTAACAGCTAAACTAGATTGTCTTACTGGTTGAAGAATTTATCATCGGTTGGTCTACTATCGCAGGGGTTAGGGAACCCCATGAATCGTGGGGCTCTAGGCCTGCTTCTAGCACGACAGCGCAATGGGCCGCTCTGGCCTCCGTGCTTAGGATGGGTTCTCCTGACCCCCTTCCTTAAAAAAAAACTACAGTCTTATTTGAAGAATTACATAAAAATGGAAGGCCGCAGTTAAAAGTAACCAGAAAAAGTTTTCCGTCTTTACACAACGAGGACTATTGCATATAAAAAAGCGAAATGTAATGTTCTTAGCTTGCAATGATAAGAGAATTGTAACTCTTTTGAGTAATTGGATAATAGCAATAGTAATACAACTAGATAAAAATATATTCGAAGGGATGCAGAGTAACTCATCGGAGAGCCTAATGTACCTAGTTGTCAACTGCACAAAATCAATCGGGCAGATCAATATGTATGCGTCAAGTTATTCCATATTGAAATAATCTCTTAAGAAATTGTTTTTTGGAATACCGATAAAAAAATCCATAAAAATTACTGAGACAAAAAAGATTTCATATCAAATTTCAATTTTAAAGGTAACGACAAAAGGATATGATGAATATAAAACGAGCTTGAACTTCTTCCATTACTACTAAGTACATACAACTGAAACCCAATAATATTAAGTGATGAAATAATGCCATATGCTGGCAATACACCTTTCAACATGCATAGTTTTACCGCAGATGCACATACACTTAAGGTGTGTGGAGAGCAAGGAGTATGTTCCCAACTTATGCTCAGACCTGTCTGCTAAACTTTTCCAATCCTTTAAGTAATTGTGTTTCATTGAGTTGATTGTAACAAACTTGTGCTACAAGACATCCACCAAAGTGAATTTTAAGTTTGGAGAGCCAAGTTAGGTGTGCTTAAATGCCATGATATCAAAATCCCATGCAATTTCTAGATCGATTACTCTGACAGAATTTCATCTCTTTGGCGCACAGTTGATAGAGAATTTTCGCCCATGTGTTCGCCCTTTATCAGTTTAGTTTATAGATGGACTTTGTATAATGGCGTGCAAAGCTTGCTCCTTCAAATGGACTTCGATGTAATCCTTTTGGGATTGATTCATCTTGAAGTATGTATGGGGACAAAATATGAGTTAGATTATAGAGGTGAAGTATGAAATAAGCCTGCCACTTCAAAGTCTCTCATCCTGAAATTGAAATTCTTAGAAACTTCAATATATCATCCATAGATGGATTTGTCCGGACTCAAAGGTATAACTAAGGTCTGATAATGCTCGATGTTTGCGCTTGTTAAACTCTAGGAAGACCTTTTTTTTTTTGTGGAATCAATTTTCTTAGATTTTACGGCTTCAACCCATAAGCAAACGATAGAAGCATAGAAGCTATAAAACTCAGGAAATTACTCTTCTTGTCGACATATATTTTTTTTTCTTTGCTGCCTGTGGCTTGGGTAATGTACGTTGTTTCGGTAAGGATGTTGCTGTTGCTCCTGTAATCACAGGAGATTGATGTAAGGCTTCCGGGTTGCTTTTAAAGTGCCACTATGTTGACGCACAGTGTAGATTTTTTCCTCCCGTTTAATTTAATGCTCTGCTTTCAAATAAGATTTATTCGTTTTCATGGTTTCGTATTAGATACTAATACTTTTAATTTTCTTGCAGACGTGGTTGTATATGCTGCGAACGAGCACCGCAAAGTGTTTTCGATAGAATGGAAAAATAATTTATCGTTCAATTGCAACAAGTTGGGGTACTTGAAACTTTTAGATTATATCCTGCAACGGAGTTGGTTAACCTTGTAGGGTCTTAGTTTTAAGTAATCGAGGAAAAAGTTTGGTGAGTTTTCCAACCTCATCTAAATTTCAATGCTCGTTTATAATAGATTTCAGGAAGATCTTGAAATGACTGAGTCGTAGATTTATTTATCAGTAGAAAATGTTTATTGTTTTTAAAAAATGAACCGCCTTCAAAACAGCAATTAAAAATGACAAATAACTTTATAAATCTGTTTACGAATACATTCTTCAAAGAAATGGTAAGATTAGACGGACCCAAAGTTTATAGGAAGTTAGAGGCAGCCTGAGAATACTAGTTTTGCCGAAAAAACAGGGTTTAACCAGAGCTGGAAAATAACCAGTATTTTCTAATTTTCAAACGACAAAGAGCAAAATGGACACCACAATAAGAGAGATATTTTAATAGTGTGCTGATTTTTAGGGTTCCGTACCCAAAGGGTAAAAACGGAAACCCTATATTACTAAGCCTCCGATGTCCGTAAGCAGGTTGTATCTCATGAACCGTAATAGGTAGACAGTTGAAATTTTCACAGACTGTGTACTTCTATTGCCATATAATAGCAAATAATAAAAATTAAATTAAATTAAAGGGGCCGCATATAAGAAATGTGAAATGTGTGCGTTGTTATCCCCGTTTTATTCTCATTAATTATTGTTATCACGCCTACTTTCATGTGAAAAAATAAATAAACAGTACGTAGTGACTGCTTTTCTTTATTTTTTCTGTGGGTGGAATAGAAGGAACAGAATACTGATCACCTGTTACCAGAATATTCGGAACAGAAATTATTAAGTAAACAGAAAAGAATAAAAATTTGACAATTGAAGGGTTGTAAGTCTAAAGGGTCTAATTGCCAAAAAATCAAAATTCCAGATTTTTACAAAAATACGATCTTAGTACCAAGCCTAATAATATCCAAGTGGATCTAAGTGCATATTTCTTTTAAAATTTTATCCACGCACAGATAAAGTTTTGGCGGGGCCTAAGTGCCAACGAGCTTTCGCATATGTTTTTCGTTATATCTCTAAATAATAAAATTGGCACTTAGACCCTTTAGACTTACAACCCTTTTGTGCACAACGTAAAACATAGTAGTCCAACTGTCAAGTAGTGAAAATTCTTGATTCTGTGAATTTAATTTAATTTAATTTTTTTATCTTTTTTATCTTATTGAGGCCATTCCCTTTTACTCGTACACGGATTTGTATTTCTTTTTTACTATTTTCGACACTCTCGTAGACCCACTTTTCGTCATCACACAGAGCTGAAATTTGGCACACAAGCTCCTGTCGCGTGACAATTGAATTTATCAAAATTTGAACTGGAAATTTCCATGGAAAACCTGGAAAATCGGGAAAAATCATTTGAAAATTTGGAACAAATTTGATTAGTGATAAATCCGTTTCAGGAAAATGCAGAGTTTTCCAATTTTTCCGAAAAAAATTTCCGGAATTTTTCGACTTTTCCGGAATATTTTTCGGTAAAAAAGTTTTCTAAATTTTGCAGGATCAAGTTCCCTATCAACTGGAATCATTACTTTCTCTCCGACAATGGTGAAAACTTGCAGAAAAAATTGAGCAAAATTCATGTAAAACGCTTTTCCGGAGTTTTTCAGACCAAGAGCGTTTGAACGTTTTGCAACCTAAGACAAAGTTGTAGAGCGAAATGAGTTGCATAAAGTTGCTTTTGTGGAAAACTCCGTGGAAAACCTGGAAAAGCGGGAAAATCATCGGACAAATTTTCATCGATGATTAGTGATAAATCTGTTTCCGGAAAAATGCAGAATTTTCCAATTTTTCTGGAAAATTTTCCGAAAATTACCGGAATTTTCCGATTTTTCCGGAAAATTTTCGGACAAGAAAGTTTTATAAGCTATGCGGAATCATTTTTTTCCATCCGACTGGCATCAATACTTTGTCTTCAACAGGCATGAAAACTTGCATGAAAAATCTAGGAAAATTCATGTAAACTTTTAAAAAAAAATTTCATAGTAAGTAATAGGAAAAGTCTGTGGAAGACATTGAAAATCGGGAAAATTCAGTAAATCACTGTCTTTTTAGCCGTCATTAAATTGTTTTAAAATATCTTCATGCAGCACGTAATAACAACAACGAAAACGAGTTTTCAAACAAAACTGAGGCCAGCCGCATGAAAAAGTAGAAAATAAACTTTTCTTCACACACAGAGGTGAAATCAGATTCAGTATGATCAATCAGAGGTAATAAGTGATTTGATTCATGGAGAGAAAGAATATTCAAGAGAAATGTCCCAATCAAAAAATCTGAGTCCACCTCTGTGTGTGAAGAAAAGTTTATTTTCTAGTTTTTCCTGTGGCTTGGCCTCAGATTTGTTTGAAAACTCGTTTTTTACTTATTTTTTTAAATTGATTTATTGTCCGCTTTTCCTAAAATTTTGTCGAGAAAACTTTAGTAAAAACATATTTGTGTAATATTAGTTTGATGTTTGTACAACAAAACACTAATCTGTTCTTCAAAATTATGTTGACAATTTTCTTGGGAGTAACATTGCACAGGAAGAGGATATAAAATAAGAAAAATTATATATCAAAATAACTTACTTTGATAAAAATTTTAATCTATTGATTCTGTGGAAGCAGAAATCATATCTGAAACAGATGTGTTGAACTGAAAATGAAGGTTGCTGACCTAAGGAGGGAGTTTAAATTTCGTGGGTTATTCTCAGTCGGGAATAGAGCTGAATTGCAGGGGCGCTACAGCTCTTTTTGAAGATGAAACAATATCCGACGAGGAGGTCCTGACAGATGACGATGAATTAGTTGCTTTAGAATCATCACTAGAAGAAGATATATTTTTGTTGAAGAAAAAAAGAATGAAGAACAGACATCATCCAACTAAACTGCTAATCAACATAAAAAAAGTTGTTTTAATACGAAAAAATTTACTTAAGACTAAAGCCAAGGCTCCCCCGGCCTTTCGGTCAAATGTAAGAAACGCCAAACCTGCCATCATCTCGTGACCCATTGACATTCTTTCAGGCGTATTGACAGCAATTAGTGTCGAAAAGGTAGATTCTCACGATGCAGTACTTCATCCGATTCATGCGACTGATGCAAAAGTTTCATACGTATCTCTGAAGGACCCAATGTCGGAATAGAACTTCTAATATTTTTACGCTCTAATCTCGACCATTCAACTCATTCAAGTACCTTTTCATAATAGTAGCCCCTTTTTAGGAAGGAATTTTAATACCTGTAAAATAATTGCAATTATACGCAGTTTTTTTTTCTTTGTTCTCATTAATTTTTTCAATATTTATTTATATATTGAATAGACCTAAGCCGAACAGATCAAGACACAAAATTGAATTTAGTAAATCTTCACTTTCTGCAAATCTTCTTTTCATCCAACTATTATTATATCTACACTTTCATAATATTCTGCTTTAAATAGCGGAGTTTAAACTATGCCTGCAGTATTTTGACGAGAACGTGATGGACCATACAGCACTAGTCTTCCAAACGTCTTGCCTTTACTTGTTTCTTCTCTTCTGAGAACTATTTTAAGATTATTTTCTACAGCTTCTTTCAAAATTGTCACCTTCATCTCTTCTGACCCCAATTTCTTCCTGGACAATTTTTATTATTGATATGCCATCCTTCAATCCTGTGCTTTGACGACCCTGTAAATCCTGTAAAGCAGCATCACCCGGTTGCAGAACACATAATATTTTATTTTGTTACTATTTGGTAGTTAAACCAATTTGAGGAGGCAGCTGTCGCTGCTTTATTAAAAGACCTAATAAATAGATCAGACGGGTATGCAAATAGCGTAGTATTAGATGTCTGCTTGAGGTTGCAAACTTGATTCCGAAAAAATCCTTAACGTCAACGGTAGTCAAGAACTTTCACTTTACAGTGATCATGAATTCGGGTAGCTGACGACCAACTCATCTAGGCCTGTTCGTTAGAGTGACTCTGTTACTCGAGCGTCTACGTGTGAGGGCACCCAACGTCGGGCACGCTGATTTGATTGATCGTCGGAGCCCAGACTGTCCCTATGACAGTGTGGAGTTAGCGTTTACCTTAATGTGCGCTCTTGACAATGTTGAAACCTCACCTGCGGGTTGGCGCCGTGTATGTTGATTTTTGGAGCCAAGGTGAGTTGCTACTGGAAAGTAATTAACCTCTCCGGATCGACTCTAGGTCGACGCGGCAAGGTCTATGCAGTTTTATGTACCACGAACTAGAGTCCTGGTGAGTGCCTCTTGCAGTACAAATACCGGCAGGTCCCAATGGTTTCAGAGGGAGCCAACCCAGGTGATGCAGGAACTCTGAAAAGAACTATTCTATAACCTGCAACAAAAGGCATAATTCTCAGGCGTAGCTTCGGATAAATCCTTTATTTTTCCTAAGCACGTCCTGTTGGCAATTGTTTGTGTGATACAGTTTTCTTGATATAAATAATGACGCGATACAATTATAAGAACGAATGTGATTATATTTACTTTATTTTTCTCAGGAAACTGCTTCTAGTCACGAATGACAAGACAAACTCAACTAATTAATTTTAGTATTTTTGTTTTTGAACATTTTAAATTGCGACCTACTTACACATACCTTTTTTAGTTCACAAGGTGGCTTTCGCTGAGCTTAGTGAAAACCTTACAAATGTGGTGTAGCTGCCCAAGGTTGCTAACGCCACGTAGCTGGCATCGTCAAGCCGCCACAACTATCTTTGCCAGTCGAATGTCCAGGTTTAATATAACGCCTTTGACGTCAACACTTTTTGCAATATCATCACCATTGAATTTGCCATTTTTCATTTTATCTGTAGTTTTGAAGACTAATAAGAGAGAGAATAAATTTCATATACGACTCTTGTAACAGCCAAATGTCCTGACCAAAGGTGTTCAAGTAGACCAATCGTCTTACCTTCATTCAAGGCAGTAAGAGGTAGGAGGTAAGTAACGCAAACATGGCTGAGTAATGTCTGACTTGCCAGTGTTACCGATCACATAGACTCGCCGCGACAACTTTTATGACGTGACGTCGTCGCAGAATACGGAATAAGTTGGCAATTTTTAAGGTAGGGCACTGTCGTTTTAAGGTAGGGCATTGCCCCCTATGCCCTCCCCTAGCTGTGGCCCTGTGAAGTGGAAAATTGTCCAAATTGTTTTTCACAATTTCACTAAATAAAAAAAGGAGAAATTTTTATAGAAGCCCTTGTTTAAGCAAAACTATGTAATAAAAAACTGTTTCTATTTATAAAATGTCTATTTCCTGCGAATCGAGCTATTGGCTGCTTTATAATTAATTTATCAGTGCATAATGAATTTCGTATATACAAACATTACGCGGTACCGCACGGTACCACCCTCTAACTACGCAAATACGTATATTTGGGAAAAACAGAAAATAATAATTTACTAAGCAGACTAAACTTGACACATATTAAAAAAATTTAGGAGTTCAGTAATTGTTAGAAAAACCAGGCAGGTCTTGGTTGCTTTGGGTATTACTTGAAATTACGAAAACTTTTTTTGCATACAGCTCTGAATTTTCAACAGCTACAAACCAAAAGCAAGTGCATACACTTTTTTTAGAGATCATCCATGTATAGGTATACTTCCAGTTCCCACATTTATCCGACCCATCGTAGACTATTAAAAATAATTTATTTAATGATACTTCGACACAAGTTGGCGAATAGTAATCGCATGTCATCTATTCATATGGGATAGCATTTTGGCATAATGTCCATGTTCTCTGGAGTCTATTGCTGTGATTTTATATTATTTTTACAAAGCAAATCTAATGTTACTTTCTTGCTCCTAGAAGTTTAGACTATAATAGGTATTTGGGTGGCATGTATACCCAGAAGTTCTGCAAGTTGATACTCCACTTCAATTGGAAGTAATAACTAGTACGTCTGTTAGCATGCCAGTTCAATTTAACATTCCGAAAAAAAATCATTTTAAGTAAAAAAAAAAAAACCCACTATTTCGCACGGATTGTATGCCCGTTTACCTAAAAATCATTTTGAATTCACTCCTCTACACAAGTTTTTCCTAGAATTTTATCGAATGGATTTCACCAACTGGTGGCTTTCACTGACAAGTTCAATTGAGTTTATTTTAGAGGAAACTGCCCAGGCTACACCAGCAGATCAGATAGTTATACTGATTGGGATACACTCTGTCATATGACAACATCAGTTAAGTTCAGAAGACCACCCCCGTAAACTGTAATCAAGGTAGCCCAGTTGAAGGGATGTAGACCTAATAGGGACAAGTTGAAAATTGTATGGGAAAACCAAATATAAGCATAATCAAGTAACGACCATACAGATAGTATGTATATATGTAACGTGTATGTATTGTCATCCTCTATATATATATATATATATATATGTATGTACATATAGATGGAATTTTCCTTTTCCTCCAGTGTCTACAAATTGCTCCCCGTGCGACCATCTGTGGTAGTTTAGATCGAGGCAAAAATTTCATTAACGAAGTCACTTAGAGAGGGTGACCTGCTCTGAGGTCTCGTTAGTCCTCCATAACTGAATTTCATCCTGGAACGTTTGGGAGGAATCTTTTCCGTAGACCAACCCCACAGATAAATGGTTTTATTTAAGGAATTTAATCCACCGCTTCATATAATTTGTGTGGAACTATCAAAATTTTTGGTTCGGGGCCATTGCTGCCACAACCAGCCTTAATGGCAACTTATCTAATTAGTATCAAGGTAAATTTCCCTCTGTGTTCATAATTAAATGATTTCGAAAAGGGTGTTTGTCTCAAGCTGGGAAACGGATAACGCTCGGAACTGCCTTAATAGGGCACTTCGGATTCAACATTTGCAGAATGCTGATGATTTTAATCTCAGATTTTCCTCTTCCGGCTGCTGCTAACGTAGTAAGAATGAGCTTATTTCACCTAATTCTGGCATTTTTGAATTCTACTACTTTCGTTTCAAAGTCTCTGTTAAGCAGATTATCTCGAAAAGTAATGAGCTATTCGTTAAGCATTGTTGGGCTTAATTAAGACACAGAGAGAGACAAAGAGAGAGAGAGAGAGAGAGAGAGTGAGTAGAAAACAATAGCGGGCAAATTGTAGAGCACTATAAATCGATGCTTTCTAGTATAGTTGCTTGCGGCTATCACATTGCAAGTTTCTGAGGAAATTTATTTCTTTGTAAGAATGCAAAGTAACTGGATGAAGTTGAAGTTATACAGGTCAAGTATGATTTTCACTTAAAATTTTTCTGGTAGTTGTTGTTTTTGTCTGCTTTCGAACAACTGAGACGCTATTAGTTTCATACACCCACCTGGTACGGCTAAGTTGATTGATAGCAGAACAAGAACTTTTATAGTGACTATGAAACGACCCAGTATTTTATGCTAAAAGGATGCTGTTCTTTCTTAAATTCAAACAGATGTTTTTAAAATGGAAAGTCGGCTATGAGTAAAAACATAAATTAAAGCGATTATTTACATACACGTATTCGCAGTAATAGTACATACATACATATATAAGCAGCTTTTACGAAGACAAATGTGGCTTTAGAAGAACCATAGCAGCCATGAGCCATTGGTAAGGTGGAGTAAAGGGAACTATAATATATATATAAATATATAATCTGACTTATATAGAAAGTTATATAGTGAATAATTGAGAAAAAAAATTTGCAATAAATCAAAAAAATCAAAAACCCCTTCAAAGAATCAAATTTCGAATTGCTCTTGTATCAATATTAAAATTGCAATAATTTGAATATTTGTTGTAAATTCTACACTTATTACTGAGGCGCTCATAAAATCCGATATTCGTTCCATGACTGTCGATAAAAGGAGTAAGTGTTTAAAGCTATTTTCTCAATAAAGTCAAATTCGTTAGGTATTGGTGACGTACATCCTAAGTTTATAAAATTGCTTATACCTATAATCTTACCATCTTTAACACATATTCTTAATAATGTCATTTTTCGTTCGTATTTTCCATCCTCCTGGAAGTTGGCTAAGGTTATTCGTATACCAAAAAAGTCTCAATCGAACGCCACTATCCGAGGTTCTTGAAAAACTCCTTCATTTGCAAATTATGGACTATTGTGAACGTCATAGCTACTTGAATAAGTTTCAGTCTGGTTTCCGGTGCAAGCATAGCTGTACAACTGCGTCTGGTATTAGATAGTGACATGATAACCATTCTCGTTCTATTGGACTTTTCAAAAGCATTTGATTCTCTACTCTACTTATCTACAAACTAGTAACTAATTTTAGTTTTTCAAGCTAGGATTCCAATCTCATTCAGTTTTATCTTTTTGATCGGTGTCAACAAGTCACATGTAATGGAAATTCCTGTGCCTTTTTACCAAATACTAGTGGCGTACCTCAAGGCTCGATACTAGACCCACTATTATTTTCCCTATTCATAAATGATCTGCCGAATGTAATTCTTAATGCTCAATATAACCTATATGCTGATGACTTACAAATGATATACATCAAGGCCAGTTGGTTTAATTGAAGATGCTGTCGATCGCCTTAATAATGACCTTTGCTCCTATACATGAGTGGTGTATTCCAAATAAGCTTCGTTTGAATCCAATCAAGTGAAATGCAATTTTTATCTGTAGGTATAGACTGCATACGTCGTCACTGCCTTGTGTTGTACTCAATAGGGTCATCTTACCTTATCGGGAAAAAGTAGTGAATCTAGGAATCTTTACTAACAATACACTTTCTTGGCCCAATCAGATTTCTAGTTTTATCTCCAAGGTATATGGATGTCTGCATAAGCTCTCACTCTCAGCCTCCTACACTCCACTTTCCACGAGGATGATGCTGGCTAAGTCACTCATAGTACCAATTTTTACTTATGCCAGCGGAATTTGATCCATCTGATTCTGATTCTGTTTCCCTACGTAAATTGAATATTGCATATAACTCCGTTGCTCGATATATTTATAACTTAAGGCGTTTTGACCATGTTTCAGAATTTGCTAGGACTATCCTTGGATGTCCTCTTCAATCATATCTTCTGTTTAAAGATTAGCTATTTCTGAATTGTGTTATCTTCTCTGGCAGACCTACTTATTTATATGAAAAAGTTTGTTTGTCCCAATCGTCTGTATCTGGTGCTAACTTCTCGGTCACTTAGAAGCAATATTTTGCTCAGACTGTCAGAACCTGGAATAGCCTACCTTTGATGTTGCGTAGAGAAAGAGGCGTATGAGGTTCAAGAATATATTGTTTGAACATTGTCGTAGAAGCTAAATTGCTTCTTTTTCCTATTCTTTCCTATTGTATTATTTCTTTTGCTCTTAAATATAATTTCAGAATTTATTTTTTATTTTTTTTCTCTCTTTTTTTTCCTCATAATTTTACTTACTAATTGTTTTTATAGTACATTATTAGTTGTAGAGTATACGTAAGTTAGACTAAGCTATTTTTGTTTACACTAGTTTTACATCTACCTACTACATATAGTTATAACACCTTTGGCCTTAATTATGTTGAACATTATAACAATAATAATAAATAATAAATAATAAAAAAAATATCGGAAAGAATATCGCGGTAGCTTAAAATTGTACCGGGAACATTCAACGAAATAGATTTAAGAATTTCAGGAGTATCTATTAAAGTGGGTATCACACCGGGAGCGACGCGGTGTAACTCGGCATTTTTAAGTTGATGCTGCGCGATTGCTCTTGCAAACTTAAATCCATACGTCACACCGCGAGCGGCGCGACCCAGCGCGGCACGGCGCGGCAAAATAGTTGCCGTTCTGCGCTTTTGGAGATTACTCAAAAACATAATTTTGCTGCTGTCGCTGGCGGCAACATTTTTTTTTCATTCGAAATAACTCCGCACAATTCGTTAAATAAGGTTTTTGGCATTCTAAAGTATTCGTAATGGAACTTTATCACTATTATCTATTTTTTTTTTCAACCAGAGCTACTAATAATAGAACTTCTTCATCGGAGCTAGGGTACATTTGGATAAAGTCCTTCGCTCGAAGTGTGAACACTCTATTTTGCCGCGTGCCACCGCACCACTCTCGGTGTGACCAAGGCTTAATCCAGTTAATAAGCTCACGCCTCTAATTGAGTGACACCATAATTAATTTATTCCACGGAAGGCGATGAAGGGCAAAACGTAAGGTGATTAATAAATAAGACAAGAAATGAGGGACCTAGTTGGCTTCTCTGTGGAGCTCCGGACTGCGTACAAACAACACTTGAAAGTGCGTTTCTGAAAATGACTTTTAAAATTCTAGCACTTAAATAAGATAAGATCCAATCAACCAATAAAGGAGAAAAACCTATTTTTAACAGCTTAAACAGCAGCACTCTGTGAGGAAGCTTATTGGAGGCTTTTGAGAGGTCAGTATAGACACAGTCAGTCTGCATCCGCAATAAAGAATACTAAAAGTGTCAAGTTGGTTGATGTTGATCTGCCTTTAATAAAGCCATATTGTTTTGAGCTGATTATTAGCTTACAATCGAAAGTCAGCTGTTCACAAGCCATGCTTTCAAAAAGCTTGGGTATAACAGACAATTTAGCAATAGATCTTTAATTACTAACCACGTCTCTCTTTCCATTTTTAAAAACAGGAATAACAATTGAGAATTTCTAAGCTACAGGAAATACACGTTTTGACAAAGAGAAATTAAATAAATAAAGCAGCGACTGCGAAAGACGATCAAAACATCGTTTAAGAACAATGCTAGGAATACCATCCGGTCCAATAGAACAGGAATAATTCGACTTACGAACATGTCCACATGACATGTATTCACTAATACACCGAATATTAATATTGTTACGAGAGTGGCTTTAGTTCGTTATTTAAAACACAATATTTCAGATGTAATTCAAAAGTTCTTTCTTTATTTAACTTTACTGTTTACTCGCACAATTCACAGACAGTTATCAAATCAACTCTTTATAGTTATCGCTAGTACTGTACTTCTAATTATCGCAATCCAAATAGTTTACTTCGTTCATTTCACTGTCTGCAATAATACTGCCTCCTGGATGTGAGTATTTATACTCTAAAAATTATCCTAGAACCTTTCTGAATATTCCGTTCTCCAAACCCAGTTTACTAGGATGTCACTAACCTAAAGTTGTTTCCATTTCCAACAGATGTCGCTTGTATCACTTTGTGGCGGGTAACAATATCTAGCCTAGAGCAATTAGACATGCAAGACGACACATAAGAACAATTTTTCGCATTGCTATTGTCAACACTGAAAGACCTGGCAAAATAATCCGGAAACAAATTAGATATAACAGAACTGTTCACAAAGGACAGATTTCTGCGATAAATATCGCATTTTTGATTATCGTTCCAAAAATGTTTAGGATCGCATTTAATATTACTTTGAACAATATTTATGTAAGAAGTGTAAGCCTTTTGAAGCTCCTTCTTAAACTGTTTTCGATGATAATCACTCATTGATTTAGAATTACTATAGATTCTCCACGCCGTGTTACGAGCATCACGCAAACTACGCAGACTGTCATCGAACCAATTAGGAGTAGGTTCAACTAAAGTTTCCAGCTTTACGTACAGGTGCAGCGTCAGGGAAATAGTTAAAAATTAATTTATAAAAAAATGAATAAACAAGAATCAACATCTGAAACATTAAACAAAATAGACCAATCAATATTGCTTAATATCGACTTCAATTTGTCAAAATATTCTCTACCAAAATCAAAATCCAAAAAATATTCAGGAGTTGTACTACAAGCGTCGTCGAAATAACTGTCAAGAGCTGAATGATCAGGATCCTCACTCACTATAGGATCCAATGAACGAGTAATACAAGTACTGGAGTCACCATTAACAAAAACAAGATCCAAAATCCTGTTGCGAACATTACAAATGCCATTTTTACTTTCTTAAACCCACAAGAAGATATCACATCCAGAGTATCGCGTTCAGTCACAGACGTAAACTCTGTTGCAATTAAAGAGCCCTCCTCTAGCGATGGAGTTCACTGCACTGTATACGAGAAAATGGCTTTCCAAGAAAATTCATACGAGAAAATTGATACAAGCAAATTGCTACGAGAATATTAGCTGATACCGATCCACGTAACTTATTGGGTTTTATAATTGAGAAATAAGCGACGCAAGTTAAGATTTGAAGTCAAGTATTCCTTGGTATATTTTTGGATCATCCATAGGAGCGATCTTGATGCGGAAAAGTATTGACATACTCCAAAAACTCGATTTTCGTCATCATTATAATCAGACATATTATTCCATCTCTTCAATCGACATACATCAACATGCCCTGTTTCTTTTTCATTTATATTAATTAAATCCTATGTGTAATTACTTCAAACACATAAGTAAAATTCCTCAAGCAAATCTGAATGTAATCATCACCATTCGGTTCAGTATGACAGTACATAACTTCTCTTCTACTTACCTTCAGGTAATCATAGCATCGCCTTTTTTTAACTGGAATCATTTTTATATTGTTTATCGCGTCTCCTTTTCCTAATCTGTTAACGCATGGTATTAAGAAACCAGGAAAAACCTAGAATTGGTATAAAAAAAACGTCTCGTGGTGATCGTTTTCCGTTTTACGTAATTAGCCAAAATGTTTGTATGGAAACATCAAAGGGATTTATCCTATTTAGTTCATTTTTGTAATATCTATGAAAACGCAGTGTACAGAATTTCAGCTCTCTATGCTGACATGTTCTCAGGCAGTGTTCAAATATATAGTGAAAAACAACATTTTTGTATAGCAACCTTACGAAGGAGTTACGTGATTTGTCGCAATTTTGAATTTAAATCTACAATTTTTTTTAAGATATGCGTGTGCAAAATTTCAGCTTTCTAAGCGAAGACGTTCTCGAGTTATCGTGCGGACAGACAGACGGATGGACAGACAGACATGCAATAATCAAAGCAAGCAGCTCGGCTGAGGAAGAGGGAAATGACATTTCAGAAATGATTTTAGGATGTAGTTTTGATGAAATTAGAAATTTGAATAAAAAAAAAAATATATATTCCCATGGATAAAAACCATGCTATTAATGACTATTTTGACCACCGAGGGGTAAGAGTTCGGAAAAGAATATAATATTATAATAGTGAACCGATGATGGAACCGATGAGGTTGAGATTGCTGAGATTGGCATGGCTCCTCCAAAAAAGAGGAAGAGGAAAAGCATCAAAAATTATTATGTAAAATTCATCCTAACTTACGGAAATGAAGAATTGATAATCCAGTGCTAATTTGTGGACCAGAGATCCCAAACGCGGAGGCCAGGACGGCTCATTGTGCTAGCCTGCACAAAACCTTCCTGTTCTCTTAATGAAGCGCATTAGGTCTTAGTGAGGTAAGTTTTTCAGCTCATCTACAGATAGCATTTCAGATCCAAGCATATCCATCCAGCTTTGGACAAGGGCTGGACAATCACAAATAAACTGTTCGGTTGTCTCAAGCTCTCCTTCCAGGCAAGACAGATACTCAGGGCTCTACTCCCATGCTTTTTAAACAAGAGTGACGCGGACTGTGACCATTGATGGTACCAACCACAGTTCCACATGGCTTCTTTCCGATCTCCAAAAAAAAATCAGAGATATTCCCATCAAGAAAAAGTTGTGTGCATCTGCAAGTGATCAGGTTCGCTCATCTCTGCCGATAATTTATACAAGCATCCGCTTTCATGAATGACCCAACACCCGAGGTGGCAACGCCTAAGACGGGTTTCAGTCCAAGGAACTGAGAATCAGAGCCAGACTTGGCTAGTAGGTCAGCCATTTTATGCCCCATGATCCATGTTACCAGGAACCTACTGAAGGGACACCTTGTTGTGGATATAAAGGTTATCCACTGATGATCTGCAGTCCCCCAATAACCTAGATATTATCCGAGTTCCACTTAGAGTGTCAAGGCTACCTGACTATCGGAAAGGGTAGCAATATTCTTACTATTGATCTCCATATCAATGGCTGTCTTCGCTGCCATTGCGATGGCGAAAACTTCAGCCTGGAAAATAGTAGTGCGCCTTCCAAGTGAGTACTCCATCCCAATATCAGGTCCAAGAAAATAAATACCAGCACGCTACGTCATTAGTGACAGAACCGTCGGTGAAAATTTTTAGAGTGGCCCGGCGAAGGCTGGATAAAGCACTTCTCTCAGCCCATGATTCCCTTTCAGGAAAACTCACAGTGAAGTGCCGTCAAAACCAAAGCTCTGGTACCATCGCATCAAGTGGCATGTGGGCCTGACAGTTCTCCCGTTTCAATCCACACGCCAAAGAGCAATGGGAAGAGCCAGTCTAGCCATCGTATCCACATCCCCATGAGCGTAATCTACATACAGTGCCGCTGGCATTTTCCTGAATGACAAAATCCAAGGTACCACATTAAGTGAGACTTCAAGGGCAGCCGTAACCGTAAATTGCATGAAGCCTTTTGCTTTGCAGACCCGCCAGCTTCCGGATCGTGGTCACCCCACGTCAGCTTCGACTTAGTATAGACTCCGGGGTGATTGACACGGAGAGACAGTTGTATAGTGGGTCCATCCAAAGAGCTCTTGAAAATCACAGTACCCAAGCTTATGGAGAAAAGCACCAAGTTGGTCTTTTGAGGGTTTACTGTCCTGCAATAATAGGTGCGCCAGTCCTCAGCAATATTGAGTCCTCCTTGCATAAAGACACAGGCAGCAGCCATGCTGTCCCGCATATGCTTGACATGAGAATTCTTCTTTTTTCAGCACCGTGATGAGTGAGTCATCCATCCTACATAGAGCAAAGTACCGGTGAGAGCACGGCACCCTGGGCCCAGCCTCTTTCCACCAGAATACTGAGAGAGGTCCGGCTACCCAACCGGTTGGGTAGGTTTAGTAGGGTTAATATATAACCCTAATTTCCTTTAAATTCTGTATTTAATTTAAAACCCGGTTATGATAATTTTCCTAACATACTACAACATTGCTTCAAAATCTGCACACAAAAATTGAAAATAATTTCGTCCTCCACTTAATGAGTACATCACAAAAGTTCTCTAGTTTCCCTTCTTTTTGCATGAATCTAAATTTTGAAATTATTTTACATTTGTGTAGAAGTTTTAAAATTTTCAAGGTACACAAGGAAGGCGAAGTCTGGAAGTTGAAATATTCACACTCCAGAGAATAACAATTTTCCGAAGTTGAAACTTGGAGATTCTAATGTTTATCAAACTACTTAATTAAATTACAGTTTGCTGTCCAGACTAAGCATTCCTTATTTACCTTGAAAATTTTGAAAGTCATACACAAATGTAAAATAATTTCAAAATTTAGCTAAACACCAAATGAAGGGCAATTAGAGACGTTTGGTTTCATTAAGTGGATAAGAAATTATTTTCTATATTTTAGTACGGATTTTGCAGCAACCTTTTGTAAAAAGTTTTTTTTTCATATTTTTTAACTCACTTAATTAGATAATACATTTTTGGAGAACAACTCTTGATTTCATTCGAGCTCTAGGGAAGTTGATGGCCCCAATCACACCCTCCCCCCATTCTGTATCGACCCCTGGTAGGGTTTCACCCAACTGATATAGTTTAAACTTTAAGGGCTGATAGTACACCACATTTGCAATCGAAAAATCCATGTTTTTTTTATATATGTAAGAGACTTCAAATCCCTTCCTTTAGATGCACTCAACTTGACGACGCGCCCGAATCGATTCACCGCCTTACTGCTGTGAACTCTATAGTCAGACTACCTCCTTCTATCTTCACTCAAAGATCCTAAAAATAATTAAATTCCGATAAATCATAAAATGCTACTGCCTACCACTATGATAATCGTGTCGCCGGCATTTATTCCACCTGGTTCAATATTCTCAGATATTCCGAGAATTTAACTAACTTTTCCAATTACCCTATCGTGAGTGATATTTTACTTTCCTTTACTTAGCTGTATCTACCTACAGGTTTATCGCCGAGTCGTCAAGAAGGTTTCTTAACTTTGGGAATATCGAAGGGTCCCATAATGATCATCACATATATTATTAAGCCAAGCTTAAGTGATACCCTATGATGCAAAGCACAACATGGCAGAAAGGAGATAGGGAAAGGAATATGGGACACGAGGAAAGTGGCGGAGATGCTGATGTATGTCACTTTTGACCTTAGCAGATTATAAGCCCGAGCAAAATCAGTAGATGGTAAAGTGTTCCACATTTGCACAATTCGGGATAAGAAAGCATCACGGAATTTTACTGTGCGGACGAAAGTATTTTAAAGAGTAAAAGAATGAGCGTGGCTTGCAGTGCGAATATTCCGTGCAGGAATTAAACTACAAGGGATCAGACTAGATATTTCATTGGAACACTTGCCATGCTTTTAGCGATAAAGGTGCGAAAGGCATCCAACAATGCGACGGTGCTCGAATGAGTCGATATGACAAGTAATTATCAAATCGCCAAAGAGCTTGAAGGATCTTTTTTGGAAATTATCCAATGAAACTAAGGCTATGCGACCAACCGGTGCGCAGATAGGAGAATTGCATTCCATTCTAGGTTTGATGTAGGACTTGTAGACATCTCCAGTTCTCCACAGGATTCTCTGATTTCAAATAATCTAAAGAAGAGAAGAAAACATAAAAGAATACAACATAAAAACGAGACAGCACAGCTGCCTACATTAATGCTTAGAATATAGAGACAACAGGATGTATTGATATCTGTAAAATTCGTGTGCAGGAGTGTGGGGTTTTTCAGGGTCCCATGAAGTAGGTCAGCATTATATTGAAGAAAGAGACAAATTTACTTTCAGCTGACATACAGAGTTTTTCTAATTTAAAAGAATTTGAATCTAATTTAAAACTTGTGAATATGGCCGGATTTAGGGGAGGGCAACCGGGGCTCCCACAAGAGGGGGGCCTCTACAACCCGCAATAGAACTGTCTAACTACACAGACGAAATACATCCATTTTCATCCACAAACCTCGAAAAATATTTTTAATAATATTACATTATTATAAATATTTTCGGAGGTTACCCTTATTTCGGTTCTGATAATATTGATGACACCAATAAGAATGTATTTTGTATAAGTAGTTATAAATATGTAAATAATTATTTTTTGAAACAATTGAATTGAATCATTTATTCACATACCTTTTATTGCATAAAAGAAATGATAAGGAAATAATGATTTCTTTAATAATTAAATAATATCAATTAATTGGAAATTATTACTTATTTTTATTCATCATTCTATAATGAGAAAAAAATAATCGCGACGAGGAATCGAACACTGAATGCCTGTTTATGCTTGCGTATACTTTATGCCCGTTTTTCACCGAATTCTCCATTTTTCCCTGAATTCTCCGTTTTTCCCCGTTTTCGTCTTTTCTAGTTTATTTTATTTTGTCTTTTTATTACTTTTTCGTGCAATAAATTATTTGAACAATTTAAAAAATATGTATCCTATTTTAAAAATAATTAGGGGCCTCCACTCCTTTGTTGCCCCAGGGCCTCCACACTTCTAAATCCGGCCTGGTGATATGACTAAAATGTGAAAGATATTTTTTTTAAAAAGTAGTGCTAAAAAAAGTAAAGATTGTAAGTAATTAATTATCTGCTGATATTATAATGATAAATTTCTAAGTGATGTTCAAGTATTTTCAGAATGAAGTGTTCGGTGAAAAATTGCCACAACAACACCAAGGTACGACACGTGGGAAATCATTTTCTAGCAAGTATAGTTATAAAATATTATTTTGTGTACATTACACACCTTTTTATATTGAATTAAATTAATAATACATAACAAAAACGATGAAATATCGAAATATTCCTTTAAAATTTTTTAAAATTTAAAAATTTTATCTCATCTGATGTTTGTCTCACAGGATGGAATTTTAATTGTTAAAATTTAAAATTTTTTGCAGTGCTTGATCGTATGCCTAGATGTATCTAGAGCACTATGTATAGTGGGGACTGTTGGTTGGCGAAGTGTTGTGCAATCAGATGGTGCACTACTTTCCATCATTGCATGGTGGTAGTTTATCCACCGTGGTTTCTCAGTATCTTACTGATGCGTTTCACCATTGCCGGTTATGAATGTTAGCTATTTATAATTTAGTTTTATGTTTGTTAATCCTTGGGTCTTGCTATGTTCGAAAGAGGCTCTGTTGCTCCTTGATATTTATCAAATCTTGGTTCAATGTCTGGCTGCAGAGATAGAATTTATTATATAAAATCTTTAAAATTCCTAACCAATCTTAAAAATCTTCAGAAATTCAAATATTTCAAAAACTTTGGATGCTGTGTGTTTCTAGCTTATTCTGTTGTTTATCTCATCTGATGTTTGTCTCACAGGATGGTGTTATTTATACTAAGTTGTTATTGTTATTTTACATGTCTGTTCTAATTTCTGTGTTTGTTGGTGTTATGTGAAACGGTAAGTGATGTGCATTATCCCCTGTTATGGACGATTTGGGGCATGACTGCGTGTTCGTCTAGCGTTGATGCGTTCTTGTATTTTGTGGGTGAGTATGTTATGCAGGTTGCTTGTTAACAAATAGATATATTTTATAAGATCAATTCATGTGCTTTTAAATTATCGTTAAATTATTTGCTTTTCCTCTCTCTTCTTGTTCATATTATATTCAGTGAGCATTCCGTTATGCTATATTGTTTTGGAAATTTGTCGTTCTTATTGCTTTCATTGCTTATGATCTTGCATTTAAATTTTTTTTTGACTTTTTTGTGTGTTAAATTCATCCTCATTACGTCCCGATAAATGTAACGATGATGGCACTTAACATGAGTGGGCTTATGGCACATTTGACGTATGTGCCTCCGCCGATTTTAACCCTATTCTAGCAATATGTTATATTGCATTTTTGCCGTGTAGGCTGCTTAATTGGCATTACCGTAACGTTTTCTGCTCTTTGCATACATATATATATGTCTAAAAATTAGTCTAACTTTATCTCCGTTGTTGTGTTTAATAGCAGTTGAACACTAAATAAGTAGAGATGAAATGTGTATGCAGAGTTATTTATTCCTATTAGAATTTTTTTAAAAAACTTTAACAATCCCAAAAACTCCAAAATACCAATCAAAATTTCTTAAAAAACCCAAAACTTCAAAATTCAAAAGCCTAAAACTTTTATTATTATTCTTTAAAACTTTTAAACAACCTCTAAAACTCTAAAACTTTCAAGACCCCTTAAAAACTTTTTTCGAATCAAAATTTCAACTTCTGAAACCTTCAAAACTTTCAAAATTCTTAAACTTCAAAACTCCATTGAAAGCTTTCAAATTTCAAAAATCCAACCCTAACATTTTTTACGTGTGTGATCCCACCTTCCTTTTTTGGTTGAGGCTCATTGCGTTTTGCCTCAATGGTTTATGTAGTTATGGGTAGAAGAAGATGCTTCTATGCGAACCCAAGGTATAGAGATACAAGGCATTCTCATTATGAACCACGTTCCGCCATTTCTGCCGTTTGTATAGGAAAGTATGGTACAATGAACACAATATTCGTACTCATTTCTCAGTCTTTTTAATAGAAATGTGTATACGGTGTAAGGTGAAACATGTCCTAACTCTAGTATCAAATTTTTTTTTTATTATTATTATTATTATTAATGAGAATGTCTTGCATTCCTTATGCCTTGATGTGAATTCATTCTAAATTTTTTATTTTCTATATCTATATTATTTTGCAAGTTGTTGATAGACTTGCGTTGCATTCTGCTTAAGATCAGTTCGTGTGTTTGCTTCGCTGTTCTATTTTATTTTATCAAGTTTGACTTCATTTTATTGTTTCTTATAGTTTCGTTGATTGTTTGTTGGGATTCCTAAGAATATATTAAGCTGCTGCAACTTTCTTTTGTTGGCTACCAGTTGTCGTATTGGAGATCTAATTCAGATGGTCCTTTAAATAAATGTACTTGCTATTATTGTTGGATGTATTGCTTAAAATCTCAATAAACCTTCAAAGATTCCCAAATTTCTAAAAACCCAAAAAATCATAAAAAATTATTTATAAAATTCTTTAGATCTCTAAAAAATTCACAGTTTCAAAACTTTAATGTTCTAGTTTCTACTGTTGATTACAATATTTTATGTATATTGCCTTTCCTATTTCAGGTAATTGCGTATTAATTCTTCCTATGCTGTGTAGATCCTGTGTTGCATTGCTGCATTTATCTCATTTATATTACATACCTTTGGTGATTGCTGCATTTCTACCATGTTGAGTTTTTGGAATTGCATATTTATATCTCGGTTTATTTTTGAAAAACTTTTTTGTTTAAATTGCGTTAATAAAAATTCTTATTAACTTATAGACCATTTTTTGATTCCAGCTTGCAACCATTTTGGATAAGTTCCATTATTGTATGTTATTTGGTTTCTTTTGTTGTTGTCGTGGTTTGCGTTTTGTAAATTGTTTCTAGTTATCTTAATATTAATTTTAACAATCTTACCTTAAATGTTCTGTGTTCTCTTGCTCTTAGTTTCTTATTATTTATTGGGGGGTGTTTACTTGCTTTAAGTAGTGGTGCTGCCTCTTGTAGTCAGTTGTGTGGTCCATTTTATGTGTTGGCCGGTTGATTAAGGGTTCAAATTCTTTATGGTTAATAGTTCTTTGCATGCATGTACTTTAAATCTATCAAATTCGTATGCATGTATCCTTCCATGTATTATTTATATATTTGAAAAAAATTTTATATTAAAAAACAAATTTATGCTGTTTTTTCGTTATCTTAATAGTTTACCTTATTTATTTTTCTTGTTGTCTTTAGATGCCTGTTCTCTTGTTACTGGATTTGTTCTATTTTCTTTTTTATTATTTTAGATACTATGCGTAATTTTTGTTAGTTTGTGCAAGATGTTGGTCAAATTTTCTTACAGCTTGCCTGCTACTGTTCTTCAGTTTCATTATTGTGACAAATTAATTAATTTAGTTTTTTGTTCGGGGGTCGCCTCCTTTTTTTGGATTATTATTGGAAAATTTAGTACATTGATGCGGTGTAGTTTTGTTCAGTATTTTTACTCGGTTGTATATGTCTTTTCATATATATCTTGTTTTATCAAATTTACTTTTAGTTAGTTCTGCCTGTGGTTCGTATACTTCAAAGAGGTTATTTTCATGTCCTTCTGTTCACTATGGTGGATCTTCCTTGTATTGTGCTATTTCTGAAATGGTTCGTCGTCTGTTCTGCATTTAGGCTGATGATGGTTCCTTGTCTGCTGCCATCATTGCAGGCAATGTATGCTGCTATGTATTTTGCAGCTTTTGCTCTGCCTCTAACCTTGTCCTCTATTTGTATATGATGCTGGATCATGTGCTTTTGTTTCTTTACGTGCAGCGCTAGGGTTCCTTTCGCATTATTGTGGTGCGCTTGTGCCGTCTCCTGTATATCCTTTCTTCCCGTGTGTGCTATGAATTTTTGCTCGCAGTTTGCACATTTATATAGTAATATGCTTGGGTTGTACCTGTGCGTTACCTGCTTTCTTATCTTTGTTTCTTTGTATTTGTTCCTTAGGTTTGATATCGGCGGGTTATATTGTATTAGTTTCACATCTGATGCTTTGCTTGCGGGTAGTTGTTGTCTCTCAGCTCATCCCTTAGTGTGTAAATGATTTCTTTAGCGTATTTACTTTCCGTAATCGTGAGGGCATACTTTATTCTCTCTATTATGGTGTTCCGTGTGTATTGTATCGGTTGATTAGAGTAGTAATTAATCAATCTGTTAGAAGCAATTGGTTTCTTATACCATTTCGTCAGGAATGCTTTGTCAGTTCTTTGGAACGTTATGTCCAAGTAGTTTATGAAACCTCCTTCTTTCTCCTTCTCTATAGTGAGTTGCATGTGTAATTCTTCTTCTAATAATTCTTTGATCTGTGTAATGTTGTCCTCCTTCGCATATAGTAGGAAATCATCTACATATATTTTCATTATCTTGACCCAATTTGGTGTATATTTTATTGATTGCCAAGTCTATATATAGGCTGGAATATTTTGTGGAGGTTTTACCTCCCATTGGGCCTCCTTTCTTTTGGATAAATATGCGATCCTTGACTCTGAAATAATTGGCCTGTTTGATGTCAAATTCGATGAGTTCCAGTAGGCTGTCTATGTTGTAAACTCCGTTCATCCGCGATCCTATTATTGTTCTGATGCTGCATTTTAAACTGTCCAAATCAACGTTATTGAACATATCTGTTATGTCTAGGCTGAACAGGACATACCCTTCTGCAATCTTTGTTTCCTTTATTTCTGAGGTCAGTTTCAGTTTGTTCTTGACATTCAGATCAATCTTGAGGCATTCTAAATCTCTTATTTTGTCCAGGGCTTCATTGATTTGCTTCCCTAACGGTGTATTTACCGATCCTGTATTTGCTACTATTGGTCTCATCTGGAGGTCTTCCTTATGGATCTTAATTACTGGATGGAGTATGCTAATCTCATTCTGATAGTTATTAAGCTCAGCTAGCATCCTGGCTTCCTTCCTTTTCTGATGTATTGTGTTTCTCGATCTTTTCTGACATGTAGGCCTTGTTTTGATATTGCTTGGAGCCTCCATTTGTAGGAGCTTTCTAGGGTTTTTTGTAGTTTCGCAACGTCCTTGTTTATTATTGCATTGTATATGCCTTTTTGTATTCCTTGATCAATCATTTTGTTTAGTAGTTCGTCATGCAGGCTCTTGTACAGGGCTACCGTTACTTTCCCTTTATCCGCTTCCATTAGGCTGATGTCTTTCCTTTTGCTCAGGAGTTTTCTTAACTTGTTTAGGGTAGATATTAATTTCTGTTCAATTTTGGAAGGCTTTTTTCTATTGATTTCCTTTGTATATTTGTTTACTGTTTTCGCTAATGCTTTTGTTTTGCTTCTATATTACATTGGTTCTTTCTCTTCGATCTGATCTGCTACTCTATTTTAATTCGTCCTCCACCGAGATTTGTTTACATTTGTGACAGCTGAGAAACTCCCTGGGTATCCTGGCGTAGTGATATCGAATAAGAACATTTTCGGTGCGAGCAAACGCAATATTTTCAACCATATACCTTGTTGCCCTGCTCTCCATATTGATTCTACTACACGGCTGCACTGAGCTTTCACTACAGGCAGCGGCAACAAATACTAACACAACCAGAATATGACTATGCTAAATTTGGCTTATCACACTTCCTGTATTCTCTATATTCTAAGCTTTAATGATTTCATATCTGACGTACATATGTCAGTGCAGTCAGAAGTTCAGAGCTCTCACTTGTAATACGCACAGCTGAAGCACAATACATGAAACGCTTCGAATTTTTTTTCTGAGCCTGCATTTACCTATAGATTTCCAGAGTATAAATAAAGCGGGCGCTCGAGCTAAAAATCATTCCAGGAACTATCAGAGGCAAAAAGTCCGCCGGTCCAGATAACATTACGAACAACGTTATCAAAAATTTCCCACCTGTCGCCATAGAATTTCTGACAATTATCTTCAATAATTGCCTCAATAATTCATACTTTCCTGATGTCTGGAAAACCGCGCGCATAGTTCCAATCCCCAAAAAAGGAAGCTCGAAAAACCTTAACGAATTCCGGCCAATTTCTCTTCTTTCCAACTTGGGCATACTTTTCGAAAAAATAGTCCGCCAACACATAGAAAATACCTGCCTCGACCTAAATATCAGGCAAGATACCCAATTCGGCTTCAAGCCCCAGCACTCCACTTTTCACGCTTTGCTCAAATTCCTTTCTGATTCTACAAACGCCCTCAACAAAAGGGAGCAGATAGTAGGCTGCTTCCTTGATGTAGAGAAAGCGTTTGACTCAGTCTGGACAAAGGGGCTAATATTCAAAATCATAAACCTCGAGTTCCCGCCTTATCTCATCCGGGATATATATAGCTTTCTGTCATCTCGGAATTTCTACATAGAAATTGAGAATGTCAAATCTCAGGCAACACCAGTCAGTGCTGGTGTCCCCCAAGGTCCTCGGACCAACTCTCTTCAATCTTGTCGCCTATGATCAGCTTACCAATGAATCAAATTCCACCGCAATACTTTATGCTGAACTCCCTGACGTACGCCCACTCCATGTTATCCAATTTCGCTGCTACGAAAGTGGAGCGGCATGTCCTCAAGCTTGACGAATTCTATAGAAAGTGGGGCATCAAAATAAACCTTAAAAACTCTGCAATGATTTGTATCGCAAATCCCTCCACAAGGGGAAGACCCAACCTCGCCACACGCCAAGCTGACCATGAGAAAAGCCAAATACGCTTATTGTCTACTCAACCCTATTATCAGAAGGAGAAACGGTCTCCCGAAAGATACAAAGCTGCTTATATATAAACAGCTTATCCGCCCAATCATCTGCTATTGCTTCCCCATCTGGCACACCATTTCGCCATCCTATATGAAGCAAATCAGCGCCCTCCAAAGAAAAATCCTAAGGGCATGTACAGGAGTGCACAGGAAACCTAAAGGACACTACTTTCCCAACACCTTTTTGTATGATAGTGCAAAAATCACTCCAATTGAGGACCATCTCCTTTTTCTCGCGGTCATACAACTTGAGAAGATCTCTCAACATCCTATCCTCCTCATTGGCCAGCTTTCAACGCAACTTTAAGTTGAAAGCTTCCACTACTTATCACCTCTTCACCTAATCAACTCGGAAACGGGAAACATTTATTACCTGGGCGAAAGATTTACTTTCTTCACAGGAAGCCACCATCGTGGACAGGACACCATCCTGCCATCTCGATCATCGTGGGACTTATCAACGCTGGACCATTCTGGACTTTCGGGATATTTCTCAACATGTTGGAAGAAACGCCAGTCTCCAATTCTCAACAAGTTAGAGAAATCTCTAACATTCCACAACTTCCCACTCCCATCCAACTTCCCTAAATCCTCTAAATCCCAAAATTATCAAATAACAGACAAGAACACAGCTTGCCGTCGCGTAACAGGCTGTAATAATTTCGACATCGTGTAACCTTAAGTTAATATAAATTCGAACAAATAAAGTATAAAGTGAATCAAAGACAAAAGTGAAATATAGGCTAAAATTAAAGCCTGTACGTGTAAATTTTCAAATATCCCGGGATATCGGTTCGGTCATAATTTCGCCATAATTCGTTTTATTTCGTTAATCGCGTGTGAAGAACAATTGACTTGAATTGACTTGCTAAAAATCATTGCATTTCTAGCAGTGTTCTGAGCCGGATCAGAGGATTTTAAATGTGACTTAGTCAAGGAAATCTTTGGGCGCGAATTTGAACGTTTACATAAATTGATGCACTTTTGACCAGTAATTTATCTAAAAGACGCAAAAGTGGCATTGTCACTGAAAACATCTATTTTAAATATAAAAATAAACAGTGAGATTCACATATTACGCCATAACACTAATTAGGCGACCAGATAACGAATTTTAATCCATAATAGAAGAGAAGGGGTAATACCAGGTGCTTTAAGTTTGGCTAAAAGGGCTGGATGCCAGACTCTATCAAAGCCTTTGAAATATCTAGGGCAACGATTTTGTACGCACCAAAATTGTGGAGAATACGGTTCCAACGTTCCGTAAGAATAGTCAGCATGTGATAGTAATTGATTGATAATTTGTGGGATCGCAACCCCTCTTTTTTGGAAATTGGCTGAACGTGGGCTAGTTTCCAAGAATTTGGAAATTTTCCTGTCGAATTAGACAAGTAGAATAGTTTGTGCAGAGGTTTAGCGAATGATGAGGTGCATCTCCTTAAGGACCTTGAATACATTCCTCGATCGGATGTATATCGGCTATTGTACACATCCATACGGGGGATACAAAACAGGTGTCTATGAAGTGGTTGGAAGACGTGAAGTTGAAGCAAATAGAGCAGCCAAAATATTGGCCTTATCCAGGGAGTCAAGAACCACTTTACCATGGCAAATTGTCAACAAATTTTATGAAAGTAAAAGTATTGAGCCAAGCCTATATAATATCATAGCCTAGACTAGAACCAAATGTTAGCATAGTTATAATTCTGAGACTTTAATCTTGAATTCCGTAGTTTCGACATTGGCATTCATAGTACAGCTACTATGTTATAGTTTTCACAGACTCAAAGTAAACGGGTTACTTGCAATCTCCGAATCATAGGACTAATCCACTTGAACTACGCACTTAGAAGAAACCATGTATTTGCATTCTAAATCCGGATTTATTAAGTTTTATATGAAAAGGTAATAAACTATTACCCACATAAATGCATTCTGTGGATATAATATTGTCTTGCGCTCGTGGAATCGTCAGAGTGATAGGTACATATTTAGGGTTTAAAATTAAATTCACATACTATAGACTACCCACTCTGACGCATCCATTCGAGAAATATAAAGAATTCTGTGGTATTTCATTCATGTAATTGCAAGCTTGTAATATCGAATAAAGCGAATTTTAATATTCTGCAATACTGTCCGGGCTCTGTTTTTAAATAAATTAAAATAAAATGAAATAATAAAAAAATACGGACAACAGACAACAATCCACTGAACTGAATGACATGATTTTTTGTGTTAATGGGGATACTAAATTATAAAAAATCATTTTCGTCGACAAAATAGGTACCCCCATCCGAGGAACATGTTCCGATTTAAAAATGAAAAACATATGCGGAGTACATCTATAATATTAGTGGCGAGCATACAACCTTTTTAGCAATTAAAAATTTACAGTTTCAGCCCAAACGCAACTAATTACGAACGCTACCAGTGTAACATGGAACCAAAAATCGATTATTTTGGACATAGTTAATTCGAAACAAGCATATTTGAGCAATGAAATAAGCTCGCCGACAGTACCTACCTACTACACAGAATTTAATTACGAACTACCAGGGTCACTTGAATTATTTCAGATATGCTGAAGGGGTGTTTTGTATTAAAAAAAAAAAAATTAACACATGCGACGAAAGGTGGAACTTTGTTGGCGACGAAAGACCGTCCTCATGAGTCATGAGTAATGCACCTTGCACCGTGTCGTCTGCGTCTATGCATATGTTATGAGACTGCCGTAAGTCACGGTATTCATATTGGTTTACGTAATTTTACGGATTTGTACCCGGAAGTGGGTATAGGTGCTCCAACCGAAGTAAGGAATTTATTTCTGCGCCTCAAAAGCACATGTACACCATGAATCTATCAGGACTCTAGGCGGAATTGGTATGGGAGTGTAAGGGGGAGGTGATAAACGCATTACAATAAAACAGGAGTACGGGGATTATGTTATGAGCCCTGGTACTAGATACCTTAATGCATGTTTACAGGAAAACAACAAAAGTAAATTTTGCCGCTAGCTCCATATCTGGATAGGGCTGTCGCGTCCCATTGGAGCATTTTCATTCCATTATGTACCGACAACCGCACGATAGACCCATCATTTCTAGCACACTACTAGATTAGGCGTGGAGTGATTCGCTAGTATGGCTGGTGGTGTCATATGAGTGCCTTAGGTGTGAAGGGAACTAATGTTGGATAATTGAAATTATACTCCGCTGTAATCACCACTTGATCATCCTGTTTGATTTAGTTTCTGTTTTCTTGTTTGTCTTCGCTCCCCAACGACTTCAACGATGTTTCAATTAAATTTTGCTCAGCTCCTGCCGATGAATGCCGTGATACCGATTTCCTAAATTAACTTTACACTAAGAATATCCTTAATTAACTTGTGCTCTTGTCCTATAAATTGCGTTTACGGTTGCCGATAGCGAAACTTTATGTAGATATAGGCCATTTATGTTTGATTCAAGGAGTAAAACTTTCACAGATTTCTCTCCTAAGTAAATATAGATATTTTCAGGAGTAGCAAATACGCACTCATTCACACACACATACATATAAGGTAAAGTTAAGAGAAAAAATTGCGAATCGATTAGAACGCCTATTCTAAGTCTAATTAATGGATATTAAATAGAAGTAATTTTACACTTGTTAGACTATCAGATGAGTTTAAAACTGTGTATGTACATCTACATAGATCAGAGAAAATTGTTGATTCGTTTTTTTGTCTTTATTAAGGGGGTATTCTAGTCTAGAAATTCGAAAAAATCGATTTTTTTTGTTTTCATATTTTCAAAGTTTAACTATTCAAGAATATGCCTACAAGAGGATTTTTCAAATTTGTATCTTTATATTTAGTGTTTACTTGCATCCAGCTGCTAACAGTTGAATGCTAACTTCCAAACCACGTGGACGTATGGACTTTAAGGGGTAACGCCTCTGTAACGGCTAAAAAAAAAGGTTTATTCACGAATTTCTTTCTCGCAAAATTAAAGGTGTTTGAAAAAAACCTTTTAAGGGTATTATCGGGCATATGTACATTGAACTTTATTGATAAATTTTTGACAGCGAAAAAAAACAAAATGGCAGCTCCACAGCCATCTTCCCGGGACATGTTTCGGAGCACGTTTGACGCGCTTGGTGGCGACCTCCATTTTTTTTTCTTATTCTAGAGGGTTTAAACTATTTTTTAAGCCAATAAAAAAAAAAGATTTTTCAAAAAATTTACAGTGGTGTTACACCTTAAACGCGTTTTTCTCGAAACTGCCTTTTTCAAGACGATGCCCACGATTTCTCAAGTTCTACTGGACCGATTTACTTGAAATTTTGAGAGTCTTCTTTGTAGACTTGTCTATGTCCGGAACTAGCCGCATCCCAAAATTTCAATTTTTACTATTTTTAAAAAATTTGAAAATGTCAAAAAAGTGGTACAAAAATTGCTTTTTTTTAGGTAGCGGCCATTTTGTGAAAAAAAAATTTCAACTTTTCCCTAGTTCCGGACATAGCGACATTACTCTAGACTAATAATCTTTTTTATTTTATTTTTTTCGGATTGCTAGGCGGGTTGGAATCGTGGCCATAATCACGCGCCAATTTTTTGAGGCCCCCCACTACATCAGCTGCTAATTTTTTGAATTTTTAACTTTTTTAATTTTTTTCTGTATTCTTGCAATGTTAATAAATAACTCATAAAAAAATGGATAGAAAAATATTGATTGCATTTTTTTTACGGCACTTCAAAAATCACCTAAAATTCGGGCCTCTAGACTAGAATACCCCCTTAAAGGGATCAAAAAGAGATTAAAGTAGCCTAATTTAATATTTATTCTAATTATTGCAATCACTCGAAATTTCTGAGACTTGGACAGAGATGTTTTTTTTAATTCATTTTCTAGCAGAGGAGCAGATCCACAATTTTTCATCTTTCGGTACACTAAGGTTGGAAAAATGCTGTACAGAAAGTGTTCGGTTCTCTCATATTATACTTCTTCAAGAAAGGCTTATCAAAGTACCCATTTTAAAGATGAGTGTAATGCACGCTCTGATAAATAACGATGTCATCACCGACGAGGGCATACTACAAGAGAAATTTCTTGAGCAGCTGTTCAATACACCCTTATTCGCCAGTGTGTAAAAAACAACAGTGAACCACTACATCCTTATTCACCAGTGTGTAAAAACAACGTGCCTGGTTATTGAAAAATGTAAACATTTCTACTTCACATAAAACAAGTATATTTCTCTTTGTCACACACATGCTCAATTTCCTTAAAGCTACATGCAATTCTTTCTTTCAAATATTATAATCATTTTTTTATTTTATTTTTTCAAATGATGTCCTATTCTCGTGGGTAATCTCTTTCTATCGATCAGCTGTTCAAGAAATTTCCCTTGTAGTATGCCCTCGTCGGTCATCACAAGTTAAGAATTCTCCTTAAAGTAACCTGGCTCTCCGCAAAGTGAAGTTGCCTGTCATTAAATTAGTGTAAGCCTCAGCTTGGAAGACAGAGGTGTTCCAGCATACAAGGACGCCATCTTAGTGTTAGCAAGAAAACAAATAGAGACGGCTGCTTTATCTGTGAAGGAGCCAATAGTGATAGTCTACAGAGCTTATTCTACCGTTCAAGTATATAAATCCTTAGTTTATGCATCCAAACTCGAAAAGTTCACCAAGAATTAACAGCTACAGCGAAGCTCTCTTCCCACAGTTTCTGTTTTAGTTGAGTTAGCTCACGATTATATATAGAGCACTGTTTTTTAATATTATCAAGTAACGGCGGATTCTATTCAAGCTTAAAAAGGTAAAGATTCTGGTTCTGTTGGTTCTCGAGTCCTAAATGGGTCCGTACAAGTTGGAAATACCCGAAAGAAGGTGCTTTTTGTAATGACATCTGAAAATTACAAATGGTACTTTTGATTTCAAAAATTGTTTGAATGCCGGTTCTATCGTAAATCAGAAGATTTTACTTACAGTTTTATCTACGCCGAATTTAACCAAGGGCTAAGATTCTCAGATTCTATGGACTGTGAAAATTCAAGGTAACATGCTGACCACTGTGTACCGCAAGGCTAATTTTTTATTTGATTTTTTGATACGACAACGTCAGCATAGCAAAAGCATCTTCCATTAATAAGGATCTGATATATATCGTCATTGTAAATTATGAAAAGTAGTCGCCCTAGATGGTTGAGGAACACCAGAAATACTACATATTTTTTTATAAAATAATAATGTTAATTTAATTTAATTAATATTATTTTACTGAAACCCATATTAATTTTTGGGATGTCATCGAAACGCAAGCTCTATCAGCTGCCAGTTATTGTTGCAGTCGCTAAGCTTGAATATAGTCAATTATTTGCCCACCTATATGAACTCCTCTAATCCAGCATTGTTGGACCTCTTTCTTACTTCCGACTTAGAGCGTGTTAACTTTCACAATCAGCTTAGTGCTTAGAGACTTCAATAGTATAGACATCTCAGACCATTCCGAAGACTTTAGTAACCTTGACTGAGGCGACTTCTACGAATGTGCATGTGCAAACCAGTAAGTGGCTATTTTAAATGACCTTGTCATTTACTTATACAACCGGCACGCTCCATTGATTCACAAGAGAATTAGATCAAGTGATGTCCCTGGTTTACTGCTAACATATCTGCTCTAATTTTAGAACGGGAGTATTTCTATCAGCTTTATCGGCATTTCAAATCGCAAAATACCAAGAAACTATATAAAACGGCATAAAATCGTGTTACTCTCGAGTTAAAGAAAGCCAACAGAAGATACTTTATGGTAAGGCTAAGTCCGAGTCGTCCGCCATAAACAATATGGAATAATTTGAGGAAACTTGGCTACTGCAGTAAAGGGAACAATTTCAAGTTTTCCGATTTCGACCCCGATGTAAAATAATCACTTTTACAGCAAGGACAGGAAATAGTAAAAACGAAGGATATCACTGATAACACAGTCGAATGAAATAGATTAATATCAACGTTGCCTTTCTCATTCCGGTGCGTTAGCTCAATAGAACTAATCTATGCTATTCGTTCGATACGTTCTGAATCAGTGGGTCCCGACGAAATACACCCTCACTTCCTGAAAGTTACCCTCCCTTTGATTATTGATCATTTGGTTTTTCTGTTAGGTTCGTGTTTGACTCGTTCTATTTTTGCTAAAAGATGGCAAATTGCAACAGTGCTCTACCGAAAAAACCTTCTCCTACTGACATGACTGATTTCCGTCCGATAAGCATTCTGTTCTTTCTCTCCAAAGTTCTGGAAAGGCTACTGTACACCCAGATGTCAAAATATTTAGAAAAAAATGTACTTTTAACCAAATGGCAATCAAGATTCCGCTCAAAGCACAGCTGTACTTCAGATTTGGTAAAAGTTTCTGATGACTTGCGACCTGCTCTCAATGACGGTTGTATTAGTATCTTGGCCCTTCTGGACCTTTCCAGCGCTTTCGACTGCGTCAATCACATGATGCTTCTGCAGAACTTATTTTGGGCTCTCCTCTACGGCTGTTCAGTTAATTCAAAGTTTCTTGTCAGCAGATATCAACAAGTAAAGGTAAACAATACTCTCTTACGCCTCGGTCCACTGCCTTGTGGTGTTTCGCAGGGATCATTATTGGGACCCCTGCTTTTCAGTATCTTCATAAATGATCTGCCTGAAACTGTGGAGAATGTTAATATTCACTTGTCTGCTGATGACGTGCCGATTTACTTCAGCAGACCTATTGGTCTGATTGAGGATTGCTTTTCTCGAGTAAATAGTAACCTAAATAAGATACATCAATGGGCACAATCCAACCATCTGACTTTCAATCCAAATAAATCTCACTACATTAATATCAACAACAGCTAGCGGAATATGACTGAATTCCCCGACATTTTACTTAACGATTCTCCTCTGTCTTTGGTATGGTATGTTAAAAATCTAGGTATAACTATAAACTCATCTCTGAAAAGCTGCGATCATATAAGCTCAATCCTTGGTAAGATCTACGGAAGACTCAGGCAACTGTGACTAACCGCCATGTTTTTGTCTAGAGGGATACGGTCAAAATTGGTGAAAACTCTTTTAATACCTCATTTTACATTTGGAAATTTTATATATCAGAAATGGGATAGTACCTGCTCCCGTAAACTTAACGTCGCATTCAATGATTGCATCAGCCTTATCTATGACCTTCAAAAGAAGCAAAGAGAACACGCAATGCAATGCATGGGCAAGATGCGGAGTGCATGATCTGGCCGCTGGTGCTGTGACGACTCTTTGAGGATGACGAGCCGCCAGCCGCTACTCACCACTGGTGACTGGCAGCGGCCCGTCATTCAAAGAAGAGTTTTCGTAAAATCTGTGAAAGCGGTTGGTAATATCACCACCTGTGAGATGCAGATCGTTAACAAGCAGAGAGTTTTCATATAATTTGTGAGAGCGGGTCGTAATGGAACGACCCGCCATATAAAATGATATAAAATGTTAGATGTCCATTGGTTCTACACAGGTCACTTCCCTTTAGGGTACCATAATAACAGGATTTGCTTGAGTGAGATCTCATTCTGTCACTTCTGCCAGGAGTATACATTTCCTTCATCAATTATTTCTCAGTTTTTGTTCAAAATTGATTCTACATTTGCAGCAAATTAAATTTGGTAAAAAAGTTGGAAAACCACAAGGCTATTATTATTATGTTGACACTTTACACCATAATATTGGCGTGATAGTAAATCATCCAATTTGATTTTTTAAACCTAGCCACTGCCTCTCAATCCTTACAATAGCGAAAGTAATATAAATTGGTGACTAATTTATACTTTTGCTATGTACAAAACGTGAACATCTTAAATCCAAATGTTTTCATTAATTTCCCTGAAAATCCTTACTATGAAGACATTAGAAACTTCCATTTTGCAGATAATCACATAAAAGTCACAATATCTTTGTCCATACTTTTTCACTGTCAATGTCTTCATGCAATTTATCCACGAAAACAGCATCCCGACAAAAACTACAAGAACCACGGCAAAAGTTAATCTTCTGCATATTTAATTCAGAGACAATACGACTGAATGCATACTTTCAGGGTCTATTTAAATAGTCATAAATTCAATGTAATAGCAGCCACAGAATCCACCAGAGGAGATATAATACTCTCGCAGGCGCAGCATTCTCCTCTACAGAATGATGTAAATTTCTAGCATTTATCTTGACCCTGTTTTATGCACCTTCAGCGAAACTTTACAACGTAACGACTTAACTTTATGTACACAGAAAATGCAGCCAATTTTGAGTTTCCGTTTCGCAGGAAGACCAGAAAATTAAGGAGAGAAACTTTTAAATGGACCCTAACGTGTATTTATGAACAATGCTCAACGGCGAATGTCTTTCAGCCATATTCCAAGTTAACGACTTTGTCTTGGACACTAATAAGTTTTCAAGGTGATGATGAAGAAATGGGAAATATTAACTGAGAGTAGTAGTTGTATAAGGGGACAATAAGAAGAAGAAAAAAAAGGAAATACATACAAATTTTTATCTTAAATTATTTATAAAATTTTTGTTTATATAACGCTCACGTTTTGTGGTTAAGGAATAAAACCAAAATTAAATATATGTACAATTTTAATTAGTCGTGGCATAAAGGTTATTGCAAAATTTTATTACAAGTAACCTATTAAGAAGACACCTTGTTTCATGTGAAAATTTATATTTGCTTACAGTTTCATTTTGCCTGCTTTGTTTTTGTACGTATAAATGTCTTGACCCGAAGAAACTTTTTGAATGGTATTCTGTATATGATTTTATGCATCTTTTTCCTATATAACTATACTGGGTGGGACAAAAGTACTGGCACTATAGAAATTACTTATATTTTCTTTATATGACATCTCCTGTCATTCTGATATTGAAAATTGTGTAGTAAACAAATGTAAAATTACTAAAAATAAACATGTACCGTTATACTCAGCAAGATCGTGGAATAATCGTGGCAATGTTTTCACGGAATAATTTATTAGTGATAAAAACACAACGTAAATTTCGTCGACGACTTCCCCGCCGTCCAGAACCGCTTGGTCACACAATGCGATGCTTTCCACACACGCATTCAAGCAATCGGCGCAACATTGGATAGACCTAAGTCTGGCAGACCAAGAACAGGCCGTTCAGCCGAAAATATCGATGATGTTCACGAAGATGTGGAAGAGTGTCCAGAAACATCAACGAGGCGACGTGGCACGCGTTGGGCATATCCAGGCGGACTCTTCAGCGTATTTTGGTCAAAGGCTCGAAGATGTTTCCGTATAAAACTCAAATGACTCATCAGCTGCTGCCTACTGACCACCGAGCTCATCTGGAGTACAGCAAGCGCGTCATAAACCTCAACCTTGAAGAGGATGATTTTTTTTTTCAAAATTGGTTATAAGTGACGAAGTGCATTTTCATCGCTCGAGGCATGTCAATAAGCAGAATACTCGGTTCTGGGTCACTTAAAATCCACGCATTATTCAAGAAATACCTTTACACCCCACTAAAAGTTGCTTTATTGTGTGGCGTCTGTGCTGAAGGAGTAATCGGACCCTATTTTTTTGAACACGTTGCAGGCAATGCGATAACTGTCGCCAGAGACAAAACCATGTTAAGTAAGTTCTTGATACCCAGTTTGGATGAATTGGGGCTGGAGCACATCTGGTTCCAACAAGACGGCGCCACGTCACACACAGCGCGCCAAACTATGGACTTAGTGAGGGACGCTTTTCCAGGCCGTGTTATCTCTCGTTTTGGCGATTTGCCTTGGCCTGCAAGATCACCCGATCTGACCTGTCCAGATTTTTTCTTTGGGGTTATTTGAAATCACTGGTGTATGTGAGCAAGCCACAGACTCTCGCAGCTCTAAAAGAAAACATTCATCAAGAAATAAGGAACGTATCGCAGGAAGTGTTACGGCAAGTAACGAAATTTCACGGCACAAATATAAATATACAGGCTGTCCCGCAAGTCGACGTCAAGCCGGAATCGGGTGATAGACCAAATCATAACAGTTATCAGAAAAATATAAAAAAAAACCAAAGTCACGTATTTTTCAATTAATAGACATTTCTTTTATTTTCGAAAAAATGTACACCCTGTGTTTGTGTTTTAGCTCCTGTTGCTACAAATCGTTACCTTTTTTCAATTTTATCTTTCTTATGTAATCCTGAACTGTGCTGTTGCTTTAAGGGGGAAAACGCACCAAGAAGCGCGAAAAAAAACCATATTTCTGGATTCTTTTTATATAACAAAACACATTTCTAAGAATACATCAACAATTTTTTATTGAAAAATATAAATATTCGCCGAGTAATATTCTGATCCGCAAAGTACCGCAAAAAACTTCATCTGCTTCATCTGTAATCATCCAAATAATAAAAAAAAGCAAAAAGATTATTAAACTGGACAGTATAATCTAGTCTTTGTCAAAAGCGATTTTGAAAATATCGATTTTTGACAAAATGGCGGACATTTGAATTTACATAGCGATTTTTAGAGAAAAATACGACCTTATTTCGCCGATTACCTTAATTCGCCGATTATAAGACAAACTAATCCACTAAAAAAAAATCAATATGACAAAGACTAGATAATTATGCGTAGAATAAGCACAAAAAAAGATAATTGCAATCGGTTAATTAGTTTTCGAGATATCTTGCGTACCGACTTCAAAAACATGATTTCGAGGAAAACGCGTCTGAAAGTTGAGGAATGAATAAATCGCAAAAATCTTCAACTTACATAGAATCATCCACTCCACTTCGCCCGATACTGATAATGGTCCTGAGATTTTCGAGAACCTTTTTTTTTATCCATTTTTCACCGAATATATTATTTCCGAACGAAAACTTTCGATATAACGCCCGGTGACGCGTACGATGCTACAATAGGGGCCGACGGCGTATTTCTACCTGAATTTCGTTCGGCCGCTCGGCGCTGACTCCGTTATTTTTTCGAATTTTTGCATGCGGCTTTCACCAGATATTCTTAAGAGAGTAAGCCTGAAGAAAAGCCAAACAAAAAAAATCAAAAGTTTCGAAATTTCTCGGTTCGTTTTCCCCCTTAAATTCTAAGCCAACTGTTCCAGCTTAGAAGAAAATGTCACATTTTGCCGAACAAAGAATACAAAATTAATATTTCACCCAACTTTAACTGACTGTAATGAAAAAAAAATGTACTACGCCAGTTTGGCAAATAACTTTAAAAGTTGACGCATTTAATGAAGATTCTAAAATAGTATAACACTTGCACAGGTGCGAAAAAACTGAGTAGCTAACTTCACCTTCACCTTTAAAAATCCATTTGAATTTAGCACTTCTTATTCAATGAGAAATCCAATGTCTTAGAAGTGGTCCCGCTTCAATTTCATTAAGTGACGAACTGCAACAACAATGAATTCAAATGGATTGTTTTTTTATTATTTTGTTTTTTTTTCAAAAATTGTAATTCCGGGAGTTTTTGCATTAGGGCAGTTTTCTTCATTAATTTTTAGAACTTTGTTAGGATTTTCGACAGTTGTTCAATTATTTTATATAGCATTTTACTCATATATACCATCAGAGCCAGCTTAGCACAAGCTTACTATTATGACTAATAAATAATCGATCAATAATACTTGTGATAAGGTAAAGAAGGAAAACAAGCGCTACTTTAATAAAAAGTATACTGAAAGTTTTTCACGTTTCATTTAATATAAGATAGGTAAAGTAATATTGTTCCGCCGCAGAACATTGTAAAAATTAAAAAAATTGCGAATTAAATTAAAACAGTAACTTAGAACTAAAAAAAAACCATTTAGAAAATCCATAAATATCCAACAAAGCATTCAATTCATAAAGTTTGCTTTCAGTAGCACTGTGAATCCAATAAAAACCTAAAAATAAATAAAATATTCGGTTACTAAGATAAAAACAAATCAAATTACAAATTGTCAACAAGAAAATAAACTTCCATAAAATCTCCTGAGTTGCACTGGAATTTCCCAATTATTGTTTTTCTACAAAATAAATTAAAATAAACATTTTAATATGTAGTTACATACATCACCACCACTGACATCTGATGTTCATCAGTGCAGTCAAATGTTCAGATTTCTCACTCGTTCAAAGCTGTAATACGCACAGCTGAAGCACAATACATGTAACGCCACGCAACTTTTTTCATCGCCACCATTTACTCTGTACATTTTCAGAGTATAAATAAAGCGGGGGTCGAGCTGGAAATCATTGTTATATTTTCCATGCTTGATGCTCTCATTGTTTGTTTGTTCATATTTCATTTGTGGTATCTTCATTATGACATTTAAAATATGTATAGTTAGACATTACTACATATAACTTTGTTATCTTATAGTTAACTTGTAAATATCAACATCTATGTATATCGTCATTATCATTGTCTGGAAATCATTGCGTTTTTGACAGTCTTCCGAGACGGATCAGAGGATTTGAATCTGAATAAGTTGAGGAAATCTTTGGGCGTTTCGAACTGACTATATAAATAATTGCAATCTCAATAATTTAGTACCAAAAGACGGATCAGCAGCAATGACGCTAAAAAAGTCAATATTAATCCGAATTTTTATTTTTTCAGCTTATTTTACACTGGAAGGTTATTTGAATTCCGGTAAAAATTTACATAGGCAGTAGTGAGGCCTATTAAATTACTTGTATACTTTAATTAGCAGAAATCTAATAGACTTTTTATATTTACAGATTAATTTGCTGGATTCCACATTTCCTTTTTTGGTTGGATTTACCTTATTATTATTTTCATTATTGTTTGACTTACTTTTGAGTTTGTTATTTTTCTGAATTATCTTTTTTTTAGTTCTGATTTTTAGTTAGGTTTCATATTATTTGGTATTATTTAAAATTAGCAGTAAGATTTATAAATTTGAGAAAAATAATAGTTTGACTACACATTCTAACTCAGTCTTGTCAATTATTAACCCGATGATGGTTTGTCTTCCCCGGCGGCAGTCATCCACAATGCTCATGTGCCATGAGTTTTTGAGAAGAGAGTGTGAGTATTCAATATACTCAACGAGTACAAGACTACAATTTGTGGCACAACTAGGGTGACATGCACTGGGATAATTTAACATGCACGCGTGATACACACTTCAACACACGTCTTATATTTCTAAATAATCGGGAAATGACACACATCTTAATTAGGCCCATAAGCGCTAAAATGTAAGTCTACATATTTAGTGCTAAGTATTAATCCCTCATAATTGACATGCAACACTAATTGTACTACTTATTAATACTTAAACACGATATACATATTTATTGTTATTATAATTTAATTTTCTACTTGACACTCACTATTTATAACCTCACAGAAAGACTTTAATTAAACTATCTATATGTAGTACTTTAGTACGATATACGAAATTATTAATAATGTAATCTGGAATATAAATTAAACACTTACTTATAATATTTCGAACAACCTCCGCCACTTTCAAGAACTTGAATGAAGACATCATTCGGGTTCAGCCAAAAAATCTCATATTTAAAATCAATACACTTAAAGGGATAGTAATACCTTTTTACAAGATGTTAGTTTCTTTAAGTGCCACTTTATTTTATGATAGGGTAAATTTCAAAGAATATTCACAAAAGCGAATTTTTTTGCCAACCTCCGACAATCGTTTAACACATTCTTTTCATCACTTATTTTTTATCCGAAGTCAATACACCCAGGTTACCCGGGTATCCAGAGATTTTTTATTAGAAACGTTATCACGTAGTTGGTTAATAAACATTTTACATATAATAAAAATATTTACAATATTATAATTAGTTACATAAATGGCATTTATTTGCGGTTATTGTGTGTCCACTACATATGGGCTTGTTACAGATGCAACAGGATTTTCTGGTGGCATGTCGTCTTTTTTGCTGGTCGTTAGGCAGACATAACATTTTCCTGCATGTGCAGTACGTCCACTACTGTCTCAAGAAGTTCTTGCGGCCGATTCTTCAGGTAGTTACCGCAGAATTGGCCTTCCTAGCATACATTCAATTCCAGTTCTGCTCTCGAAGTTTCTTGTAATATTTACGTTTGCAGACCGCGTCGTAATATGTTGTAACGCCAGTTGCCTTCCCAAGTGAGAAAATCCGGCTTTGGTGTGTTGGATTTGAACCAGCAGGATGATTCTCCGAATAAATCTTGTAAGCAGCCAGTTATGCAATGTCAAGAATATTAGAAAAAAAAGCCACATGTCATCGCTGTGTCCGCCTTTTAGTAGAATAGTATCCAAGCAATTTATCAATATTATCTACTCCACTTTTCGTGTTATTGTAATTATGTATTACTTCTGGTTTTCTTTAAATTGCGGACACATTATCAACATAGTGGAGTGTCGACAACATGATAACACTTTTTTTCTTCTTTTTCGGAACGTATGAACATATAGTGATGTTGTCATCGCTGAATGCAAGTCGTGTTGAAAATATATTCCGCAACTTAAATGGCAGCATTGCTTTAGATATATACGGCTTATTCTTCTTTAAAGTGCCGACAATATAAAGATTCAACGACTTCAGCAAACGTGCAAGGAGAAGTGATGTAAAAAAGTTGTCAACTACAATGTTCTTTCCGCTTCCTTTAAATCTCATACACAAGGCTTTCACCACGCGCTCTTCTTGATTTACTTCTCTGCCTGATAACTGCTTCCATGTATATATTTGACCAGTAATTGTGTATGAATTTGAAGCATCGCAAACCCACAAAACTTTTATGACATATTTTGCAGGCTTAGATGGCATGTATTGTGTGAATCGTGCTCTGCCTATATATGGAAAGAGTTGCTCATCAACAACAACACATTCTGATGGCATGTAATGGGAACGCCAGTTGTTGTTCAAGAACACAAATATTTCTGATATAGCGGCCACTTTAAGAAGCGTGTTATTGAACAAAAACGATTCACTCCGATACTCGTGCGATACATAGGATTAGCTGTTGTATTCCATAGCTCCCTTATATCCTTGTCATTAGAATGACGTACACCTGCAGTTACAAGAATCCCTAAATAGGAATCAAATTCTTCTGCAGTTACAATTTTCCAAACTTTTGGTGGCATTTCTGGATGTTCACTATTTTGCTCATCATATACGCTGTTTGCCTTCCTAAACAAATAACATTCGACTAGAATTGTCTGGGCTATCTATATAACGCCAGACTCCGCCTTAAGAGAATTCATACTAAATTTCTCCTATTTAATCTAAATTAATTTTATTATGGTACAAATTACTACGGTACTTTCAATTACAGTACATACAATTACGGTTAATACTTTTAATTACCGCACTTTACTTTAAGCCCTGAACATAAAATCAAACAATTCTCTTTGATACCATACATGTAGTTTATGCGGTAGATAAAATTCAATCGTTTACACCCAAATCACATACGGAAACCACATGGTGAATCAAGAAATCCGAGAGTCCAGAATCATAAGTGGTTGGTTTCTAATTCCTGTCGAAAGTCCGAACCTCATATTTGTAGATATTTAGTACCACATCATTGCTTTTGCACCAATCTTGTGAAAACTTAAACGTAGTCAGCATAAATCAAGACTTTGTGCCTCGCAACAGAGAAAATGTCGTCAATAGGTAAAATAAAGATGGACGGTCTCACGTGAGTCCATTGAGTTACGGCAGAGGAAGCCTTCAAGCCACTAGAGTTTGAAAGGCGGAATAAGTTTTGGTATGTTCTGTTATATAAATAAGGCTCCATCCATTTTAGAAATACACTCATATATTTCCATTTTAAATAGAATTACGGAGTGAGATAACTTATCGAAAGCCTTAGTAAAGTTTGTATGAATACAATCTGTCTGATAACCTTTTTCAAACCTGCCAATGGTATCCGAGACAAATTCCAATAAGTTATTGGTTGTAGACCTGCCCGAAATAAACCCATCTGAGGATAATTTACAGATTCGAATAATTTACGCATGCAAGATAATTTTTAAATGGGTCTATAGTTAGAGATTTCATCTTTATTAAATTTTTTGTGGACTGTATGATAAAAGCATTTTTCCATAGCTGAAGGATACAATCACTATCGAGCGATTTTTAGAAAATATTTCTCAGCGGAGCTGTCAGGTCAAAACAACACGACATTAAGGAGGCTGGAGGGAGCCCAGCAGGGTACGTTGTGAGGTTATTTGGAAGCCCATTAATATGATCAAGTTTATCCTCTTGTGCGATTGTAGGGATACAAAGCACACTATCGTAAGTTACCTATGCAATGTTCCAAAAGCTGAAAAACTGAATGTTTATTTAGCAATTTATTTAAAAAATAGAAGTTACTTAACAATCTTAAAAGATTCCTTATAATAAGAATAATTAATAGTATGAAAATAGTAAATTCATTAAACATAATAAATAAGTCCCTCGATTAAGATAAAAGGCATGAATTACAAACAAAACAAAATGGAATAAATACTGAATAATTCATATATACATGAAATTTAAAACAAATTGCTGATCTCGACGAAACCAGTTAAACAATTAACGTGGACCATCTTTATACCTTAAACCCTTCAAATGGGGAGCATCAATCAGTCTAACAAGAAAATAGGTGGAACATTCTTGGAAATGAGCTGACAGAAAGAGAAGAAAAGTCTCTTCCGGCAAAAAAATTCAAGAGATAGCACAAAAAAGCAGTAGGCAAAATTCAAATTGCCGGTCAAGTTTTTATCATTATTTTTCTTTTGCATAACTTCAGATAAAAGAAGGATCATTATTTCTGCGTCTCGTATTCATCTAAAAGGTATTAAAATAAAATAAACGTGGTAATATGTTAATGTTAATTAATATAAATTTAATAATAATTTGGCACTTGGCTCTAACCATAGTAACCTAACTCAAAATTATCGTCAAAATCAAACAAAAAAAACGTAGTAACTAACCCTTCTAACAAATCTTTTTTTAGTGGAGAAAACTCTCTTAAAAACGAAAAACCTTAAAAAAAAGAAATTTCTATGCAAAAGCAAGCGTTTCGTACCAGCAGGAACCGTATCCTCATCAGTACGGCTTGGTTCCCGCCGTATTCGCCAAAGCCGTATTGATGAGTATATGAGTCCTGCTGATACGAAACGCCGGTTTGTACATAGAAACTTCTTTTTGTTAAAGATTTTTCTTTTGTAAAACAGTTTTTTTTCCATTCAATACCCGAATTGCGGTTTGGCAGCAAACTCAGTCAATTTCATATTGACTAAATTCGCTATGAATTTATTTCATAGCAAAACTATCTATCTCCCAAAGCAATTTCTGGTTAGAATTGTACTTCAGGACGTCCGGCCGTAGGCAAGATTAAGTAAATTTTTAGTATGTATTCTTGTGTTATGATATGAATCTTGAATTTTGGTAAAATGATAACTTTCCGCAAAATTTAAATAAATCTGCCTTTTTTCATAATTGAAGTACCTAAGGATACAATTTTTCAGTTAGTTAGTGTACGCCAAAGCGACCCCTGGACTACCTGGCTTACAGGGATAGTGAATCAAACGTTATTGGAGCCGTTAAAATATGACTAAATTTATTATTTCGAGGTGTGAGATTTGACGAGGAAAATGCATCGTCAAAAAAATGTTTTTGTAGCTCATAGTATTGGGGTAATTGTCTATTTTTTCTTCATATTAATAAATTAAAAAAAGGTACGATGGTCATTGAATAATTTCGTATGCATTCTTTGAATATGTGCATCATAAAGTGTAGAGCAAAGTACTTTGAACTCATTATAGGATGTGAGGAAGTTTTTGTGACTTATAATGTCGTTGTTCCTCTTAGAACTTTTCCACAATTTATTCTTTCTATCTTTAAGATATTTCTGTTTTTATTGAACCAAGGCGGCGATGTTCCAGAGAAACGCTGACGCTCACGTGGAACATAAAAGAAAATAAATCGAAAAGGGTTATGTAAAACTCAGGAACGTCTTCATGAACAGTATTGCAAGACAGCGATGTGTTGAAATCAGTAAAGGAAAGCCTACTGGGAAGTTCCGAAAAGTCAATCGTTCTAAAAATGAAAAAGTATTGCGTTTCGTCACAATTTTCGCGTGGTATTTGTTAGGTGTAGACATTTTAACAGGGCAAGGTTCAACTAATTATAGTTACTCGTGTCGGTAGAAAATACCAGGTCTGAGTGCCTACCCAAGAAATGAAATAGTGTTCACGAAGAGTAAGTCCCTTGTTGTCATCAAGAGGAACATAGTCATCGTCATCTTTATGAAGTACCCATTGTACATATATTGGGTAAGTTGAAATCACCAATATGAAGTAATTCGTCAAGTCATGCCATGTTACCATGGATAAAATTAGATGTTGAAATATGAGTAGGTCGTAAATATTCTGACCTTTGTCATCAACAATATTTATTGAGTCTAGGGGAATATATAAGATTGTAAATTATACCTACAAGAGTTATAAGTTACATAGCTAACTAATAATAATTATAGTTATATTACTGTCAGTAATTTTGACATTTCTTTCGTAATATAGGATTAAATCAAATGTCTGGGGTTTTCATTATTACCTAAATTTAAGGTAATTACAAACATGATAATGATGAAGAAATTCTGAGAATTTAGCAGGTGTCCTTTTTTCATCATTATATGTAAATCCTAAGAAAATGTCGGCGATATTCGGTCAGCAATTTACATAATTTACAAATTAGAAAAATATCCAAAAAGATTCACAGCAAGCTTCGTAGAGTATTGTAAGTTTTAATATTGTTGTATAATTAAAAGTCATTCGGAATTTTAGGATGACAATGGCAAAGCAGAAAGTAATTAAAATTTTTCCAATTATTTTTTACTAAGTGATTCATTGTCGGATTTTCGTTTAAATTTATTTATTTCCTGTAACTTAGCAACAGTAGATCTGTTCTAGGTTTACAACAGGCATAAATTATATTCAATGTTTTAATTTTCAATTTAATTATGATCCCTTGTGTATAGGAAAATAGTCGATTTATATATATTATGTACGTAAATACATAATAAAATTGACATAATTTCAAAAAATCAATAATTATTACAGCAGACTTTTCAATAATGAACTAGAGTTTGTATTTATAGTACAGCAGTCGACTCCAGTATTATTCAATTGGAGTTATAGGAAGAATTACGTATCGGGTAAGCACTTTAATTTTTTACAAATTTTTAATATAGGAGGTTTACATTTTTTTGGCGATCTACATTCCTATTTATTAAAAAATAATACTTACGAAGAAAAATGTGAGTAAATAGGAAAATTTAAAGTTAACAGTAAATAACCATATTAAGATTGAGATTTTGGTAAGAAATTCAAGAACTCTTAAGGTTGATTTGACCTAAAGAGGTTGATACAAATCTTAAATATTTCTTTGGTACCTCGCAACTAAGAAAACTTATGCAGTGTAAGCATGACTTTTACTTTTATCTGTCACCGATGATCTCCTACTTATAGTATTATTTATTTTTGAGAGGACCCATCCAAAGTATAAAATATTTGAAAGATGTTAGTACTACGTTCTTGGATACTTGAAAATTTACCACCGTCTACTAAGACTGCAACAAGAAGATTATTTCTTATAGCTGAAGATTATTAGAGGAATACTCAGGAAGTATAAGTGCGTATTGCCCAGACTTCATTAAAGTGGTATTGTATTCTGTCACAGAACAAAAAATACAAAATCTATAAACTAAAAACTTACAAAAACAAAACAATTATTCCCACGATGAACATTCATTTATCTTTCCAACGATGGCCAGTAACAAATAATAAACAGCTAGAAAACAAATAGAAAAGGCTTCAATAAAAAATAAACTAAAAAAATAAAAACTTTAATCAAAAACAAAACTTTCCTATTACAGGAAACTCCTTCCAATGCTGCATCACAATTCTCTTAAAAAGGGAAAACGTATTTTCCATATTTTTCTATAAAAAAAAATTAATCAATATAAATAATATTTAATATAAGTCATAAACTTACCGATTGGCAGCAACTATCAAGTTCAAAATATGTTGGCAGATCAGGTGTTCGAGAAAATAATATATAACCAAGCTGTTAAGTTTGTTGACCGGAACAAGTTCTTATCGCCTTGGCAATCTAGGTTCCGTAAGATGCACAGTTGTGAAACAGCTCTATTAAAAGTAACATCTGATATTACTGAAGCCCTTGATTAGGATTTCCTAACGATACTTGTTCTGCTCGACTTTAGTAAAGCATTTGACTCTGTCGACCATACTCGGAGCTTCCTTTCACATAGACAACAAGCCGTCAAAGTGCGTAATATAATATCACAGTTTCGCTGTACTGAATATGGTGTTCCCCAAGGCTCGATTCTTGGTCCTTTCTTATTTAGTTTATTTTTAAATGATCTTCCCAATGTTGTCCGGGACGTATCTATTCATCTCTATGCTGATGATGTGCAGATTTACTTGAGCAGACCAATTGGATTGGGTTACAAGAGGACTGACTGCACTGCTCATATAAATGGGGATTTGCATCGCATATCTGAGTGGTCACTTGAAAATGGGTTGATTTTAAATGCCAATAAGTCGTGTTGTATGCCCATCTATTGAAATGCTCTAGAAACATGTGATATGCCTCCCGTTTTACTTAATAATGTTATCTTACCGTATTAAAACTCAGTCAGAAATCTAGGAGTTGAACTGAATTCTAAGCTATTTTTTTTTTTATATATTATTAAGCCAAGCTCAGGGGATACCCTATGATGCAAAGCACAGCGTGGCAGGAAGGAGATAGGGAAAGGATTAAGGGATATGAGGAGAGCGGCGGAGGTGCCGATGTATGTCGCCCTTAAACGTTCGCAGGTTTTATGCCGGAGGAAAGACAGAAGATGGTAGACTGTTCCACATTCGCACAGTTCGGGATAAGAAAGCATCACGGAATTTTAGTGTACGGCCGAAAGTAATTTGAAGGGTAAAAGGATGAGCGAGAGATGCAGCGCGAGTATTGCGTGGAGGAACTATTCTACAAGGGATCAGACTAGATATTTCATCGGAACATTGACCATGCATATAGCGATAAAGGAGCGAAAGGCATCCAACATTGCGACGGTGCTCGAGCGAGTCGATATGACGAGTAATTGCCACATCGCCAATGAGCTTGCAGGCTCTCTTTTGGACAATATCCAATGAAGCTAAGGCTGTGCGACCAGCCCCGGCCCAGATATGGGAATTGTATTCCATTCTAGATCTGATGTAGGACTTGTAGAGGAGCGCTATATTTGATGGGCTGAAATATTTCTTACACCTTTTCAAAAAACCAAGACATTTTGATGCTTCTTTGGCAACCGAGAAGATGTGATCTGTCCAGCTTAACTTACTGGAAATATTAATGCCAAGAATTCTTAGTGACGGTGAATCAGAAATTAATGCTCCATCAAACGAAACGGGAGTGGTTAAGTGATGGTCTTGTTTTAATGAGATGAGACAGCTTTGGGTCTTAGATGCATTGAATTCGACGCGATTCACTTTGCCCCAAGCGAGAATATTGTCAAGATCGTTATTCAATGATCTAATCATGCAGTCTCGTTTAACACATGTGGCGTTCCCTCTGGAATCCGCAAGGGTGTCAAAGGAGTATGCGAAATCAAGGGTACTGTCATCAGCAAAGCTATGGATAGGATTGAAAGTAAGGGAAAGCAGATCATTAATGAAGATTAGAAATAGAGTCGGAGAAATAACAGAGCCCTGGGGGACACCGGCATTAATAGGATGAGGTTCAGATATAACGCCATCTAATACAACACGTATTTGGCGACTAGATAAAAAAATTTCAATCCTTAATAGAAGAGGAGGGGAGAGACCAAGTGCTTTGAGTTTGGCTAAAAGGGCTGGATGCCAGACTCTTTCAAAGGCCTTTGAGATATCTAGAGCAACGATTTTGGACTCACCAAAATTGTGAAGACTACGATTCCAACGTTCCGTAAGAAAAGTCAGCAATTCTCCAGATAAGCAACCGTGCCGGAAGCCGTATTGGCGATCGTTGATGAGCTGATTGGTTTCCAGATACTTCATTAATTTGGAGTTAATGATAGATTCAAAAACCTTTGAAAGAATCGAAGTGATTGCAATTTGTCGATAATTTGAGGGATAGCTACCATCTCCTTTCTTTGGAATAGGCTGAACGTGAGCTAGTTTCCAAGCAGTTGGAAATTTTCCTGTCGAATAGGACAGGTAGAATAGCTTGCGCAGAGGTTTAGCCAAGGATGAGGCACAGCTTTTAATTAATAGGGGCGAGAAACCATCAGGGCCTGCGGCTTTAGAGACGTTGATACCATTACGGACCTTGAACACATCCCTCGTACGGATGTGTATTGGCTCTTGTACACATCCGCACGGGGGATGCACGACAGGTGCCTGTGAAGTGGGTGGAAGAAAAAAATTTGATGCGAATCTAGCAGCCAAAATATTAGCTTTATCCAGGGAGTCAACAACCACTTCACCATTATTAAGTAGTGAAGGTATAGAGGAACTGCTGAAGTTGTTCCTGATTGTTTTGACCAGGGACCAGAAACCTTTACTACCTTTGCGGCTTGCCAAGATTCTTTGTCTAACATTCTGGTCAAAAAGAAATTTTTCTCTCTGGATAATGGACTTGCAGGTGTTCCGTGCAGTCTTGTAGATTTCTTTCAGTTCTGGACAAGGATGCACTTGATAGGCGCGAAAAGCAGGCTCTTTCGCTTTTATAGCTTGATTGCACTTATCGTTAAACCAAGAGCGATTTTGCTGTTGTTGAGATCTCGAAGCAAAACAGACCGACCAATCTATATCTCTAAGATACTGATTGAGACTTTCCCAATCAGCGTTCTTATAGTGCCAGAGAAGCCTACTTGTAGGTGGAGAAGTAGGGCGGCGCAGAGTTGAGGTGATAAATTAAGCCGTGATTAAACAGTGGTCTGAATTACCAAGAGGGGAGCCGACTGAGATGGAATATTTGCCAGGGTGAGATGACAGAAACAAATCTAGTAAATTGGCCCTATCTCCAGCTGCATCAGGGATTCTCGTCGGTGCATCCACTAGCTGATGCAAATTGAAAGATTCACAAAATAGTTCAACGAATCGGCCCGTAGGACTTGTGGTAGAAGAATGTCTGAGCCACGGTATGTTATGGACATTAAAATCGCCTGCCAGGACGATTTCGGAAGAGGGGGAGACAGAAAGCAAATGATCAATATTGTTGGAGATATTGTCAAATGCGGATACCGTGTCGTCATCAGACATATTTGGGCTGCGATAAAGGAAGCAAAAGTAGATGATGTGCTTGTGAAGTTTGAACCTAATCCAGATGTAATTAAACTCAGGATTGGCAGAAAGTGGAAAATCTTTTAGAATGGTAAAGGCCACATCATTCCGAATATAAATTGCGATCCCCCTATGTGGAGAAAAAAGAGGCACTAAGCTATAACCAGGGACGTGATATTGATTAGAATCAGCATCAGAAACAACGTTGGTTTCACTTAGCGCAAGAATTGCCGGATTTTTTGATTGAAGGTAGCAGTACACCAAAAAAACGATTTGCCACCAATCCGCGAATGTTGCAAAATTCTAAAATAAAATTCTGCATATTCCAAAGCAAAACAAAAAAAAAAGCAGAAGAAAGAGCGACACACAATAACACAAATATTTATTTAGGGGCACCCAGCTGCAGTCAACGACACAGCGTGGTAAAAAAAACCGCAATAGTGTTATGCCTATTTACTGCTTTCAGTACCTCAGACCGTGCAGTTCAATGACCACAGCCGGGGACACCCGTATTGCTGATCAGTGACAAGAGCTAATGACCTTGCACTGATCACTGATGTACATGGGAAATTTGATAAACACCACCGTACTGTGCTGCTGGCTTGTGGAATGCCGGCAGGGCATAGAAAACCCTGGACTTGACTGGTATTGTTTTATTTTATTATGAAATAAAGTACGGCGCGGCGGATTTTAGATATTATATTATATTTAAAAAAAATTTCACTGCACTGCACTACAGATTGATGACGCTATTTATCCTGCTGTAGTCATATCACCAATATTATTTGCAGAGTTTATGGGTCCTTGCGCCAGTTATGGGTCCATGGATATCTTCTCTCAACTGAAATGCGCATGAAATTAGTAAGAGCTCTTATCGTACCTCATTTCATGTACGGTACCATATTATTTCCAAAGTTAGACTCAGTCTGCCGCAGAAGACTTATAGTAGCATTTAATGACTCTATACGATTTTTCTATAATCTATCGCGTAGTGCTCAAATCTCAATGCACTCAAACTCTGTTCTTGGTCACTCACTAGATACTCACTTTGAACATCGTGATCTGTTCTTTTTGCATAAATTACTATTTAATAAGTGTCCCGAATATCTCTACAGGATATTAAGATTTATGAATTCATCCAGAAGTATTGGTTTTCTTCTTCCTCGATGTAACTCACATTATGGCGAACGCTCTTATTTTGTTCAAACCCTACGTAAGTGGAATCTACTCCCGTTTGACCGAAGGGCGGTGGGCTCTAGTAGAGAATTCCTTCAGCAATTAAAGTCCTTTTCATCTAATTAGTGTACATCCTAGTTCGTCATTATTGCTATTTTATTATACTTTGTTCATTTTTATTAGGTCTCAATTTTTCATCTTTCTTATTTGATTGTTTTAATTTTTACTACTTTTATATTCTTTCTCCTTTTCCCTTCTTCTATACATATACGTAGTAAAATCTTATCTGTATGTTAATACGATTGTGTAATCTTTATACAGTAGCCAGCAATAAAATTATTATTATAATTTATTTAAGATCTTGAAGTATACTGGTACGTATACACCTAGGCAACTTCATGCAGCTGACATGCCACTACTCTCAACCGTATGATACTGCAGGGCTTCATTGTTAAAGCCACTTCCAGACGCATAGCCCCATTATTCTCGGGGCTATAAATAGCGAGCTGCTGAAACTAGTAAATCACTCTAGTTTTGACTGAGCGACATGGCAGATCGGCAGCTCTGAAGCCATATTAAGCTTTGATTAACAAAATCTAAGGGAAGTATTGCAACCTATATTACTAACCCCTTCTTCTATAAAATTAATAATAATATTGATATTTTTTTCAGCATCCCAATGGGAGTTTCTTTTGAACCCAGGCCTGTATGAGCAGTTCTATGACGTTCATGCCACCAACCTAACCTCATTTTTTACAAACCTAATAATTCTTCTCTCAATTACAGATTCGAAAATAAAATCACCAATGGCTCCTTAATTATAAAAATTGGATTTTCTTGAATGCTCGATTAGATTAGCACACGTAAATTAATATTAGAGGTAATAATTGTAGTAGTTGAGTTGCACCAACAAATTAAGTGAATTTATTTTAGTTGAAAAGTACCTGAATTGTGTAGTTTGTAAGCAAATATTTTGTGATATAAATAAAATTATTGAATTCTGACATTTTAAAACCTCCTGTCTTGTCATTTCAAACCGGCACCTGCCCCTATTTTCTGATTAAGCCCACATTGGGACTTAAAACAGGTATGGAGAGCTGAAGTTTATTTTTGTGTTCGAATAATTATTGTAAGTATTTGCTATAGATGAAAATTTATTTTCCTGTATACAAATCGCTCCTACCTATGAACCCTGAATCCTTAATTTATCGAAATTATTGGACAACAAACAAAAACCCGTTACAGTGTTAATGGATAGCTTGTTGTTTGATAGAAAGTATGCATTAAATAACCAAAAATATCCCCAAATCACAAACTAAAAGGATAAAAGTACCACAGAAATAAACATTTCGACCTCTCATTTTTAGCCTTTAACTCCCAGATAATTTTAAAGATTGTCGTGTCCCGAAGTTGTAAGAGAGAGTAGAGCTGATATGATAGGTAGAATATCGCATTGCTTCTTATAGTATCTAATACTGGTATGTTGCATGATTTTAATTACTGATTTACTAAGGATAACTTAATTAGCTCATTTGGTTGGATTGTTTACTTAAGCTGCTGTAAGTAGGTACTAACTAAAAATGTTATTTCGTACTGTAATATACCAGACTCTTATCGGTAAAGTTATAACACCACAGCTGTCTACTATAATCGTATTGGCCTAAAATTTTCGTGAACGGCTGTTGAATATTACCAATTGCCAGATTTGTGTTAAGCTGTACTTCCGAGTTTTTGTATGAGAGGCGCAGGGTACGGTGCTGAATCTTTCAATTTAGTTGGTGTCAAGGCCAATCGAAATATGTAAAACTATTATAACTTACGTGAACGTCATAGCAAGTATTACTTATGTAATTACCAAAAAAATTAAAGATTTTATAGGTAAAGTTTAAGCCCATATCCACTTAAGTAAAAAAATCTTCAAACGAACTTTATATACCACCAGGATCCGGGTGACGGTTTAAATTTTGTATCAAGAATTATATTAAAGCTGCTAGAAATCATTACAAATTAAATGGATGGATTCTCCCTCATCAAGCGGAAACTTACCTTACATAGATACTGTTGAACAAAATAAAAGCCATTAGAGCACTGAAACTAAAGTGTTTCATACTTCCCCGTATACACAGTCCCTTTAGTACCGTATCATCAAGAGTATCCTGTACCTTCAGAAAACAATCTGAAAGAAAACTAAATACATAAATTAGTTAAAAATGAATTAATTAAACAACATGTACCAATTTAAATACAAAAAAGTGGCAAGAAACGAGGTTCTTGGCAATACAACTACAATAATTCAGGAAGAGGTAAACAATGAACTTTAAACGTGAAAATCATCCTGCATAATATATATACATGCACAACTTGCAGAGTTGTTTAAACGTGCAAAATTTATGAATGTGCAGTATGCAAAGTCACCTTCCATTGATAACAATTATGATTTTGTGTCATTGACAAATTAAAAATCGTGCAACGCAATGATTCTGTCATAAAGTTGATAAATTCACCAGGTAAGTAAATATTCGCGAAAATTTAGAAATTAATTCACAAAATTGGTTCGAAAGAGAAAAAATGTATGTTCCACATCGGAAAACATCATAATATGGCAGAGAGCCGCCATATCAAGCAATTAAGATAAGGAAAATTCATAAATAAATTAAATTAGAATTTCCAGGACAATTCTCCATAATTTGGAAAGTCGTTGAAATTTATACCGTATCGAAAAATATGCAAAAAGATAAGATAGATAAGAGAAGATAGTATAAAAGCATGGTAATGTACAAACGTACAAGTGACATAAGTACGCTAAGTTTTATAATGCATTTATGCAAAACTAAATCGTGTTACTGAATACTAAATGGCATTATATCAGTCTAGGAACACTCAGAAAGGTTTTACTTAAAACCAAATGGATTTACAATAGAATTAATTGTTTTGATCGCAGCCATCCTAAGATCAAACGGTTTTATTACGGCTGTACAAGTAGCAAATAGGCTTTAATGTGAAATCGCCATTTTATGCTTAAAATGCATTATTTTTAAATTTATTATTTTCACGAACTTCAGAGCTAGGGGATATCATTTTCAAACTTTTTTCAATTCCGAACGTACTCAAAATAAACAATAATTTGTAGTCGATGAAATTAATAGGATAGCGTGGGTAGAAATGAAACAGTGTATCATTTCTATCCACCCCAGACTGTTTCATTTCTACCCACAAGAACTTTTCCAATTTATTCAACTTATTTAAATTAATTTATCAAAATATCAAAATCGTGTATTCTCAGCTGAAATTAGACACTTTATTCTTTAGTTTAAGCTGAATAGATCTTCAATTTTTAACTTACGAATCGATTGGCAATTTTCAAAGCCTCAAAAGAAAATTTTTTTTATGTAACAATAAATAAATTCTCCACTAACATATGTATCACTTTGCGCAATCTGTTGACGATTGAAATAAAAGAACCCTTGTGAAAGAGGGTTTCGTTCAGTTTCAATAATTTCGCGTGCTTTATGCGTCGTAAGAAACTACTGGTCTGTTTCATTTTACCCCACGTTTCATCTTTACCCATCTTCCCCTATACATCTCTAAACACCCCACGCCATTTAACCCCACTTCTACCCATCTTGGTATCTATATAATCCGGCAATACCGACTGGCTCACTTTAGTCTAATGAATGCTCGTATTGTAAAAATGGTTTTTCGCATATATTCCTAGGGCAGTTCGTCGCACAAATAAAAAATTATTATAAACAATTTCGTAGGATTATATGTTCTGACAAACGTTTTGGCGTTGGGAATATAAAATTGGAGGTTGTCGGAACTACGAAAAGAGATCGGACTCGAACCCATGATAGCTAGTATGGAAGATCAGGGCGCTTACCGCAGGTTCAACGAGGCCACTTCCTTTTTTCTTTCAGACAGGTAGAATTCTGAATCCATGCTGATTGATTGAAATAATTTTTGAAAAAATTGTCTCATTGTGATCAAATATTTGATAAAGCGAAGTAGTTGCTGCCAAATATAAATCATTTGCTAATTAATCGGATCTAAAAATTTCATATCAAAAGCAAAGTAAACTGTTCAGCGCATCTGTTCATAGCAAATATGGTCCAAATATTTCCTGTAATACTTTGAGACAACTACAAAGGATACATAAGTTCGTAATAATTACATGGTCCAAAGTTCAAAGCAGTCTTCCCCAGAGTAGTGAAATATCTTGGTTAATTCCGTCATAACTCAAAGTATGTACACATCTTGGATATAATATTGAAAATGATACCTTTCTGAAAGGCGGATTTCCCACTAAGAACTTTAACAGTATACGGTAAACCATTTTAATACCATTCACGCTCCACGACACAAGTATTATATTGATTCGCATGAAATCCGCTTGAGGGCAATACAACACATAATGTACCTATATAAGTGGAATGTATGTATGTATATGGTGGGTACTTCCATATTGTGTAATATCGCCTTCCGCCTGCCTGTTTCGCATATGTTAAATCCGTCGTAAGCAGTCCTTTGTTAGTCAAACAAGCGCGGAGGAATTCGTGCGAGTCTCCCACTTTGGAAGGCTTAAGTCGCATTTTATTTATTTAAATATAAAAAAAATGGCGTCAACATATAATCCAGAGTGCATTATGCGGAAATCTTTCGGAAAGTAAATTTAAAAATTCGTTTTCAGGTTAAATCAACCGTGGAATGCTAAAAAGAAAAATCTTAGAGTATCTTGTGATGATACATGCAATAGACGCACTTACTTCACTCCTTCGCTCAAGAACACATACATCCTTGCATATACATGTTGATTCGCCCTCCTTTGTACACTGAAATGTTTTCGAATCAACATAAAAACGTTTTTCGAGTTCAATTTTCTGGCGGAGTTAATGTATGAAGGAATATCAATTGAAAGCATTTTTCATACAACGATTTGGCCAACGGCAAAATTTTCCTCTTCCGATAGACGACGGGCATACACAGATGGATCGGATGAGGAATCTAATTTCACAGGAGGGAGCAGAAATCATTCATCTGAACAATATTAGAATTAGATTTTCGAAAAACGAATTTCATACTATCTGCCCGTAAATGTCTGATCGCAATAGTCATGGAAATATTCCGATAATCCTTTTCCCAATTATGTGAAGGAATTTGGGAAGATGGAGAAATTAAGGATATTACAGTTATTTATGGAGCCACCAGCATTCAAGTTTTTTGTTTGTATCATTTAGTCGACCTCTGAGAGTGCTTTTCGGGGCAGGTTTATGGAAAAACAGATTTCAACAGATGTGCACACGTTCATATTTCCGGAAGGGGGGGGGGGGGCGGGTCGAGGGCAGAAATCGATTCTAATATTTCCGCAAAAGTTAGGTATATGTATTGGGAAAGCTCTGAATATCCGTTGAACTTCGGAATTCTACCAAAAATTTAGAGTACTGTGGAGGGGGGTGATAAAGGGCAGAAATATTTCGAATGTTATTGAGCTCATGCACGTGATTAAAACGAATCATGTTTGATGGGAAAAACTCAGAAAACAAATTTTTTTTTGGGAAGAACGATTGTTGCCTGCTGATATTTTTTTCAATTTATTTTTGGGGTTCATTTTTGGATTGATCTCCCCGCAGAAAGGGTAGAGCAATTATTGATAACGTTGTTTGTATTGCACTTGCATATATACATAATTCAGTTAATAAGTTCAGAGTTTTTTAAGTTTTTATTTATCAACGTAACTTTACCATATTGAAAACAACATTTAAATTTACACTCCGCTAAAGTAGGTACCTATATGAGCTTTCTTATGAATAAGCGTAAGAAGGACAATCTGGTCAGAGTCTGCTTAGTTCATGATACCATAAAAAGTAATATCAGATAAGCAAGGCCCATAGTCAAATTAGATGTCACTCGGTTTATATTAACCGACAAGACTGAAATGAACCGTATCTCGTTCGCTTCCTAAACCCAAAGTGTTTTCTTCACCGCACTGATACAGAACTGGTTCCGAACGTGTGTTCTTTAGACAGCAGCGGTTCTATGCTCGGTTTCTCTTTCTTCACCGGTTTTCAACTTTCTTGATCCATGAAAATTTGTGGTTACGGCAAAGTATAAATAAATATAAGTAGAGACAGAGCACTGACTTATAACAATGGACTGAGCGTATTGTCATTTTCGTTTAGGAAAGCATGGCACAAGTTTTATAGTTCTCTCTTTCGCCCTATGGCAGAGTTGGAGCTACCAACACAAAATATTGCATTCTGGAACGTTTGCTTATGCCATTTGATGTTTTTATGTTGGTTACAGATGCAATCACCGCGGAAGGAATAAGGTAAAGATAGTGTTTCCCATGTTCCGTCTCTCTTGCGCATAAGCAGGATTCAGTTACGAATAACTTTTGAAAATTAAAGTCGGAATGAGTTTAATTCCTTATAAGCGATTAAAATATCATTTGGGCACAAGAAAATATATTTTTTTAGTTTAATTCGATTTTCGGATGTAAGATTTCATCTGATTAGTTGAGTTTTACATGTTTTTTATGTAATCGATTTAAAGGGTGCTCTAACGGTGATATAGAGAAACACAATATTTTTTGTGCCACATGAAATAGCAAATCGCTCAGTCCATTGTTATAAGTCAGTGAGACAGAGGCGAACAAAATAGGAAATTTTCCGTGTTTTTGAGACTGAAAGAGGTAATCTCATATACTTTTGTCTTTTGCATGAATGAGGGAAAAGAACTTGTCTATGCACTATTGTAGTACAACTGAGACAACGAGTTAAAAACAAAAATTGAGAAAACGTAGGATTACCTGAATGATAAAATCTTCTTGAATACCTTCAAAATTATTTCGAACTATTCATAATAATGTACGTTGGGTAACCCTACCTCCATTTTGCAAGAAAAAGATAAATTTCACAATGAACAACGCACTAAAATGAGATGTAAAATTTCTGTCAAATAAAATTCTCAGAATCCAGCAAGAGATTGCCCCACTTGAGCAAAACAAATGTATACAGAAAAACGTGCTGTTCACATATCATAGGATTACACTAACAAACATTGGAATTCTGCGAAGAACATTGGGGCAATTCCTGAAATTCGTGTTTTCATAAAAGAGCGGGAGCAGTTTATGAGCGTAAAATCAGAAAACTCCGCCCATTCTCTCTTATTTACGAATATAAATCATTTGCCATTCCATTTCGTTGCATGTAATCTTCGCATTCACATTTTTTGTCTTATTCGTAAAATGTTCAAAGAGTGTTTGATTTTTTTTGATTTTTTTCCCTTCCTTCCTTCTTTTCTCGCCGTGTACATTTAAATGGAAAACAATCGGAACACTCTTCTGTGTCCTTTCTTTTATTTAGTTATTCTTTGGTTACGGTTCGGAGCTAAAGTGCCAAATAGAGTTCCGCCGTTCCGATTCAATTCGATTCGATTCAATTCGATCCGTTACGTGAATGAGCACAATTGTTCCGTTCAAACATACCATCAGTTTAAAATTTCTCATTGAAATTTTTCCAGATTTTGTCTTTTCTTTTTACATCCATGTAAAATTTGTTGCCTTTGTCATAAAGCTCTTCAAATTTTTTAATTTCTTCAATAAAAACTTCTTCATCCATCTTAAGTTATACACAAACATTGTACAGGCAATTTTTCTAGGTTATGACATCCGTAAAAGTTTAAATTTGCTCAGCTTCTCCGTTTCGATCCATTTCGGCGAATGTGTCCAATTACACGTACGTCTCATATAAGCAAATTTGACATTTGTACGTATCGGATCGAAACGGTGCAATTGTGTTTCCCACTTAAACGTTAAATCGGTATTATTTGTAATTGAGTGGGAATGTGTGGAAATTTTGTGAAATACAATTATTTTATTAAAGTGGTTTATTTTTTTTTTATAAAAACATAAAGGACGAACAATTTCGGATATTCTACTTTCTTGCATTCCATGTTCAGGACAGGGCTAAGTTCGGTTTAGATCTGCCAAATTCTGGTTCAATTCGATGCCTGTTCAGTTTTGTTGAAAAGAGTTCACTATAACTGACAAGTTTTGGCTAACTTTAACAAAGCTCCGAACAATGAAATGAATTGATAAATACTTTTCCATTGACTGCAATCATTTTCCTTTTGCTCATTTGCGTTTGTAAACTGACATATAGAATGGACTGAGCGTTCTTGCTTCAAAACCGGCACAAATTTTGAACAGGTTGTGAAAACCGTTTATTTCATACAACTGTACACCGATTCATAATTTATTATTATTTGTCGATTAGAAACACTAAGGATGTTGTAAAATAGTATTGCATTAAATAAAAATTGTTTAAGAAGTTAAACTTTTTTTAATAAAACAAAAATTTATTTTTAATATTACTAAAAAATGTGATAGCCTTATATTAAGAATATTTTTTATTTATTTATTTATTTTTCACATTAATTTTCCTTACATAGATCTCATGACTAGGTCTATATCTAGTTACAATTAATGTTTTAAGGCCCACGGCCACAAGGCCATCTGAGCAGCTGTCCGTATTTTTTCAGTTTGTAGTGTCAGAAAGTGATATTTATTATCCTTGTGTTTTTTTTAATCATTATTATTTCTACCTTTTTTTTTTGTAAGTTTAAGCTACTTGAATTAACTAACATTTTCTTGTCCTTTATATTTTAGGTCTCATCTATGCTTAAAAAATATTTGACAAGGAGTGCTTAAAAATATGGTTATGTAGAGTGTGAAATAAAGAATATTCTTAATGGGTAAGTTAACAAGGGAAGGTAAAGTTAATTTTTTTTTTAATTCATAAATAGCTTTCAGTTGCGGTTACACTTCATGATCTAGAGCTAACTACTTATCTAATGGATAAAAGGGACCTAAAGTTTACATGTACAATTAATGTTTAGTAGTATTATGATAACTTTTTTTTGTAATATTGTACTAATGTTGATTACTAATTAAGATTTCCTAATTCTATCATCTAAGTAAGAAAATTATATATGTATTTAAAATAAAAATTATTAATCCTTTTTTTTGAATTCATATAAAATTGGTTAGTAATTAACAACAAGGCAGAAGAATTTTTTTCCTTTTTTTTCCTGTATGTCAATGTTTTCTTATATACATACATTTGTGGAAGGTAAGCGAAGAAGAAAAGAGAAGGAGAAAGAAAAAAAAGTTGGTTTTATTAAAAAAAAGAAAGATGAGATGAATGCTTAAAATAGAGGTTCGTTTGTCAGTGTTTATAGTCTGGTGTCCATGTTTCCGTTTCGTAGGTATGTCCTCAGTGCATTGAGTAGTAAGTCTGTGTCCCTCCACTGTAAGTGAGCAGTTCTGTAGGTTTTTATGTAGTCCCAAGTCCGTTCAGATGCCTTTGTAATTCTTTGCACTGTAGTAGTAAGTGGTCTGCAGTTATGGCGGTGTACCGGCAGTAAGGACAGGCTGGGGTTGGTTGTTTGGCGAAAATATGCTTTTTTACAGAAGAAGTGTCCCAGTATTAACCTGGTGATCCCTATCATTTTTTGCCTTGGAGTACCAGGCATAACTAGTTTTCCGACTGTTTTATGGTGAGTGGCAAGGAAGGTGGTGGATGAGCGGCAGGAGGCGTTCCTGGTTTCGTGCTGGTATCTTTTTGTTTGCGCTCTAATAGCTTTGTAGCCTGATGGTAATAGTGGTTCTTAGTTATTTCGCGGCACGTTTTTGGCGAGCGTGTCCACTTTTTCATTCCTTTCCATTCCCATGTGGGCTGGGCACCAAGCCAGTGTAATCTTGCCAGTATAGAGGGAATTTCTTATGTTTACTGCCAGCGGGTTTTTATTCTTCAGGTTTTTGATCGCTTTGAGCGAGGATAGACTGTTCGAGAAAATGGCACATGTGCCCTCCTGTTCGGCGGTCCACCTGACAGCCGTTAACTCAGCCGTGAAGACGTCAGACACGCTGGCAGCTTGTATGTGATTGACAATTCTGTATCTGTATTTTTTGCCCAGATAGCGATGCCCACATCTTCTCCGTCCTTTGAAATATCTGTGTAGATATTTGTGTCATCCCGTATTCGTCTGTATGTGTTTATGTGAAGTTTTGTTTTACTTGTATTGTCCAAATGTTCGTAGCTTCTTGCGTCCGTTAGTACTTTTCCGGTATGAACTCTGCAAGGCCGGACGGTACTCACAGGATTTTGCTTTTCAGAAGAAAAGGGAATGGTTCGGAGGGAATCAGGGATGCTTGCGATCGCACGTGTCAAGCTGGGATAGGTGAGTCTAGTGGGAGTGCGATTTAGGGATAGGGTGCCCAAGGTTAGGAGGTGGTTGTGGATGGTCTTGTGGAAGAGGTTCCAGGCGAGTTCTTCTTTGCTCAGTGGTTAGCTAGCCCGATTCTACCAGCAGACCGGAGTGGTGCGTAATGCGCCGAGAGCTAACCTGCCCATAGCATTTAAGGATGTCTAGTTTTTGCAAATGGTCATGTTGGTGGTGGAGCTGTAGATGACGAAGCAGTAGTAGATTTTACCTTGAACCATCTGTTTTGCAATTTTGATGGCAGTCTTCAAGGGTGGGCCGGAGTTTCTACTGCAGATGACTTTAAGTAGGTTACTTCTACTTCTAACTGATTCTACAACAAACGCGGATTGTTTGGTACAGTCGAGATTGTGCGTGAAAGCCAGCCCCAGGATTTTGAGTTTTTTTTTTTAGAGAGATGGTATCTATATCGCCTTCGAAAGAGTTCTCTGCACATTTGTATCTCCGACAGACATGTAGAGCTTCAAGTTGGTTATGGGCAATTTTAGCCCCGTTTGTGTCGGCCCAGGCTAAGATTGCTCTCATTTTTCTGATGAGCACGTGGTTTACAAACGGGACCTCACCCGAAGCATGACAGATTATATTGTCCGTGTAGATATGGTAGAAGAGATTTGTAACCTATCCAAACTCTCTGAGAGAGAGTGAGTGTATATATTAAAAAGTTGGACAGATAGAGGGGACCCTTGTGGTAGTCCATTCTGGAGGTTATATACAGAGGAGAAGTGGCCTTCAACTCTTACCTTGATCGTTCTGTCGGATAGAAAGGAGTTTACGGTTTCAACAAATCTCTTCCCCATGTTCCATCGTTCCAGCTATCGGAGAACGGAGTGCTTGGGTATTCGGTCAAACGCCTTTTTCAGGTCGATGGACACACAATAGAATTATGCTCCAGCTCCTGTAGGAGGGACTGTGTTCCTCTTCCAGGGCTGTAGCTAGTATTTTTATGTCAATTTCAATGCATTCTATTTAATACAACCACACTGTTTCCAAAATTGGCTACAGTGCAACGTACACATTTTAACCAAAATATGTGGCATTTTGACTATAGGAATTAGATAGGATGGGTTATAGTCCATTTTTATTGTATATAAATGCGTAGAACGAAGCAATTTTTGCTTTTTTTGCTTTCAGCTGACTAAATTGTTAGTACTGTTAGAATGAAACGAACGATCGGAAGGTGTATAAATTGGATGGATTGGTTGGATAGGCTTTATGCACAAAGAAAGTAAATAATACAAGGACTCGACAAAGAACATAAACTTGCAACATCTCGCTCGATTATAAAATCGACGATGCCTTGACTTGCTGACGTATCCGAAGGTAAGCCAGCCAACAAATCCTCGCTCCAGTATAAAATCAACGATGCTTCGGATCTCATGTAGGGAAGGCCTCAATTTGTTTTTAGAAATTTACTGGAAATTTTTTCTTTCTAATTTTTATGCATTGTTGTAAGGCGACAACGGCACACAATGAAGTTTTATTATGAAAAACAGCTCTACTAGGTGCTACGATGTAGTAGGTACAACAGTTTCGCATAGGTTGCGAAAACTTCCTATTCATATATCTACTTTAATAAATCCAACTTGAAAAGCGCAGGAATGTTTCTGGTAAAAAATAACTTCAAAATCAACACTGATTTCAAGCTACATACTTCCTATAGGTATATCGAGCTTATTGAAAACTAGCATGTTAGATTTTCCATAGAAGAAGCGTCGACCTGTCGAATCTAGCTGTTTACTGAGTGACTTATCTTGAATTTGATCTGGAATGTACACTATTTCATAATTATAATGTACATGCACTACAAATAACATTCTTATAACTTTGGAATTAATATAACATGGAAACATGCATTTTGAACTTAAAACCTAGTATGCATCTCAAATTAAACAAAAAGATTTCAAGAACATTAGGCTGCACTGAATCTGTCTGGGAATGTTCTCTTCGGTTTGTTACACTGAATTTAGATAACTTTTTTCAGTCTATCTGAATTTTCGGATTTAGTCTTTGTTGTCATGTTGCTTTGAATTCAAGACCCATTCTGCTATAGCCATTGAATGAAGTTGGACTATTTTACATATTTTCACTACAAAAAAATTTTCATACGCGACCGTTTTATCTGAAAATTTAGATTCATAGAAGATGCTAAATAATATTGCACACTTTCCAACTCAGTGGGAATTAGAACTCAGAACGACAAATATCAAGATGGATGCTGTAATGATCTCTCATGATCATCAAAGAAAATTGTAAATAATGCATATTATGCATTATATGACTATCTGGCACTAAAAAGCAATTAATTCATGGCAGTTGATATCTGATACCATGCCCGATATAAATCAAGAAGGATTACAAGGTTAATTAACAAACAAAGGTCGATGTAATACCTAAAGAAAGTGAGAGTGGCAGGTGACGAAAGTTTATCATTTGTAATATACGGATCAAATCCATGGTCTTGACCATTGAATGAATAATATGGTTTCGAAGAAGCCTTTGTATTACATACTTTATACTACTGATTTGCATTAAATTAAGTTTCATAATTTACGTGTAAACTGGGGAACATCTTAAAAAATCAGATCTGTTCTATCCATAAAAGAGCTCTTTTCTTTATCCATTCCGGTTGTTTTTTTTTTTATATATATATTATTAAGCCACGCTTAGGGGATACACAATGATGAAGAGCCAGCATGGAAGGAAGGAGATAGAGAGAGAGAGGAATAGTGGACACTCTTGAACTTTCACAGATAGCATGCCCGAGGAAAGACAAAATATGGTAAACTATTCCACATTCGCACAGTTCGAGACAAAAAATTTTAACTTAATATCGGCGTTAACTTCACGCATCAAATCATCTTTTACTGCAAACTCACCGCAGTAAAAATGTTTAGAGTAATTTTAATTCAGACTTATGTTAGACCAGAACTGGGAAAGTACCAAAGAACAACATAAATGCAGAAAAACAACTCAACTTAAGTATTTCACGACAAATTGATTTTTCGACAGAACTCACATTTCCTCCATATTTCAGAAAACATAATTTATTTTTTATTCTTTAAATGCAAACTGCATTTACCCCAAGTTCCCGATGTTTTGGAATACACACAAGAAAATGTTATTTAAAACTGAACATATTTGATCTGTTCGCGTGGTTTGGAAACATAACTTGATATGTCACTCAATTTACTTCAGTGAATATACGTTTTTTCAAGTTTATATTCAAATCCAAATGTTGTGTACATTTCAAGCCATTTTCGCTGGAGTTCTTATATTCAATATAAAAAATTTGTGTTGATGATAAGTTTTTTGCAAAGAAAAAAAAAACAAAAAAAAAGTAGTATGAAGAAGAACTAAAATAGATTACCGAAATTTCTGAAGAAAAATATTATAAGTCTGTCTAAGGAATTTAAGAAAAAAAAATAATCATCATCGGGTGTATTATTCAGAAATTATAGGCTAATTCATAAAATATAAAGACAGAGAACTGAACTGTCAAGACTTATTATCTACCTTTCATGAATTTTTTTTGCTTATCTCATTTAGATCTATCTAGTGCTTGTTGATTGCCTACTATTTCAAGAATACCCTACATACATACATAAATAATAAACATAGAATTATAATAAATGCTATCAGAAAAGTGAATGAAAGAAAAATATAGTAATATTTAGCACAACTTTGGAATTTGTAATTATTGAAAAATATTTTGAAAGTTGAAAAGCAATACCAGGGATGACTTTCAATGCAGCCTTAGACCACATACAAGATATTTCCGTCTTGGAGGTCCATATGCCATTTGGTGATAGTACTTAGCTGGCCAAATAAACAAAATTTCGGAAATACTGGATGATTAAGAAAATATGGAATAGAAGAATTTCTGAGAACTTTAATTTTTAAAGATTCTAGATTAAATCATAAATAAAAGAGAAAAAAACAACCGCCTCGTCCGGGTTTTGAAGCCGGGACCTTCCGCGAGGCTTTTTTCTCTTGTATTTATGATTTAATTTAGAATCGTTAAAAATAAGATTTAAAATAAAATATCTCAACAGTATTCTATTGCATCTGTTGAGACAAGGCTCTTTTGTCTTGCCTATATTTTCTTAGCCTTAAAACGCAGATGGTATAAACGGCACTTGAACCGATATACCAAGGCTAGATACAGTTGCCTGGCTTGCTAGTCGTTATGGATGGTGGTATAAACGGCACTTTAACCGAATACCAAAAAGCCTGAAAAACTAGAAGGGTTACGCGATACTGCATAAAACGCTCTAAATTTTATTAACAACTGATAATTTATTTATTACTCGCCGTGAATTTATATTCAAATTTTGCTAACATTACCACTTATTCTACCCCAAAAACAAAAGAAAGCAATATTCAATTAAGAATTTCCGATACTGCTTATCTAGCGAAATTGCAAGTTTCATGCAAAATAAATTCCTCAGTTATTGCTGAGTGTCAACTTTCTTTAGATTATAATGACGAAGAATTTATTTTTGCATGAAGCGAGGTGAATGAATTTCGCGCCAGGTGAATGAAATTAGGTTTCCTATTACAATGATAACATGAACCTTTATTCATGCCTGACCTACATATAAAATTATGAATTAATGGTATATATATATATATATCTTGTTTTCTTACAATTTAAATTAAATTTCTTTATATAAGAATTAAGATAAAATTAGATTCATCTGTTATGAACATGCACGATTTAACAGCATCTATGAACGATTCTAAAAATTGTGAGTCAGAGTATGGGACAAGATAAAATAAAATAAAATTAAAAAGAGAACAAAACAGCCTATATCTTAAAAGTGCAGGGTGTACGGCCACAGCACTCACACGAACTCAGACCCTCTTAGCCTTTCAAATGATTGCTTAACCAGCGCTGTACTCTTCTGCTCTCCGGAGTTATGGTGGACTAAAATAAAAATTTTGGATTTTTTACCATTTTTGTTTTTTTACTTTTAACTTTAAAAAAAGAAAGAAGTAATAACTTTTTTTAACCCGTCGTGTCTCCTCCATGTCCTACATATTATGTATATTAGCTCTCAACCTAACTAACATATTTAATTAATTACCTAGTGACTCCCAAACGGTAGAGCTGCGACTCCTTCCCCTGCCAAACCTTTCTTTTTGTCTAGATGAGTGCTACCATCTTCTACCCTGTACGGACTCCATGTCGGAAACACCCGTATAAACAGCACAAGAGACGGCGACTTGTTAAGTTTTTTCTTGACTTTTTGCTATTACCAAAGGTTCACGTCTAGAGGAAAATGCCAAAGAAAATTCTGAGAATAGTATTTACAATTGTTAAGCCATAACTTAAATTTTAGTACACTAAGTAACTATCATGTGCTAGAAAGATCTTGTATATACACACCTATATCACAATGAATCTAAACCCTTTAAATTGAAGTAGAACTCAAAATCTAGGGAACCGCGAAAAAGTTGCCAAAATACCCTTCATTGTATTTAATGAATTCAACGATATACAAAATTTCATCACGATACAGCGAAGATAACATTGATTCGTTATGATTTAAAATTCTATTTGAATTCGCCGGAGGGTAACATGTGATTCCTTTCATTTATATTCGAGACCTCATCTCCAATCCAGATCTGGATGATGCTGCTTGTTTTCACAATTATTCCTCATACTTTCTGGATTATTTTGTTGGGATTGCAGCATACTGCTAGAAATGGGTATAAATCCTTCTGCACCACTGAGCAAGCGTTTTGCCTTCAGGCCTCTGGTAGGAAAATAATTGGCTATCAGAAAACGCACAACGCACTCCATCCATTAGATAATTTTTTCCGGATATATGTACAATTTCCCTGCATTTGCAGCCACCACAAGTTCACAATGAACGAGTACAAGTATTGTGCGTGTGTCAGTAACAAGGCGGGCAAAATGACCTCAGGCAATACATGCTGAATTATACAAAGCTTCTGCACAGAAAGCCTATAATAATTATTCGGTTGCAAGCTGGGAGTTCTCATGCCATGCTGTTTCATAACCCTCTTTCGCTGGATATGTATTATGCCTTCGAGGAAGAAATACTTATATACATACTTTCATCCCGTGTAGATTGTTAATGACTTTTGGCTTAATATGCCTGGGTATTTTCTGAAAACAAGTAAATTCTACCTGAAAGTTATTTACATACATACCGACCATAATTCCTTATATTGATTCCAAATTTCCATATAAATAAATAGCAATTGGATTTGAGATGAAACCACCCAAAAAACCGTGTAGAACCCTGAATGTCCAGTTATTGCGATTAAACTAAATTTTGGCGGTTTTCTGAATAAAGCCAATTCAAGTCTGGTTTCCTGTGATCCGAAATCTGAATATTCGTAAACCTCTGTATAACCGTGTGGCTAGTAAGAGGATCGGGCGAAATAAATGAATTTCAAGTATCCTTGCCTAAGGCCAAGAGCGCTGCTTTTAATGGAAGCTTGCTTATTGCGTGTGAACGAAACTTTAACCCAAGCCCTTCAGACAACACCGCTCGAAAACATACGTACATGAACTTCAGGACAGGACTACATATGTACAGTAATTTGAGACAAAATTGTTTTCAATTGGTGGCAGAGAAGCTTTTGCTTTTGATGCATGCATAGCTCAAAAGGTCATCACAGTGGAACTTCCCTAAGTGGTTGGCCTGGTACATAGTGCGAAACCTGATTATTGTTTTTTGCCCCAATATTTTCCTTTAGGCCATCTATGAACATGTGAAGTGCATTTACTCGAACCTTTTCTGAAACTGATACTGGAGTTCCATTCAATTAATTAGAAACTAAGGTACTGCCTTTAAATTAAAGAAACCTTTAAAAGCTCCATGCATGCATCCCATCCATATGAATAGTTAGTTCTGCATTTGTATGTTTCACTTTGCATTCAAGTGAACACTAGAATGAGGAGCTACTCGAGCTCAAAGGTGAAAATTAGATCAGATTACATTTTCAATTAGTAAAATCAAATTAAATTTCCTAAATGGAATAAAGTACGGAAATTTATAATAGGTGTACTTACTTGATTCTGGTTTTCTTTAAATTGTTTGTATAGCGATCTACACACAGGGATCGGTCCATATGTACCCAAATATATGAAGGGTAGAGAGAACGAACTATGTAAATCACAATTTCTTGAAAATGAGATATTAAATGTTAAAAGTTTCAAGACCTATTATTCAGCTATAAATGACAATTTAAGTGAATTTTTAAAAAATGGTGGAAGAAAAGACTAATTTAAACAAGTATCTTTAATAAGATGTCAAAATAAGTTTGTTCGGAATAAATAAAATTTTAAGCATTTCAACAAAATTGTATTTCATAAAAGTAAAAGTCAATGTAAGTCCACAAAAAAAAAAGAAGAAAAACAGTTAAAATCCTATAATGTTGAAAGCAGTTGAAACTAAATACTTTTCAGGCGATATTTAAATAGTAAAATTAGGCCTTTTTATTCATTATCTCGACTGTTGTCAGAATGAAATTGTTCAGTCCACCGACGTAGTACATTCCCCGAAGCTTTTCCTTGTTGCTACAAATATATTTCGTCCTAAAAAAGAAAAAAACAAAAAAAAACACAAAGAATCAATTTTTAAGCTTAAAGAAGTACATATGTACTTATACTTATCTAATACAATAAATCCTCCACTTTAGGTTCTACATACAGCCATCCTTTACACGTTTCCACCTGCAAAATTTACACAAAACTTATTAATATTTAATAAATAGATCAAAAAGATCAAATCTTACCAAGTTATACATCCCTCCGTATAACTATTTACATCCCCAAGTAACAATTTTTCCAATTTTTGGTGACTGAAGGTGATGGGTAGTTTTATAAGGGGTATATAATGGTTACTCGATTATATAAGAATTTCAGTACTTATATAAGAGTTTTATAATAGTACCAATTGGTGACGTAGTTATATTAGAGTTTTTTAAGGTTCCTAATGGTTTTCGTGGAAGTAAGTTACTTAAGGTTTTATAAGTTGGTGATGAAAATGTTTCCATCACCATTTGAGTAACCATTACTAGAGTATATAAGAAAGTTTTATAACTGTTTTTATCACCACGTTATACTATTATTTATTGGAAATAAGTGTTTATTGTGGTATCCATGGTTACCCTTATATAACTCGACAACATTCAGTAATTTAGGTGACTTTAATGAAAATTGGCAACTTTCTGTAATACATATACCCACTATAAAATATCGTAATATCTGTATCACTCACACTTCATGTAATGACTCTCCGTCTCACTCCAACTAGAATTTTAAGGTTACGGTCTTTCGGCAAGCTTTGGGTACATTAGAATCATTTTTAGTAGGTGAAAAGAAATTTTTCGAGACTGGGTTTCTTGAAGAAAACATTTTTTTTTCCGTAATCTAAGAAATATTGTAGCAAGTGTTAAGCCATTTTAGAATTCTTAATGTGTCAACTTTTAAAGTTACTTGCCAAACTGGCGTAGTACATTTTTTTTACATTACAACTAAGTTTTCTAATTTTCTTCCTCCATAGTGATTAACTAACATAAACAAATCGCCGAAGAACTGCTTCAAAACCAAAACAGTTTTTGATAAATCAATAATCACTTTTTCCCTTGAAATGTTCCATAATGTTTACTAGGAGCATGATGCTAAGTAATATCTTCACATTCTGCGTTTTTTTTTCCTGTTTTGAAAATTTTATGACAGGATTGTAGAGTTTCGCAAAATATAAAATGCAAACATTGTGAGTTGACCTTAAGGAGAGATCACTGAGCTATTCATCTGTTTCATAATTTAACAGTAACTCTCCTAAAAATATCATAAATTGACGATGAGTTTTGGCATCACTTCTAATTAAATTCACAATCTGCCCTGGTTCTTCCTATCATTGTAGGGGCTCCATCAGTCGCAACATTTACGAATTTATTACGAGGCGATTCAAATCTGTACCTTACTTCATCAAGTGTATATTTCTGATATCGACAGTTTGAGTTGTATTGATAAGAGCTGCTAAGTCTAACATATCCTTCTGCACATTTACGTCTGCAGATACATAGGATACAATTCACCGTCTTTAATTTTGGGGCCTCCTATATGTCTGTAGATTTGTCGGGAACTACGCTGAATGCTGTAAAATATTTCAAATGTGTAATAAACAAACTATTTGCAAAATTTTTACTAAATTCATTAATGCAACGTTCAGTTGTACGGCGTGACATAGGAATCTGAGCGATCAATTATGTAGTTTTGTATTATCGGGATCCAAAATTGTAACCACTTCTTCTAAGTTTCTTATAATAAATTCTCCTTCTCTATATGGATATCTGCCACAAGCAATATGCCAAGCTATCAAAAAATTTAGCTTCGTTGGCTCTGTCGTATTCGTGACTTAAATCAAACAACAGTCCTTAATGCCTACGAAGCTTTCTGTTTACAATTTTGAATTTAGACGATATTATGCTTAAAATTGGGGTTGACTTACTTCATAATGTCGTATATTGTGCAATTGCAACCATACAAATAAGACACAACCACTTTCCATTATTTTCAATAAAAACTACCCATACTTTTTGAAAGGTTCCATTTTTAATTTCTTAGTTCCTGCTTTCGGCTTTGATATTTTCTGAGGTTACATTAATAAAAGAATTTAGTAAATTTATTTCCAAAGTTTGAAATTGAAAGAAAAATTAAATAAATTTACGCTGCGGAAAAATTAGAGATCAAACAAGCTTGAAATGTTTGATATAAAACTCTGCCAGATTTTTAAGAAAAAAAGAAAAACAAGCATGAAATGGGACACTTAGCTCATGGGAAAACTATTCCTGAAATATACGGCCTCCCACAAGGTTGCATATAAAAATGCTAAAAAGAACTAAGGAAATTCAAATTCTCTCTCTCTCTCCCTCTCTCTCTCTCTCGTTCAAACGCGCCCACCACAAAATAATTTTAAAACAACTATATTTGCAAAATGTCATTCATTTGGGACTATGACTGATGAGCATATGTCTGGGTGTACTTGAAGGGTTTAATAAAGAAATTTTCAATAGTATATTTTTACGTTTCTTAAAACAATTTGTAATACTGTCGACTAACAAATTATTCTGTTGATGATCTGTAGAATATCTGAAATAATTTTTAAGTAATGTTTGGTCGCCGAGTGTATGCTTCCGTAGGCACTCTGTGAAAAATAAAAATTAACACAACATTTCGTTTATTTGGGTTCCGTACCCAAAGGGTAACAACGGGATCCCTATTACTAAGCCTTCGGTGTCCGTCCGTCCGTCACCAGGTTTTATCTCATGAACCGTAATAAGTAGACCGTTGAAATTTTCACAGACTGTGTTTTTCTATTGGTGGTATAACTACAAATAATTAAAATAAAATTAAATTAAAAATTAGAGGGGGCCCTCATACAAGAAACGTGATTTTTTCAGCTTTTTTTTTCCTCGTTTTATTCTCATTCATTATTATTATCATAAGTAGGTATTTTTTTTCTTCAAATGACAGCATCATTATTATTATTTTTTCAAATGAGAGTATTATTTTTTCACATGTCGCCTACTCTCATTTGAAAAAAAATAAATAAAAAGTGTTAAATTTTGTACGACGGTACGGAACCCTTCGTGCGTGAGTCCGACTCGCACTTAGCCGGTTATTTATTTATTTTTTTTTGCAAAGAGAGTATTCGCCACGTTATGACATAAAAAAAATCCAAATAATATCATTGCTCATTAAAAGAATTATTGCAAAAAATTACAAAATATCTTGGCATAAAAACTAAAATAACCACAATATAAAATCCGTATAACAAAATACTTACATATGTACATAATTTTGCAGTTACTTAGATTCAGTAAAAAAAAATCTGGAATAATAAAAAAAAATGGATTTCAATTTTCCACGGGAGCCGCAGTTACCTCAATGAAGAGACGCATGAGGCTCGAAGAGCCACATTTGCTCGCCGTTGCGATATATTTATTTATTTAATTAAAGATACATTTTTTGCCATGAAAACTGGACCATAATTAATAACAATTTTAGGATCATCACTTTTGAAAATCGACATCACAAAATACTGCTTCATGCATACCGGATATGCTTTATTTATAAAGGGTATACCACCTGGGCTAGGATTTTTAGTTCAGCCAAGATCAAATAAAACATCTGAAACTTCATGCGATACAACATTAGTTAAATATTGGCAATTTCAGTTGAGATAATTACGTTGGACAGAATCAATTATGGGTCTGACCTGGGCCGAATAAGCCGTAGCAATGTCCTTGGAAAATAATTCAGAAGTTTTGAAAGAATTGTGATACCTATATTATCAATTTCATTTGGGTAAGTATTAGACTTACATAGGTCCTTACTAAATCACCAAATCGCCAAATCTTATAGTATTTTATCTAGGGTAGCTCTGAATACACTTCTGAATTTCTTTTTAGTCTACAACGTAAAAATCAGCTCAGAAATCAATGAAGAAGGAATGTAGTGGAAGGGGTTAACAATAGAACAAATGCGGGTGATAGTGAAAAATATAGATTTTGAAAAATACATCTGAAGCCACTAAATCACTAAATCGCCATCGCCAACATGTCATGTACTTATCAACAAAATATAATCAAATGAAATTATTTAGCATTTCACAGTCCTAACCATCCCTCATACGGTAAGTATACTCCTACTCCTACCAGTATTCAAATTCCCTTTTTGGCGAATTATTAATTTTTTTTTTCAATACAAATTTGTTATCTGTGCACTTTTAGTCTTCTTGTTTAGTTTTGTTAAGTTTCAGCTTTTGTTTGCTTTAAAATCAATTGTCGACAAAAACAAAAACAGTTGAGAGCCTACTTACTTTTCGCAGCTCTCTTTAAATGCTTTTTACGTAGTTTTCGAATTTTATGAGACTTTCGAACATCCGCTTTTATCATAGCTGCCAATATTTCATTTACAGTAATACGCAGGTTCGTTTATATAGTTGACATTGTTTTTACGTGTTTGTTTTTATGTATTTATATTGCATTTTCATTTGCACACTTATTGCTTATTTCACATAATTGGTTTACGCTTAAGGTGCATGCACACATAACAAACATTAGAAAAACAAACAATTTATCAAATATTTGACAAACAATTTATAGGCAATTGACAAATGTTTGTAATATGTTTGTCAAATTTTTGTGAAACATTTTCCACACATATGATAGGATATTTGTGTGAAAAATGCTTTCAAGATGTTTAGTTTAATCATGCATTCTCCTCGTGAGGTAACGTGCATTGTAACAACTTTCCTCGTACTTGCCTCAATGTTTGCGCACAAATTTCGAAAAAAATAAAATAAAAAAAAAACAGGAACAGATAATTTTTAGACAGTACAGTCGTGATTTATTGAATGAAAAATTGACGATCTTTCCGGTTTTCGAAATTTCGCAAGAATCTATTAATTCTATTAATTTTATTATATTCATCTTATCCCATTTCTCACTGATAATTAAGACTTTATTATTAAAAAATTCCAAAAATGAATTTTCACTACTCACAACTGTTAAAAACTGACTGAAAGTACTGTAGAAATTTCGAGTCTTTATTTATTTTTATTGTTACGAGTAGGAAAGCATCTCTCAACTCTACAGACAATTCGTACCTAATTCTTATCTAATATCCTCTCATATTAATAACAACTTGGATATGACTGTAACTCCTGAAAGTCGCAATGATGATTACTTAGTTACTATACAAGAGATACTCTCCTGAATACCCATAGTTACGTTTCATTATCGAACCTCTCTAAATATATTGAATGTATTTCGGAAGTCATATACAAGATTACGAAGACTGATAGATTCTCCAATACTGAATGTATCTCCGAAATTCTGAAGGCCATGGAGCCATTCCGCATAAGAAATTTGAAGCGGTTCTGGAAAATTTAGTGGTTCTGATATTAAGACTTTATAAAAATAGATGAAACTTTTAAAACATCCTGCTATTCATAACTCAATTTTTCTAATCGAGATATTAACAAGTCTTAATACCGGAGGATGGTCAATATGGTCTTACTTAAATTTTTTATTTTATCAAAATGATAAAATTCCTCATAAAAGTTGAATATGAATCATCACACAGAAGAATCATATGCGCCAGTCATATAAATACATATGCATAACTACCAGATTTATTGATACACATCCTGCTATTGTTTCTTCAGGATTATCCTTCTGTATCCTCTCCTTCCTTATTTAATAAATAAAATGCATCGCCAATAGCTTAGCTTAGGAAACTCGCATAATGTCATCTAACCTCATTTCAAAGCTTTTACATTCTCCCGTACCTTTAATAGCAATCTTGTGCAAATTCACGTGGAAAGAACATTGAATTCTGCACTCGATGCTGACATTAGCATCCTATGGTATATAGGAAGTAGTCCCCTGTGCGCTACACCCACCCGTCCCCCTCCAATCTTTCCTTTTTATTCTTTCATGTTCAGACCCGAGTTCCTTTTTATTAAGAGATTTATTTTATTATCTTATTTACTGTGCGAGTCTATGCAGAAACTGATATAAATCCCGATACTCTTTTCCTGCTTACTTGCGGACCATCCTGTTTCCCAGCCGCCCGGGTATATACCCGGGAATGGTCCAAGTCCCTATTGCCCCATATGCACAGTTGCATCTGTACCTAGCAGCTAAGCTTACGCTTACGTTAGTCCCACCGACAAGCCCACACATAACCATATATTCCATTTTATGGCTATAGTGTGCGGCAAAATCGATATCCCTAAAAGAAATTTATATCGCGTTTAATGGTGGCGGAAGCAGTCATGACAATTGTACGATGCCAGTGTAGATTTGCCTTAATTTGAAAGAGAATAGAAAAAAACCACTAACGAATACTAGCGAATCTATCAATGATGGTTTCTGAGCTACCTTAGTTGGCCCTATGTCGTGACTTCATCGTAATTCCTTCGGGGCGCCGCGCTGCTCCGGCCGGCTGGTCTCGGTAAATGGAAACAGGTAATCCCTCTACGAGACTTTAATTTATGTTTCTACTATAGGTAACGACCACTATGACTGGGTTGGGTAGTTACTACTTGTTGAGCACGATACAGTTATCAATATAAACGCACCCAGTATATGTCTACCTACACAGGAAGCCACCAGACCGACTCAATCATTGCAAAAAGATAGGTTTCTCTCCAACTCCAATGTGCGGCATCTAAGACCACTAGCCCCAGGAAAGGAATTGGAATATAGTTTAGTACAACTAAACTTGGCAAAGTGCTCAACATTTAATGGATCTAATAAACCTATGTGTGTAGATTGCTGTTAGGACATGAATTTTTAATTGAATTGCCTTTTGGGGTGGGTTTCATCCCGGCTTCTATGATGATTACTCCATCTCTTTTGGGGCAGCCGGGAGATTGTTGTCGTTCCCATGTCTTCAACGCTTCTGCACATGATACAGCTCAGTATATCACAGTCAGGTCGGTGCACCTTAGCATATTGGTAAAGTGCTTTGTGCTATGGCTTTCAGCGCTCGGCATATAATTGATTTTCCCCGTAATCGAGGTGCGCATGTAAGTAATTGCCGCAATTTATTTCGTGCCGGCAGTGACGAGAAAGGCAAATTATTCAGTTGAGTTGCTTATTATTGTGGACGATTGATGGTGGAAGTTTTTCCCTTATAACGGGCTGCTCGCTCGTCCACCTTAGGCCTCATTAGAATGCATAGACTTGAGATAAATTTATGTGTCACTAAGTGAGCGTCTGAGTGGTGTCTTTATTTAAAAAGACGCCTCTCTCGTAGGGATGGTAAGTAGAAAAACAGTGTCTGGGGCTTCTTTTCTTTTTCATTTATATTACAAGGGAAAAAAAACGTCTCGGAAAAACTTGGAAATCTACCACTGACTGAGTTACAAGTATATGTAATAGGTATATATCTTTGTATATACATTCAAATTGTAGAAGGGAAGTCTTTTGCATGGACTAACCAGTGACAATGAATTATGTCGTTTTGCTATTAATAATTGCCAGGGAGATTTATTTTGAAGAGATTAATTGTGATTTAAAATGAATACAATTTTCGAAATATTGTACCCACTCAGAAATTTATTGTATCTAAATTGAATGGATTTAATATAACAGAGAGAAGGCTCAAATTTAATTTTGATAACAGGATTGTTTACATATTTGCCTGCATAGATTTCTTTGGATTTTCTACGATCTTCCTAAAAAAACGAGCATTGGTGTATGTTTGTTTTTTATGAGTACATTGGAAAGCTGGTTTATATTGAGAAACAACCTCTGCAAACATTTCTTCAATACCATAAAAATTGTCGGTGGATTTACACTGTATAAATATGTTTTGGTTGTAAATCGTCCACACTTTCCTGACCATTTCGAGACCACTAATTTTGCTATATTAGATGTGCTTTGCTAAATTATCAAAACTTTGATGGAAATCATCAATGATTTCAGATATATGTCCTGCTTCCAAGTCAAAACCTTATCATATCGTCCATGTTTAAGAAATTTGCTAAATAATGATATGACAACTACCTACGCATTGATCTGAACTTTCACTATTTAGCCATTTCTTGAATACTTTCTTGAAATTCCCATGCACCTGATTAGCAGAAAGAAAAGAGCGACCAGCGATAAGAGAAATTATTATCAGGAATAAATAGTCTGACGCCACAGACATATTCCTATCATTCTAGGATTTTGATTTTGACCATCCCATTCTTCATTCATCTGGATTACTTTCGTTTTTTTCAGTGAAATCAAGGTTAGTCAACTTGTGGAATAGGAAAGCGTCTATAAGATGCTGCAAACGTCGGTTTTTTCCAGAAAATAGAAAACAATAATTTAGTATGTCGTACCTCAGCAGCCTGACGAAACTGTTCTCGATCTCGATCGAATGGCGATGTCAATAGGGTATATGGTATATCCGGAATGCGTTACACGACGGGGTCACCTGGACCCATTATAGTTAAGTACTTCTCCGTATTTATTAGGAATTGTATTTTGTTAGCAAGTAAGCTAGATAGAAATCTAACTGGTAATGCTACGGGATTCAATGAAAATATTAGAATTCTTCAGGAAAAAAAAGTATTGCTACACACGGCGAAGTTATTCAAGCGGGAAAAGGACGATGATACTTAGCCTTTCGTGATCAGAACTATTGATTGTTTAGATCTTATTCCTATTAGTTAAATCACACAAAATGTCCACACCTAGCGTCTACTATCAAAATGTCAGAGGACTGAGATATAAAACCGAGTCGGTAAGACTGATTTCGACATTGTGTGCTTTACGGTGACTTTTTTTGCGGACAGGTGTCTACGACATTGAATTGTTTGATGATAGATATTTGGTATATAGAAGGGAAAGAGACCTCGCACTTTCAAGAGCTAAATTTGGTGGTGGCTGTGTTGTGGCCGTAAAGAGCAACCTTAATATTGATCGTATCAGCTCATTTCAAACCTTATACGAAGACCTATGGGTTACCATTAAAGACAAAGATTGTACTCTCTTTATTTGTCTTGTTTATATTCCTCCTCAATCGTCTTTCGAAACTTACGATTCTATAATATTAGTGAAAAAATATTAATTAAATATTCTGCGCCTAGGTGATTTTTATATGTCATTTCTAAATTGGTCACCCAACTTAATTAGCAATTGTATGCACCTCGCTATTACCATTAACCGATTAGCGAAGTCACTTTTCAGATCGATGTCTTTATGTGGCTTGAGACAGTCTAATGGCCAGGTCAATTCTACTTTTAAGCTCTCAGATCTACTTTTGTGTGACTTACCTAGTTATCTAACTCACTTACGTCTTTGACCCGCATAGATGCATATCATCCTCACCTGGATATTTCATTATCAGTTACTAGTGCTCTACATCTACATTCTCTTAAACGAAAAGACTTGGTAATTATACTAGCCTCAATCACTTTCTTGACTCCACAAACTTCCCATCGCTGTTTTCGTCGGACGCCTATCGCTCTTTCAAATACTTTTATTCCATTTTAAACCAAGGTGTACGTAATTTTATCCCGGAAGTTTCTCTGTGTGGTACAGACAGTTCTCAGTTCATAGCAGTGTTGCAGACCAAAGAGAAATATCGGCTTATTTATAAATCGACGCATCACCCCGCGCATCAATGCACCTTTTCATATCTTCGCAAACTCTCGAAAAAATTAATTAGCCAATGTTATACCGTTTATAAATAACCCCAAGGCTTTGTGGTCGTTCTGCAAGAACTCCAAGAAATCAAGCATTTATCCTAAGGAGATGAACCTAAACGGACTAGTCTCACACAACCTGCGAGATATATTATCCAGCTACTTTCAATCAGTTTTTGCACAAGAAGTTAGTAACATTTCTTATTCTTCTATCAATAGCCCCCAAACTCCAATTTTATTCACTTTGGTCCTGTATCATCTAATGATGTTATGCAGATATCGGACGCACTAAATTCCAATAAAAATCCGGCCCTGATGAAATGTTCTTCTACTTTATCCAATCCCCTAGCGTTGCTGTTCAACATCCCAATCAATAATAGTACATTTCCGTCTGTATTGAAGCGCTCCTTTGTTACCTCGATCTTTATATCTGGCGATCATAAGAATATCATTAACTATCGCCCCATCTCCATATTTAACAGTTTGGCTCCAATATTCGAAAAGGTCATATACGGATAGCGTTTTAGCCATACAAAGGCATTGATCTCTGAAAAACAGCACCGTTTTTTCCCCGGCCTCTTTATGGTAACAAATTTGGCCTTGTTTACCGACCTTTTCGCCTCCTCTCTTGACGAAGGCAAACAGATGGATTCCATCTATACTGATTTCTGTAAAGCGTTCGACAAAATTAGCCATAATCATACATTGGTAAAGCTGGCGCAGTTGGGCTTCCATCAAAATACCATCTTATGGTTTTCATCCTATTTGAGCAATAGAAAATGCACTCTGGTTTTTAATGGTCAAAGCTCGTCCCCTTACCGACAGTTATTTGGTGTCCCTCAAGGCACGGTCCTCGGTCCTTTTATCTTTTTAATCTGCATCAATGACCTTCAATGTCAGCTAAAATCTAATTGTCTTCTGTATGCTGATGACCGCCAGGATTTACAGCGTGGTTGAGAGTCTTGGCGATTGTCTTCGTCTTCAAAGAGACATACATCATCCCCTTGAAGACTGGTGCAAGGACAAATTTTTAACACTAAATAATCAAAAATTCACGGTCATTTCCATTTCCAGAAAGTCCCAACCACTTCTCTTTTGTTATACTATTAATAATGTCTTGATTTCCCGAACCAGCCAATTTAAAGATCTGGGTGTAATTCTCGATTCTAAACTACCTTTCAATTCTCATATTCAAGTTGCAACCTTTAAAACCTATGGTTTAATTGGGGTCATATTTCGTATCGGTAAGTCCTTTACGACCTCTCACTCACATTTTACATTATTCAATTCACTGTACAGAAGCATTTTAGAATATGCCTCCCAAATATGAAATCTTTTCTACTCTACGTATTCAGGCCAAATCGAATCTATCCAAAGAAAATTTTCCAGAATATTTTTATTCAAAATTGAAAACAGAACCGCTAAATACCATGACCACTTGATTTATTTTAAGCTTATGAGTCTGGAAAATAGGGGGCTATACTAAGATAGTATTTTTCTTTATAAGATTATTAATGGTGTCATTTGTTGCTCAGATCTGCTTACAATAATAATATAATTTTAAGCTGTTTAATGACTTTGGTTTGTGAAACATTTTTATAAAACGCAAACTGAGTTTGAGCAGCTAATTTATTTATTTACTTAAATTTCACAAAAAAATTAATTGTTTGTCTAACAATTGTTTCGGTCCTATTCGACCATCTTCAGAGGATTTTAACAAGCTACTGAAGCTACTACTATGTAAAATCATTTACATTGGTCAACACACTTGTCGTAATATGGGAGACAGAGCAAACTGTAGTTGCTCATTTATTTTTTGCTCTTTCTATTTCTATATTTTCTAATAGATCTAATCTTTTGCCTTTCTTCTCAACGTGCAATACTTTTACATTTTCTATGCTACAATAATGATTTTCTTCTCTTAAATGTATGGCTACCGCTGAATCGTATTTATTTAAAGGATGTCATATGTTCTCGAAATCTTATTTTAATCTCGTCCTGTTTGAACTATGTACATGCATTCACACACGTCACATCTGATCTGGTATATACCTGAATTTTTCAACACATCATCTTTTTCTTTGCAGTTTATTAGCTTATTTCTGAGTGTGTTCTTATTGTAAAAAGCGACATTAACATTGCAATTTTTCTTTAATATTTTTGCTATGGTATAACTAATTTTTCCTATAAATGGTAACCTTATATAATTATTAGTATTAACATTAGAAGGTTATCAAGGTTATCAAGTTACAAAGTTTTCTTAACACTAATTTCTGTTCCTTCTGCTTTATTAATCTATTTATTACATTTGGAGAATATCCATTGTTGTTGGCTATTTTCTTAATCACCTTAACTTCTTTATTAAATGCTATTTGAGAAAGTGGTATACTAAAAGAAGCTTTTCTAAAAACAGCAAATGTAAATTTGCTGTCCAATTTATTAATTACTAGGTCTAAAAAATTTAATGAACCATTCTTTTCTGTTTCTATGGTAAATTGAATTCTACTATTACGTTTATTGAGCCAATTAAGGAAATCGTTTAACTCTGCATCTGTACCTAGCCATAAAGCTAAAACGTCATCCACATATCTATACCAAAATTTAACTTTAGATTTGAACGGACAGTTGTTGTTGAAAATCTTATTCTCGAAATTGTTCATATATATTTCCGCTAAAAGGCGTGATGATGGTGATGCCATCACTAATCCATCTTCTAGTTTATAATATTTATTGTTGAATCTAAAATAATTCTAGTCTATTATTATTTCTAGTATATGCTTCAATTCCCATCTTATTGTGTTATCATTCACTTTGGTGTCTATATGTTGGTAAACTATTTCACGTAACTCTGTTATCGGTATCGAAGGGAATAGGCTTTTTACATCGAATGACACTAACATAGCGTTCTTAGGGATTTCAAGTTGTTCAATTTTTTCTATCAATTCAACACTATTTCTTATACCATGTTTAGAACTAAAATCCGTAAATTCTACCAACAATTTATTGAAAAAGTTGCATAAATTATATGCTGGTGCTGATTTATAGGAAACTACTGGACAATTATTTTTTTGTGAAATTTAAGTAAATAACTAAATTAGCTGCTCAAACTCAGTTTGCGTTTTATAATAATCTAATTCCTTTCAGATTATTTCCTCGTAGATCAAAGCTTAAGGAAAAATGGACCATTTTAAGAATCAAAAAGAATACAACGTCAATATTGATATTTTCTGCGCTAGTCCAATATCATTTAATAGAAGCATAATTAGTGTGTTCGAGCACCCAGTGTATAGCGTTCTCAATACGAGTGAGCTTTCTCTTGCCTTGTAGGTCTTTGTTGGTAGTATACAAATGTACTTACGAATATTATTCTCATAGCAAGTAGTAATCACAGTACTTAATTTTAATTTTGTAATTAAGTTCATTTCGGGTATTAACTTTTTAATTTAATTGTGTACATTTCTTTGCTTTTAGCTTGCTTTTAGTACTATAATTGGATATCTTGATCTTTAAATAATATAATTATTTGCCTATTATTTTCTTCGCAATCTTATTTGATTAATGCACTTGATCTTTTTATCTTTTTACATAGTTTTTGAATTGCTATAATAATTATATTTACAACAATTTATTTGCATTTGGCATTTTATTATCTTGTATCAGGTGCCATTTCATAACTAAAAACTGAACTGTTATAATAATTTGAGTTTTCAACAATGTTTTTCTATTCTTTCTTTTTTCATTTAGTATTTTGTATTTTTTCTTTATATATATTTTTATAAGTTAATTCATAATCATATTGTTAAAATGAAGTAACTCTTATGACACTTTACTTTACTTTTAAAAGCTAGCGGTAGCTTGTCAATGGACTTTAGTCTGTGTATGAACATCATAAATAAATAAATAAATGTCAACCGATTGGCTAAATGGAGAACTTTTGGGAGATGAAAATATTTTTCGACAATAACAGATTTTTCCCTCGATAAACTTATAATTAAAATTGAACTAATTAGCAAAATGTCGCCTTTTCCACAAGCTGTTGATTTCAAAACTCGCCGTTTATTGTAAGTAGAAAAGCTGATTTTTTCCTTGTAGTCCGCGTACGTTTTAACAAAGTTGAATCCAAACTTGGTTTTTCCAAAAGCGCAGGAAAATTGACAAAATGGTTGCGTATTTAGTACAATTTTACCAGTCTTCCTATGGTTCCTGTACTGAGCAGACGTGTGTTACTCTTACTAGTGCTTGCGTAAGGATGTTGCTCTTTCTAAATATAATTTTGAATTTTATGGCAATGGAGTCGGAACAATATTCAGTTATCAATCCATTATCCGATATCAAATTGATAAGGTAAGACTGAGCATAATAATATTTTAGGAGCTTATGGATGCTTTTGTAGATATTCTGCCAAAAATATTCAAAAATCCAAACATGTTAGCAATAAATTCAAATGCATTCTCATAAATTCAAAAGATACAAAAAGTTTTGCGGACATTTTCTACAGCTAAAAAAATAAGTTGATTCAAGACCATTTTATTCTTAAAGACTGCACAGCATCTGAACCGAATAATATCAATCAACGCAAAGGTCGCTCCACGAGAACTATTTCTTTACAGTATTTAATCAGACTTAGAAATCGAAAACTATTAAGAGTTTGCCAAAAGTCATTCTGCGGAATATTAAATATTGGAAAAGACAGAGTTCAAGGCGTCTGTAAAAGTCATCTGCAAACGGGAAAAACACCTGTTCAACGTCTTGGGGTTGACAGAATATCTTCAAAGTGCGAAGGAAGGAAAGAATCGATTATCCGATTTATAAAAAAGTTTAAAGTCCTGGAAGTTCATTATTTCCGTAGTAGTGTGTCAAGGTGACAATATTTACCTGGGAACTTGTTAGTAAAAAAATTGTACAGAATATACGACAATGAAGTTATTGATTCGGTTTCGAAAGTTACAAGTTATTTTAGATTTGTATTCAATACAAATTTCAATTTATATTTTAAATCTGCTTGCTTAGATGTTTGTTCAACATGTCCAAAACTTAACCCTTAAGTAGGCGCATGGGGTCAGAACGAGTTCTCTCTCGACCTTGCGTCTAGCAACAGATTTTCATCTTAGAACACTATTTTGACAATCGCGTTTTGTATTTCATTATTTTGTGGTTTACTTAAATTTCCATAAAGAAATTTGGGGTCACTACTGACCTCATGCGCCCACTTGAGTGATTTTATTAGTGCGCCTACTTAAGGGTTAAGGAAATAACAAAACTAAAACGAAATATGCAAAAGAAATAAACCTTGATGACAGAATGTATTTTTCGCAAATGTCGTGTTAAGGCCTTTTATAGCATTTGGAAGGAGCAAAAACCTAACATACTAGCAACATAGCATTTCATTGGTTTTGCCGAAGGTACAAGATCAGGCAAGCTACTATAGCAGTGAATTTTATCTTTATAATTTTTGGGGTAGTTCAAGGATCTTCGAAGGAGGCTCTGACTACACAAAATGTTTTTCTTTACGTTTTGCAAAAGCATGTACTACTGAAAGGATCCAATGAAATAGCATCCGGAATTAATCACCGGTTATATCTTTCAAATTTATGTGAAATTAGAGCATCTGTTTGCAGACGGTCGTGGTTGCCAGAACAAAAGTTCAATTCTAATGTTTTTGCTGACTTATTGGCTAATTACAAAAATCTCCAAGAAATACAAAACACATTGAAGTAATATTTCCAGTTGTTGGTCATTCCTTTTTACCTCCCGATAGAGTTTTTGCAAAATTGGAAACGATGTGAAATGTAAAGCCACTATTATTTGACCTGAGGAGTATATGGGGATCTATAGGAATCACTAGACCGTGGCATTTCAAGTTTAAAGCTACGTAATTTTTGTTTAAAAAAAGAAAATAAAAGATGACATTGTTGGTATTGACATACCCTACAAGTTTGATAATGAACATTTTTTCGATATGTATCACGAGAAAGAAGAAAACAGCAAAAAACAAGCTACAGTCTCTTAGTTTTTTACTTTCTCGTTCGATATCTCAACAGCGATCAAAGCTAGGTGAAAAATTCATACCACCTAAATTGTACAGCGTAAAAAAAGCAACAAAAAAGTATATAATCACAATTTTCGTATCATGACGGAGAGCAAAAAAGCAACTCTACCCTTGTTTTTAAGATGGCTGAGAAAGCTCATAGGAAATCCTGGTTGATAATTTCAAGATAAGCTTTTTTAAGCCCCCCCCCCCCCCCCCCCTGCACAATATCCAAAAATCATCTTACTCGGTTCACTTGCGTTTTCACAAGTGTACAATCAATATAACTTCCTCACCTTATAATCCATTTTTTTCTAAAGAAAGAGCTTCATTTTAATCTCTACTACTACCAGCTTCTATGTTAACACAATTGCCACCAATTAAAATCTGACTAACTAACAGTTCTCTAACTTTTCTATTGATGTATTTTACCTGAAACTATTTCTCAGATTTGCTTGCATCCGGGGGCATCTCCTTCTTACCAGGTATGCTGGTATGCAATATTTTAATATTCACGAATATTGGCAATTTTTCCCAGAGTATCATAAAGTGCTCATAGAAAATTTCAGCTTCTCATTTTGCAAGTAAAGATCATATGAATGCTTTTGAAGGATGTGCATAGTTCGGTCATTAGTATGGGTCTTGCTTTACTGAGCACGAATATGCATTGTAGTGAACATGTGTGTATAGCGAGACCAGTGTGGAACTATTTGTAAAGTTTGTCTATATGAAATTCTATGGTGTTTAGTCAAAAGTACATATCTCCAAAAATGGACTTTTGGAGGTATTTATATAATAACGTCTAAAAATAAATTCTCTGTCACTCAGCACTAACAATATAACTGCACATCTCTTCACAAGGATTAAAATGATGGATCCAAAATGCATACCTAACCTCAAGAAAACTGAAAATTATTTCGATTAAAAGCGCACAATTTCGTAAGTGTCGCAAAGTAAATTTTTGGAGATATGTACTTTTGCCTAAACACAATAGAATTTTCGCCCGCTTATAATTCATAGTTACTTTTTGAATTAAGATTATAAGTACGATAATAAAGATTCATTAAGCTCCGTCATCCGACCGTGAACCTCCCACCTAACCGCCTGATCCAAATATTCTAGAAGTTAAACTGACTTGTCGAGGAAACCCATCCGCGCCTATCATATCGCCAGTACGTGAAAAACAGAGAACTAGTGGTAGTACGTGAACAATGGAACTCATTAGTTACTACGTTTGCAACGGAAAGGACTCCTGCTCTTGCCAGTACATGAAAAATGGACAGCTAATGGTAGTACATGAGCAACGGAATCGACTCTTTAGTATGTGTGGAACCGAAAACTACCACGTCGTACTTGTCAAGTCAACTAGATTTAGTCATTATAAACCTTAATTTAAGTATTTCACACTTATGTATATTAGGGACGTTAGCAATAATGCGAGAAATGCTCCACTGATGCTTACCCAACAACAAATCCGATATCACAATATAATCAACTATTTTAAGAAAATTGTTAACACTGATAGTAAATACCAATGCTCCTAACTTTCTATCTTCACAACGTTAGCTTTCCATATATCCAGTTTCGCAACTCTTTACATGTTAAAGGTAGTCCACGCAATATTAAGTTTTATCTTCATAAAAAATCAGAAGTCAATAAACTCAATAAGCTAGTCGATACATTTGTACATATGTCCGTTCTTTACCATGGTACAAAATTAACAAGTATGTCCGATTTGAGAGTAGATGTGAGTAGATACGTAATTTAGTGACAGATAGTAATGGCGTTGGATGTTCTTTCTTTTAGGACCACGAATCATGCATGTAATGTGAAACGCACTCATACACATTTACAATTGGGAATTGAATTCATGCTACTTCCTACCAAATAGCCAGTCGGATGCTGACGGTGATAACCGGCTTCAGGAAAGCAGATACAGTCTCGGAAATGCTCTCCAAATCTCCTAAGAAATCGCTGCATATCATCATATTGTACATATAGTAAAATAATTTTTGATTTACGTTATAACATGTAAATACATAGTCTTCATATTACTGAAATATAATATACAGACCTCTTTGCACGTGATATCTCCAAGTTTAGTTTAGTTAGTATTCAGTCCACCGATGTATTCACATTCCCTCGATGCATTTCCACGTCTGAAGTCTCCAAAAACACCTAAGGAAACCAAAATACTTATCTAATTCTGCGAACCACCAGTACACAATCCACTGTCTATAACATGTCGTGATTCATCCAATCTAGAAACAGACAAAAATTATAAATAACTAATTAAATAAATCAGAACTATCTTTAACTTACATCAAAAGACATGTACCTCCACAATATTTACATTTTTTATAATGTCATAATGAGACATTATGTCAGTCAGCTGTCTGTGATACATTCACACATCGCATCAATCGTTGCTACGGCAACGCCAAGAAGCGAGAACTCATAATAGGATGCGGCGGTTATATAAAGCCGACCAGCCGCAGCAGACAATTATTCTTGGTTCAGAGCTCATCTGATTCGGAGACTAATCCGAGTGACAGGAATATTATTCCCAATCTCATTGTAGTAGAATAATTCTATATTTCAGAGATTAATCTGAAAATTCCTATCATTTCCAATATTCCTGCCCACACCTAACCAGAAGCTTAATTGTACGCAGAGATCTATCTGCAACATCTCCTGTCCACATCTAAGCAGAAGAATAATTCTGATGCAGAGACTACTCTTATGTTTCTAATAGCACATTGCTACACTTCTGCGCACGCGCAGAATATTGTCAGAGACTAATCTGACTCCTTATACCAGTTATAGCACTTTGCTACCCTGGTGCCCTCACGTACGAGCAGAAACATTTTGCTGCCCTTGTGCCCTCACGCACTAGCAGCGTCAAAATTTCTTTTTTTCTTTCGTTTTGGTGACAGATAATATTTCTGTTCTTCTCTCTTTATATCAGAATGAATAAATTTATCAGAATTTGGAGCCGAATTCACCTGGATTTTTAATTTGAATTTTAATTTGTTTGAAGTTTATTTTTATTGAATTTTTATCGTGAATTTTTATAGTCGTAGTTTTAAGTTTCAATGAATTATTGTGATATTTGTTTAAGTAAATGAATTATTAAATAAAATTTTATATTTGAAAACTGAGTTGTCCAATATAAACCGGCACTCCCTCCCACGTCCGAGACTAGCTCTCACAAAGTAATAAATGCCGAAGCCCGAAGCGACGTGTCCACACTCTTTTTTTTATGAAGCACTTAAATGACGATTTATAAGAGTCCGCTTTGAATCTTTGGAAGTTGTGAGCCACCCGGAGTTGTGACATGTAATCTACAGGTCGTATGTGTATAATAATCGTACAAATTGTACAAAATTAATTGCAATAAGCCCTGCAAAATTCAAATAAAAGATAATAATTTTCAAAATGAGAACTGGACCTAAAGTCGAATTGAAAAGGGGCATTAATCTAGTAGACACAAAAATTATCAGCCATTGGTGCTCTCCGTGGGTAGGCAAGATCACTTCCGGGCGGCGACATAGGAGGACAAAAAGGACTAATTACACAAGCCAGAAAGGAGAAAAAAAATTGTTAAAAGATTTCATTGTGGAGATATTAAAGTCGTGAAAAAATGAAAAGAAGTGCAGTGAGAAACTGGGAATCTGGACCGTTTGAGTAATTTTTTTCTTAAAAGACGTGGGAGTCTTAGGAAGTGATTGGTGATTCTCCATAAGGACAGAAAATCATCCAAAGTTAAGTAGGAAGTTATTTTTCTTTCTTTGGAAGTTGTGATGTATTTTATTTTTTTTATTTGTTAAAATTGTGATGAATAGACAACATTGAATTACCTAGTCCTTGTGCTTTGACTAAATTAATGTCGATTTCGATGGGACCATTTCAGTGTTGCACTTTTTCTGGCAGCGGAGAACTGAGAGCACTGAAGTCCATCGAACATATTTCTGTCATATTCCTTGTATTTGTGGGCACACGTATTATATACACGGAACTGACAAACGTAATAAATGTTATTTACCCATCTTCACTAGAGCTGCCTCCTTTCACGGCGTAGGGAAGCGTAACAGCTTTGCGTGTTATAATTGACTGAAAGACGTTTCGAATTTCAATTTCAATTTAATTTATTTAGCTGGATTGGTACACAACATTTACAATCTTTTGTAAGCACTCAAAAATATAATTTTAGAGAAAACAATGTTCAAATAGTTACTAATAGAGTTAATGTCATATGTTGATTAAAATAATAATAAAATCATAACTAAAATTAAATTTAATTAAAATTTTTCAATGCAAAAATATAAAAATATGCTAAGGGTAGCCATAAATGATTCCATTGTGTTTAATCATAACTATAAAAAAGAAAAAAAGAACAAAACTTATTATTTAATTAATTAGCAGCACTCTTGAAACCATTCAGACCTGTATTGAAGATAGCAGCCTCTTAAATTCACCGACAGTAACCGCTCTCTGCAAGGTTGTAGGTAACAAGTTCCAAAGCCGTGGGATCTGAATGAAGAAGGAGCCAATATAGTCAATATTTTACCCCCAAACATGATCTGCAGAATATCAGTTTCAAAAATGTTATTGGAAAAAATTATATATTTCGATTTATTGGCATTTAACATCAAAATGTTACGTTGAGACCAATCGTAAATTCAACTTATTAATTTTGTAATGAAATTACTGTACACGTGTAATTCTAAGAATAATCCCTATCTATTCTTAGAACAATGCTTATAGGTTATGTTGGTGTGGATTATTTGCTTTTGTGCCACAACATTTGGTCCGCACTGAGTCATAAGTAAATGAATGTGTTGGAAATAAAGTTTACGGCGCGCGAATTCTAGTGTAATTAGAGTATAAACGTAGTGTAAATATTGATATTTGCCAGTTTTTTTGTATACTTTTTCATCTTGTGAATCTAAAAAGGGATGTATATATAATATATTAATTACATAATTAATAAATTTATTTATTTATCTATACATATTATTTTTAAATTTTTCTTTATAGTTAAGATAAAATCAAATAATAAAAACCCTCTTACGGAAGCAGAACTCGAAATTATTATTCAGCGTATGTTTAAAGTACAGAAAAGTGATACAGAAAATGTGGAACAAAGTATTTCGGATGAATTAAATTACCAAAATAAAGGAAACGAAGAAAACGCTCTTTGTGAAAATTTTTATATTGAAAAGAAAATACAACCAAATGGTTTAAATTTGAAAATAAACATGTTTCAAAAATAAAAAAAATGAACATAATAAAAGAAGCTATTGGCCTACAGCAATGTGCCAAAGATATCAGTAATGAATTAGACGCATTTTTGAAAATTATTGATCTCAAATGTGAATGACGAAATTGTAACATTTACAAATATGTACGTTGCTCAACTAAGAACTAACCGTATATATTACAGAGAACTAGACTGTAAAGAAACAACAATTGGTATAAAGAAGTCTTACTTTGCAAATGTGAAGGATGGCGGAACTGGAATTGAAATTTGTAGAGCAGTAATGAATTACAAGCGTTTTTTATTTTTGATACGTTGTCTGAGGTTTGTGGATAAAACCACAAGAGTAGAAAGACGAAAAATAGATAAATTGGCGTCCATTCTTACATTTTTTAATGCATTTATACACAATAGCAAGAAGTGCTTCAAATTTGGTAAATATACAACCATTGATGAAATTTTGCATCCGTTTAGAGGTCGCTGCAACTGGGTTCAATATATTCCTAGCAAACTAGCTGGGATCAAAATGTATGCGTTGTATGATGTTAAACATTTTATACTACCAGTTTGGAAATTTACTGCGGAAAACAGCCAGATGGTCCATACGTATTGTCATACTGTCCTTTTGACTTTGTGAAACGATTAATTAAACCAATCGAAAATTCTAATAGATATTTGACGACAGGCAATTATTATACAAGTGCCCCTCTCGCTGACTATTAACTAGAGAAAAAAAATTACGCCTATTGGAACCTTGAAGAAGAATAAACATGAAATTCCACCACAATTTCTTCCTCATAAGAGTAAAGAGATTCAGACCAGTTTATTTGGATTCTGAAAAGACAAAATGATCACTTCTTATGTGTCTAAAGAAAAAATGCTGCGGTTATATTATTGTCAACATTACACCACACATATAATATAGATCCCACAACTAAAAAACCACTAAGTACCTATTATTATAGATTTTAATGCTTCGAAAGGTGGTGTTGACACAATTGACAAAATATACTCGACATATTATGTTTTTAGAATAACTAGACGATGGCCATGTCTGGGTTTTTTCAGCCTTATGAATATATGCGGAATAAATTTACAAATTTTATATTCCTTTACTAAACAGTCCGATAAAAAACTACACAGAAGGTTATTGTTGAAAAATTTAGCCGTTTCCCTTATGAAAGAGCATTTGACATTCCGAGCAAGCCTTCAGAACTTACCATCAGATGTGCAGGAATTTTTGAAAAGAAATTATGAAATGCGTTCAAGAAGAACAACAAGCTCCAAAACGCGGTACATGTCATTTCTGCGCCCGCGACAAGAAAAAAAAACCTCAGCATCAATGAAATGCAACAATTGTCAGACATTTACATGTAATCTTCACTCTTTAACAGAAATTGTGTGTTGATTGTGCGAATATAAATAGTGAATCAAAAAATTGTTTTTGCTTGTGTTTTTATTTATTTATGTTTGTTTCTTAATAGTTTTGCAAATAAAATATTTTTTAAGCTCAAATACTATTTTTCTTTAATTATTAATAATTACCAAATTCTATGTTATCATAAAATAGTGAATATTTGTTATAAACTGTATGACGTAAAATTTCCGGCGCGTTTTCGCTCGTGTTAAAATAAAATGCGCGCCCGCTCGAAGTTTAAGTATATATTTAATAAAAACTAGTTTCTTTGTTTAAATCACTTCGGTAAAAGTAGTTATGTGGGAAAGTAATTTCAAAATTTTGTAAATTGGTAGGTTAGGTTAGGTTAAGAGTACAGCCGACTAGGTCACTAGGACCATGCGGACACTGCAGTCAAAGTTGATCTAGACTAGTTTCGACCCAAAGTCTTAAGAGAAAAGAGCTATGAGGGCAGCTTGGCTGTCTAAACAAATGTAGATGGTGGAGTTTTTGTAGCCCCTGTTTAAGATTTCCTGACTGACTGACTTCCACCTGAAAAAAATAGAATATGATACGTCAAGCGGAATGGAGAGCTCCACTTCTGGACCGACCACCCCTGCGCCATCCTTTATGGATCAGTCAGTATACCAGGATAGACCCGTTGCAGAAACTGGAGCTGGAATCTGGCTTCTCTCGTTAACGATTACCTGCTAACGTTATTCAAAGGCAAATCTTTTGGTCATAATATCTGTTCTAGTTTCTAGGTTTTTAATGTTGACTTGCTCGAAGGTGTTAAGAAGAACAGCGAACATCTGGTATTTTCCTTCAAAGCGTACTAGCCACTGCTTCATTCAAGATAAATGGGTAGAGTGACTGTAAGCCAAGAATGGTTTCGATTGCTCGGCGGGGACACGACGTGAAGGCGCCCTTCATTGACCAAGCATGCCAACCCTTCTACCTTTTCAAGTGTTCTCTTTGTAGCTGTCTGCATGTCTTTAGGTAGTAAATACGAAAGATATGTTAACACTGAAGCGAACAAATTTGTCACCATATGACGTAAGCTCACTACTGTCAATCGAATCTGCTATACATGGCAAACTTTGTATTGTGGATCTTTATAACACATAATCAAAATGACACAGCTTCAATTTTATGTTTCCGAATTCGGTTTCCAAATAACTAGATCCCTGTCATTTCAAATTGAGGACCGTCTAGGTGTTTTTGTTGTACTTATTACGTGGCTAATTAAATTCCATCCATTTATTTGCCCATTCATAGGTCGAGTATCAAAACAATTGATCATCAAACACTAGGCACTTACTGTGAATTTTTAGCATTCCATGCAAATACCTGTTCACAAATATTATATTACTAGGAAAATAATCGTTTTTTAAGGAGGCGATTAAAATTAATCATTTGCTAGATGGTCTGAATCAACGATAAAACAAAATTAAATAGTCTCTTTTGCTTTATTTATTCATTTCATCATTTATAATCCTGTTGTCCTGCGAATTCGTGCTTTATCAAATTCACGTTAAATTAAGTTGCTTCAACATGATTTCATTGCAAAAAGATTAATTTACTCCGCGATATATAATGAAATAAGTCTTTGCCGCCCGCCCACATTCTGCAGATAGCTACATTTACAAATTTTTCATGCATGGTATCCACGTTTCTACTTGTTGAGGACAAAGCTCTGTTTTTTCGTCCAAATATTTACATTAAACAAACGACATTGTTGGGAAATATATGTATAAAAGTTAAACGACATTTTACCAATAAAACAAATAAAAAGAAAATTGTTGACTATATGCTTCATCCACAGGAGCACTCTACAGAGGCAGCATGCTGCGAAGTCACTCCAACCGAATCGAGTCAATAAATGTTTTCCAATGCCAATGTAAATCGCCAACAGATAAACATTTTTCCCGTAAAAATAGCCCGCGAGATGATATTGATTGATTACAAGAGGCGCATAGAGACAAAAGAATAGGACAAAAATGCAATACAGAAGGCGTGAAACAAAGCCAATTTCAGTTGATTACATTACCTCAGTGCAAACGCAATCATCGATTGCATTTTCATTTGGGCTTTGGGTTCCATTTATTTTTCATGTTACATTTGGGCTTAAGCTAAATTTGATGGTTTTTACGGCCATTTCGGGACTTTAATAGGCCCCGACTAGGATATTCCGTTGGCATGCATTACGTCAGCTTAATGTGATTGAAAAGTCTGCGGCAAATTTGGAATAGAGTCAGGGGCATTTTCTATTTGTTATTTTGTTAAATTTTTGGTGAAACACTCAACACTATGGCTATAGTGTGTGATAATGGAAATGAGGCGTTAATAATAGATAGGTTAAAGGGATTCTACCTTTAATTATAAATTTTCCCGCACTTACATAATCTTTAAAATGTCCGAAACTGTTGTTAATTTAATGAATTTTTTTTTTTACTTACCCCCGATGGAGAGTCTGTTGAATGTTTTGTAATAGTAAAAGTTATCAAGGTTTTGTACCAGGAACGCTTGTATTGATCTTTTTTTTTTGAAACCGCGATATAAGGAAATTTTACAAATTCAGTTTAAACCAAGTGTAAACCCATCAAAAATACCTCCTTCGCCGGTGCAGGTACAATACTAGAAAGAGAAACCTTAACTAGAGCGCCATAGGGTTTTCGCGATTCAAGATCATTGTCGTTACTAACTATACCATTAAAGTGTAAAAAAAAAACTCTTTACAAACGAAAAAACTTAAAACAAAAATGGTTATGCAAAAGCAGGAGTTTCGTATAAGCAGGAAGCGTATACTCATCAGTACGACTACGTTCATGTCTGCGGTATATGCCAAAGTGAATAGCCAAGTTTACCTCATATATGCATTTAAAATAATTTTAAGTGTGAAATATATAAGAAGCGAAATACTAAGTATTTCCTTAAATGCCTTGCAAGATTAGCCTATTTCAGTTGGATAGACCCACTTTTGACAGATCAGTATGTTTATTCTACTGAGGTGTCTTCTATTTCACAATTAAGTGAGAAATTTATTTCGATGGCCAGGTGTACCAAAACATGTGTTTCTTTTGTCTATAAGTGGATATGAAGGCATCGAGAGCTCGGCAACATTGATAGCTTCCGGGAAGGAGTGAATTCAGACGAAGTGTAATAAAAGTGGAAAATATCATCACTGACGTTTTTAAGAAAAGATAAACATATTTTAGAAAGTAAAGAAAATATTTTTAGAAAAGGACGATAGGTATCCTATGTCAGGTTGCTGCCGAGGACATTAATACAATAGTATGCCACAGAAACCCTTTCTGAAAGAGAAGCTGTTAACATGGGAGAAGGAAAATTCACAAAGTCCAGACGCAAGCCCGATTGAAAATTTTTGTGCCTTTATCAGGATGAGAGTCCGTGGAAGTTGTTGACAGCAATATGATTGTTGAGGTAATAATAAAAATAAAGGAGACTGGACAAGGTACGTGGTGTTATTCATTCATAATGAACTAAATTTCTGTCTTTTTTATTTTTTTTTTAAATATAAGCTTTCGTGGAACATCCTGTAATATGTGGCAATCCAAATAGATTCTTTTAAGAAAAATTTTCCTCTAAACAGAAAGAACTTACAGATCTCACAGACATTTGGTAAATATTAATTAAGTAATTTGGCAGAGTTGAAATTCGTCAAAAGCTTACATATTGCGTCAATATAACTAACTAGCGCTGATTGAAATAAAAACAGTGAAGTGTTTGGAATTGAATTGTATATTTTATATGAGGAACTTATACGTGTATTTATAAAAATAATCACAAAAAAAAATATTTTTTTATTGTTAATATATTTAAAAAAATAAAATCCAAATGTCTGCTCAGTTCTTATTTAAATTTACCAGAAGAATGCACAATTTTTTCTTC